>JBAIZL010000001.1:355450282-356102782 GCA_036971475.1 Prosapia bicincta | reverse complement strand
CATAGGCTTGTTTTTACTTGCTATGCATGTTAGTGTACCAAGTTGTTTATGGAAACTAATGAGTTTAATTTTAAATAAACGTACAACCACCCCAATAAAAATATAAAAAATAACTTTAAACGTAAATTACTCGCTATGAGAAACGTACGTATTACTAAACACGCAATCACACACGACATATTGTCGTTAATAATAACGTACCGAAACAAAGACATGCACGTTTCCCCATCCACCATCCACATACTCACAAACCTGAAACAACTGTGCCGTAATTTTTCAATTCCATATATTAGTTCACATTCTCACTTTATATATCTCGTTCAAAATTTCAATCATTAATAAAATACTTTTTATCCATCAACTCAAGTTCAAATACAATTTTGTAAACTTGTAGTGGATGACTCTTGATATTTATTCAGTGTTTTCAAATATTAATTCATTGATTAAATTTATTGAATTAATTTTAGTTTTGTATACGAGAAAAACTTTTCAAAAAAGGGCAAGGTATGCAAATCGTCATTTTGCTTAAAATAAGTGATAACAATGATTTCGTACAACAGATGATTTTAAGTTATAGGTTATTTAGTAGAACAGTTCTAAAGAACTATTTTATATCGTTTGTAATTATTTACTAAACTAAAATTTTCTTTGTTGACTTAAGTAGGAATTCGCTTTAGAAATCTTTAGTTTATATTACTTGTTTTTTTTAATAAATAACATCTCTTAACCACGAATAAAACTTTTTGTTTAAACCCTTGTGTACATTTCAATTGCAAAGCAAATTCAATTGCAATTTCAATTGCAAATTATCTTCAGAGGTAATTACAAGAAAAAAAATGTGTACGTATTTTTTGTAAAATATTTATTATTTCTTGTTATAATTTCCTCTGAAAATAATTGCTTTGCAAATTAAATGTACTGAACGGTTTTAAAAAAATATGTATTTGTGGACATAGATACTGCCCTTTTACTAGTCTGTTTTTACAAACCGTATTTCTAAAATGCATTTATTTTGTATGTCTTGTTTCGATTAGCCAGTCCGTTATATTTTCTGAAATGTTTAAAGAGGTCAAGATTTTATATCGCAACGGGTATGAAATTGCAAATACAACTATTTTTTTAATTAAGGCAAAAAACATATGGCGGATTATAACGTGATATAATATGAAACGCTAAGTGATTAAAGATGGATGAGCCAACGAAAGGGGACGGCATCATTCGAAGAGGCCTAGTCAAGAAAATACGTGATATTCGCAATACAGTGTTTAAAGACAATCTTTATTGGGAGAAACATTTTTAAGTACTCTCACGATAAATTGCCTACACAGCGCCTTGTTATGAACTCGCGCGCGCGCGCGCGCGCGCGCGCGTGTGTGTGTGTGTGTGTGTGTGTGTGTGTGTGTGTGTGTGTGTGTGTGTGTGTGTGTGTGTGTGTGTGTGTGTGTGTGTGTGTGTGTGTGTGTGTGTCTGTGTGTGTGCGCGTGCGTGTGTGCGCGCGTGTGTGTGAGAGAGAAATGGTAGACAAATACATTCACTTTTATGTTTCTTGAATAAATACTGATTTTCTGATAGTAAAATACTTGGGAAAATACGTTTAAAATATTTACATATATACTGTATAAACAACATTTTTATTAATAAAACTATAAGTCTACACCATAACCAAATCAAAACAAATCGAAATTACTTTAAAGTTAATGTATTGTCAAAAATATTTCAGCGTTAAAAAACGTTTAAAAGGAACTTCAAAGTATTATTATTTTACACAATTTATCAAGCGGCCCAAGCATCTCTGCGGATGGGACAATACCTCTGACCCGAAGCTTCCCGGTCTGTAAAAACGATCGCAGCGCAAGCAATGTATGATCACTTACACTGTGCCTAAAGCCTCAGAACTAAACCTCCACAACTACTGCAACAAGTAACAAGTGGTCCCAATTAACAAAACAAAAACTCTATAAAGTACCGTAATTATTTTTAGGCGACATGTTCTTGAATTTAAGGATATTTAAATGCCTTCATTCAAATCCTATTGATGGGGCAGAAAAAATAGTAGGCGCGGTGCCTCAGTAAAAAAATTTATCAATTGGACACAGTAAAACCTGACTAGATAAACACATTATTTTTAATATATCCACGGTGATGAGACCAGAGCTTTTTCAAAACTGGCGGTATTAAAAATGCAATTTTTACCACCTACACAGTAAAACCTAAACATCCATATTATTATAAATCGTTAAGTGGTAGACTAATAAGATAACTCGGCATTGATATTATATCCTACTGGTGCCGAATACATAGTAAAAACAACCTGTGCAAAACCTGTGTAATAAGGTCTGGCTCGGCAGTTCAGAGAATAAAATCACGGATACCAAATCTTCAGTAATAGCTTCTCGGCAAAGATTCTATTTTAAAAAAAGACATACTAAAGAGAATGATTCTTCGGTTATGGTATTAATACGCTACTATTATCAATTTAAATCTAAAAAACTGTATTCGTATAATAATAACGAATAAATAATTACAATATTAATTAATCATATTACTTTCCGCTCTTTTAAAAACAAATAGCCCAATAAACTGAGACTAAAATATTATATTAAATAATTCTGATGTACAGTATAACTGCAATATAATAACAAAAGTCTGACAGTAGAATTTATTTTGTAATAAATAAACATTTTGTAAATATTAAACATAACGACAATTTTTTCAATTTCTTCTATTAGTTTTACATTTAGTTTATTATTTATGTAATACATTAAAGTACAATCTCTGTGTAAATTAATTACAAACTATAAGCAGTGAAGTTGAACAGCTGGAATGGTGAAGTTTCGTTGGTTACAATGGTAACTGAAAAACTATGGTGTACTATGGGAACAGAATCTTACTAAGAAACAAATATAGTTCTGAAAGTGTAGAATAATTAAGTAAGTGAAGAAACATATTATTTTTCAATTACTTAAAGAAACTGACCAGGAGTAAGAAAGATAGTGAAAAATATTTATATGTTAAGAACCCAACAGAATCAAAGCAATCCATCATTGAATTGCCTGAGATCAAATCTAATTATGCATTTTAAAAAAAATAAACTTCATTACTCCATTCAAATTATATATTTATATTACTTAATATTTATATTTATTTACATATTTATTATATATTCAATTAACCAGATCTTTTAAGCCAAAATTATGATCCACATAATATTTCACTATTAACTTTGTATATTATAATTTTAACCTGATTGTTAACGTATTTGAAAGACACTTAATAAAGCTACCCAAATAACTAAGCTGTGTAGCATATTGTATCATTTAATCATTTTGTATTGTGAATAAAATTTAGTAAGTTAATAGTTCAAGATGTGTTAATTCTAGCAACGTTATCTAGAATAAATATTTATTTATTAATCACTTTTACATTAGTTTATGACTATCCGACCTTAAAATTTGTAAATTTGTAAAAACTTACAAATCTACAAAATTTAATATTCGGATAGTTATAAACTAATGTAAATATGATTAATAAGTTTCACCGAACGCAATGGACTACAAAATTCAAGAGTTTATTTATTTAGTTATTAAATACAACAATCAAAATTTGCTAATAGTCAGTAATAAATAAACTATAATATAAACTAATAACAATATTAACTCAATAATCTAATAAAATAGCTTACACTAAATACTAAGTGAAAAATGCTAGGCAAAATTTTATTTAAAAAACTATTCAATTAGAGACAGAGCTGACTCGGAATTGTTCGCAACAGAAAGATACGAAATGGTGACTTGTTACCGCTGTCATTAATTTGCAATTGTTACGATATATTATGGGCTACAAAACTCAAGACTCGTCTTAGCTGGCATTCAAAAGGTATTGATGTCAAAAGCAGACGAGAAGTGACTCGACCACGTTAGGCCTGAGAAGTCGTTACCCAGTTTAAACAATAACAACATGTGTAATAATTCACTTTTTTTTAAATGTATTAGATTTTCCTAAAAAATAGTGTAACAAAAATGTCAATAAATTTACATTTTTTTCGACACTGAGAAAGCACAAAATTATGCATGTGCTTATTAGTTTCAAATTCTGAATAACAGAAGATATAACTCCTGAAAATATCTAACATTTTTTTCAAATGAGAGGAAGCACGTAACAATTTTATCGGCAAGCAAAGGAAGAGTGTGTGTGTATGTTGGTAGCCTTTGCGGAGCGGGGCATCGATCGTGCAGCTCGTGACGTCACAGAGTCGTGAGGCTATGACAAGCTGTTCACAGCGCGACAATATACAGAAAAATAATAGAGCGCTGCGAGTTCCTTAATTTTTATCTAAGAAAATTCATATTAGATAAACCGTTCATTTACCCCAGAGCGGTGACACTACACTTGCTCTCACAGCGGTAGTAGTTTTGTTACACGCAGCTCACGAACACTCGACTTAGTAACGTTTATAGAATTTCTTTACAATATAAATTATCGTTACAAACTGACTTTTGAATTCAACACAGAACCATATTCTAACTAAAAACACAGAACTCGTTGGGACTAGTGCGTGCATTTTAGATTTGTATCGTGCACTTCGAAGTTTATAAAACGTTTAGTTCAAAATAACCTTTCTTAAAATCAACGATACTAACTCTCAAGATCTAACAAATGTCGGATACATCGTTGTCGCTAAACTCATTTTTATTATAAACCTTATAGGGAACAAGACACCAAAAAAACTATTTACCAATCCGGCGTCAATGATATTCCAAAAAAATATTTACCTAGCTACGAAGAAAATCCTACGGAACAAGAAAAAGATTATTAAGCTTGGAATCGACACCTCAAAAATTTAAAATTTATAAAAAATTAACACAATTTACAAGCCATACACACAATACTGTACAAACTTAAATGTTCATTATGAAACCGAACGCTGTGTATATTACATTTAAAATAAATACAAAGTATCCTTATAAATAATATTCGAGCTGGCTTGTGAGTGAAAGTTATAATTAAAGAATAAAAATATGGTACAACTCACAAATATACAACTTTTTTATTTCAAACGCGTTTCAACGACTAATTTGTCGTCATCCTCAGTGAAGATACACAAATGAAATTAACTAATATATATATATATATATATTAAACATAACCTATAAAGTTTTAGCAAAAGTAAAAACTTTATAGTTTTTACTTTTGCTAAAACTTTATAGGTTATGTTTAATATATATATATATATTTTAGTTAATTTCATTTGTTTATCTTCACTGAAGATGACGACAAATTAGTCGTTGAAACGCGTTTGAAATAAAAAAATTGTATATTTGTGAGTTGTACCATATTTTTATTCTTTAATTACAAAGTATCCTGTTAGAAAAAATATGGTTATACAGAAAATAATATAATTTGTATAAGCAAGGTGGTTGACAAGCGAATTGATCTCAGTATATTTTATTGTGTACACCACACAAAATGTAGGCCATCTTCCACTTTACGCTTCAACAGGTTAGCTTGCGTTATATGTTTATAAAAAAAGGTATTCTAATCTAACGATTTGTAACTATATTGCAATACACCTTATATATATTGTTAAGCAGCGTAAAACTCAGTACTCTGTTTACTTAAGAAACCTCACAAGTTTATAAAATTGTGTGTGTCTTCAAAATTTTTATTTTTTGGAGTCAGAACAAAGTGTATTATTTTCCCGCGCTGTAGAAGATTTTCTACATGGTATAATCAATAAATACCACTAATTAATACGAGGATGAAAAAACTTTCTGTAATTCACCAAAATGATGTATATTAAGCACTGAAAGAATTATAACCGCGGATTGAAAACGTTAGGAAAAATAGAAAAGGGAGAGGGAAATGAAGGGAGAGGGGGAGATCGAGAGAGGAAGAGGGGTGAGGAGGTGGAGGGAATAGAGAAGGGAGATCGACGATAACTAAAAGAATTGTAGAACTAACAGTTAATAAAACATTTAGGAAGACGGGAGCTTAACGAACGAATTAAAGATAAAAATTTTAATGGCTAAAAACATTTAAAACAATTATTTTCTAATTGGATAGAATATGAGGAATTTACCAATAAATTGTTTTTGTAGAATGCCGTCATATAGTAGAAGACATTGCAGGTTATCAAAGACAATAAGACAGAAGCTAAGGAACGAATAAATGCATAAACACTATGGCGTAAAGGTCAAGGTCATGATCAATACTCAAATTATTTTATCCTTACAATGCTAAAGACTAAATCTAAAATTAACTTCGTTAGCTTATAAATAGTTGCCGTCTTAGACCCTTTAAAACTTGTTGACATTTAACGCCGTTGTTGGTTATATCGATAAATACTTTATAATATATTTTTAATTGGAACAAACAACTGTGCTACTTGTATTGAACAGACGATTTGGATAGCTTTGTCAACTTTCTGTTGGCGGTAGTACATTCCGTGCGCTACTAAACGGACTGAAAATATATCAGGTCAGTCATCTATTATTTTCCTCTAGATGTAGCGACAAGTATAAAAGTAGCTAATTATTTATAAAAGAAAACCAGGAATAATAATTATAATATTGAATCGATAATATTGAATTGATTCCTAGGAATATATTTCCTAGGAAATATTTTCCCACGTTTTAATGATTACGCTATAAATAATGCGTAGAATTCAATAGTGAAGCTATTATAAATAAAGCTAAAAGTGTTTAGCTTTAAACGTTGAAGGGGCTTAAAAATGCAGCTCTGGCTATAACACTGAAATTAAATTATTACCTTCTCTAATTAGAGGTATACTTTTATTTGTAAAAAGCAACATTTTTAATCAGTATTTGAGATACGAACACAGCAAAAGAATTTAGAGATGCAATCTAATTACAGGAGAAAAATATCCGTAGAACGGCTAGTAGTGCGGAAACTCGTTATGAAATGCGCTAGTATTGCCAGTCGCGTACTGTCGGCTAAACTATAAACGTATTCTGGTAATACGGGATAAGTAGACCTATACCAACACTTCACTAAGGCATTATATATTTTACAGCACGCTAATGATTTCAAAACTGGAAACATTTTTGTGTCCTAAACTTATGAGTAAATTACTTCTTTCCAAATATATTCGTATCCGAATACGATTGGGTTTACTGAGCTGGAAAGATTCTTAGCCAGAAATTGCTATTTGAAGTCTACGTTGAAGCTATTCTCGACCGAATATCGGACTCCTATATGACCAGTCAATTTTTTACAAAAGTCAAATTCCTAAAATGTAACGTAGAAGTATCCCATTTTTTTACCTCCGAGAAGCAACAGTCTTTTAAAACCGCTTTGCTTTACCTCTAATGGCAAGAAGAACGAAAATGATACTGTTAGCAAATAGTGGGTCCAACCTACTATGCCTAAAGGTCCTTTAATAACTTAAAAACGGTAAGGAAAACGGACAAAAAATTTACACACGATTCCCATGTCCAAATTATCATTATAAGGAAGTACAATCTGCACACACACACACACACACACACACACATAATTATAATTATAAATGATGATTGTAAAATAACAAAACTATTGATACAAAGTCTTCAGGAACACGGAAAACAATTTTTTAAACCTTAGTTATGATGGCCTAGAAATTTAAATTTTGAAAAAAGACAAAAATAACCTCAAAAAAGTACAAAACGTTTTTAATCCCAGTTTTTTTTACTGCATGGAAATATAGCTACAGAGTATCCAGTAAATATAGATGTGGTTAACAGAATAATGTTTACGAGGTAAATTACCAAACGAGTGAAACAGTTAAAGCGTTAAACACGGCCTCCCTTTTCCCTGCAGCTGCGAAAAAACGTAAAACAAAATGGAGGCCACTTCACTTGTCAACAAGTGGGGCTTTTAGCAGACTTTAACTTGTTTTATTTTTCTACAACCAAATTTATCCTAACTAGACGCCTTGTTTATTATAATGTATAATGTAACATATTGCTCTCTTTTATAAACAACGTGATTCTACAAAGTTGAGTACGTATTGTGAAATTATTTTTTCTTTTTTTTACAACTTTAAATTTTTAGGGCATTGCCACTAATTTGTTTAATTATATTGATTAAGGTCTAGTAATAATAATGCGGTGTAGTATGTAATACGTTACAATTCTTGTAAACATTTGCGATTTTTTACTTCAAGTTTATTCTTATTTCATTTACGTATTGAAGTTGAATAAATGTTTTTTATTTATTCAGCCTTTTTGTTAACTTTTTCGACTTAAATGAAATATAGATGGGGTTATGATATTTAACCATCGAGAAATAAACAATTCTTAGAGTCAAATTACAAAAACTAAATAATTTCTTGTTAATTTAGCATTAGTATAACATAAATACGCACAAATGTCTCTACAGAAGATGTACAAAAATTGTGCATACAGTACAGTATATTCTGTACGCAGAGCAGGTTAGGTCGGCGAATCCATGACCCAACATGGGTAGCGACTCGGCGACCCGAGACGAGGTAAACGGTAACAGGATATAATTAACATTTGACAATCATACAAAAAATTTTTATAGACCTGGAAACAAATCTTTCCTAGTTTAATTTCCTAGGCTTAATTTCTAAGCGACTGAGTGAAATTTGATTTTTTAAGTTGAAAATTAAGCAGTATACAGATGGAAATAACAGTAGATATAATCCTAAAAAATCAACACCGTTAATGACAATAACTAAGAAAAACTAATTGCAATTTTCTAGAAAAAACTTGAAGCGCACCATTGAGAAATTCTCTTATTATTAACGTTTAAAATACTACACAAAGGCCGTATTGTCAATGCCAATTGCCAAAATCAATTGTTATATATTAAATTTAGATTCTAGATAAAAAATATTAACACAAATTTACTATTGCTATTACATTATTTTAAAAAATTAAGAATATGTATATTAATACATATATTTTAATTATAAATTAAATAATAATATAGTAATGTCAATTATTTGTTAGAATAATAAGCATCATAGCCTATAATCTACAAAGTATTTTATTACACTGGTTATAAATAATTCTCATTAAACTGCCAGGTATCTTGTTAAAATTAAACTAAGGAGAAGAAAAGTTAAGAGTGGTTCAACTAAAACAAATAAAAGACAGACATAAGACTCACAAATTAATCATTTATTGATTCATATGCGTTTCAATGTCAGTCATCATCATCAGTGAGTGTTGGTACTACAAACTCTAACTTACAACTGCTTAGTTGTGTATGTATTTTATTTGTTTTATCATAACCTCACAAGTTAATCTCAAAAAATAGTTGTACATTAAGTAGTTCAACTATTTGTCACAATATGTTCTCAGGATGTATTTAGAGCTATGTTTAGGCTGTCCTTTATTTTATTAAACCAAAAACAAATAATACAAAGAGAGTAAAAAAAATTACAACTTTAAAAATTTATATAACTTTATTAAATTGAGTATAGACAAAATATAGGTGTTATTTTATACAAAACTCTTCTAGTTTGACTCACTTAGTACTGTAGTTACAAATTGAAAATGGATTTCACACCTTTTAAATATAGAAATTTATGTATATGTATTAAATCAAAATAATTTTTGTTGCTCAAGTAGTGTTTTGAAAAACATAACTTTTAAATTGCATAATAATGTATTGATATGACTTATAGGTTTTATAAATATGTCAATTAGGTTGGATGTGACTCCCATTTAAGCAAATGTCCTAGCAAATCAATCATAACTTTTGCAACCACAGGGTAAATTCTGCTTTCGATGTGCGCATGATTGTCTGGTAGGGATAAATAGAACATACTTTAGTGAAATCCCATAGAAAAAAAAATTATAGGTGTTAGGTCAGAGGAGCAAGGTGGAAATGGTATTAGTCCTGCAAACCCAATCCACCATGTGAGTAGCAACTATATAGGGAATTCCAAACTTTTGTGAGATAATTAAGTGTTGCCTCACCTTGCTGGTAGTAGAAAGGTACATCTTGCTGTTTATCTTCATCTGATTGAGGTCTCAAGTAGTTCTCCAACATATCACAAACACTATACGATTGAAATCTGTCCATGAAGAAAAAAGCCCCGTACACTTTTAATTTACTGATAATACATAACACATTCACTTTTAGGCTGTTGTGAACATGTTCGTGGTTTCTCTTGCATTTTCAATTCCAATGATTCTGCAGAAGTGAACTTTTACCACTGATGTGGGATGTACACTCATTGCTGAAGATTATCGATTTTAAGGATGCCTCATCTTCCTCTATCTGATTTAACATTTCAGAACAGAATTCTCCAAAAGCAACTTTTATTTAAATCAGTAATCTGTTATACCGCTGTAAATCTTTATGGTTTTTATGTAAAATTTATGTAGCACTCACCAAACTGTCTTCTGTCTAATTCGAGTCTCATTAGAAACACGCAGGATTAATTTTTTTGGATCTCAGGCAAAGCGTTCTCAAACCTGTTCTACAACAACATCACTAATGTGCGGACAACCTAATGGTTTCACATGACAAACAAAAACACCAGCCTCAGCTAAATTTTTATGCCAACTGTATATTGTAGGCCTGCTAGGAGGGTCTATTCTATATTTGGTGCGAAATTTATACAAAGCACTTGTTGCCGAGTTTCTTTCATGAAACAATAACACATAATAAACATGCTCTGCATAAATAAAAGTGGCCATTTTAACAATGGGGATGCTGGTGGTGTTAGTTATCGGATTTTGGTATTGTGGCAATATGTGAGTCAACCAAGTATTTGGTGTGAAATATACCTTCTGCCAATTCTGTAAGTTATATCTAAAATCTTCAATGTGTTTTTAAAGTTCCACAAATCCAAATAATTTTGGATTTGATACTGCAGCACTAAATGAGTCAAACTAGAAGTGTTTTACTAATTTTAAAAATACTTAACCAAGTGGATACGTAATTGTTTACTTGCTGACGCGTTCCAAAACATTCGTTCCTTTTACGAAGCTAACCCTCTCAAGCTTCGTAAAAGGAACGAATGTTTTGAAACGCGTCAGCAAGTAAGCAATTACGTATTCACTTAGATAAGTATTTTTAAAATTAGTTTAATCAGTGAATTCAAGATGATTACATCAAGCAACTTTAAAAGTGTTCTGATACAAAATAACACTTCTACTAATTGTGTAACACGATTCAAAAAATTAGAAAGCTATGTTGTAGTATATTAAAATAAAGCTGTCGCTATATTGTAGACAAGGTGGTCACCTTCTAAGGATAAGTTTGATTTAAAAAAATAATAAAGTTATCTGCAATAAGCCAACCCGTAACTTGAAAAAGCCTCCATCTTAATTTCTATTACTCAACACAAACAAACATAAAATTCAAGATGAGTTCAATTCAAATGCTTCAACATGGAGGATACCTTAACTCGGGAATGGTAACGTGTTCTCTCAGATTACACTCCATAAAAAATCTTTTGGGTTAGTAGCAATTATGTTTTCAATAATGTCTTTCCTTAGTCAAGTTCAATGTTGATGGGGATTTCCGGTTATTTTCATGTTTCAATTCTGTGCAGTGTACTGCCCGTCGTCTGTCAGACTACTCGTTACCGTTTACGCAACTTTTTCAATTTGTGTGTAAATAGTTTTATTCTTAGTATCAGTGTATATATATGATTATTATCATGGATGACATTTTCAGTACTAGTTTCGAAATAAATTGAGTATGATAGCATCTAGAGGAAAATCACTGTGATGAATATGATAGTGTTGGTGATGATAGTGATTTGATTGAAGGCGGAGAGGGAGAAGATTAAATTTCTGAAGCTGACAATAGGGATATATACCCTGATTTAATTCCTTCAGGCGTTAAAAATAAAATAAGTTAACAATGTACGAGAGAACCACCTTGTCAAAATAGCAACAATGATAATGACATTCAGACTACTTTTGCTGAACAAATTATGCATCCAAATATTATCACAATTAGAAAGATTAAATCGAATTTTACAATGACACTAAAGGTGCTGTAGACACTTTTGATGAAATGTCACCTTTGATCTCATGTTCCTTAAAATCTAGGAGATGGCCTGTGATTGTTTTCTATGGAATGGTGAACAGCATGCTCATGAACTCATATGTTATCTATGTCCTTAGTAAAATCTTAAAAACTAGAAACCTAGGCTAAGTCAAGAGTGCATTTACCAAGGGCATTAATGTAAAGTTCAATACTCAAGTTTTGCATTTACAAACACTACATAATCTCTCCAGAAATTTCAAGCTACATATTGAAAATGTTGGTGGACATCATGTGACATCACCTAAAAGAAATTACTCTGCAGAAGCAGACGTCTAATTAATTTCCAAATATTAATTTGGTATTTATTTACTGTGGCCATGTGTACGATTTTTGCGAAAAACATTTTACCGGCCAACGTAGGAAGTCATTAGGGATACGAACAAAATTATTGCATCTCTCGCTCATGTCCCAAAAATTAACAATTTTGGAAAATGTTAATTTCCCTCGTCCCCTCCACGACACAATAAAAACAATACTTTTTTGATGTATTAAGTTACCAAATGCTTCGAAATGAAAATAAATTTGCTGTTGACCCCCAAAAATTATGAAATTACACAACAAAATTAACTTCAACTAAGCACTTTTAGCACCACGTTTCACCCGAATCACAAACTTTAAAGAACTGTAAATCTCAGACACACATCTTATTGTTTTAGCGACAGTGTAGCAAAATTATTCAAAATGGTGAAATAAACACTTACAAACACTATTACACGCACAAAACAGAAACATCTTGCATTAATACACACCTTCCATTTATAACATTACCCCAACGCAGAACTTACCGCCTAATTCAGAGTGAAATCCATTCTGTGGGAGGTGTAGCCAACTTTCTTTTTATTCAATCTGGATTATAATTTTGTCTGTATTTAGTTTGCAAAAATCTTCATAATAACTGATTTTATTTTGGAATCATAGTCTTAAGCAAATTGTTACTCTATTTATTTATTGGAATAAGGTTGGAATTACTCAACTGTATTTAGGGGAATTAACATTTTCCAAAATTGTTAATTTTTGGGGCATAAGCGAGAGATGTAATAATTTGTTTCGTATCCCTGATGACTTTCTCCATCGGCCGGTAAACTTTTTTGAAAAATCATACACGTGGGCACGGTAAATAAATACCATTAATTTTTATTTTGAATTGTCATATCAATTGACATGTTGGATTGAAAAAAATACTAAGATGGATAAATTAGATTATAGGTATGAATGTATCCTCTTGTAGTAAGAGATAAAACAGAATAACTACGTAACAGATACATTGAGTAGAATATTTTAAGAACATAACGGGTGTATAACCATTAAAGGCTTACATTTGCTTGGCGTTTAAAACATTTTAATTGGTAATCTATATTCCAATATCCAATTCTTAAAAGCATAATTTTGCTTTTTATGAAAGATAAGTTGAAATTGTTAATACCACATAATCATTCAGAAAAACTGTTTATTATTTTTTTTAATTGAAGGTTTATATGTTGATTTCTAACAAGTACTTCCAAATTAAAAATTCCTATTGAAACTATAAAAACAATTAAAAGCCTATTCCAAGCCAAAATCTTTTTCCTTTTGAAAAACGATATATGTAAAAGTGTTATTTTAAAAAAATGTAGTAAAAAAAATCATTTAGTAGGTGGTTATGAAGTAAATTCATGTAAGGGTAGGCCTTAGCCTACAATAATTTCATTGGATTTAATCATTGTCCATAGGTACTGCCATAGAAAGTGACAAGTCTGAAATGGATCGCTTAAACTGATAAATTACAACGAAAAAGAAATAAATGGTATACTTACAATCTAAATGTTTCTTTTTAGGTCCTATTAATTCTTCTGTCGTA
The DNA here is from genome assembly GCA_036971475.1 of Prosapia bicincta. NCBI lineage: Eukaryota > Metazoa > Arthropoda > Insecta > Hemiptera > Cercopidae > Prosapia > Prosapia bicincta. The sequence goes on along the minus strand of JBAIZL010000001.1, from coordinate 356,088,906 downwards.
GCTTTGCACACTGATTTTGCTAATCCCTGTCCGGCTAAGCTGTGTCTAGCTGCCAATAATCTATCAGTCATAGTTTGCCCAGCCATTTTTGATTAAATTGTTTATAGCCAGGCCAGGGCATACACACTTTAAACACCACTTGCACTAATACAACTTTATTCAAACACACAAAACACGAAAAGACATGAGAAATACTGAATAACACAGACAGAAAACGTCTACAAAAGAAGGGTACCACAACCCAAGTCAAAAGTATCCGTGATGACAGATGACGACTTGATTTAACCGTTGGTTACAGAATTACTACAGACCAGTGAATTCAAACAAATAAAATGAAGTTCCTACAATTATCTTCATAGAGCATAACAGAATAGAGTAAAGATTCAGAAAATTTTCATATACAGGACTTATACATTTTTAGATATAAAGTACTGTAACTAAGTACACTTAGTGGCCAAAGAAAATTAAAAACACCATATCACTGTAAGACCTGGATTACTCTAAAAATAGGTATTTGACAAACGCAAAAAAATATTCAAGTAAACAAGTCTACATATCCAATACATGCTTAGTATATAGACAATGCCGATACTGTCTTAACATGTGACAGTAAAATATAATATATATCACTTACAACTTTTTTTTAAAAAAATGTTTTAACTTGCCTATAGTAGCACTTACTTTTTTTGTGTTGAGGACGGCCGTTTCGGGAGATGTGTCCCTTTGTCAACTCAGACCGTAGCTCACGCGAAGATGGAATCAACAAATGATAATATATTTAATACTGTATTTGTATTATACCAACGGTTAAAACGGAAGTTTTAAATATCATTTAAATCAATTTATATGGCTTTCAAAGTTTTTTATGTATATAAACCTCAAGATGTACAACACAAATTCTGCAATTTTTTTTTTAATTTATAATACTCATTAATTTATAATATTCATATTAGTAGATTCTATTTTCACGTTAGCTACTAGTTTTTGCTTTGAGTTAGGGTCTGACACACCTAAAAAAAAACAATTTTTATATAAATAGTAGAATTTATTATTAATAATTATGTGAAGAGTTCAACACATAGAATGGTCGTTATTATATGCTTGAACAGTTTGTTAGATATGGTTTGTTAATTACACTAACATATTAAAGATGTTTTCAAAACACAATAGTTTAAATAATTGATCTTCTACTTGATTAATTAAGCATTTGAAAAATGTAGACATTTAAAAATACGAAAATATTCCATTGATATGCCCTATAGTTTCTAGATGTTATAAAGTGTGAGAAGTTTACAGTTGATTTAGCATCCTTCCTTGCTGGAGAATATTATAACCACAAAATTACTACACTATGATGCAACTTCTATAAAATATCTGTGACTGTCCTGTTCTTGATATTTGTTAGAACTTATAACCTGTATTGACTGTTTTGTTTTGTTTGAAGAATGTTAACATTCTGATAAAATTGATCTTTATCTGTAAGTAAGTGAATTTTGAATAGAATCTATTAAAATTACATTTTACTGAAATCGCCGTGTCCATAGTAAAGTGTAAGATTTTAAAATATTTTGTAATATACTTAGTAAAAGCGCAGGCTTTGTTATTAATTTGGATTTTAATTGATGTAACCAATAACTATTTTCATATGATTTTAATATATAAATAACTTCAAAATAATAATTTATACGTCATAATGACATGTGTAAACGTTTTTCATAAATTACCAAATTTATCATAGTACGAAAACCTTATTAATTAAACTAACCCTACATTTAGTTTTTTCATTTTAGTGCTAAATACTCCCTGATTTTTAAAAATATATAAATTGCGAGTAAATGTAATAAAAATTTGTATACTCCAAATCTCACCATAAAATTTCATTGTTCAAATAAGTATTTATAAATTTACATAGAATAGAGGATAATTAAGTCAGTTAATATTACAACAAGGCATTTTGCATCATTTAATCTCTGAGGCAAGCAATAAGAAAAAAATAGATCATTAAAGTCACTATTTGTTTAGTTAGGTTGTTGTGTCTTGCAAAAACCAAATCAAATAGGACCTTAAGGGGAGAGAACACATTCTCTTTTTAATTGGTATTCATCAGGTATGCCCATGCCAACAATATCGGTATGCAAAATTGTATCTTGTGATGTGGAAAGTTTCCAGCAACAAAACAAAAATAATTAAACGTCACCATAGACAAAAAGATTTTTGAAAAAATGCGTTTAATAATCTACAAAAACTCCATCAACTCTGATTGTATTTTTTATTACATATTTTACTTGAAATTTTAACAAGAAGAAGAATGTTGTTTGTTACATTTTAAACAATAAGAAAGACATTTTACTTAAAAATATATTCGAAACACAGGATTTTAAAAGTCACAAACTATAAATAGTAGTTAGAATTTAAAAAATATAAACGTAGCCTCTATTTACTATCACATTCACAACTCTAAACACAATGTTTGTTTTTTTTATAAAGGCTATATTAAGTTTACCAATATAAACTAGTCATGTGTACCTCATGCATGTGCAAATATATTGGCATCATTAGCAATTGGTCCAGGAGTCCAAAGAGCTCCAAGATCAGTAGTGACCTGGTTGTCATCGGCACTCCAGACACTCCACTCTCCTTTGCCATCAGTTGTGAAATAAGCAGTTTTTTCACTAAAAAAAAGGCTGTGGAAATTCATCGTCAAATATGCAGTGTGTATGATAAAGACATTGTCATTCACGAATCAATTGGATTAAATAGTTGAGACCCCTGCTGTTTAACTAGTTTTTTTAATTTTTAACAAAGAATTAGGCCTGAAAAAACCTTGCAAGATGTGTCATGCTTTATCTGTATGGTTGTTTTGGTGTTTTTCCATTGGAATTGTGATAAGTTTCTGCTTTAACATGTTCTGGAGGTGGAAACATTACTACACTCCAGAAGCAAAGGAACAATAGAAACAATGGGTGTTTCAAAGTAAACAGGCTCTGAAGAAGACAAAGTTTGTGGAATTGGCCAGTAAGGTGATGGCAACAGTCCTTTGAGGGGCTTTGGAGTTGTCTACATTGATTACTTGGAAAAGAGAAAAACAAATACCTGGAGAATATTATGCATTTTTATTGTACTAGCTGAGTGAAGAAATAACGAAAAAAGGTCCTTATTTGACAAATAAAATACCATTTTCAAGGTAACACAGTTTTAAGCCAAAATTGCATCTAAGCAGTTTTAGTGCCCAAAATTATGAAATTGAAGTTTGGTTACTATCATATCTCCTATGTTCACCCAAACTGGCCTCCATTTTCTTCTGAGTATTCTAAAATTGAAAACATCTTTTTTGAAAAACAACTTGCATCTAAAAAGGAGGTCATAACTAAAACAATTATCTATATTCAGTGGTGACTTAAAATATTACTAATTATAAATTGTGGTGTTAGAAATATAACCTCATTTTATAAACTCAGTCCTGTATAGAATAATTCTTTAACAATATCTTTACTGTTATACTAAATTAGTATATACCTATATAAAATATAGAGTATGAAAAAAGTAAGATAACTTGCTAATGTAAAATTAATCAGAGAAATTTGACAGTTAAGCCCATTGTCGTTCATACGTAAAAAAAACATTGAGTTTATATAGTCAAGTTTATAGTGGTGAGATTCTGAACAATTAAGTATTTTCTTTATGTATTTTTATATAAACTTAAAAATTCTATGACATAATTTCTATAATTACATATTAATTTTAACTTATGCTTATTACTTTTTTGTTTAGCCTTATAATTGTTGGTAAAATTAAAAATAAATATTTTCATAAAGTTTTATTTAGTTCTTACAAATTAACAAAAATTTATGAAATCACATTTTCACATGTTATGAAAACAGACAAGTAATATAATGTTTATTTTGCCGTGGTTTTAAAAGTTACAAAATGTTATACTTATTCAAATGTTTGCTGACTTGAGTGTTACCGTTAGTGAAATTAATATTTTTCATCATTAATTATATTCAATTTTTTTTCCTGGCGAAAAACCATTTGTGGTTATCATTGCCAATCACCAACAAAGACAAAAACGCAATATTTTAGATAACTAATTTTAAAAATACTTAACTAAGTGAATACGTAATTGCTTACTTGCTGACGCATTTCAAAACATTCGTTCCTTTTACGAAGCTAACCCTCTATTTTAGATAAAACAAATAATAATAAATATAAAATTTAAATAAAATAAAAATGACAAAACAAACAAAACTTAAACATAACAGTAGTAGTATAAAATTAAATATGTAACAATAAGTGTATAACAATAAAGAGAAACATAACAATAAATAAAAAATAACGATAAATCTATTATAATAGAAAAAAAACCCTTTATAAAACAAAAATTACAAAGCATAAAAAAAAATTTATACATAAAAGTAATAATATAAAAATAAATATGTAACAATAAATATATAACAATAAAGAGAAACATAACAATACATAAAAAAACACACAACATAAAAATAAATAACAAAACAACATGACAATAAATCTATAACAATAAAAAATAACACTTAGTGTAGAAAATAAATAGAAATATTAAAAACAAAGGTTGTTAACAATAAATAAACTCTAGACACAAACTAACAAGAATATTTCTATACTATAATAAATAAATAAATATGTATGTTATAAATTTTAAAAATTCAAATATTATTTATTTTTAATAAAAATTAAATTTTTAAAAGTATATTTAAGTGGTGAAGGAATGCTATGACACGATCGACGGCTGCGGCATTGTCCTTTAACACCACCTTAAACTCCCTTGTAAATTAAACCTGTCACGGACATGCTTTAAACTACCACAATATGACTACCAGTAAATGATTGGGATGGTATTTCCACAGAACTGACATAATGGCGGGTTGTCACATCGCATCATATAACCGTGAGTTAGGAAGAGTGGCCGATACGAAGGCGGGTAGCCACCACTTCCTCTCTACGTTTCGAACGAATAAAAGATCCTCATGGACGGACGGTATCCTTAATTTCCCTCAGCTTATTATGATTGCCATTCATCATTCCAAGCAGCATCCAATGATCGTTTCAAATAACATATATAGTCGAATGCCATAACACTATCAGATGGTGTAGATGGCACCATACTAGTGGCAATCTTCGCCGCCTCATCTCCTTTTGTGTTTTCGGTAATTCCACAGTAACCATGAACCCAACAGATTGTTACCCCAACACCCCCCAATTGAAGATTGTGTACTGCACACAAAATATCCCCAACTAAAGGGTTCATGGGGAACACATCCTGAAGTCCAGTTTTAGAATCGGAACACAAAAAGTAATGAGAAAATTTAGATTGAATGACGGTTAAAGCTTTAAAAATGGCAAATAGTTTCGATGTGAAAACACTACAAGCTGAGGGCAATCCTTAGGTACGTCCCGACACATAAAAGGCACACCAACGCCATTGTCCAGTTTAAACCCTTCTGTGAAAATAACCTCACTATATTAGTGGGATCTGTAGATTGCCAAAAACTCCTAGTGGTACACCACATTAGGAGTATTACTTTTGATAAAACTGGACTATGAAAAATCGAAGGATTGCGTTTTTATTATCCAAGGAGGTAGATAGGACATCGATCGTTCAAATGTAGGAGGTGCCAACTCAAGGTTATTAATTATGCGTGAAGTCTTAATACTGAACAGAGCCATCGAACATTTACATGCAATATAATATTGTTCGTAGTGGTTATTAAATTATATATTAAATGCCGGATGTTTAGGTTTACTTCAAAAACCAGAAATGTAAGATATTTGTAGCATCTGACGTCGTCTTAAAAGGGCAGGTTCGCCAGCCTCAACAAGAAGACTAGGGATATTGCTAGTTTTAAATCCACCAATAGCAAATCTAAGTCCAGACTGGTGGACAGCATCGAGAGTTTTCAGAACTGTAATTTGTGCAATAGATAGGCTTGGCCGCTATAATCTATGCGCGATCTAACAACCACGCTATCAAATTGAAGCATACTAGTTCTGTCAGCTTTCCAATTTGTACCACTAAGGACTCTTAATATATCCAATTGCTTGCTTCATCTTACCTTCAAATCACAAACATGTGGGATCTAAGAAAGTCTTTTATCAAATAAAAGTCTTAAAAAATCGAACACTATCTGTGGTTTGAAGCTGAATCCCATCAAGATAAAGGGTCGGCTCCTGGTCTTGCTTACGACGACTAAATGCTAAACATTGGGTCTTCGAAGCAGAGAATTTGAAACCTGTAGTCCTTGACTATTCTTCTAATCTGCTTATTGCTAACTGTAAAGATCTTTTAGCAGTTGCCGTACTACAAGCAAGCACATAAATACAAAAGTCATCTACAAAGAGAGAACAATGTACTGGAGATTGTATGTTAGACATGATACTAAACTATTTATTGCAATGGCAAATAGCGTAATGCTCACCATGCTGCCCTGCGGAACACCATTTTCCTATTTACAACTGTTTGAATGTGTGCCTCCAAGACGAACGCGTGAAGATCTGCTTGACAGGGAGTTAGTGATGAATGCTAGGATATTCCCTTGTACACCCCATGATTTCAAAGTATTAAGTATTCCTCTTTTCCATCATCATACGCCTTCTTGAGGTCGAAAAAAAACAGCAATGAGTGTTTGGCGCAAGAGAAAGGCATCTTGAATAGTGGATTCTAACAAAACCAATTGGTAAATGGATGATTGTCCTTGTTTGAAACCACACTGTTCGTTAGTTGTACTGCTAGATGACTTCTTTTGTGCGGATGTGCATTCACTCACGGATTTAGTTTGACCACCTAACCCCTCTGCGGAAGAGTTTGGTAGAAGAAGCAAATCACATGATGTCTTTGCAGGTTCTCTAATATTCAAAGATTGACCACATGTGACTAGCAAGAGTAAGTAAGAAACTTAGTCAGTTAGATTTTCTATCTTTTTAGCCAGGTCAGCACAGTTCAAACAAGATGATGTCGTAATGGTCACAGTAGTTGCATAGGTCTTACCGTCAACCTTAGGTTAGGCGGACCTATAAATTCTTCTTCCTTGGTAAAAGGATCTCTTATCTTTAGCTATGTTGCTAAGAATAGCCTTTCCTCTTTAAAGTTAGGGCAGTCTTATGATCATGCCAAGTGGACACCATCACAGTTGGCGCACTTTGGAGAATTTATACACTCCTTTTCATCATTACCTTCATCGCCATATTTAGATCTATGGGGAGTCACAAATACTAAGACCATTGTGAAAAAGCTATCATTTTTAGAAGCTATCGTGTATGCTTCTCGTTACATGTTTCAACAAGCAATGTCCCATTTTTCAGTTTTCTTATCGAAGACACCAGACTCCAGCACAGGCAGTAATCACCTTATTAATGAGGAAAGAAGAGGCTTTTGTAAGAGCCTTTCTATCTTAAGTAAAAAAAAATACTAAAAATGTAGGTAATGATGATGTCGGTGACGTTGCCACCATCAACATTTTAATCCTATCATCTACCTTAGGCTCGTTAGGGGAATCCTGACATGGGTTCTTTAAACTATTACTATTGGACGTTTTCTGGCTTCCATAGATGTTTTTTAGGCCAGCCGTCGTATCAGGCGTTTCGGGCAAGACTATAGGAACAGGTACACCCTTGGATCACATAAAGATCATTTCCAACCCTAAGAACTCTGAGGCCTTTAGCTTTTCTCCTTAGTTCGACTGGATGGGCATCAGTCAAGCACTCATAATACTGTACACAAGTCACTTAGTTCTTATTTAAAATGTAGTTTTAAAGTGTAGTTATAATTGGCTAGCACTTTATTTTCAAATTATTTAAATATATATTGTTTATTTTAAGCTTGTGGATAATGATTTGTAATACTTTTTGTTTTAGGTAATTGAAAGATTGTTATTAAACTATGCCTTTCAAACTTAGATTAAAAAAGAGTCGTCAATACAATGTTGTTTCTAAGTCTTTGTTTGTGATATGTGTGGAACTGTTGGATAGTACTTCAATCGAATGTACATTGTCAGCTGAAAGTGTGGGAAGAGAGTGTCTTGATAATGTCTGCCAAAGACTCGGATTGAATCAGGTTAGTTTATAAATTAAAATTTTATCTAGTATTTTTTGGTGGAGTGTGTGTGTGTGTGTGTGTGTGTGTGTGTGTGTGCGCGCGCGCGCGTGTGTGTGTGCGCGCGCGTGTGTGTGTGCGCGTGTGTGCGCATGCATGCATGTGTGTGCCTGCGCATGTGTGTGTGTTTATGTTTATTAAAATTTAGGAACTTTCCAGCTATCTAGTATTTTTTTTTTAAAGAAATGCAAATGACAAAGTAATTTTTTTATGGTACAAAAATTATAAAACACAAAGCGGGTGCCAAAACTTATGCAAGTAACAAAAAAAGGACAAAGAGCACACATCTTCCTAAACACAAGAAATTATGTTAATTTTTTATACGTGAAAAATCAGCGGTGACTCTAGGCTATTTTTATTATTGGGGGTGACCACCTTAAATTCAGTTTAAAGCTTTCTTGGACCAATTTGGTTAAAATGTCAAAACATAAACGCTATTATAAAAGTAATTAAATATAGATTTTTTTTACTTAATACATTGACTGCTGCCCCAGAAAATGCAACATTTGGCAGGAGCTGGCATTATTTATGAAAAAAAGACTGCATCATTATGATCAAATATAATGTTCAAAGAGTAAATTATGTATTTAGGACTGTTCCACAGAGCTCCAAATGCATGTTGTTTTTAAAATGAATGCTAGAAACCGAATGACAGAATAACTTTGGTTGAGAAAAGCGTTGGATATCTCGCTCACAACACCGCTAGGCAGTCTGTAAGTGCGGGATATCCCACGTGCCACACTCAATGTGTTCATGGGTATTGTAAATGCTAATTATAAACTGTAGCATCGAAGATTATATTTCACTTTATATTCCATTTAAATTTGATTAACTGGTATATCCCGTTTAGACTAAGAAAAATACAAAATTTCAACTTGATCCAATTATATCTTCTTAAATTTAAAAAAAAATGCTCAAAGCAACCAATTTGCAAAGTTTTACACTTCTCTAGTACCTCTCAGATTCAAGCTAATAATATGAGAGATGTGGAGCATTTTTCAAGCCCCTTTCAAAAATCTTTTAGAGTGACAAAAATCTCTACCAATTTTAAAATAAAATATTCAATTCCAGATTTTACTAAAATATGCTCTTTTAAAAATTTAGAAAAAAATCTTAATAGAACTTGTATAGTGTAATTTATAGTATAAGTTTAATAAAGGGATCTTACAGAAAAATGAATTTAAAACATGCTTACATTAAAATTTTGTTCTAGAAAGTTGACGACAAAATTGGAAAATTCTTATCAACACTAAATTTATAAGGCAGGCCTAATTGAAATGTTAACTTAGATATTAAGTTGCCATTAAATTTTACTTATAAGGGACATACCATGATGATAAATTATAAATTTGAGTATTTAAAAAAATAATTATACAAAATTATTAGTTGTTTTAAATAGATGAATAGAAAGTTTGCAACTTCGTTCAGAACAAGAGTTCCTTGACTATTACGAGGAATTATGAAGAAGGAGAGAGTTTTATTCTATTGTAACAGGTTGCATCAAGGGCTGTTTCTCATCATCATGGGTTTCTCACTACAGACCAAAGAAAACAAACAATCAATGCAGAGGTTACATACCGAGTCCCTTTGCTGCAAAAAAATCAAAAGGCATAAATCTTTTAAAAACTCATGGCAGCCGTGTTATGTGACTGTATTAAATCATTTCCTATCGATTTTTTGCTGAGAATCAGTTAATTCTGATCGATACTGTGAGACACTTTGGAGTATTTGTCGAGCCGTTCAAAACAAAAGAAACCGTCAGCAAGCTAAAGGAGTTTGTCTTTTGCATGATAATGCTCGACCTCACACAGCAGAAATACAATCGACTTTTTAACATCTTTTGGCTGGGATGTTTTAAATCATCTATCCCATAGTCCAGACCTTGCACTTTCTGATTTCATCTTTATCGCTTGTCTAAATTAGCATCTCAGTGGAAAACAATATCTGTTCAATATTTTTAAATTTTTTAATAGTTTGTATCTAAGTATTGTTTTTTAATATATTCAAAGGTATATGTATTTAAAATAGAACAAATTTAAAGTTCGGATAGCCATAAACTGTTGTTTAAGTGATTAATTGAAATAGAAGCTTTGTAAAATGATTAAAGAGGTTTGTGGTAAGTTATATGGTTTTAAAATATGTATAATTTTTTTCTATATAATTTTTTAAAAATTTCAATTATTTCTAATATATTTTGCGTTTAATTATATCTCGAAAATAAATTCCTTTAGCGCATTTTTAATGTATGTATATTTTACTTTCATCTCTTCAACTATAATAATGTTTTTTTATTACATTTTACAGCCTGAATTTTTTGGACTCCGTTATATTTCACGCCATGGCTCTCCTAGATGGGTTGAACTTGAAAGGCCTTTGAAACGACAGTTAGATAGATATGCAAGAGAATTTAATTTGTATTTAAGAGTTATGTATTACGTATCTGGTGTAAGCCTTCTACATGATGAGATGACAAGGTAAAATAATTGTTACCTATTTTAAGTATATATATTTAGGCATATAAATATAGGTAAATTTAAGTATATAAATTTGTTTTTCTTGAATTTTATAGCAAAGAATACAATAGTACATAAAAGTGCATAGCAAAAAGTAGTAGGCATATTATCATCTAAAATAAAATTTTGTATTTGCTTTGGGGATTTAATTTGACTTTCTGGATAACCCTCTGACAGTACTTTAGCCTTTGACTAGTATGCTTGGAAATATATGGATTTACTCTGGTGAGCTATGACATTATGAATGTATATTTATGAATAAAATTTTTGATTAGTATGGTTGCATATATATAAAAAATCTGTCTGTTTAGTGCTGATTTGTTGTTTACAATATATATTAGTTTTTTATTATTCCTGTGACTATCAAGCTCCTTTAAAAACAATGAATGTGGAGGCATTTATGATCTATATGTTTGAGTACAGTTTTCTGCTACTCCTAACGTTTCAATATTCTCCTCTGTTGACGCCTTCCGGAGTAACTCCATTTTCAAAACTTCAATCATACCCTAGTAGAAAACTGCACTGAACATATAGAAATATTGCTAACAGAAATGGAGATAAGTATATTAATAATTGCATTTATGATCTGTTATGATAACCTTCTGAGCTATTAGGTGCTATTATCAGCTCTATCAGTCAGTGCTATAATATATGGTCACTAACATTAGAGCTATGTGTCAGGTCTAAGAATCAGTAAAATGAGTTGTCATAGTTCATGGGCGCGAAATGATGCTATTTATTGATGCTATGCTAATAACATGAAAAGTATGAGTAAATAAGTTAATTTAAAAATATAATTCTTCTAAACTTAGTAATAACCAAAATAAAAATAATTATTTTAAAAAATTCAGGCTACCAATAAGCATGTCAAAAATTTAAGTCTTCATCACATGACCAATCAAAATACAGTAGAGTCTCGATAATTCGAGGTAAGTGGGACCGAGATCCTTCAAATTACCGAAAATTTGGATTAGACAGAAATATGTTCCTGTATATTAGAAAAAATAGGAGTTTTAATAAACTCTAATACTATAGATAACTTGAATTTTGTAGTCCATTACGTTCGGTGAATCTTATTAATTACTTAAACAATACTTATTAATTACTTAAACAATACTTATGACTATCCGAACTTTAAATTTTGTAAATTTGTTAAAACTTACTGAGACAGAACGTTTTTGATCGGTGTCTTCATCAGTGTCTTCTGCTTGGAGTTGTCGGGTCAAGCGGTGATGGTTTTAAAGATAGGCTTTAGTATCAAAGAATATGTGTGATTTGTATTGTGTGTATTCGTTTAATATGTTTGTACTTTGTGTTTTTGTGTATCTGTAAATTACATATTGTTCAAGTGTGTTGAGATGTGGTCCTTTTTTGTTGATGTGTAGGATTTCTAGGTTATGGTAAATGTTTGTGTATTTGTATCCTGTTTCTGTTATGTGATTGTAAAATGTTGAGTTGGTGTTCAGTTTGTGTTCTTCAACTTTTTGTTTAAAACTGCAACCTGTTTGTCCAATGAAGAATTTGTTACATTAGTCGCAGTTCAGTTTGTATACGCCTGGTGCTTGAAGGTTATCTTTGTTGTTGGTGTTGTGTTGTTTTTTGTATTGTAACTTGTTAATAGTTTTGTATGTTATTTTATATCCTATTTTTTGAAATTTGCGGGCTTTTTATTTGTTGTTTTGTTTGTTGTTTTGTTTATGTATGGTAATGTGATGTATTTGTTTTCTCTGTCTGTAGTGTTTAATTTTCTGTTTTTTTGTATTTTGTACCATAGTTTGCCTATTATTGTGGTGTTGTATCCATTTGTGTATGCTAAATATTTAATTGTGTCGAGTTCTTTGTTTATGTTTTCTGAGGTCATTGGGACTTCTTTGAGTCTATGGAGCTTGGATCTGAAGGCAGCGTGTTTGTGTTGGATAGGGTGTTTTGAGGTGTTGTGGATTAGTATGTCTGTCGCTATGGGTTTCCTGTAAATGTTGAAGCTGTATTTTTGTGTGTGGCTTTTTGTTATGGTTAGGTCGAGGAAGTTTAGGGATTGGTTGGTTTCAATTTCTGAAGTGAAGTGGAGTTTTGGGTGTATTTTATTAATGTATGTGAGGAGTTTTTTGCATTGACGGGAGTTGCCTCTGTATAGTGTTATGATATCATCGACGTATCTGTGCCAGTAAATAATTTTGTGTGCGTGTGTATTGTTTGTGAGTATCTTGGTGTTTTCTATGTGTTGTAGAAAAATTTCGCTTAGGACACTATTGATAGGACTTCCATGGGTAGGCCATCTGATTGTGAGTAGAAGTTGTTTGAGTTGTGGGTGAAATAGTTTTGTTTGGTGATGGTTTGGAGGATGTTTATGATTTTGGTAACGTGGGTTTTAGGTATGTTGGTTCTGTATCAATTGGGTTTATAGGATGTTGAGCATTTTGGGTATTGGTATGTTGGTGTAAATATTTGTTATGTATTGTTTAAGTGATTAATACTATAGATAATTAAAAATGAACTAAATAAGTTTATAAAACTTTATATGAGCATTTCTTGGAAGCCCGGCTCATTTTCTTTGCATACCATATTGATATAAACATATCTTGGAAGTTCAACTCATTTCCTTTACATACTATATAGCTATAAACATTTCTTGGAAGCCTGACTCATTTCTTTCCCATAACTTATTGATATAAACATAGACCTGTCTTGGAACCCCGACTCATTTCCTTTGCATACCATATGACTATAAACATTCTTTGCAATCCAGACTCATTTCCTTTGCATACCATATCAATATAAACATTTATTGGAAACCCAAATCATTTCCTTTGCATACCATCTGATATAAACATTCCTTGGAAGCTAGACTCATCATTTTTCTTTCAAGTAGATCAAGTAGACTCATATAGAAATAGGCTCAAATTTAATGGAAGCTTGAAATATCGGGACTTGGAATTTCAAGACTCTACTGTACAAGTTATTCTGGAATATGATTTATTGTACTTGTCTTTTCTTATGAAATTTGCCATCCCATTTCCTTTGATATCTACATTTTTCTAATTTTGTTTTTTTTCTTATTAATTTCATTTCATGTGACCTATAAGTCATAAAGTAGTTCTAAATAAGTTGAAAATTACAAAATGTTGCTTATAATTATTATGTAAGAATAAGACCTATTTAAATGTATATATTTGCAAGTGTACATTTTTTAACTACATGCTTCAGGTATCACTACTTTTTGCAACTGAAAAGTGATGTAATAGAAGGACGAATGAGTTGTGATCCAAAACAAGCAGTTTTATTGGCCAGCTACAGTATGCAAGGTAAGAAAAGCCCTAAAACAAGTTCAATTGTTTTTTGTAAGTTGTCGGTATATATAACTTAGCAACACTGTTTTCTTGTAAGTACACTTACATGCACTTAAACAAGAATCTTACTTGGTATATTTGAGAGTTTACTTTTGAGAGCTTATTAATTGCAATGCTGTCATTTTATAGCTTTTTAGAAGACTGCAGGTTCTTATAGTAGGCAGGCGTTTATTAAGTTTGAGACATATTTTTTTTTTTGAAGTATTCATTTTATTGATTATGCTTCCTGTATTTTTGTATGTTACATTAATATTGTTATTTTTTTTAAATTTTGGTTATTCCTTTTATATTTTATGTTGTGGCCCATTTTTGTTTATGTTTTAGCTGCTTTAATTTATCTAATATTTGAAATTACAATTTATCTATTGTTTTTATTGTATCCATTTTTTTGGGCTATTTGATATATTATTTGTTTTTCTTTTTCTCTTTCATTATTTGTTAGTGGGATTTTAAGTATTCTATATAAAAGTGAGTTGTAAACAGCCATATAATGTTGTGCTGGATGGTTAGAGTGGTTTGGCATTGTGTTTATGGTTTGTGCAGGTTTCCTAAATATTGAGTATTCAATGTTATTTGTATTTCCTTTTATTTTTAGGTCTAAGTAGTTTTTTTATTGTTTTTCTTCCTCCATGATAAATTTTATGTTTGGGTGTAGGCTGTTAATTTCTTCTAGGATTATATTATTATTTATTGCTTTATTTTGGAAATGTATGATCCATCATCAGCATATGTACAATGTCCATTGGGGTTGTATGTTTTTGTGATTATTTACCTGTTTGATAGTATCAGATTTATATATAAATCTATATGTATTTAAATTTCATGTATATTACTTACTCTTTAAATCTACATAGACAAAAATCTTCGAGTTTTTTTTATTTTGTGTTGACTTTTAATAGGTGTAGTGATTCCAATTTCTAGTGTTGGACCTTAGCACTCTTGAAAAGGTTAGGCATATGAGATTGCCTCATCTCCCATGGTTTAATATTCATATACAATTTTCTTTTTCAGAGTACTGGTCAATGTTTTGGTTAAGTTTGTCTATTAAGCTAATAATTAATTTTTTATTTGAACTTGTTTTGTTTATTATGTATATAACTCTATAACTGTTCACAGTGTAACAATTTTAGGCCTTTTTATACTCTTTTTGTTAATTGTATGTTTTTTTTTAGGTGAATGTGTGAATATTTAATGACATGTATGGTTAGATTTGAGTTTTAAATATTTGCTATTAGATAGTCTTTATCCTTTAACTCTTAATTTCCTTTTGGTTTATACTTTGGCCAATATATAATGTATTACAGTCTGTTTTATTAATTCTGTTATTAAAAGTGACAATATTTTCTGATTTGATTATTTTATTTATTGAATTCCCAAAATATAATATTTAGAACATTATTCTAAATATTTTGTAACTACATAGTACATACAGGAGTTGGCTTTATATTTTACTTTACTAAAAAAAATTAAAATTAATCACTTACCAAGGTAATTATTCCTTTTGAAAAATTACTGTCCTTATAAAGTGACTCAGGTTGTTGTTACAGCCTATTTAAAAAATTACTATCCTTATAAAGTGAATCAGGCAGTTGTTACAGTCTATTTGGAAAATTACTGTCCTTATAATGTGATTCAGGTGGATGTTAGTCTATTTGAATAATTACTGTCCTTATAAAGTGACTCCGGTGGTTGTTACAATCTATTCACTTTAGTTCCTCGTTATTGAAGAGGAGGCAGGGTTATATTTTAAAAAAATCATACGTTAATTAAAGTCAAGAATTTAAAATCTCACTTAATTTTTCAAATAAAACAATTAAAAATTTATTATAAGATATATTTCTTAGTAATTTGAAAATTATATCGATTAAATTAATTTCAAAATTATATCAAGATTAAATTAAACTTTAAATTACATCGTTAAAATTAATTTCAAAATTGTATCAAGATTAAATTAAATTCAAAATTATATAAGAATTAAATTAATTTCAAACTTATATCAAGATTAAATTAATTTCAAAATTGTTTTTTTATAAATTATATTTTCAAAATAGAGGAGATGTTATAATCTAACTTTACAATTACTACCAAGCATTTCACTAGCCCAGTTTGTCACATTTGGGACAAGGCAGTAATTTTTTATATGAATTTATTTTGTATTATTTTATTTATTTCATATTTTTTACATTTTAATATCTCCAGGTAAAGCTAGCTAGTAATATAAAAATTATTGCAAAAACATTCATATTTCCACAAAAATGTAATTAATTAATAATTAAAACAGACGGTTGATTTAATAAATATTTGAAGAATGATTTATTTCATGGAAATGTATGTAATTAATTTTTTATAATTATGTTGCAGCTGAATTTGGTAATCACGACTTAGAACGTCATACTGCAGAATACCTCAAAGACTTTGCTCTTTTTCCAAAGGTATTATCTTTTTATAAAAATTTAATCATTTTAATCTTTTATGTATTTATAAATTGTTGACTCTTTTGAAGTTATTGAAAGACTAGGGAATGTGTTCGCTGCTTGTTTTAATCACATGTTTAAACACACATAGGTGTTTATCAATGTATGAATTGATTTTATGATCATGATGGATGAATTGAGTGTTGCTGGTGAATTATTGAGATTAATTGTCTATTCTTTATTCATAAATTATAAGAAATTTATTTTTAAAATACGTTTTCTGTATCCAAAAATTTTCAGTTAAAGATTGAAACATACTATGTTCTAAACCATTACACAAACCTAGTTTTATGCTAGAGTGGTTGTTGGGAAGATGTATCACTGAATGGAGAATAACGTTTTTAGGACAAAATTGATTTTTTTTTCTAAAAAGTTCGGAATTTCATTAAATGATTTCAAAAACTCCTGGCACTAAAGAGACATCAAAAAAGACAGTTTTTGATTGAATACACATTAGCAAGGTTTTGGCAATCAATCAGTAAATTTTTGTTCCTTGATTAATGACTAGTCACTTGTTTTTAAACTCCAAAAGTAAATCATAAATGTTTGTTTATTATTACTAATTTCTGCAAATGCCCAACCAAAATATAATAGGTGACTTAGTTATAAAATTAAAATAATGATTTGCCATCAGTGATATAACGTGGCCTGGGAAATTAAGCAAAAGTTTTTTCATTGTCGATTTTTTGCATGTTTTTCTATAGATGGTGTATTATTGCCTAGGGCATAAAGGGATAAAATAATATAGTTTTATACAAAACTTACTAATAAATATTAATTTTTACCCTAAATATAATCAGAATATTTAACCTCTTGTTTACTATAAAATTTAGTACATCTGTTCCTATGTTAATTCTTGATTTGATGTCTATATTTGGAATTTTGTGTAGCATAATAAGTTTTAAAATGTCGCCTCCAGTACCCCATGTTATTGGTTAGGATTTTCTGTGATTTTTTTTTTTTTTGTTATTGATCAAACATTTCTTTGCTTCATAAATCAAGTACTAAGGAGTTATAGGTCATTGTTTTAATTTTTATTGAAAAATTTGTATCCCATATTATACAATGAAATTGTCTTATTAACACCTTTGTTTGAATGAGTTTCTTGTTAATATGTTATTGTATTGAGGCATTTTCATTGTTGTTAATCCCAAATATTTGTATTTACTTGATTTTTTTAACTGTGATGTTTTCAATTTCAAAACTCTTGGCATTCTGAGACTATATGATATCCTGTTTTGTCAAAACTTATTTCTGGTCAAGCTAATTGGTATTTGTGTTTAATTTTTTTAACAGTGTAGCCAAATCATCTTTATTGTGAATACTTTAGGTGTATTTTCTGTCATTTGGGGTAAAAGGGAGGCATATCCAGTAATGGAACTATTAAATAATCTGATCCTGAAAATAAACTTTAAAAAATGACTGGTAAGCGGTTAAAAAACAAACACCTTTCCTGTTTAATATAATATAAGCGATTTAAGTATTGTTTTATATATTTCAAGATTCATTTTTAATTATAATTAACAAAATAATTCATTTAATATTTGTTTGGATCAATTTCATATAGACATAGCTTGATTTTGTATGTTAAATGGCAGCTTTATAATCATGACATTTTCAAACACATTGAAAATAAATATACTGTCATCCACTTACTTTTTTGGTAATGTCTATGAATGTGTCAGCAATCTATGTAGGATGCAGTAAAAACATAGAATATTATAAAACATTAAACACAAAATATTGAGAATAGAGAAGCAATAGTACTTAATCGAGTACCTATTAATATTTTAGAACCCATTTCATTTGAATTGTCTAAAATCAGAGGTCATTATGCCCTACTTATTACCTATCCCTCTGTTTATTAAAATATCTATATACTATTATATAAAATATCTAATGGTGTCTGTCTTGTGTCTGTGTATGTGTGTGTGTGTGTGTTTTACTCAATCACGTAAAAACTACTAGACTCATTGAGCTGAAATTTTACATGGACATTCTTATGGTCTCTGGTCAACACATAGGCGTATTTTTATTTAGAAATTCCATCAGGGCACCTCCCTTAATTCAATCACTCAACACTCAATTATCTATACTCCATTATATACTTGACTTGGCTTAATCAGCTGATAATAACCTGTAAAAGTAACTTTTAAACACATTGAAACAGCTGATAGTAATTGTTTGTTGTTATTCATCTTTCGAGGCTAGTTATACTTTACAAATATTATGTTACAAGCAGAAGCTTTACCTTCTCTTCCTTTTTCAAAACAATAATCAATAATTTATAGCTTGATATATTTATTGGGATGTAATCTATACTATTATATAAAAATCTAATAGTGTCTGTCTACATGTGTGTGTGTGTGTGTGAGTTATTCAATCACGTAAAAACTACCCCATTGAGCTGAAATTTTACATGAACATTCTTAGGGTTCTTGGTTGACACTTAGGCCTATTTTTATTTAGAAATTCCTTCAGGGCCCTGCTCTACTGGCCTTGAAAACTCCTTTAACACTCAATTATCTATACTCCATTATATACTAGGATTAGTCAGCTGTTAGTAAATGTCTTTGTAATCACCTGTAAAAGCTACTTTTAAACACATAAACAGGTTTGTTTATGTTAACGTAAACAGGTAAGTGTTTGTTGTTATTCATCTTTCTAAGTTAGTTATACTTTACAAATGTTAAGTTACAACCAGAAGCTTTTTCTTCTCTTGGTTTATCAAGACAGTAATCGGTAAGTTTATAAACTATAGTTTGATTTATTTTTTGGAATTTAATTTCAATAAATTAAATTCAACTCAAATAAAAATACAAATTAAATCAATACAAATATATGTCAACCCTGTACGAAGGACGGGTACTCTGCTTGTATTTAATAAAATATTAAATCATTATTGAAATTTTTATTTTGATTGTATAACAGAAATCTTGTTTTTTCGTTAAAAAATTGTATAGAATCAGTAAGCAACTTTGTAAAAAATATGCAGATATTGAATAAATGTTGTTCAATTTAAGCTTTATATAATTAAATCTGTTTGTAGCATCTAACTCAACAAGGCCACCTGGAAAGTTTAACAGATGCAGTAATACTCCAGCATGCTGCCCTAGCAGGTTTGGCGCAGGGTACAGCTGAGGAATATTATATTTTAGCAGCCCAAC
Source organism: Prosapia bicincta (assembly GCA_036971475.1). NCBI lineage: Eukaryota > Metazoa > Arthropoda > Insecta > Hemiptera > Cercopidae > Prosapia > Prosapia bicincta. The sequence goes on along the minus strand of JBAIZL010000001.1, from coordinate 356,069,277 downwards.
AACTTGATGGATATGGTCAGGAAACGTTTCTTGCTAAGGTAGAAACAAATTTATAATCATATTTACTTGAGTAAATTTTTCTGCCTTTCCTAACATTACAATGATTGTAATGTTAGGAAATGCAGAAAAATGTACTCAGATATATAAAATATTCCTAACAGAAATGAAGATAATTATATTAAGAATTTCGTATTTATAATAATTTATTGAAAATGATTGAACAATATAAGTCAGTAGTTTTATACTTCTACTTAACTTACCCTGTTGATATTTTCATTTTCCATGAAACTGTTAATCCTACTTATCCTATTTGTATGGCGAGATGAGACCCTAGTTCATATTCCTTCTATTATCCCAAGAAAGGGGAGCTAGGTCTCATTACTAGACCTGACGTTTTTCATACCAATACTACATTCATCGCAGATTATAAAGTAGTCATTATACAATAATCCTAATGATAATTCCTACGATTCATAGATATTTATTCTTGTTTGGTTGGAAGTAAACTGCTACAACCAGTGTTGAGATGAATGAGTGTAACAGCACCACTTTTTTGTTTTTTTCTCTTTAACGTTATCCATGTTTAGCCACATCTTATTTTCAATAGTATGCTTTACTTACCTCACTTTTCTTTGTTAAATATTTTTTTTTAACTATATTTAAGTTTGTGAGAGTCGGGTTGTTGTTGGTTGTTTATCTAGTTCATATAAATCTTTCATTTTACACGACTCTAAAACATGCCCTCATATCTACCTTCCTGTCTAAATTTTATTCACATTTTCATAATCTTATAGCTAACAGTAGAATTTAAGCATTTTCTGTAAGTGATAAAATAGTATGAATTGTTCGGTAGTCTGTTAGTAAGTAAATAATTTTGAATTATGAGAACATAATTTAAAATTCTGAAAACAACTCCTGTTTAATCATCTAAATTAGTTATTTTCATAATAGAAAGCTCTACAGTAGAATGTACCTTAATATACAAATCATGTCTGCCATCTCCCTTAATACGTACTTTGGCTTGTGGGTCACATTCTGCCTGACCAGGTCTTTTAAATGACCCCCTTTAAAATATTCGGTATTTAAATGTTTAAAACAAAAAGAAAGAAAAATTATATAACAACATATTCTTTATTTTAATATACATTAACTATGCTTATTTAGGGAGCGGTGACTTACTATTTTCTTGTTAAAAATTTCAACTATGGTAATAACAGTTATTGTTTATAGAAGTTATCTTCTAGAGTAAGTAGTAATTGGGTAAGGAGTAATGCCAGTGATAACCAAATTTGTTTTTTTGCCAGATAAAAAAAGAAGGTAATTATAGGCTGTTAAATAATAATAACAAATAATAATAATGTACCTCTGTGTTCAAAAAATACCCGGAATTTTTGTTTTTTTGGAGAAAATATTTATTTATTGATCTACATTGATATTGTCCCCTTCAAAGTAGTTCCCACTAGATATTATGCACTTATGCCAGCGCTTTTATCAATTCTCAAAACACTTCCGGAACTCGGGCTTTGGGATAGCTTTGAGCTCTTTCAGCAATGCACTTTTAATGTCATCTATGCTTGTGAAACGACGACCCTTTAAGGTTTTTTTTATTTTTGGAAAAAGGAAAAAGTCACAAGGGGCCATGTCTGGCGAATATGGAGGTTGGGGCATCATTACAGTGTTATTTTTTTGTCAAAAAATCACGAACAAGCAACGATGTGTGAGCCGGTACATTATCGTAATGCAAAAGCCATGAATTGTTTTGCCACAAATTCGGACGTTTTCTTCGCACTGCTTCACGTAAAAGGCATTGAACTTGTAGGTAGTACACTTTATTGATCGTTGGACCTTGTGGTAAGAATTCATGATGCACTATGCCACACAGTAAGCATAACCTTGTCGTTCGACTGCACTTGCCGAGCCTTTTTCGGTCTTGGAGAGCCAGAGTGCTTCCACTGGGTCAATTGAGCCTTCGTTTCGACATCATATCCGTAAACCCATGTTTCGTCGTCTGTTATAATACATTTCAGTAATTCTGCATCGTCGCTGACTTTATTTAGTGATTCCTAAGCAATTTCCATTCGCCGCTTTTTTTGTTCAAAATTCAACAATTTTGGGAAAGATTTTGCTGCCACTCGTTTCATACCCAAAATGTTCACAAAAATGTCGTGGCATGAGCCAATCGATATGCCAACATCATCAGCGACTTCTCTGATTGTGATTCGGCGATCATTCATAACCATTGCTTCCACTTTTTCTACGTTTTAATCGGTTGTTGATGTGCTGGGGTGTCTGGGGCGTTCGTCATCGTCAACATCTTCGTGGCCACTCATAAATACTTGTTTTTTTCATAGCAGACTCTCCATAGGCTTTTGTTAACATTTCGCAGACTTTGTTACACTTTATTTCATTTTTTACGCAAAATTTAATACAAATTCTTTGATCCATTTTTTTTAACAATCGAAAATCGCCGAGCTCATGAAAACACGTCTAACCTTAGAGGCTGCCACAGATAAAGTAAACAATGAATACAACTGAAAATTGTGTCTTACTTCAGGGGCATGTATACCAACACAATAAAAAAAAAAAAATTAACAATCGGACTCTCCAAACGTGCGAAATTTAAACATTCCGGGTATTTTTTGAACACACCTCCTATACTAGTGTCTGGCCCACAAACTGCTCTCTTCAAAACCGTTAGCCCTCCATACAAGAAAATTTGGCAAGCCTGATTTAGATTAACCTTACCAGAGTATTAAACATTATTTTTTTTCCTGCTTTATAAATCTAGTCACAATATTTTTTGCAGCTTAACATTTCATAAATTTTGTTATTATATTAAATTTTTGGTTTATAGGATGAAAGTGGAAATGAAGTTGTTATCGGAATTTCGCTTGTTGGAATAGTTGTGGCTTCAGAACATAATCATACATCAAAGTTTTACAGGTACAGTAAACTCTACTATTTACTTTTGCAGTAGTAACATCATTTTCTGTTCTTTAACACATACTGATTTTTTAGGGAAAACATTCTTACTTAAATACAAATCAAAGATAAAAAACCTTAGTATTTTATGTTATGTATAATATAGTAGAACACCAACTATCAAAACTCCAATTATCTGAATCACTGATTGTCCAAATCGCTTTCAAATTTTAAAAAAATTATACAAAAAATTAAGAAAAAAAAATTAATTGTAAAAAAGTACTGTGATTTCAAAAAAAAAGATTCAGCCTACTTGTACTCTATGGCATTTCTCCGTGAAGCTGTATAAGCATAGCACAAACATTATTTCGATGTTGAGTCACCAAACAGTGGTCTCAGTACAGTTTATATAGTTGACTGTCGTCTGTCGCCAGGGGGCTTGTCCTGACCAAAATGCCACTATTTGTTTTGATTAGTCAGTCATTATGTCTTTGATTGTATTAGTCATTTGTTTCATTTGTGAGTGGGTTTGTCATTCGTCTTGGCTTCTAGAAGAAATCGAGTTGTTTTATCATTTAGCGGAATCGATCAGATAAAGAAGAGATTAAAAGGACCAAACCTACACTTTTAAAAATTGTCATGTTTGAAAATGAAGATGAATGTTCTTCAAGGAAACCAATGAAGGCAGCATAAAACCAAAAATTAGAAAATGCCATTTTCAAGTGCATTTTCAACAAAGTTCTTTGGGGAAGCCCAATTTCTGGTCTGGTCCATTGTGAATAAGCCAAGATCTTAGTTCAGGAGCTTATAAAAAATACAAAACTATAAACAAATATGGTTGCCTCTCCCATTTTCAACATACATACAGTAATTAATTTTTTTGTAAAGTCTATCTGAATGGTCCCAATTGATTCGGATAATTGGAGTTTTACTGTAATTTTCAATTGAACACAATATTTATTTTGTATAGAAGATCCCTTAGTTCTAAATATTTAATTATATTTGTTTTAAAAGTAAATTGAATTTTTCGAACTCAACAAACACAAATTAGTGCAGTTATTTTTTTAATAATTCTATTGATTTAAAAAAAAATTATTTTCTAATATGATTGTGTACTGTACTGGTAATTTGCCACATATTAAATATAGATAAAATTTGACTTAGTAATATTAGAAGTCTTTTAATGAATATTTGTGTTATTTAGGTTGCTTGATTTAATTAAACACGCTGCATTTAAATCATATGTTACACCGCCTAATCAATATACCTATACTACAGAAAGACTATGACTAAGAATTCAATACAATAAAATACATTGCTCAACAAAATGCACAATCATAGACAACATATTCCTGAAAATTAAACACAAACTTCATCAAACGGCTACACAGACAAACCACACAAAAAACACCAAATACATATCCCTCACCTACCACAACAAAAACACACAAAATAGCCTCCACATTCAAAAAACTTCACTATTAAATATCTTACAAAACAACAAACAATTTAAGACAGCATATAACAGCATAACCCTTTCAGAGACAAACAGACAAATACACTATCAGGTATTTACAAATTAACATGTAATGATTGTCCCAGCTATCCGGTTGGTCATTTTATATGCTCTTCGAAGAATACATTGCCCAAAGAAACAAAACAAACCCAAAATCCAGCTATGCAACACACCTAAAAAAATGCAACACACACACATGGATATACATATTAATTTAAACATACTCCACACATTAAAACAAAGTAAAAAACTAACAACTCTAGAAAAATACGAGATATACAAACACTACGCAACAGATAAAGAAAACATATTAAATGATCACACACATTTTGAGGCCAACACCCTTTTCCATTACATAGCGCATAACCAAAATAACCCACCCCTTCCACAGTCATAAATCCTTCCCTATGACCTTTGTACCTAACGCGTATACCTCCAGTAGAAGTTTTGCTTAGTAAAAGGAACTATTGTTTCGAAACGTATCAGCAAGTAAGCCCTATGTATTCACTTATTAAAGTATGTTTTTAATTATAGTTGTGTTATTTGTTACAAGGCTTCCTATATTTTTGACGTCATTATGTTTACTTGTACAAGATATCTATCATACATTTATTGATATAAAATTTCATTATTTCATATTATATTATATTATTTATATTATAATAATATTTTGTTTTTTCAGATGGAAAGATATTACAAATGTAGTGAATCACAAGAGACATTTTGGTATGGAATGTCAGAATCCAGATGAATCTACTCAGTTTCAGTTAGCGGATGTGGAATCTGCTAAGTATGTTTGGAGAATGTGTGTTCATCAGGTATTTTTACACTTACAGGAGGAGTTCTTATCTGAAAATTGTTATTGTTTAAAGTCGAATCTATAAATTACTTATATTTCTATAAATAATTATTGCGTAGATAAGTTACAGTGAACACTGTAGAACTGTCTTCCTATTCACTTAGTTATCCAATAATTACTTATAGGTGATTATAGTGTTTAATTTATGAATTCAAGATGATTACAACAAGCAACTTGATTTATATTTGTTTTCACTAAAAACTTTCTGAAAGCAGTATCAATTTATTGTTGTTGTTTTAAACAATTTACTCATAAATATTTATTTCCCAAATAAATTGTGAGATCTGGTAGCAATATAAGACACTGGTGGTTGGGATATAAACTTGAATCCAATGTGTTATGATTAAAATGTAGGAAGGCCAATGCTTCAATAGCTTATGGACTAAATAAATACACTGAATTTATTTCAACCTAACTTGAAATTTTTGGGATTAATCCAACTAATTACGGTTGTATTAATATTTATTACTGAATTATTACCATAACAGTTCATCTGAGGATAGGTATAGATAAAAATGATATGCATCTGCAACTTTTGACACCTCATACACAGAGTCCTGTTCCCAATTCTGAGTCCCTGGTTATTCACCATAAACATTCCTTTTTCTATCGGATGTCTTTACTGGCAACAGCAGTGCCTGATGCAGTTCCAGAAACTGTACCAATTGTTAATAGAATTTCTCTTTGGATTTTTCAACCCCCTAATGTTAGACCAGATCCACCTAGATGTGTTTCATGAAAAGATCACTCTGAGAAACAAAGAGTAGTTGCTCTTGAAGCTATCCTTTGTAATTACAAAACCTGGTATAAAATCTTCTCTTATGGCTTAGTAGATCAATCAGATTCTAGGTTTGGAGCATGCTACTTTATAGAGAGTACTGAAGAATCATATTTTGTGCCTGCAAGCTCATATTGTAATACTGACACTCAACACCTATCAATGCAACAGTTGCTCGTATTGTAGGGATTACAAATGGAAAGATGTCGATGTTGAGTGACTCTAAGAGCACACTACAACTCTTACAATGATAGAAACCTTCAAGCTAGCTTCACCAAGTGCAAGAAATATGCCACCTGCTAAGTTTCTATCTTTAACCAGAACTATCAAGAGATCTGGTTCCAGTTTGTGGTTTGAGAGTACTCAGCTTTGTGGACTTCAGAGGAATGAGGAAGATGACAGTCATTAGAACAGTGTTAACTTGAATGCTGTTCTACCCAGAAGGGTTGCTCAGAGTAGTTGTTTAACCCAGTTGTATGTAAGGCTAAGAAATAAATAGATGGAGAAGTGAAACAATGAGATGAGTGGTTGTTAACTGTACCCTACTGAAGTCACCAAATAACGTTAATATCTATAAAAGTATACACCAGTCTATCTCAACCTTTGCATCAAGAGCAGAAACAGATCACACCATTACCCACTCTCGTCTGATTCGTTTTGCAATTGCTGAGTCACCTTTATGCCTGGTGTGTCAGAAGCAAGAGGAGATGTTTTGCTTATCCTTTTTTAATGTTTGGAGAAAATTGAAGCTAAAGAGGGACTGAAGATTCGACTCTCCAACCAGATTGTACATTTTGGGAGATTCTGTTAAAATCTTGATACTGGAAGTTAGCTAGCTGTGTGTAGAGACAGCGTGCGGTTACTTTGATATTAGATGTAAACACCAAGAAGTAGTAGTAGTGTATGAAAAATAATACAAAACATTTTAGGATGCTGTAAAGAATGTTTGAATTTAATAAGGGATTAATTAGGAAAATGTGGTCGGCATTTGATGTAATTTTATAAAAGTTTTGTTATCAATTTTAACACTTAAAACATTTTTTGAAGTAAACAGATTTCCTTCATTTTTTGTTTAATTTTTATATTGTTACTTAACTATGATATTCATGAAATTTAATACAGATCACAGTAGCGTAATTATGATAAATAAATAACAATAACCATTGCTATAAATATTTAAACACCCTTGATGTACATTTCGCCAACACAGTTAGCTTAATCAGAAGGTTACAATCATTCTGGGACTAAAAAGAAACAGTACACCTAAAATCGCGATGGACTACTCCCACTCCTCCGCCCAGCGACCAGTTTGTTATCCTGTACAAGCGCTGCACGTGGAACAAGACCACGCCCACCACTGACTTATCGTGACAATTCTAAAGTAAAACTAATTACAAACTAGTATAAACTAAAATTATAAAAGTAACATAAACAATAATAAATTATCATGCCAACTTTAAAAATCATGTATTTGGTCGTAACAAAGAGAATAAACTAGAACCAGGAATTGGCCCTTTATCAGCGTTCATCAACAAACCGCCCCTAGTTTTGGCATTGAATATACATTCATAAATATTGAGCAACCTGTTGGAGAACACCGTTTTACCCACTTTAACACTATTTATATCCAATTCATGGCCATTATTAAGGATATGTTCAGCCACGCTGGACTTATCCTGCGTCCCATATTTAATATGGGCTAGATGTTCTTTAAATCCAGTTATATTCTTTCTTCTTGTCTGACCAATATACATTTTGTCACAAGTTTTACAAGTAATGGTGTAGATTCCAGGCCTATCCAACATCGGAAGTTTATCCTTAGGATTTCCTAATAAATCGATTAACCTATTTTTCTTTCTTTTAACCTAGGATTTTTATATGCAATTCTTAAATTAAAATTTTTGAAAATTTTGTCTAAACCATTGGTAATAATATTGTCAAATGGTAAAGTTATAAATTTTTGAGGGTTATCTTCCGGTTGGAAGGTAGTGGAATTTCTCCTTAATTTTCCAAATTTACATTTTCTTACAATATTATTTACAATATTAGGATCAAACCCATTAAATTGAGCTATAGATTTGACATATTCTATTTCTTTAACTAGACACTGAGGTGAAAGGGAAATCCTCAGTGCTCTATCAATTATACTCTTAAATGCCGCTAATTTGTGGGTGTGGCTATAGTTGGAATCATTTGGAATTAATCTACTATTGTTGGTTGATTTTCTATATATGCCAAACTCAATTTTAGAGGTGTTCCTAATACACACATAATTCTAAAATGGCTAACCTATTATTACCTTCTACTTCATAAGTGAATTTGATCGATTGATGTTTACTGTTAAAAGAATGTTTAGGCTTAATTAATGTGGAACCACAGAAAGTGATGGAATTTTCCAAACTTGCTGAGGTTTGCATGATGCAAAATTATTTTCAATTTAATAATGAGTATTGTCAACAAATAAATGGTACAGCCATGGTAAATTGTCTATCACCATTTGAGGCTGAAATTTTTATGAGTGAATTTGAAAGAGAATTAGAAACAAGTCTAACATATTTTCCTAGAGTTTGATTACGGTATGTCGACGACATATTTGCTGTGTTTCATTTAAGTAAATCTAGTATTGAGAATTTCTTATGTAGTATTAACAGTAAACATCAATCGATCAAATTCACTTATGAAGTAGAAAGCAATAATAGGTTAGCCTTTTTAGATATTATGTGTATTAGGAACAACTCTAAAATTGAGTTTGACATATATAGAAAATCGCCCACAAATTAGCGACATTTTATAGTATGATTGATAGAGCGCTGAGGATTCCCCTTTCACCTCAGCGTCTAGTTAAGGAAATAGAATATGTCAAATCTATAGCTCAATTTAATGGGTTTGATCCTAATATTGTAAATAATATTGTAAGAAAATGTAAATTTAGAAAATTGAGGAGAGATTCCACCACCTTCCAACCGGAAGATAACCCTCAACAATTTTTAACTTTAACATTAGACAATATTATTACCAATGGTTTAGACAAAATTTTCAAAAATTTTAATTTAAGAATTGCATATAAAAATCCTAATAGGTTAATCGATTTATTAGGAAATCCTAAGGATAAACATCTGATGTTGGATACACCATTACTTGTAAAACTTGTGACAAAATGTATAAGACAAGGAGAAAGACTATAACTAGATTTAAAGAACATCTAGCCCATATTAAATATGGGAGACAGGATAAGTCCAGCGTGGCTGAACATATCCTTAATAATGGCCATGAATTGGATATAAATAGTGTTAAAGTTGGTAAAACGGTGTTCTCCAAGAGGTTGCTCAATAGTTAATGAAAGTATATTCATTGCTAAAACTACTGGCGGTTTGTTGATGAACGTTGATAAAGGCCCAATTCCTGGTTCTAGTTTATTCTCTTTGTTACGACCAAATACATGATTTTTAAAGTTGACATGATAATTTATTATTGTTTATATTACTTTTATAATTTTAGTTTATACTAGTTTGTAATTAGTTTTACTTTAGAATTGTCACGACAAGTCAGCGGTGGGTGTGGTCTTGTTCCACGTGCAGCGCTGGTACAGGTTAATAAACTGGTTGCTGGGCGGAGGAGTGGGAGTAGCCCATCGCGATTTTAGGTGTACTGTTTCTTTTTAGTCCCAGAATGATTGTAACCTTCTGATGATGCTAACTGTGTTGGCGAAATGTACATCAAGGGTGTTTAAATATTTGTAGCAAGGGTTATTGTTATTTATTTATTATGATATTCATGTTCATATTTGCTTTAAATAAAATGTCTCTTATTTGGATTGTATTAATAATGATAGGCTTTATAATTTGTATATATTAATTTGATTTTAAATGATTTAATATATTGCTTTTTAATTTTGTCAGCATACATTCTTCATGCAAAATGAACAAGCTTCAGACTCTGGCAGCACTGCCCAAATTGTACGCAGCTTGTTCACACAGACATCAACAGAGGTGGGTAGCATAAATATTTCTGCAGTTATAGTCTTTCACTTTCTACTTATTTCAAAGTGGCAATAGTAGTCAAATATGTAGCCACTATATCAAAACTATATTGGAAATCAATTTTATGAAAAATAACTATCTAGGCTACAAAAAGCTCAACCTTTGCATATTTTTATACTGTAGTATAGATGTTGCAATATGTTGACTATATTGTATTTGTCTACAATATGTTGTTAACTGTAGCAATATGTTGAAAAACAAATATCAAAGTGTTTTTCCATGATCATGGTAAATTCTTTATTTTGCACAGAAACATCTCAGTAGTTTTTATAGGTCTATTAAAAAAAAGATGTATCATGCTTTTGTAATTCATTTAGTCTTAGTATGTTTAAAATTAATTCATTTATATTTTTTTATATCCAGGATACACAGATTGGAAGCAGTCGTGAAGAATTGGATGGTAGAGAAGTTGGTGGAGGAGGAAGTGGTTGGGAAAGGGAAATGCAAGGTGGTGGTGTGTGGGAGAGAGAGGTTCAACGAGCACAGTCTACATCATGTCTCGATTTAGCTGCTTCTCAAGATATTGAGAAACTGAGGTAAGAGGGAGAAATTTAATACCAGTGTTTTCAGTGCTGTTTCTTTGAGTTGAAACTTGTAAGTCATGGAGTATCATAACCTGCACAAATCTATTAAAGTAAATTTCTGTAAACAATTTTAAGTAAATGTTTACTCAGTAAGATTTAAAAAAGCTTCACTTTAGTTATACATTCATCCAGGATGAAATATTATGTTTCATAAAGAAATTTATTGTTTTACATTGGAAAGTTAGCATTTGTAAATAATTAATATTCAAATATCCTCAGTTTTTCAATTCTAGGAAAAATATTCTCAGCTGTTCTGTTTCATCTGAACTATAAAACATTAACATTATCACTTTTGTAATAAGAGTAATTAATCACTTGAGTTACAAATTATTTCCTAATTTCCTTCCAAAAAAAATCATGTTTTTTATTGTGAATTTCTAATTCTCTCTCTATGACATTAGAACTGTCTTCATTAAAAAACTGTTTTTCTTATAAAAAGGGGTAAATATCTCTCATAAATACCCCTAAATTATTAACCCGAGTTTTTCAGAAATCAAAAAAAGTATCCTAATTAATGATAAATAACATGCAACAGTAATTTAATTACTATCTTAAATAATAAAATGTTATTCGTGCATGTAGGTTAGAACTTAAAGAAAGCATTAGAAAGATGTAACTTGCATATCTTTCACATACTTTCGTAAAAAAAAGTAATATGTTTACACACAAAAATAAGCACTAATAATAATAAATTATTGAGCGCTCTCAATAATAAATATCTACATAAATGTACTTAAAATGTGGGAAAATTGTTTTATATAATTCCAAGAGTATGGTAATTTTTGAATCTTTGCTGTAACAGAAAGTGCCACATCACAGTCAGGGCAGAAATATCTAAATTCTCTCCTTATATTTTTGCCGTTTACATCAGTTGTACGGACACAAATTGCACATTGTGTAGTTGGATTTGTTTGTTTTGGCAGTTTGTGGTAGTCTCTCTGAAAAGTGACGCCCTGTTAGGCTAAGGGGTGTTTGGCTTGAAGAAGAAGAAACAAAGTTGGAAATGTAGCACAATATCTGGTACAAAAACAAGGATAAAAATGAACTAAGCGTTGTAAACTAACGCGTGGTTAAACTATAACTTTCAATAAGAGGGAATAAACTGACTACTGTACGTAAGAGTCAATAACCAAAATGCATGGGCAGCCAAACGAGTAATTTGTTATAATATTGTAAATAAATGTCAGCTAATCTTGGGTGTAAATAGTCTAGGACATGATATAAGCATTTTTTGATCAGTATTGCATTGTAAAACACGTGGCACAAGAAGAAAAATACATTCCGAGTTAACTCAGGTTAGTAATTTAAACAACAAATCCACTCTCTGAGTCAACTCGGGTGAGTAAATCGAGTGGTTAATATATCACTTAAAATGAGAATACATTTTAAAATTTAAAGTTACTATCCTTGTCACATTTTTATAAAACCAAAATAATTTTTTTCTTATCTCTTCAAACTTAGTGAACAAATTGAGTTCATAAAATAGTTCCCCAAATTAATCTTATTAATTTGATTTATATTTTACTGACGTTAAGCAGATACTTGTTTATCCATGTTAATTGGGGATTAATCATACATGAATATGGGAAAAAACGGTTACCCTGCTGCTATCATTCCGATGACTTATTTATATTCCTAGATTTCTGATCTTTATAATATGCTAGTTTATGAGGAAATTGAAAGCTATAACCTTTCAATTTCTTAGATAGATAGTAAATATATCTATCGTACCATCGTACGCAAATCTGTACATGGGATTGTTGGAAGAAAGTTTTCTAAAGACACAAACACACCAGCCATTATGTTGGTATAGATATATAGATGACATCTTCCTAATTTGGACACAGGGTGCTTCAACACTTGAGACATTTTTAGACAGCCTGACACAATTCTCCACACTTCAATTTACCTGGGAGAAATCTACATGAGCCATCACCTTTTTGGATGTAGAGGTAACACTCCAGAATGGAAATATCAACACAGGAATTCACATCAAACCTACAAACCATCTACAATATCTCCATTTCGACAGCAACCACCCAATAAACATAAAACGATCCATTCCATACAGTCAAGCAATCAGGGGTAAGAGAATCTGTTCGAATGATAGGGAATTGGAAGATTTTAATAGAAAGATATCAACAGCCTTCCAGAGAAGAGGATACCCAAAAAAACTCATTGAAAACCAAATTCATTCAGCACAATCCTCGGTTCACCATAAACCACAAACAGAACAAAATTAACTATCTTTAATAACAGACTACCATCCTGGTCTACATAAACTCAACAAGATATTGAGAGATGACTTCAAAATTCTTCAAGCTTCTGTCCACACCAAAAATCTTTTCACCGATCCACCGCAAATTTAGTACAAGCAACCTCCCAATTTGAAAAACATCCTAGTACATCCTAAACTACCAGACCCTGATGCAGAGAAACCACACAAACTTCCTCATGGCTCCTTCCCATATAATAGACCTAGATGCAAGACGTGTCCAATACACCCCTCAGCAAATAGTTTCAACAGCCAAACAACAAAAATGGTCTTCAAAATACAGGGTCATCATAATTGTACATCGAAAAATGTCATATACCAGCTACAATGTAAACTTTGCTCAGCACAGTACATAGGCCTGACCACGGATGGTCTGAATATCAGAATGAATGGCCACAGACATGATGTTAAAATTATGAATATGGATAGACCAACAGCTCAACATGCTGCAAGTCACAACATCACAACTTTTGATGACTGCTATACCACAAAAATAATTAAATCACTCCCCCCTGATTGCAATCCCTCAGAACTGAGAAGGTGGGAACTATCATACCAGTGGTATACCAAGTCCAGAGAATCCCCTAACCTCAACATCAGATAAATCCATTTATTTATTTATTTTTTTTTTTTATTTTTTTTCAAATAGCCTTATCTCTTTTCCCCTGACAGACTTATATAAACTATAATCACTCATATGTTCATGGAAACAATATATATATCTTTAATCTGTGCATCTGTGACATCTGATTTCTACTCTACACAATCTGTGATTGCAATTATTTTATTTCATTCTCTCATATTTCTTTTTGTGTTTTCTCTTCGATTGACAAAGACCACTGTGTGGTTGAAATATATCATTGTTTAAGTGCTTTTATGTGTTTCTATTTGAAGACTACAGAGTGGACTCTTACCAAGGTAAGTCTGTCAGTCTCCTAGTCCAAAAAATCTAAATAATCTTTACCAACCAAAACTAACCTAATATATATATATATATATATATATATATATATATATATATATATATATATATATATATATATATATATATTATAACATATATTTCTAACACAACAACGGGGTTTTTACTATTAAATATTTATTTGAATGATGATATTTAATTTCTTTTTAAAACAAAAAAACTACTCAGGAACAATTCATAATTCTTTATTATAACAATTTTTATTTCAACATTTAAACAATACACAGAACAAAAATAAACTTAACAAATTTTAACACAATATACTCAACTCACTTTCTTTGATTTTTAGTTACAAATTTTCATACCCTAGGCTATTTTTAAGATCTCTTACTATCTCGGGGTTTATAGGCATGGGCTATATTTTTTAATTCTTTTGTTAATTAAATAAATTTTGAAAAACAATATTAAATTTTGAAATTAGTTTTAATAAATATTTTCCTGATGGAAAAACTTTAATTTGAAATAAGCAAAAAGGCGAAACTATTTGAACTGGATTATGTTCTTATTACTAACTATTAATTAATCACAAGATATTCTAATGTACAATTTTAAACTTCCTGATAATCTTAAAAGTCCACTAAAGTTTATTTTTATAGCGCTAATATACTTAACTTATCAAATATCGAAATTCTGCAGGTCGCTTACGTAAGATTCCGTTCTCTTCAAATTTCACTTTTTAACACACTTATATTTTTTTAGTTACGTCAAATTATATTTACACTGTATTAACTCTTTCAATTCATTTATCCCTGTTTAATCTTGCCAAGTTTCTTCACAAAACGGTATAATTTTGACGAATTCCTTCCAATGGAAAATTTTGACTGGGGTCATGGCAGGTCCGATCTCGTAGCGTCCCCCACGCTATCTAAAACTAACGCGTCTTTAGATTTTTAACAATGTTTAAAATATGGCGGCTTCTCCTTCTTCTAAAACACATGTTGCTATAATTTAGTTCGATTTCTTCTCACTAGAGTCGACTGCAACTTGACCTACTTCTTGCTTTCACAGCTGTTATAACAACGAGATTGTTCACAATGGCGTTTTAATTTGGTTAACATACTGTTTCAATTTTCCGATCCTTAACAAACCTTCCAGTGTTTATTTAATTACTATTATTAGTGTGTGAAGTGTCTTTGCGTTTTACTTTTGTAATAATTCCGAATTGTGTGTGGTTTTTCTTGGACTTTCAAAAACATAACCTTTCAATTTTTTGTTTACAATCGCGTTTTTACTTTCTCCTTCAAGTAATTACTTATGCCCTATGTTACTAATATTTACAATTTTGTTTGAATATAATTATTATTATTAGATTATCTTGTTTTTAATTTTATTTGATACAACAAATTTCCTTATGCATTTACAGTTCAAATATCTTGTTTATATGTTACAACCGTTTTATAACCTTTCTAGGCTTTTACCTAAAATTAGTTTCAATTTAATCTAACCAATCTTTTAATGAATTTCTTTTTAAATTTTGTGTGAGTTATTTCTAATTTATTTTCCCAATTCTTAAAGAACATTATATAGCCCATTCTATAAATGTTACAATATATATAAAGTCAATCAAAGAGAAAACACACAAAGAAATATGAGAGAATGAAATAAAATAAATATAAGTGATAATCACAGATTGTGTAGAAATCAGATGTCACAGATGCACAGATTAAAGATATATGTATTGTTTCCATGAGCATATGAGTGATTTTAGTTTATATAAGTCTGTCAGGGGAAAAGAGATTGGAGACATCTGATGAGGCTATTAGGAAAAAAAATGAACGGATTTATCTGATGTTGAGGGATTCTCTGGACTTGGTATACCACTGGTATGATAGTTCCCATCTTCTCAGTTCTGAGGGATTGCAATCAGGGGGGAGTGATTTAATTATTTTTGTGGTATATCAGCCATCAAAAGTTGTGATGTTGTGACTCGCAGCATGTTGAGCTGTTGCCCTATCCATATTCATAATTTTAACATCATGTCTGTGGCCATTCATTCTGATATTCAGACCATCCGTGGTCAGGCCTATGTACTGTGCTAAGCAAAATTTACATTGTAGCTGGTATATGACATTTTTCGATGTACAATTATGATGACCTTGTATTTTGAAGACCATTTTTGTTGTTTGGCTGTTGAAACTATTTGCTGAGGGGTGTATTGGACACGTCTTGCATCTAGGTCTATTGCATGGAAGGAGCCATGAGGAAGTTTGTATGGTTTCTCTGCATCAGGGTCTGGTAGTTTAGGATGTACTAGGATTTTTTTCAAGTTGGGAGGTTGCTTGTACCAAATTTGAGGTCGATCGGTGAAAAGATTTTTGGTGTGGACGGAAGCTTGAAGAATTTTGAAGCCATCTCTCAATGGTTGGTATAGATTATTTAGATTTTTTGGACTAGGAGACTGACAGACTTACCTTGGTAAGAGTACACCCTGTAGTCTTGAAATAGAAACACATAAAAGCACTTAACCAATGATATATTTCAACCACACAGTGGTCTTTGTCAATCAAAGAGAAAACACAAAAAGAAATATGAGAGAATGAAATAAAATAATTGTAATCACAGATTATGTAGAGTAGAAATCAGTTGTCACAGATGCACAGATGAAAGATTTATATATTGTTTCCATGAGCATATGAGTGATTATAGTTTATATAAGTTTGTCAGAAGAAAAGAGATTGGAGACGTCTGATGAGGCTGAAAATTCTTCAAGCTTCCGTTCACACCAAAAATCTTTTCACCGATCCACCTCAAATTTGGTATAAGCAACCTCCCTAATAGAAAGATATCAACAGCCTTCCAGAGAAGAGGATACCCAAAAAGAATAATTGAAAACCAAATTCATTCAGCACAATCCTCGATTCAACCCAAACCACAAACAGAACAAAATAAACTGTCTTTAATAACAGATTACCATCCTGGTCTACATAAACTCAACAAGATATTGAGAGATGGCTTCAAAATTCTTCAAGCTTCCGTCCACACCAAAAATCTTTTCACCGATCCACCTCAAATTTGGTACAAGCAACCTCCCAACTTGAAAAACATCCTAGTACATCCTACTACCAGACCCTGATGCAGAGAAACCACACAAACTACCTCATGGCTCCTTCCATGCAATAGACCTAGATGCAAGACGTGTCCAATACACCCCTCAGCTAATAGTTTCAACAACCAAACAACAAAAATGGTCTTCAAAATACAGGGTCATCGTAATTGTACATCAAAAAATGTCATATACCAGCTACAATGTAAATTTTGCTCAGCACAGTACATAGGCCTGACCACTGATGGTGTGAATATCAGAATGGCCACAGACATGATGTTAAAATTATGAATATGGATAGGCCAACAGCTCAACATGCTGCGAGTCACAACATCACAACTTTTGATGGCTGCTATACCACAAAAATAATTAAATCACTCCCCCCTGATTGCAATCCCTCAGAACTGAGAAGATGGGACTATCATACCAATGGTATGTCAAAACCAGAGAATCCAATAACCTCAACATCAGATAAATCCATTCACTTTTTTTTTCCTAATAGCCTTATCAGACGTCTCCAATGTCTTTTCTCCTGACAGACTCGTATAAACTATAATCACTCATATGCTCATGGAAACAATATAAATATGTCTTTAATCTGTGCGTCTGTGATATCTGATTTTTACTCTACACAATCTGTGATTACAACTTATGTTTATTTTATTTCATTCTCTCATATTTCTTTTTTGTTTTCTCTTTGATTGACAAAGACCACTGTGTGGTTGAAATATATCATTGTTTAAGTGCTTTTATGTGTTTTTATTTCAAGACTATAGGGTGGACTCTTACAAAGGTAAGTCTGTCAGTCTCCTATTCCAAAATATATATATATATATATATATATATATATATATATATATATATATATATATATATATATCATGATATTTCACCTCGTCCATTATTTTTCCGTTACGCTGACTTTATGAAGTTATTATTATTAATTGTAAATAATTTCTTCCACCACTAAGTGCAATAATTTTACCTTATGTGATGAAACACGATTACTTGACTATTGTTGAATCACTGACATGAGTGATTCGACAATGGTCAAGTGACCGAAAGGTGCCTCATCACATAAGGTAAAATTATTGCACTTAGTGGTAAAAAAAAATATTTACAATTAATAATAATAACTTCATATATATATGAAGTATATACGGACAATGTAAAATATCAATATATATATATATATATATATATATATATATATATATATATATATATATATATATATATATATATATATATATACTGTAAACTCCCGATTATCCGTGGAATAGGGTGGCCCGGCAACGCCAGATAACGAATTCCCCGGATAATCCGCTATGAACAAAGAATACGCAAAACTATCGATAATCGATTATTATACCATAAGTTACACAAATAATGACCCCGGTTAATGCAATTCACAAATAATCTTCAGAGGACAAAATAAATACAGAAAATAATTTAAAATGTCGATGTATTCGTTCGTTGACGGATTATAACATGTATATTTATATGTCTATCTATTTACAATACGTACATAAGTATGTGTCAAAAGTAAGTATGTATGTACATATGTAATTTCCTTTACACATAATACTTTCACTTTTTAACAAAAAAATCTGTCACTTTCGTCTGTTTTTTTGTGAGCATTGATTTAGCTTTAATGTGCGATCTAAGTTTCTTGAGAACCATTTTGTCGCACAATGTCTACTTGTGTCACGAAGCCATAAAGATCGATAATGTATATGACAGACATGGATGATGCATATGTCACGTCCTAGACTATTTATAGCCGATATTAGCTGACATTTGTTTACAATCTTATGATACACATTAGGTTTTTGGGGTCCAAGCATTTTGTCTCTTATAAACAGTAGTCTGCTCGCCCCTTTTATTTCGCTGCCCCTCGTCGGGATGCTTCCCTTTCAATATAAAAATTATTATGTACATATTTAAATATCTATTCCTTTCAATTTAACTTCTATTAAGCCTTATATGTATTTACGTCGTAATTCACCATTTGGAAATTTAAACACATGAATATGATTGGAATACAAATTGGATATTTGTTAAACAATGGCAGACTCCGGATAATCCGCAAACTGGCTAATCCACCCATGGATAATCGGGAGTTTTCTGTATATATATATATATATTTTATATTTTCCATTATTTTTCCATTGCACTGACTTTATGAAGTTGATATATTACTATTGTAAATACTTTTATCCACCACTAAGTGCAATAATTTTACCTTGTGTGATGAGGCACCTTTCGGTCACTTTACCACTGTCGAATCACTGATTAATTTTTCTGGAGTAGATGTTAGGTTCGTGATGTTGGTATTTGTTGACGTTACGAGCATTTTCTCTTGATTTGCATGTATAATGTTTTTATATAGTACGTCGTCTATGTTATCTGAAGGTTTATTATATTGTTCTGTTTTTATAAATGTGGTATTTTTCTAGTGAGTTTAGTTCGATTGGGTTATTATTTATTTCAAGTAAGGTTAGGTTATTTTCATAATTTGTTATTTTATGTTTATGTGATATTAGTGTGCTGCAACATTTGATGCTTTTGTATTTTTATTTTTGAATGCTCTCTAATGTTCTTCAAATCTTATTTTAAATGTTCTAGTTGTTTTTCCTATTAAAATGCGTTGCAGTCGTTACACGTAATTTTGTAAATTCCCGATAGGTCATGTTTTTCTGTATTTGTTTTGTGGTTTGTGTTATTAAGATATTTTATTATTTTTTTGTTTGGTTTGAATGTTGGAGTGTAGTATTCTTTGTTGTATATATTTGTTGTATATATTTGTTAATTTTTTTATTTTGTTATTGGTGTATTTATATTTTTAAAAAAAAATTTTTATTTTTGTGTTTAGGTTGTAGTGTTGTGTTGAGGTTAGGTTTTTTTGTAAATTTATTGTATATGTATTTTATAAGGTGTTCGGGGTGATATTTAACATAGTCCAATATGCATGTTTTTTTAAAATTTATTTTTATTTATTTATAACCTTGTGTGTGTGTTCATTAGAATTAATAAAACAAATTGTGCATGGTGCATTAAGAAATATTACAAATATACAAAAACTTCCAACAGGTAACCTTTAAAATCTTTACTTTATAAATTACATATCTATAAGTATGTTTGTTTGGAGATACAATTTCAGGGATTAGTTTAAAAAAAAAC
This sequence comes from Prosapia bicincta, assembly GCA_036971475.1. Taxonomy (NCBI): domain Eukaryota; kingdom Metazoa; phylum Arthropoda; class Insecta; order Hemiptera; family Cercopidae; genus Prosapia; species Prosapia bicincta. The sequence continues at coordinate 356,049,095 of JBAIZL010000001.1, read as the reverse complement.
AATCAAATTTTGTTATATTTGCAAACAAATAAGCGCATGTGTGCATACTTGCTTGTAAATTATATATGAGCAAAAAATAATATGAATAAAATTTTTAACACATTGACTGCCTTGGGGTCGCCTGTGCCTGAATATAAATGATTGTATAAGGATGCGGTGGGTCACCAATGACCGACAAAGTATACCTAACTTTATCGGTTATTGTCGGCTAGGATCATCACAAAATGCTGCCAGGTACATACTATAATGGGATTAAATTAGATATTTGAGAGTTACAATAAAGATTTTAAATTGAAATTTTTAAAAAAGATTATAAATCATAAAAATAAAAAGTAATGTCAAAATGTAATGCCATACAAATAAATGATCCTAGAAATAGAAATGAATAATAGACAAAGCCATTCAACACGAAAGGGGTTTTTATAAAATTGAAAGAGTTAGAAAAAGTCAAAACGATGTTAGAGAGATCATTGACAATCAAAGAGAAACAGCTTGAAAAATATAGAGAAAATTCAAGAGAAGAAGAACATTGAAAAATGGCTCATTAAAAAATTATAGCAAAATGAAGGATTTTGGATAACAGGTCTGAGGAAATGGCGTAAAACCGCCAGACACATCTCACCACCTCATAAAGCATTGCGATTGGTTGAAATTTACAAAGAAAGGGAGACAGCTAAACTCCAGACACTAGGCCAAAAATGTTAGCATGGACGGTGACGCTTTTTCAAAATTAATTTTAGAAAGTGTATGAAAAGAAAAATGCATTGCTAGAAGAAACAGTGGTGGATGCCTTAAAATGTAGTCCTGTGGCTTTCAAAAAACAGTTTTGAAAATTTTTTGTTTTAAAAATAAACATAATTTTGTATTGGTTTTTTCCGACTAAAGAGGTTCCAAAAAATGAAAAAAGTGTAAATGCACAAAAAATAAATTTGTGAAAAATATACAGTGACTAAATTAAAAACCAAAAGTGTTAAAATTTAAATTAAAGTAAAACCGGTGATTAGAAAAAAATTCTAATTTTTGTTTTGTTAAAAGAGTAAGTTCTGAAAATCATAAGCCATAGATATTTGAAAGAAAAACTAAATTTGCTAGAAACTTAATGGGTTAAAGAAGAAAATCAGCTAACCGACAGTAAAAGGGGAGAGGTAAGACAGCTACACGTCAGTTCAGCTACTGGTTATAAAACGAAGGAAATTGTGCGTTCAAAATTAAAGGTCAGAACTTGGCTGCTCTCTCTTTCAATTAAAATTAAAATTTAGTTTAAATATTTTGGAGAAATTTAAAATATTAAAAATTAAATTTTTTTTGTAAATTTTTAAAATATGTAAATGAGTAACGATGTGGCTTTGTTACTACAATGATAATTTTTTTAAATATTGAAAATCATGTGTTCACCATTGAAGTATTTAAATAGATTTTGAATCTTTTTTGTTTCAGAGCAATGCTACCGTCTTATAGACCAGCTCCCGACTATGAAACAGCCATGCAGCAGAAATACAGAGGGCAAGGGGGTGGTTTACGAGGAGCAGTTTTGTATGGTAGCCAACCAGAAATTCATCAAACACATTTACAAGATGTACGTTAAAATAAGAGACTGTACAGACAATTCCTAAGTATAGAGGCCATGTATAATTTGTAAATTGAATTTAATTACACCAAAATGTTTTTCTTATAAGCTGAATAATGACACAATCCACAAATTATAGACTTATAGCAAATATTGTAACATCATTTCTGTAATTCATGATTAAACGTCACTTCTGAGAACTTCTGGCTTAGATGCTAATTAAAGTATATTTATATTAGTTGGATTCCATCTTCATGTGAGCTTTTAGTTTTTAAACAAAATACTTGTACATATGTTATACTTGCCTATAGTAGCACTTACTTTTATAATTGTTGAGGGCGGCCGTTTCGTAAGATGTGTTTCGGAACTTAAGGTCTGAGTTAACAATGGGACACACCTCTCAAAACTCATAAAAGTAAGTACTATTTTAGCCAAGTGTAACATAGGTATAAGTGTTTGTACTAGTATCATTAAACCATTTAATAGTAAATATCATCTCATAATGATAAACTAGAATAATTTTTCTATCCTGCTTAGGTAGCTCAAAAACAGCCAGCTTGTTTTTGTTTTACACAAAAACACAATGATCAATTGTGAAATGAAATGCATCAAAATTTATGGTAGGAAAAGTGTAGCACGTGGATACCATATAAACCTTCTCTGACAATTACACTACCAGAGAACCTCACACTGATGGAATGAAATGAGAGAAAGTTGGTGGATGCCATTCAGTGTGCTCTGTGTGCAGTGCCAGTGTCTTAATATGCAGATCTTCATTATCTGCAATGGTTGTGTTAAAGTCAATGTGTGCAGAATTCCGATATATGTGATAAACTATTTGTAACCACAACATATTTACGATTTATTTTATATGAGTGATTGGCTAGTTGAAATAGTTACTTTCTTCAAGTTCTCACATTACTTATTGATTTAGCTTAATTTTTGTTTATTCTTTTTATAATTTCCTAGGATTTTAAAACTTCTTCGAACTGAATATTTTTTAAAATTAGATATAGGGGGAGTATTTGAAGAACAATTCCTTACTTTCATTTTATAAAGACAGTTTGTAACAATATAGTGTAAAATCTAAACTAATTTAATATAGTAGACAAAACATCAAATTAAAAACAATTTCGTTTTTTATGCTTTTGTATTCTATAAGTTTTCTTCTTTTAAACATTGTTAGCTCTGAGATATGTATTGTTTCATTAGCATGATTATATTTAGTTTATTTTAGGATGATTATTTTTTAAATCTATTTTTTTTTCTATGTAACAGTTCCTAACTTATAGCAACAATACATTTATTATTTTTTTTTTGTTGTTTCTTTAAATATCTCTGAAATTGTTTTTCTTAATATTTTCAGGTTTATACGTTCCGATGTTATGGAACTGGTATATTCTTTTACCAAATATTATAAGAAAATAAGGCTGATGATATGTGTTTTTTTATTCGTTTTAGATAAACAAACCCAATACTCAATAAAATGGATTTTTAAAAATCTACTTAATTCCAAAATGTGTACTTCTATAGCTCTAGTATTTATGTCTATAAGAATATTATAAAACTATAATATTAGCTATTTAAAATTTTAAAATACCTGGCATTCCATAAACGATAAGCTGTTAATTAATATAATGTACCACATTCAGGATTTCGAATGTAAGCTATTTTTTTAAGTGAAAGTAACTATTTTGTATTTCAAAACAAATGTTTTACTTCATATGCATTATTTGAAACACAGGGGTATAAAATATTTAAAATAACAAAATTTAAAAGCTTAGAATAATTTTCTCATTAACACGTTGAGTGTGGCAATGTTTTTTATAGTTGCGCATCAAAATTGCTGAAAAAATATTATTGATTACTTGCATTGGAAATGTTGTTGATGGACCCAATATGTCATCTGAAGTTGGCTAGGCATTCATTTTTGTCAGTTTTGGTGACATCATTTCCGGCGCGTTCATGTATGTGCTTCGAGGGTAGTGCTGGTTCTTGTATCCCAGGTGATGGTTGTCGACTGTCTAACTGTTGGGTTTCTCTCCCAATTGTTGCTAGATACTGACAAACCTTTTTTCCGGTCACAACACTTAGTTTAGTTATAAAAAAAGTACCATACAAAAATTTAAGTACCTACAACCCTTCCTGTCGCCATTTACAATGTTTTACAACGATAAAAATAAGGTTACACACAATGTCAATAAGTAATTCATATCTAAATAGTTCTAACACAGTGTTTATAATAATTTCTAAAAAATACCAAAATAAATACTATATACAACCCCACACCCCGCCATTTTAATACTCAGCTTTAATCATCCATATCCTCGTGAAACTGGTTGAAACATTGCAGTCACACAGTCCTGGTTCATTTGGGTACACAATTTAGATGGTCAATTTTCTTTTGCACAAACTGGGCATTTTCTTTGAACTCGGCGTCCATTTGCTTTTCTTTTGTTATTATTTGAGAGCCTGTGTACGCTGTTTCGAGTAGGAGTCACCATAATGAGAGTCTGTTTCAGAGATAGAAGTCCTTCAATGACTTTGAGAGGGAAATCATACGGACTCAGTTTATTTTGCTGAAGCAATAGTCCCAAACAAATTCTAATTTCGGCCAAAGTCATGTTTTTCCAATTGTGATTCGTGACTTGGCAGTGTTTTTTGGACCCAAAAAAATTCCAAGGCATATCTGTTTGTCACAGCAACAATTGTCTCTAAGAAAATAACGTCTATCAACAAATTAAACCAATCATTTGGAGTATTGTTACCAGAAATTGGCACTCTAAGTCCAGAATCTCGTATGAAAGGTACGTCTATCATGCCAGTGGCGCCATGTTGGAAACACCTCGTCGTCATTGTCAGAACTATCCTCGGAGCCATTTTTGTTGTCAGATTAGACATTCTCCAATAATTCAACCTCATTATCCATATTCATCGTACAAAATATATTAAACACAAATATAACACACTTCAAGTGACACTAATATGATATTACAGTCCCCAATCCGACAGCAATGGCGGAACAAAAAATGAAATACACCGAAATGTCCACAAAGACTGGCACAATAACCAATAAGCGATACAATGTTTTCCAGCAATGGCTAACCTCACATTAAACAAATGAATTGAGAGTGGACGTGGGGTATACATGTATGCCCACTGCACTTAATGTTAATAGGGTGTTAATAGGTTATAAAATATACCTTTTCCGTTTAGGGCTTGTTTATTTATGATTTTTAATGTTTATACTTACTATTAAATGTTTATTGGTACAAGTTGAAACATTTCTAATATATAAGTAAAAACGTCAAGTCTGTGTCTTGATTTTCATTTTAAATACAATAAAGTCATGAAATTCTAAGTCCTGATATTTCGAGTTTCTGTTAAATTTGAGCCTTTTTCTATGTGAGCTTATTTTATCTATTGGAAAGGAAATGAGTCGGATTTTTAAGAAACATTTATAGCCATACGGTATACAAAGGATATGAGTCTGGTTTCCAAAGTATTTTTACATTAACGGTATGCAAAGGAAATGAGTCTGGCTTCCAAGAAGTCTTTATATCAATATGGTATGCAAAAGGAATGAGTTAGGCTTTCAAGAAATGTTAATATAAAGTTTTATTTTTAATTATAGCATTAGAGTTCATTTGAAATCCTATTTTATCCAATCCACAGGAACATATTTCCATGTAGTCCGAGTTTTCGGTACTTCGAGGGAGTCTCGGTCTCATCTACCTCAAATTATCAAGACTAATTACTATATTAAGAGGTGATTTACTATAATGAGCTTACATAATAGCATAACATTTTACAACACATTTACAGGATATATTTGTTTCCAGGGAGTGAGATCATATGGTAATGCATACAAACATTACCCTGATGTTACTTGCGTAGAGAGAGTGTATATAGAAGCTTCTCCTACTGAAGATCAACAACATCCAGCTGTTCCTAATCTTCATACATATTCGTAAGTTTTTTATCTTTCTTAGTAAAAAAAGTGTATTATATTTTAATGGGATTTATTGTTTATTGATTTATTGGTTTATTAAGATTTGAATTATTACATTTTCAAAAATTAATATATTGAAATTATATGTAAGGCGAATATTATATATATATATATATATATATATATATATATATATATATATATATATATATATATATATATATATATGCATTGACATCAAAATGCAAGACATGTCCAATACACCCCTCAGCAAATAGTTTCAACAGCCAAACAACAAAAATGGTCTTCAAAATACAGGGTCATCATAATTGTACATCGAAAAATGTCATATACCAGCTACAATGTAAACTTTGCTCAGCACAGTACATAGGCCTGACCACGGATGGTCTGAATATCAGAATGAATGGCCACAGACATGATGTTAAAATTATAAATATGGATAGACCAACAGCTCAACATGCTGCGAGTCACAACATCACAACTTTTGATGACTGCTATACCACAAAAATAATTAAATCACTCCCCCCTGATTGCAATCCCTCAGAACTGAGAAGGTGGGAACTATCATACCAGTGGTATACCAAGTCCAGAGAATCCCCTAACCTCAACATCAGATAAATCCATTCATTTTTTTTTTTTTTTTTTTTTTTTTTTTTTTTTTTTTTTTTTTTTTTTTGCCCCAAATAGCCTTATCTCTTTTCCTATAATCACTCATATGTTCATGGAAACAATATATATATCTTTAACCTGTGCTTCTGTGACATCTGATTTCTACTCTACACAATCTGTGATTACAATTATTTTATTTCATTCTCTCATATTTCTTTTTGTGTTTTCTCTTCGATTGACAAAGACCACTGTGTGGTTGAAATATATCATTGTTTAAGTGCTTTTATGTGTTTCTATTTCAAGACTACAGAGTGGACTCTTACCAAGGTAAGTCTGTCAGTCTCCTAGTCCAAAAAATCTAAATAATCTTTACCAACCAAAACTAACCTAAAATATATATATATATATATTGTGATATTTCACGTTGTCCATTATTTTTCCGTTGCACTGACTTTATGAAGTTATTATTATTACTTGTAAATAATTTTATTTATTTATTATTTTATTCACCACTAAGTGCAATAATTTTACCATGTGTGATGATTCACCTTTTGGTCACTTGACCATTGTCAAATCACTGAATTAATTTTCTCTATTTTTCTGGTGTTGATGTTCAGTCAATGATGTTGGTATTTGTTGACGTCATACATATTTCTTCTTGAGTCGCGTGCATAATGTTTTTGAATAGTACGTCGTCTGCATATGTTGTCTGTAGGTTCATTAAATTGTTGTGTATATTTTTATAAATGTGGTATTTTTCGAGTGAGTTTAGTTCCATTGCGTTATTATTTATTTCAAGTATGGTTAAGTTATTTTCGTAATTTGTTATTCCATGTTTATGTGACATTAGGTGTGCTGCAACATTTAATGCTTTTGTATTTTTATTTTTGAATGCTCTGTAATATTCTTCAAATCTTGAAGAGTAAAATCTTCAAAGATTTGAAGAACATTACAGAGCATTCAAAAATAAAAATACAAAAGCATCAAAAAGAAACCACATACAGAGCACTAAAAATACAGAGCACTAGAAAAATACCACATTTATAAAAACATACATAACAATTTAATGAATCTACAGACAATATATGCAGATGACGTACTATTTAAAAACATACACGAGGTTCAAGAAGAAATATGTATGACATCAACAAATACCATCACGGACCGAATATTCACATCAGAAAAGTAGAGAAAAATAATCAGTGATTCGACAATGGTCAAGTGACCGAAAGGTACCTCATCACATAAGGTAAAATTATTGCACTTAGTGGTGGAAAAAATTATTTACAAGTAATAATAATAACTTCATATAGTCACTCCAACGGAAAAATAATGGACAATGTGAAACATCACGTTATATATATATATATATATATATATATATATATATATTCTTGATATTTTACGTTATCCATTGTTTTTCCATTGCACTGACTTTATGAAGTTAATATATTACTATTGTAAGTAATTTTATCCACCATTAAGTGCAATAATTTTACCTTGAGTGATGAGGCACCTTTCGGTCACTTGACCATTGTCGAATCACTGATATTTTTCTGGTGTAGATGTTCGGTCCGTGATATTGGTATTTGTTGACATTACACGCACTTTCTCTTGATCTGTGTGTATGATGTTTTTATATAGTATGTCTTCTGTATATGTTGTTTGTAGATTCATTAAATTGTTGTGTATGTTTTTATAAATGTGGTATTTTTCTTGTGAGTTTAGTTCTATTTGGTTATTATTTATTTCAAGTATGGTTAGGTTATTTTCGTAATTTGTTATTTCATGTTTATGTGATATTAGGTGTGCTGCAACATTTGATACTTTTGAATTTTTGTTTTTGAATGCTCTATAATGTTCTTCAAATCTTATTTTAAATGTTCTGGTTGTTTTTCCTATGTAAAAAGCGTTACAGTTGTTGCATGTAATTTTGTAAATTCCTGATAGGTTATGTTTTTCTGAATTTGTTTTGTGGTTTGTGTTATTAAAATATTTTATTATTTTGTTGTTTGGTTTGTATGTTGGAGTGTAGTATTCTTTGTTGTATATATTTGTTATTTTTTCTATTTTGTTATTGGTGTATTTATATTTTAGGTAGATTTTTTTATTTTCATTATTTTTGTGTTCCGGTTGTAGTGTTGTGTTGAGGTTAGGTTTTTTTGATGGGATTGATTTTTTTTGGGATTGATTACCCATTTCAATGTTTCATCATACCAGGCCTATTGAGAGAAATGATCATAGGGATGGATATATTAAAAAATACAAAGGCTGATATAAGTTGTGAGGATTGGAGTATAAAATTGAAATATTTGGAAAACTATATTAAAATAGATATGAAAGAAACGGAGGGTGAAAATGATGACGAAAGATTTAATAACAACGAGGTACAAAATTTAGAAAGGGAAGATAATGTAATTAACGAATTCGATCAAATTGATGAGGAATGGGAAAATTTAGATAATTTAGGGCAGGGGGACCAAAATTATGAGAAACAAAATGAAACAGAAGGGGAAATTAGTGATAGAGATATTATGAGATGTATCGGAGATGACCATGTAACAGATAGGCAAAAACTGGAGTTGGTAGAGATAATAAAGCAATATAAGGATGTATTTTCAGATAGTCCTGGAGTGTGTAAAGGATATAGACATGAGATAAAAGTAAGAACAGATTTACCATTTTATCAAAGAAACTATCCTGTGCCCACAAAGTACCAAGAAGCGGTACAAAGAGAAATTGACAAAATGTTGGAGATGAAAATTATAGAAAAAAGTAATAGCCCTTATATTAACCCTATTATTCCTGTCATAAAAAATAATGGAGAAATAAGATTGTGCCTGGACGCAAGGAAACTGAACGAAATCATAATACCAGATTACGAGCGTTACCAGGGTATTAATGAAATATTACATAAGGCAAGAAAGGTAAAATACCTGAGTTCTATGGACCTCACGAATAGTTTTTGGCAGGTGGAGTTGGAGCCAGAATCCAGAAAATTCACAGCTTTTCAGTATAATGGAAAGACATATCATTTCATTGTGACACCTTATGGGCTAAAAATGTCATTAGCAGCTTTAGCAAGAGCTATGGGTAGAATAATGGGAAATGAATTAGAACCATTCACTTTAGTATATGTAGACGACATTGTATGCATGTCACAGAGTTTTGAAGAACATAAAAACCATTTAAAAAAATTATTTATGACTTTTAGGGAAAATAATATCAAAATTAAATTATCAAAAACTGAGTTCTGTAAAGAAAACAGCATTTTTAGGTTATAGGTTGACAACTGAGGGAATAGAGATAGATAAGGACAAAATTAAGGCTGTAATGGAATTCCCCACACCAAAGAACGTTAAGCAATTAAAAGGGTTTATAGGCCTTGCTAATTATTACAACAAGTTTGTAGACCACTATTCGAAATTAGTAGAGCCACTCCTGAAACTTTTGAGACATGAAACAAAATTTAATTGGACAGATTTAAAGGAACAAAATTTTAGAAAATTAAAGGAAGCATTTATAGATACCAACGTACTAAAACACCCTGATTATTCAAAAACGTTTTATTTACAGACAGATGCAAGCGAATATGCTATTGGGGGGCATCTGTACCAGATAACAGAGACTAGACAGAAACAGGCAATTATGTTTATGAGCCGAACCCTAAAAGGTAGTGAAATACGATATTATACGACTGAAAAAGAATTATTGGCTGTGTTGTTTTGTCTACAGAAGGCTAGACAGGTTATACTGGGGAGAAAAGTAGTAATACAAACTGACCACCAGGCTTTGACTTTCATAAAGACTTGCAGAATATTAAATTCAAGACTATATCGTTGGATATTGCTCATGCAGGAATATGATTTTGAGATTGAGTATTGTAAAGGGAAGGAGAACGTGGTGGCAGACATATTAAGTCGTAACCCATGGAATAAGATAGAGCCAAAACATATAGAGAATCAAAATAAGTTTAGTATCAATTTAATGGAAAGAGTAATAAGTAGGGAAGTAGTGACAAAATTGACAAAACTTAATGAGCTTCAGTGGGGTGATTTAGAATTAAGAAATATTATTGAAAATGTCCAGGAATACAATTTGAAATTCAAAATTGAAAATAACATACTATATAAAAATTGTAAAACAAGTTGGAAAATAATAGTACCCAGAGAGTTAATAAATGTATTAGTGATATCATGCCATGAGTACTATATGCATGTAGGGGCCAAGAAGTGCTATAGTATAATAAATGAAATATTCACGTGGAAAAAGATGTATAAGGAGATTAAATACCTTTTAAAATACTGTGACACTTGTCAGAGGGTGAAACATACAAATCAAACTTGTTATGGGGTGATGAAAGGAATCAAGGTAGAAGGGCCTAAAGAGCAACTATCTATTGACTTTTGTGGACCATTTCATAAAAGTGAGGGATTTAAATACATTTTGGTTATTTTTACTAAATTTATAAAAATTTATAAAATAAAAAAAGCAAATACTGCTACAGCTATTAGATGTGTAGAAGATTATTTAGAAAAATATGGACAGGTAAAAAGGGCACAAACAGACCATGGAACTCAGTTCACAAGTAAAAGGTGGTCAACATTTTTAGAAAATAAAGGGATCAAACAAATATTTTCACCAATTAGGCGACCTCAAAGCAATATAGTAGAAAGGGTAAACAGGGAGATAATGAGATGTCTTCGCACCTATTGCCATGGGAACCGTAAACAATGGGCAAAGTTTATACATTTAATAAATGAGATGTTGAATGAAGTACCACATGAGACCACAGGGTTCACACCTAATCAGTTACAGTTAGGAAAAATAGATGAGAGGTTTTGGCATAAGTATATCAAAATTCAAAATTCAAACGAACAAACGTTAATACCCAACTAGTAATAGATTTGGCAAGAGGGAGAATGAAAAAAAAAGCAGAACTTAGGACACAAAATTTCAATAGAAATCATAAGCTTTTCACATTTAATTTAAATGATTTAGTGTTAGTAAAAGAAAACTGGCAGGCAAAAGGCATAGAGGGAGAAATGGGGAAATTATTTAATATTTATAGTGGGCCATATAGAATACACAAAAAGTTAGGAGAATCGACATTCGAACTATGGGATGATAAATATGATATAAATAAGGGGATGTTCCATTCAACAGAACTAAAAAAGTACCATGATGCAAGGGAGATAAACTCAAACAAGACAAAATAAAAAATATAAGGATTTGACAAAACATAACAGAGGAGTGACTAAGGGTAAGAAATTAAAATATATTAAATAACTCAATTGAAAATAGATAGCAGAAATAAAATTGGAATGAGTACAAGTGGGGTGCACTGCAGAGATAAAGATATGTATATTCTGGATGAGCATAACAATATAAAAAAAAGGGAAATATAATTTGGAAAAAGGGGAATTTTTAATAAAATAAAATATATAAATAACGTCGATAAATATAAGTATAAAATAATAAAGTGATATAAAATAAATGTCTACGTGAATAAGGATGTTAAGGTGTTGATGTCGTCGATAATATGTTAAAATAAAATAAATGTCTACGTGAATAAGTGAAGGTAAGGTGAATTACCGTCATATATATGTAACAAAGTATATAAATATAATAGAGTTTTAAAAAAAAATAAGAATAATATGAAAGTGGGGTTAAATTTAATATAGTTGTGTCCAGATAGAGTTGATAGATTTATAACTGAAGTGAGGTTGAGGCAAGGTTAAGAAAAATTATTTTTAATTGAAAAAATTTATGATGAATAGTTGGGAGGACGCGAAAAAAGGGATAGTAAATAGAATAATAAATAACAACATATAAAATTAATGAAATAGTATTATGCGAGTTTTAAACTAGTATAAACCATGTAAGACAAGTAGCTTGAAGTTTTCAGCTCAGTATTTGATTGTTAAAGAATTAAGATAAAATTGTGTCATAGGAATTAAGTATAAATGGACGAAAGTGGACAGATGAATGTATAAATGACTTTTAAATGGACAGTTATAAAAGTAGTAAAGCCAATGGACGATAAGTTAGCCAAAGTGTTGAGGTACTTACTCAATAAAAAATGTGTTCAATTAGTTATTAAATAAAATGTACAATTAGGAAATAAATGTTAATTTAAATTTAATTAAAAAAAAATATGTATATTTAATCAAGCTTGTAAAATGTAAAGAATGTGTAATGTAGATAGTAGGAATATTTTTTTATTTAAATTAAATTAGGGGACATTGTAACATTTATAGAATGGGCTATATAATGTTCTTTAAGAATTGGAAAAATAAATTAGAAATAACTCACACAAAATTTAAAAAGAAATTCATTAAAAGATTGGTTAGATTAAATTGAAACTAAATTTAGGTAAAAGCCTAGAAATGTAAACAAGGTATTTGAACTGTAAAATCCATGAGGAAATTTGTTATATCAAATAACCTAACAAATAAATTAAAAACAAGATAATCTAATAATAATAATTATATTTAAACAAAATTGTAAATATTAGTAACATAGGGCATAAGTAATTACTTGAAGGAGAAAGTGAAATACGATTGTAAACAATGAGATTAGAAAGGTTATGTTTGTATGAATTCAGCTCAAAACACACACATTTCGGAATTATTACAAAAGTAAAAAGTAAAGACACTTCACACACAAATAATAATAATTAAATAAACACTGGAAGGTTTGTTAAAGATCGGAAAATTGAAACAGTATGTTAACAAAATTAAAACTGGTGAAAACAATCGCGTTATTGCATCAGCTGTAAAAACAGAAGAAAGTAGGTCAGAGACAGTCGACTCTAGTGGGAAGGAATCGAACTAAATTATAAGCCATATGGTTTTGTTGAAGAAGGAGGACGCCATTCTTTTTAAAAATTTTTAAAAATCTAAGGACGCGTGAGTTTTAAGATAGCGTGGGGGACGCTACGAGATCGGACCTGCCATGACCAGTCAAAATTCCATTTGAAGGAATTCGTCAAAATTATACCGTTTGTGAAGAAACTTGGCAAGATTAAACAGGGATAAGTGAATTTAAAGAGTTAATAAAGTGTTAAAATAATTTGAAGGAACTAAAACGAATTTAAGTGTGTAAAATATAAAATTTAAAGAGAACGGAATCCTATGTGTGAGCAAGCAGCCATTCGCCGATATTTATTAAGTTGAGTATATAGCGCTATAGAAATAAACTTTAGTGGACTCTTAAGATAATAGGGAAGTTTAAACTTGTACATTATTAGAATATCTTGTGATTAATTAATAGTTAGTAATAAGAACATAATCCAGTTCAAATAGTTTCGCTTTTTTGCTTATTCCAAATTCAAGTTTTTCCATCAGGAAGTTATTTATTAAAACTGTTTTCTAAATTTAATCTTGTTTATCAAAATTTGTTTAATTAACCAAACAGTTAAAAGATATAGCCCATGCATATAAACCCTGAGATATTAAGAGATCTTAGAAAATAGCATAGGGTATAAAACCTTGTAACTAAGATCCAAGGAATTGAGTTAAACCTATTTTGTTAAAACTTGTTAAGTTGAAAATTTTTGTTTTGTGTTTATTGTTTAACTGTTAAAATAAAAATTGTTATAATAAAGAATTATGAATTGTTCCTGAGTAATTTTTTTTTGTTTAAATAGAAATTAAATATCATTCAATAAAATAATAATAATAATCCCCGTTGCGTTTTTTTTATAATTATGTTATATATATATATATATATATATATATATATATATATATATATATATATATATATATATATATATTTTAAAACAACATAGGTTATTCAAATACAAGAATATTTATTAATTTATATTCAAATATAAAATACGTTTTCTTGTTTAATAATTTAAAACAACATAGGTTATTCAAATACAAGAATATTTATTAATTTATATTCATATAATATATATATATTTATATATATATATATATATATATATATATATATATATATATAAACTTCATAAAGTCTGTGCAACGGAAAAACAATGGACAAAGTAAAATATCAAGAATATTCATATATATATATATATATATATATATATATATTTATAATATATATAAATATATATATATATATATATATATATATATATATATATATATATATATATATATATATATATATTTGAGTACATTTATCTGCCTTTCTTAACATTACAAAATTTTCTTTGTTAACTAACTTTGTATGGATCACGTACTACCAATACTACTCTAAAATGCGGATCCCCTAATTTTACGAGTTCAGAATTCAACAAGTTATATTGCATACTCCGTATTTTTAGAGGTTTAGCGTACTCTGTGATGTTTTTATGAATATTAGTAACACATTTCACCACTATATACCACAAAATGCATTACTACAGATTAATTACCAGCCATTTACAAAGATGATGTAATTGGATGATAGTCGTGATAAGATTTATGTTGATCATGAGCAACTTTCATATAAATGACAATTGGCTTTGTAAACAGATGGGGCAACCGAGATATGGTCCTCTTTGTGAAGAGTCTTTATTAGAAACTTTGCATATGCGTTTTGAAAAAACATACCTGCCTGGGAAAACCATTACTATTGATGAAGGTATGTGTAAATACCATGGAAGGCTTTATTTTAAACAATACATGCTACAAAAGCCAAATAAATATGGCATAAAATTATTCATGTTAACTGAATCAAGTTTACTATGGTGAAAGCGTAACGAATGTAAATCTTGTAATCTGCATTTGTCTGAAAGTGGGCGTACTTTGCTTACTGACAAATTTTATATAAGACCTGAGCTAGCTGCTGTATTAGAGGCAAAGAATTTAGGACTAGTTGGTACTTGTATGACAAATAGAAAAGGAATCCCAACTGATATAAAACAATGACGCAACAAATTTACCGGAGAAATGGAAATATGTCTTCGATGCCCTGGAAGGAGAAACGTTATGTATACATGATATCCACCAGACACAGGGGAGATACGATAACATACCAAGACAGATATGGTAGACAAAAAACCAAGCATGCTTGCATTGTAGGTTACAACAAAAATAAGTTTGGTGTTGATCTTGAAGATCAGCGTATGTCATATAGTGCATTTGAAAACTAGTCTATAAACTTACATTTCATATTTTTTTGATGTGCATAATAAATGCAAATGTTGTCTATAATGCAGTTGCAAACAAAAAAATAACAACTATTGAGTTCATAAAAGGGCGTTGTACAGAATTGTCAGTGACAGAACAAGAAAATCCCCGACTGAGGTCAAGTGGCCAATCACTCCCCGACTGGCTTGTGACTGGTAAGCATATTTTAGAAAAAATACCATTACCACCAGGAGAAAATAAAATACAAAGAATATATAAAATGTGTTCTGCAAAGGGGTCGAAAGAGTGAGAAATTTAAGAGGAAAGACACATCTTTCTGGTGTTGTGAGTGCCAAGTCACATTATGCAAAAATCCATGTTTCAAGGTTTATCACACACACACATACACACAAATTTCAATGTATATATACAGTTGTTTTGTGTAAATAAAGACAGTCTAAATGTATTTGATGTATATAGTTTTCTCAAAACTATTTAGTGTACTTTTGTTTGATTTTTTTTTTTCAAAAGTGACAGTTATAAAACATTATTTTAAATATATGAATTCAAATATAAAGTAATTCTGTTATATATCAAAATAAAGAAGAAATCAGAACGGTCCAGCCATGTTAGTTTAATTTTTAATTCTTTATAGGTTTGAAGATATAATTTTTTAAAACACCTAAAAACCTCTAGGATTGGAGCCTGGGCCAGGGCTCAAAGTGTTAGTGGTACTCATTACTAATAATTATTATTACTAGTAATGAGTACTATTTAAGTTTTGAGAATGGCGTTATTCTGAAACACACCAACAAAGACAAATATTGTAATGTTGGGAAAGTATACTTAAATGTATACAAATACTCATAACAGAAATGAAGATGTTTTTATTGAGAATATTAAAATATAGTGGAGATTTAATTTGTTTGTTTTGTCTAACATGCTACATAGATTATTAAATAAAAGATATTTTTTTATTTGCAGTTTGTTTTACTATCAATTTGAGTGAATTCAGATTTTAATGTAAGATTTTAAATCATGTGCTTTGTATGATTATATAACTATTGTAATATTTATTCACAGTATTTATTGAAAATAAATATAAAAAGGAATGTAAGTTAGATTTACTTTTTCAGAAGAGGGCCTGATGTAGAAAGGCAGAGAGTACAAATGGTACATCTGTATAAACCCCCTCCTCCATATCCCATAAACAGGCACAGTAGTAACAGCACTCCAGACCTAGCATCGCAGACTCTGGGTCAGCCAATACATACTTTTATAAGTAATCAGGTAAATCTCACATTCATGCATTTAAAACTTAAACATGTTATTTTGTGTATTTTACACGTTTTAAAATTCAGAATATTGTGTCGTAATTTTTCATTTATTTTCATATATATATATATATATATATATATATATATATATATATTTTAGGTTACTTTTGGTTGGTAAAGATTATTTAGATTTCTTGGACTAGGAGACTGACAGACTTACCTTGGTAAGAGTCCACACTGTAGTCTTGAAATAGAAACACATAAAAGCACTTAAACAATGATATATTTCAACCACACAGTGGTCTTTGTCAATCGAAGAGAAAACACAAAAAGAAATATGAGAGAATGAAATAAAATAAAAAAGAAATGTTTTATTTCATTCTCTCATATTTCTTTTTGTGTTTTCTCTTCGATTGGCAAAGACCACTGTGTGGTTGAAATATATCATTGTTTAAGTGCTTTTATGTGTTTCTATTTCAAGACTACAGTGTGGACTCTTACCAAGGTAAGTCTGTCAGTCTCCTAGTCAAAAAAATCTAAATAATCTTTACCAGCCAAAACTAACCTAAATATATATATATATATATATATATATATATATATATATATATATATATATATATATATTGTAATAGTTTCTTTTATTATAATTATTTAAAATGTATTTTTTCAAAAATTGTTTTTAATAAAATTTCTTAATTATTTTGTTCAAGGTAGGTTAGTAAATTTTCTAATTTATTTTAAGATAAATAAATTTTTTAGAGCTTTCTTTTTTTTAATAACAAGTTTAATGTATCATTTAAAACAATTTCTTAGCAATTATAAGTTCTATTAATAAATTACATTTTTTTTTCTTTTTTTTAGATTTTACAAATTTACTATAAGTTTCCTCTATTATAATGAGTCTTATTACTCTAAATTGTATTTCTCTTTTGGGCAGCAACAATTTTAATTTAATTTAGCCTAAATTGATTTTAATTTTGGTTTAGCACAAGCTCTCTTAATCTCGGGTTATCTGGTAGGTTTTAAAATTTGAATAATGAAATCTTATTTGGCACTCTAAAGTACAACAAAAAAAAATCTAAGCTATAAATGTTATAAACTATGTTACAAATTAATTTATTTCTAGGTAAAATTGTCCCTTAATATTCTTTCTAAATGTTTTTTTTATAGTTTGATTTTATAATAAATTCACTGGTTTCTTTTTCTTTTATAAATGTGTGATTGCAAAATTTCAAAATGTATTAATGGATCTAGCCTAGATACTTAAGTGTTTTAGATTGCAGATTCCACTTTTCGGCCTTTATCAGAATATTTAATAAAATCTTTCTAAATAAATAGTTTTAATTAATTTTCTTGAAAGTATTTTGTAGTGTTAATTGAATTCGAGACTAACACTCCCGCACTAAGTTTAAATTCGTTAAATTTTATTGGCCAATTCTGAAGTACGTCTGTCTTGCTTGAGTAGGTGTGTGCAACTGAAGCGACACTAAGCCACGCATTTAAAAAAATGGCTAAACCAACTATTTCCTTTTTTTAATTGTTGTTACCGGCTTTACGGATGCTGTATTCACTGCCTTTGGTACATTTCATGTTCTTAATAACTAGATTTTAATTTCTTTGCAGGTAACTGCATTTAAATATTATATCTCCCAACTAGTTTAAATTATCAGCTGTTCTGTTCACAATGCGCTCGCACCTCACTGAATATATTAGTCATCCCGTTTGGTCTATTTGTGCAATCTTAAAACGTTTTCACTTTCTTAATACTTAAAGGCTTTTACTTTTATTTACATTGTTTTAGTGTTCTTTTCAAACTGTTACACATTAAATTGTTTCTATTATATTGTTTTTTTTTATAGTGGTTATTGTTCTAAACTTGTGATTAAATGTTACGATTTTGCCAATTTAGGTTATGTTTACATTTTTCTCTTTTTTTATAATTAATTATTTTATGGTTTGAATTTACTTACATATTTATATTATATTATACATAGTGCCTTTCTTACTTGCTATTCCAAAATGTTACAATATATATATATATATATATATATATTTAGGTTAGTTTTGGTTGGTAAAGATTATTTAGATTTTTTGAACTAGGAGACTGACAGACTTACCTTAATAAGAGTCCACTCAAAATGAGATTTGATACGTCTGAGGCTATTAGGAAAAACATAGCTTTTGGGCTCTGGACAATGTCTTCAAATAACTTTTATTAGTAATAAATATAAAAGCAATATTAAATAAGTCATTTACTTGTTCTGAGTTGTCATTAGGACTAGGAGCTACCTCTCCCTGGTTTCCTTTGGGAAGATAGCATGCTGCGGGATGTACTCCTTTGGTCACCAGGAAGATGTGTCCTCTCTCGACTACTCTCTCTATCAGACTCTATACGACGACTGACTTTTATTTAATTCAAAACTATACCGGAAAAATCAAGCTTTCCCCGCACAGCTGCATTGCTATCGGTCAGCTGTCGGTCTCTCGTGGCGACAATTAGAACAGTTTGCTCTCAGTACTATTTGGCGGTAATATACTAGTTTGGGGGGAAAATTAAAAAGGACATTAACGACCTTGGCGGTAATATAAAAAAATCGTTAGAACATGTATGAAAATAAAGAAATAAACAGTGCAGTAGTCGCATGAACAAATGACATACAAAAAGTAGATGGACAAACAACTTACTGAACATTTTATGAAACATACAAGACATGTTTGAGTAAAGACAAACAGGATGTGAATAACATATGGATAATGAATCACATCTATAATGTCGATAGGACTAATGGACAGGATGTCAGTCACCATAATTGCTTAAATGATTTATCAGAATTTACGACACTTATAAACATTTGTGTTTAGTTTGTGCTATTGGACACTTATTTTATTGCATGGGAAATTAAATGATAACAATAAGCAAAGAGATTATTACAATAAGCGACTTGATTACAATGTATTTATACGATTCCGTGTCTGTCTCACTGAAGCCATTATAATAACCGAATGATAACATCAAGCGTTATCACACTATGTGGTAGCTACTGTATTTTACAGGCTGAATTCCTACTTTAAAATATAATATTTCATGATTTAAAGGCTTCATGTAATTCAAAATTTCTGATTTTTAAATTTTTGTAGAAACAGAGGGATATGTATACAAAAGCAATGTAGACCACAGTAGCGTAATTATAAACATTTTTTTCCTTATAATCTGACTAAGCGAAATGTACATTGTGTAAATATTTGTAGTCAGGGTTAATGATTATTTGTTAAGAAGAATAGATGTTTTTAAATATGTAGGATCAGCATTGTTAGATAATATTGTTGTCTAAATTGAAGCAAAATAATACTGTCCTTATTTGATGGTTAAAGTTTGGTATTTTTCTAAAAATTAAAGGTTGGGTTAAGAGACTTTAACCTCCAACAGTACTACAATAGGAAGGAAATCATTAGTTGCTGGAGAAACAGAGTCATATTTCTGAAGGAGACTATTTCTGTTGGAGTCTTAACAGGTACCCTGTGGCAAGTGAATTACCTGCCACCCTAACTACAGATAGCCATTAGTAAAATAAGAATATGTGAAAAGGCGAAAATGTATATTACTAATCAGATAAAACTCCTTTGTCCTTAAAACTTTTTCTTAAGAGCTCTAAGTATATCAGTGTATAATTTTGTTGGTGCTAGGTTGTGAGAATATGTTAATTTACATTGAAGAGGAATATATAAACTTTTAGAGCTGTTATATGTAAGCTATTAAATAGCAGTATGTAAGTTGTAATCAGAACAACATATGATATAGAAGTGCTTGATATACTGTAGATTTGAACTTTTTTTATTGTGGTTTGCATTATAATCAATTATTGACACTAATTAGCATTTGTTTTCCACCTAAAATTTGTAAAGGTGTAAAATTTCTCAAGGAGGTGTAGGGGGGTAAAGAATAAGGGATTATATTGAAATATTGGTGACAATATGAAAGAGCAGCTATCACGAGTGCACGATGAATCTCTTCCTTATTACTATCTATGTCTACAATCTTTCAAATCCTTCATAGATGATAATATTGGCTGATTGTCTTAAAACTAAAAAAATGCTTTAAGAGTTCATTCTTAGTTATTTATAAAATTAAAATGTTCTTTAATTTTATATTACTGATATTTATAAAGTGCTGTAAGTTTTATATAGAATATAATTTAATAATTACAAATGTTTGATCTGAATAATAATAAATTTTATTCTGAAACATTTGTATTGGCGTTGTTTGTGTAAGAAACATATCTCTTAGAATTATTTTTATTAATTTATAAATCAAGAATTATAAAATTTTAAAAAGTGTTTTTTTTTTATCAGGTGAGTGGATCTAGCCCTGATCTAGTCTGTTCTCGAGTAACTCATATGGGACAAGCATCAACTCATCCTCATCATTATTTAGAAACAACAGAACCAAATCCCGAAGCACATCGAACATATACTAATTTAGCAATTCTTACAAATGACAATCATCAAGTAAGTGGTAGCTGAATAGGAAAAATTTTAGTTTTCAGTTCCTTCTATTTCAGTTTAAAAAAATTATTTATAAAAGTTTTATTTAAAATGTTTTAATCAGTATTATATTTTGTTTAGTTTTTTGTGACAGCGGTTTAGTTCTGAGGTATTGCTAAACAGATTTTTGTATTTAAGATAGACTTGTCTTTAACTTTATTTTTTTGTTTTTAGATTGTTCTAAAATAATTTCTAAAATGCTTTTTAATATACAGTAATTATAATTAATTTTTGTTTGAAAAGTATAGGTAAATAATTTTATGGGGCAAATTCCTATGAATGTAATAAAGAAATTAATATTAAATTTTTGTTCTCTTTTTTTTTGAAAAAAATTTAAAACGATATAGCTATTTCATTACTAATGAAAAAGATCAAATAAAACCATAAGTAAGCACTATAGTAGAACCTCGATTTTTCGGACCTCATTATTCTGCATCTCCGCATAATCTGGACTAGTTTTTGTGGTATTTTTTGATTTTTTAAAAATATTTCCGATTTTAAAATATTAGTTATGGAAATAATAATGTACCTTTATAAGCCTTACAGTCAGGTACATACCATAAAAGTATTTGTCTTTTTATATCCTAATCTTGGCTAGCCGCACAGCATAGTTGGTTAAACCATAAAATGTGATACAGTGCAGTATTGAAATTTGTGCGTTGACGTGACAACCACCTGTCTATGTACAAACAATGACAGTGGTAGTCAACCAAATATTTTGAGTTAGGCTGAAGCAATAATGACCTAATGGTGTATTTTGAACGTCAGGAGGAAACAATCTCAACCAAGCTCCTAATGTTGAAGCAGATGCATGATAGGGCAGCTTGCAAGCACCACACAAAACACAGCAGAGCACCTCGTCCTTCTTTTTGATTACAATGTTTCCTTCATTAACTCAGGCTGCAAAATATCTGCTGCCGCTGTAACATAATGGTCGTGTTTACACATTCCAAAGTAAATTATCCGTCGCTGCTCTAAAATAATGTTGCGTTTACTCAATGGGCAGTAAAATATTCGTCGCCGCTCTAACTTAATTTCAATTTTACATATTGGGCAGTAAAATATCCGTCGCCGGTCAGTGGTGCTTGACAATGGAGATACTATCAATCTTTAAAAGTTAACTCGCATAAATACCAAGTAAGATTCTTATTGAAGTACATTTAGTGAACACATGAAAACTGTGTTGCAAAGCTATATATATATATATATATATATATATATATATATATATATATATATATATATATATATATATATATATATATATATATATTCTTGATATTTAACATTATCCATTGTTTTTTCCGTTGCACTGACTTTATGAAGTTAATATATTACTATGTGAGTAATTTTATCCACCATTAAGTGCAATAATTTTACCTTGAGTGATGAGGTACCTTTCGGTCGTTGACCATTGTCGAATCACTGATTTTTCTATCTGAAGTTGAGAGAAAAATCAGTGATTCGACAATGGTCAACGACCGAAAGGTACCTCATCACTCAAGGTAAAATTATTGCACTTAATGGTGGATAAAATTACTCACATAGTAATATATTAACTTCATATATATATATCGTGATATTTCACATTGTTCATTATTTTTCCGTTGCACTGACTTTATGAAATTATTATTACTCGTAAATAATTTTTTCCACCACTAAGTGCAATAATTTTACCTTATGTGATGAGGCACCTTCCGGTTACTTGACCATTGTCGAATCACTGAATTAATTTTCTCTATTTTTCTGGTGTGGATGTTTGGTCCGTGATGTTGGTATTTGTTGACGTCATACATGTTTCTTCTTGAGCCGCGTGTATAATGTTTTTGAATAGTACGTTATTTGCATTTGTTGTCTGTAGGTTCATTAAATTGTTGTGTATGTTTTTATAAATGTGGTATTTTTCTAGTGGTTTAGTTCTATTGGGTTATTATTTTTTTCAAGTATGGTTAGGTTATTTTCGTAATTTGTTATTTCATGTTTATGTGATATTAGGTGTGCTGCAACATTTAAACACTTAATATCACACAATCATGAAATCATAAAATAACAAGTTACCAAAATAACCTAACTATACTTAAAATAAAATGTTACAATAAAATACATGGCAGTTGGAATAGCGCCTGGGGATGGCGAGTTTAACAGGACTAATCCTGCTCTATTAGTTTCCAGAATGTAATTTGTTTTCAAATGCTCTTGGAAAAGTTTGTATATGTTAATGTTATAAAATATTAGTATTTTGCATATTTTAAAACTGTATGGTATTACTGATATAAATAACCAACTATCTTGTGTGGTTAATTTAAAATTTGTACTTAACAAAAACAAATGATGCAACATTTCTGGTAGTATTTCATAGTACCGTCTTATTTATCATCCCTAGCTTTGTAATTGTATGATTTTTGATGTATTGTGGAACAATGTCATGTACTTGGAGGTATTATACAGTTAAATTTATAGTAAACTTTTTCTTCAAGCTGATGGACTGTCCTGAAGCATGTGAAGGAGAGTACTGATAGAGTTAGAAATGACAAATAAATTTGGTACTAAAAAAGTTTAAATCTTTTTAATGCAAAAGATATTGGAAGATCTTTGATATAATTACAAATATAATACTAATAAATCTTTACTAATCACATAGTTTTTGTTACATCAATGATATGCATACTAGGTAAAAGAATAACATGAGCCTTCTATTGTTTATAGCATATAGATGAGATTAGAAATGCATTTGATGAACGTAACATTATGTACTACATGAGCAGAGGAGGAGCAGTTATACATCAGCCTCGTAATGTAGCAGTAGCTTTTAACTCAACAAACAACAGCATATTCAATTCAGTTTCTCAAAGTTAGTAATGACATTAAATTTCTTTTGGTTTATTTTTTTTTATGTAGAAATTATTAAAACAAAGTACTTACTTGGGTCAATATCATACACAATCAAATGTTGCTGAACTTGCTCTCAGTAATATATGTTTCTAAATCACTTGGCTTATTTGAAGTAGTGCTTTGAATCAATAACATTTTATCTACTTACAGATTAAATAATTTGTGTTCCAAGTGACCCATCAGGTTTGGTTTAGTGGTAGTGGCAACTAAATTGTGATGCAGTAATTTATTATTTTTTAATTGATTATTTGTAATCATAAAAACAAACATGAGCTAAAACAAAATGAAGCTAATCAAATCTGCTATTTGATTATTAGTACATAAAAATAATTATGAATTCAAATATGTATTAGTAATGAATAATAATAAATATGTAAAATAAATGCAGTAGACACTTGCTATTCAGTTGGCAAAATTACAGGATATCCTGCTAATATGTATCATATTTTTAGAAAAGACAAGAAAGACAGTACAGTTACTGTGCAGATAAGATAATACGTTCTCGTCTTATTTATTTTGTACAGTACTGTAGTTATTTATCACACAGAAATCTGATTATTCCCCAAACATCTGTTAAACTGTACATTACTATGCCTACTACTCAAAAGATTGGCATTCCTTATTTATAACCAGTGGCTTTATCGTCACTGACAGACAACGATGAGTCCAACTCCATACATAGGTTTAGTATCACTTCTGTTTACTTACTGCTAATTTAATGGTTTTCGAAATCCAAACATCGATAATTGTTTCCGGCGACAAGAACAAACTCGGATTTTTGTTTATACCGCCAGTTAACAGACAAGTGTCTCATTCGTTTGTCGTGTCTGCTAATGTTGGAAATGTCGTGTCTACTTGTGGAATTGTTTAGTGAGTTTGTTTTGTTTAGTTTTATCATTTCTCTTGAATGGTTTATTCAAGCCATCATGTCATCAAACTTTGATAGGGACAAGAATAGGCTAAAAATTGTTATGCCTTATATGATTAAGGAATTGACCTTTTAGATAAATTAAAATGTGGTGAAAGCATAGCATCTGTCGCAAAGAATTTTAGTGTTCACGAGGCAACAGTGCATTACATAAAATATATGAAGAAAATATAAGGAGTCTCAGAGAAGGGACTTGTCAATTGGCAAAAACTACCTCTGTCTGTCGTGATATAAACATTAAAAAATTGGAGAAAGCTCTTAGTGTATGGATAGGAGATCAATCACAAACAAATATTGCCTCTGAATTCAATTTTTATTTGTGAAAAAGCTAGGCGTTTGTATGAACAACTTTTTAAAAACTATGATAAACTTACTGACAGTCAATTATTTTCAGCAAATAAAGGCTGGTTTAACAAGTTCAAAAGAGGGTTTTCTCTTCACAGCGTTAAAATTGCCGGTGAATCAGCATCAGTGGACCACGAAGTCACTAAATCATTTGCAACGCATTTTTAAAATCTGATTTCAGAGAATAGCTACACAGTTTATCAAGTTTTTAACACTGATGAGACTGAAATGATTTGGAAAAGAATCCATTAATGAAATTTCTAATCTAAGGAGGAGAAATTTGCTCCAGGGTTTAGGGCCACCGGAAAGGATTGTTTGACTGTTCTGCTGTGCTGTAGTGCTAGCGGACTGATATTGTCAATGAAATTAGCAGTGAAATATTTTAAGACATTGACAGTGAAGATGTCAACAATCTTTTGAAAAGTGTGAACCAAAATTTGATGTTGGAACTAATTACCGAACCTGTGCCTGTCTCTGATAAAATAAATGAATAAATCATAAAAAATGTATTGCCAAAGTTGAGAATAAAATTTGTTAATGAAACGTATGTTTAGGGAAATAGCTGCAGCCGTTACTGAAATCGATTCCTCTTTAGAATGGGCATTGAAATTTAATTGAAACCTGAAAGAACCACTATTGCTATATAAAGAAGTATGTAAAGAATTAAAAAAAAATCTTGCACAAAGTAAAATAACAAATTTTTTTAAAAAATCAAACAGTATTTAAAAGATTATTTATCTGAATTTAGGTGTTAAAAAATTTAATAGATAGTGTTTAACAATAAAAAATACAGGTATGTGTGTGTGTGCGTGCGTGTGCGTGTGTGTGTGAGCATACATATTAAATAGAATTTTTGTTTTCGGATTCAAGGAAAACATAATTAACACTAAGAATGTGTATGTAATTATGTAGTATGTAAATATACTATACTGTATTATAAGTGTACAGTATAACTGTAATTAATGTTAATATTTTTGGTGTGAAACATAACTATCTCCATTTTATATACCCATTCCATTTCAGTATTTTCTGTAAGTTCAGGGAACATAACCCCTACAAGTAATGAGAGATCACTGTAATAAAATGCTACTTACGATTTTGAAGCTTAAGGGTGGTTTCCCCTAACATTCACGCACTAGTTTTTTACTTTACAGTTGTAAAACAACTTTGTAACTAAATTAGTTTCCAAAAAAATATTTACTCATACTAACAACATTTTTTTAATATTTTAATAATGACTTAATAATATATTTTTTAATTAACAACATCTATAGGCAGTAGTAGTTCAGATCTAGTATCACCGCAGTTTTTAATCCAAAACTGAACACTAAAGCGATAAAAGACTAGAGTGAGAGGTTCACCTAAGTGGCCAGCTGACAAGTTAGTTACAAGTATTGGACAAGCAATAAAACATCTACTTTTGTCATTTTAAGACAATGCATTAAGACTGACATATTATAGTAGTAAATAAGTATGGATTTTTGTATCACTTGCCATGCATGAATGATTACAAGTGCCATTTTCATGTAGTTGAAGTCTGAGTTAGAAGGTTAACTGGAAAATCATACACTTTTTGAGGGATCTGGGTTATGGTAAGAATGCACATTAGCTCTTTCTTGGGACAAGATTTAGACTGAAATGGCATTATCTTATATAATCTAGCTCAGAAAATCTAAATGTTACATTCTGTGAGGGAGTAGTTGTGCAAACCCTCCTAGCTAGAACTATGTAGCCCTAGGTTAAATTTCAAAAATGGGGAACATACAATTAATATTATTTAAATATATGATAAAAAAATGTTATTAAAATGAGTGCATGTAGAAAATACACACACACACACACACACACACACACACACAGATATGTAAAATATTTGTGTCTTTAGAATCATTTTTTTTTAACCCACTTTAAACCCAGCATTTAATCTTTAAAGTGCATCATTTAGTAGTAATTAAATAAAAGCAAAAATAATCAATATCAGATAATGATGTAAATTTTTATTTTTAACTTTGTCGTTATTGCATTGCTAATGAAGCCTAATTAGTATATGTATGTGACATGTGAATACAGGGCACAGTGGTGGAACTAGTGAACCAATTTATGAGAATGTACCATTACCATGGGTTCAAGAAGGTACAGAACCAAGGAGTAGAACCAGTAGTATTCAATCAGCACCTGAAATGAGTAGGTGCACGCCTAACTCTGTGCATAGTGCTTTGCCACCACCTGCTCCAGTTCCGGCACCTGTTAATGAAAGCACAGGTATGTTCTGTAAGGAATTCAAATTTTAAAAAGAATAGGGAGTTTGGTCTAATATTAAAGAAGAATGATATCATTACAAAAACACGAAGAGCATTGGTAATTGGAATAAAAGTAATTTGAAATGTCAGTGATAAGAGCACTTAAAAAGAGGACTTTTCCTTACATGCTGTGTGTAAGTACAAACAAATTATTTATTAGTTTCATTACAAAGAAACTTTAGTATTATGAATTGTAAACAAAACCAAATTTATGCCAGAGATAGGATATATTAGTTTATAACGAATGAGCCATTACTGTAAACAAGATTTCAGTGTTTTATAGATTGATAATTTAATTTGACCTATATAGTGTTTGTTTATAAGTTATGATTATCAAATCATAACCTAAAATGTATTTGATTTTTAACTATTTAAATACTTCACTAAAATACTATCATACCGAAATTCCTCAGAAAATTTGTTTCAGTGCATTGTTCAATGTTATTTATTACAAAATTGACTAGTTGCTCTTGATAGTTATATTACTTTTGACAAACACAGAGGGTATATATAAACAACAGGAAAACCGTCACCTTCATATATATGAGTATATGGTACCATGGATAAAGTTTTAAGATTTTTTAAATAAAAATAGTCTATGTTAAGTTCTATGTGGAGTCAGGCTTTCACATGGTTATAACAATTTAAAATACAGTAGAGTCTTGAAATTCCGAGTCACGATATTTCGAGCTTCCGTTAAATTCGAGGCTATTTCTATTTGAGCCTATATAATCTATTTGGAAGAAAATGACGAGCTGGGCTTCCAAGAAATGTTTATAGTCATACAGTATGCAAAGGAAATGAGTTGGGCTTCCAAGAAATGTTTCTTGAAACATACAAATCCTGTATGTGAAGGAAAGATTTGGGCTTGCAAAGAAAATGAGTCAAGCTTCCTAGAATTGTTCATATAAAGTTCTATAAACTTATTTAGTTAATTTTTAATTACAGTATGAAGGTTCATTCTAATGCATAGGAGCGTATTTCCATGTAATCCGAGTTTTCAGTAATTCAAGAGAGTCTCGGTCCCATCTACCACGCGTTCTTCAAGATTCTACCGTAGTTGCTTTTTTCTTTTTTTAAAAAAATTTTGATAGAATTTTGTAGGTCTTTATATTTTTAAGTGAAGTAAATTTTTCAATTGTACGTATATTTCACTAGACAATTAATTTTCTATATTTTTATAAGAGTTTAAATGTAAAATTAGGTTATATATTATAAACAAATTTTGAGTCATAACTAAACTTGGTAGAGTGAAGAACTTAAAATTATTTTTTTAAATGGTTCAATTTTGTTGCAAATATTACTGAAACCAAAAGCAATTAGTATTTGAAACCTAAACCATTTAATATCATGGGTAAGCTGAAACAAATAAAAGACATACACAAAACTTACAAATTAATTATTTATTGACTCATACCAGTTTCAATGACAAAGTCATTATCATCATCATCAGTGAGTGTTGCTACTAACTTACAACTGATGATGACGGCTTTGTTATTGAAACGCGTATGAGTCAATAAATGAATAATTTGTGAATTTTGTGTATGTCTTTATTTGTTTTAACATAACCTCACAAGCTAAGCTCAAAGAATAGTTGTATGGGTAAGCTGTTTAGATTTATCACACAAGTGTAACCTATTTTGGGCCTCATTTGTAAGAGTTGCAGATGAGAATAGTCTATCCTAGACTTTTGATCATGTCAGGTAAGTACAGTCTCTCCCTGGTATTATACTAGTAAACAACAAATAAAACAATTCACTAATAAGTGTACACTTTTACTAGGTCCTTATTCCACGTAAATATAAACTTTAAATTACTGTATATAAAATATCAAGGTTATTTTCTAATAACCTTTTTTTTACAATTACATACAAAATTTTATGTCGATTTCACTAGATCTACAATCCCCTACACAGGCGCGTATCCAAGGGGGGGCAATGGGGCGATCACCCCCCCCCCAACCCTCAAGAACTTTGCGTTAAAAATCGACAATATATTATTAAATTAGGACTTTCTATTAAATTAGACTTTTACTTAAATTAATTCGTCTTTTATTGTAAATAAAAATAAAATTTTAATTTTTAATTTGAAAATGTGACGCATTCCCTCGGCATACGCTCGTAAACGTCTAAACGTTTTAACAACAGATAGCGCTAGTGAAGCTTAGTCTCGAACATATGATTTTCATTACGTAATTTTGCAAGCGTAATATTCGCAGTTGACTCCGGAATTGTACGTGTTGGAAGAATAACTAGGGCCTACTTATATTAATTAATAAACCATTTTTATAATAATAGCTTATTATGAAATTAATAGTATTCTCTAGCCATAAGTGTTATGGAAACTGGAATAATTATTTATTAAAAAGTCTAATTAACTACGAATCTTTATCACGTTACCGATTTCTAACGCAAGCGTAGAAAGAACTTTTTCTGTTCTATGATTTTACATACATGGACGAACACATACACACATTTTATATATATATAAAATGCATCGATCGCCCCCCCCCCCCCCAAAGTAAGTCGCTGGATACGCGCCTGCCCTACAAGAGGTATGTAGTGCTTGCGTCCGGCCAATTTACCACTAACATAGGTATTAAAACTTGATTTGGGCTAATTGTTTTTAACGACCAATATCTTTAAAGTGTTAGGTTTTGAGTAGAAGATGTGGAAATTGTTACAAATGATGTTATATACTGTTAAGTGTATCATGTTAAGTTTTGTATGTATTTTCTGATTATGTTTCTGGTTTTTAATGTGACCTTGTATTTCTGTTCAGAGCAAGAATAGGTTATTTTTAAACTTTAACTGCTGTTATAATTTATAAATATATATTATTTTACTCTTTGATTGGAGCTAGATAAAATATCTATTCCATTAATTTGTATTTAAATAAGTTTGATGGTTTCTTGTCCATTATCCATTTGGACAGCTAGGCGTGTGTTTGTATTCATTTTATATTACAGTGTATTTTATTTTGTTGATAATAGTTTTTATTGTCATTGTTCATAGATTTTTAAACATTAACTGCTGTTATAATTTATAAATATAAATTATTTTACTCTTTGATTGGAGCTGGCGTTTAAAATATCTATTCCATAAATTTTTTATTTAAATAAGTTTGATGGTTTCTTGTCCATTATCCATTTGGACAGTTAGGTGTGTGTTTGTATTCATTTTATATTACAGTGTATTTTATTTTGTTGATAATAGTTTTTATTGTCATTGTTCATAGATTTTTAAACATTAACTGCTGTTATAATTTATAAATATATATTATTTTACTCTTTGATTGGAGCTGGTGTTTAAAATATCTATTCCATAAATTTTGTAATTAAATAAGTTTGATGGTTTCTTGTCCATTATCCATTTGTACAGTTAGGTGTGTGTTTGTATTCATTTTATATTACAGTGTATTTTATTTTGTTGATAATAGTTTTTATTGTCATTGTTCATAGATTTTTAAACATTAACTGCTGTTATAATTTATAAATATATATTATTTTACTCTTTGATCGGAGCTGGTGTTTAAAATATCCATTCCATAAATTTTGTATTTAAATAAGTTTGATGGTTTCTTGTCCATTATCCATTTGGACAGTGAAGTGTGTGTTTGTATTCATTTTATATTACAGTGTATTTTATTTTGTTGATAATAGTTTTTATTGTCATTGTTCATAAATTTTTAAACATTAACTGCTGTTATAATTTATAAATATAAATTATTTTACTCTTTGATTGGAGCTGGCGTTTAAAATATCTATTCCATAAATTTTGTATTTAAATAAGTTTGATGGTTTCTTGTCCATTATCCATTTATACAGTTAGGTGTGTGTTTGTATTCATTTTATATTACAGTGTATTTTATTTTGTTGAGATAATCGTTTTTATTGTCATTGTTCATAGATTAATAATCAAAATGGAAATTTAACATGGAGTGGAAAGTGGCATGTTTGTATTAGATGATTTATGTATGACTGTATTTATAATTGTAGGTTTCATTGTATGCATTTTAAAATTTTGTTTTTCTGTTTTGTTTTATGATTTTGTATATCGAAGAACAGTAGAATTGAGTTTTGTTCTTCTATTTCAAGCATGAATTATTGGTTATATACTTTATGTGCTTATTTCTCGAAAGTTTAGCTCTCTTATATTTCTTTTGTGTTAAGATGTTGCCTAAATATTTGTCCTATAATATATATTATTATATATTTGTTATTGTCTAGAATACGTTTTTGTTCCATGTGTATGAATATTTGGACAAGGATGTTTTTAATGGAGGAATCCTTAATAGACCTCTCTCTCTGCATGAGATGTATGTAGTAGTTTTGAGACATTGTGGATTCATTAGTGCATGATTGTGGTTGTGTTGATGTGTTATTGCCTGTGTCCATTTTTGTTAATACTCTAATGTTTCTTGAATGTAAATGTTGGCGTGTAGATTTTTTTATTAGGTTGATTTTGAGGCAAGTTGGTTTTTTTGTTTGTTAGGTTTATGTTATATAGGAATTTTTGGACCAGATAGGAGACTGTCAGACTTACCTATAGATTGATAGACCTACACACACACACACACACACACACACACATATACACACACACATATATATATATATATATATATATATATATATATATATATATATATATATATATATATATATATATATATATATGAAGTTAATATATTACTATTGTAAGTAATTTTATCCACCATTAAGTGCAATAATTTTACCTTGAGTGATGAGGCACCTTTCGGTCACTTGACCATTGTCGAATCACTGATATTTTTCTGGTGTAGATGTTCGGTCCGTCATATTGGTATTTGTTGACGTTACACACACTTTCTCTTGATCTGTGTGTATGATGTTTTTATATAG
Source organism: Prosapia bicincta (assembly GCA_036971475.1). Taxonomy (NCBI): domain Eukaryota; kingdom Metazoa; phylum Arthropoda; class Insecta; order Hemiptera; family Cercopidae; genus Prosapia; species Prosapia bicincta. Next base: position 356,016,688 of record JBAIZL010000001.1, on the reverse strand, counting down.
TATGTCTTCTGTGTATGTTGTTTGTAGATTCATTAAATTGTTGTGTATGTTTTTATAAATGTGGTATTTTTCTAGTGAGTTTAGTTCTATTGGGTTATTATTTATTTCAAGTATGGTTAGGTTATTTTCGTAATTTGTTATTTCATGTTTATGTGATATTAGGTGTGCTGCAACATTTGATACTTTTGAATTTTTGTTTTTGAATGCTCTATAATGTTCTTCAAATCTTATTTTAAATGTTCTGGTTATTTTTCCTATGTAAAAAGCGTTACAGTTGTTGCATGTAATTTTGTAAATTCCTGATAGGCTATGTTTTTCTGAATTTGTTTTGTGGTTTGTGTTATTAAGATATTTTATTATTTTGTTGTTTGGTTTGTATGTTGGAGTGTAGTATTCTTTGTTGTATATATTTGTTATTTTTTCTATTTTGCTATTGGTGTATTTATATTTTAGGTAGATTTTTTTATTTTCATTATTTTTGTGTTCCGGTTGTAGTGTTGTGTTGAGGTTAGGTTTTTTTGTGAATTTATTGTATATTTTTTTTTATAATGTGTTTGTTGTATCCATTTTCTATTGCTATTTTTGTGATGTTATCTAATTCTTCATTTAATTTTTGTTTGTTATCCTGTGTGTATTTTAGTGCTTTTATTATCTTGTTACTGTAAGTGTTAATTTTGTGTGTCCAGGGGTGGTTAGATTTGTAGTGTATTGTGGTGTTGTTGCTAGTAGGTTTCCTGTATACTGTAGTTTCTATTTCATTATCATTTATATTTAAAGTGATGTCGAGATAGTTGATTGTTCTATTTGTTTCTGTTTCAACGGTGAATTGTATGTTTTCGTTGTATGTATTTAGTTTGTTTAATATTATGATGTGTTCGTTGTGAATGGTAGGTTGGTATATTACAAGTATATCGTCTACATATCTTGTCCATAGTGAAATATTGTGTGTGTTTAGTATAGGTTTAATTATTATTTGTTCAAAGTGTTGTAAATATATTTCTGACATGACAGATGATATGGGTGAACCCATGGGGAGTCCAGTTGTTTGTTTATAATATTTATTGTTAAATTGGAAGTAATTTTGATTACATATGTGTTTGGTTAGCGTAATGATACTATCTATTGTGTTTCTTTTTTCGTTATTGTGTATTAGTTTGTTTTTTATTATTTCTATGGTTTCTTCTATTGGGATACTAGGGTACATGTTAGTTATGTCATAACTTATTATTTTTGTGCTGCTGTTTGTTTTTATCGTTTTTATTTTATTAATTAATTCGTATCCATTTTTTATATTGTATGTGTTGTTGATATGTATTTTAGATCTTATGATTTTGTCTAGTATTTTTGTGATTATGTAAGATGGTGCTGTTGTGAAATTTATTAGTGGTCTAAATGGTGTGTTGGGTTTGTGGATTTTAGGTATCCCTGATAATATTGGTGCGCATGGTTTGAATGGGTATAGTCTTGTGTGGTATTTTAATTTATTGTTATAGTTTAGGGTATTTCGGTGAGTGACTATTAAGTTTTTTATTGTGATAAGGTATTTGCTAGTTGGGTCTGGGATTTGTTCGTATTTATTTTCTTTTATGTAGTTAGTCATTGAATCGATGTATTTGGTATTTTCTATTATTACTGGTGTATTTGTTTTATCTGATTTTAATATTAAGTAGTCGTTGTTTTCTAGTTTTTCTCTGAGTTTTATGACTTCTTTTTTATTTATATATTGTTCCGTTTTTTTGTTTTTTTCCGTTTTTACTAGGTTAATTTTATTATTAATATTGTTTCTTATGTGTTCAGTATTTTGGTGGGTAATTTTGTGGATGTTAGATTCTGTGTCAACTATTAGGTTTTTTATTATTTGTTTTTTGTTGAAGTTAGGTAGGTTATATTTGAAGGAATTTGTTATTATTTTTTCTTTTTCAGTAAATTGTGTTTTAGTTAAGTTTATGAATTTATTGTTGTTAGGGGTGTGGATTGGTTCTAGGCTATTTTTTAGGTTATGTTGTTGTTTTGATGTGTGGATTGGTTCTAGGCTATTTTTTAGTTTATGTTGTTGTTTTGATAAATTTTCGATTTTTCTGTTTTGTCTGTTTATTGTGTTTGTTTTATGTTTTATTATGATTTGTTGTGTTTTTTCGTGAATAATAGGTGTGAGGGTATCAAAAGTTTTCATTATTTCCAAATTGGTTGTGTATAGTTGTAAATTCATTTGGCTTTTTTTTATGGTAGGCAGATTTAATGTTTTGTTTAATTATGTGTGATTCTGCTATTTTTGTTGCTTTATTGATAATAGTGTTTTGTTTATTTTTTATGTGTAATTTAGCGTATTTTGGTGTTATATTAAGTGTTAAGCATTTTTTATTAAACTGTATTTTGTTGATGCAATTCTGGAGTTTGATTTTTAGGTTAAGATATTTACGGTACAGTTGTTTACCTTAGTAGGTATTAAATTCTTGATATTTTACGTTATCCATTGTTTAACCGTTGCACTGACTTTATGAAGTTAATATATTACTATTGTAAGTAATTTTATCCACCATTAAGTGCAATAATTTTACCTTGAGTGATGAGGCACCTTTCGGTCACTTGACCATTGTCGAATCACTGATATTTTTCTGGTGTAGATTTTCGGTCCGTGATATTGGTATTTGTTGTCGTTACACGCACTTTCTCTTGATCTGTGTGTATGATGTTTTTATATAGTATGTCTTCTGTGTATGTTGTTTGTAGATTCATTAAATTGTTGTGTATGTTTTTATAAATGTGGTATTTTTCTAGTGAGTTTAGTTCTATTGGGTTATTATTTATTTCAAGTATGGTTAGGTTATTTTCGTAATTTGTTATTTCATGTTTATGTGATATTAGGTGTGCTGCAACATTTGATACAACAAATACACCAGTAATAATAGAAAATACCAAATACATCGATTCAATGACTAACTACATAAAAGAAAATAAATACGAACAAATCCCAGACCCAACTAGCAAATACCTTATCACAATAAAAAACTTAATAGTCACTTACCGAAATACCCTAAACTATAACAATAAATTAAAATACCATACAAGACTATACCCATTCAAACCATGTGCACCAATATTATCAGGGATACCTAAAATCCACAAACCCAACACACCATTTAGACCACTAATAAATTTCACAACAGCACCATCTTACATAATCGCAAAAATACTAGACAAAATCATAAGATGTAAAATACATATCAACAACACATACAATATAAAAAATTAATACGAATTAATTAATAAAATAAAAACGATAAAAACAAACAGCAACACAAAAATAATAAGTTATGACATAACTAACATGTACCCTAGTATCCCAATAGCAGAAACCATAGAAATAATAAAAAACAAACTAATACACAATAACGAAAAAAGAAACATAATAGAAATTATCATTACGCTATCCAAACACATATGTATTCAAAATTACTTCCAATTTAACAATAAATATTATAAACAAACAACTGGACTCCCCATGGGTTCACCCATATCATCTGTCATGTCAGAAATATATTTACAACACTTTGAACAAATAATAATTAAACCTATACTAAACACACACAATATTTTACTATGGACAAGATATGTAGACGATATACTTGTAATATACCAACCTACCATTCACAACGAACACATCATAATATTAAACAAACTAAATACATACAACGAAAACATACAATTCACCGTTGAAACAGAAACAAATAGAACAATCAACTATCTCGACATCACTTTAAATATAAATGATAATAAAATAGAAACTACAGTATACAGGAAACCTACTTCCAACAACACCACAATACACTACAAATCTAACCATCCCTGGACACACAAAATTAACACTTACAGTAACATGATAAATAAAGCAATAAAATACACACAGGATAACAAACAAAAATTAAATGAAGAATTAGATAACATCACAAAAATAGCAATAGAAAATGGATACAACAAACACATTATAAAAAATATATACAATAAATTCACAAAAAAAACCTAACCTCAACACAACACTACAACCGGAACACAAAAATAATGAAAATAAAAAAATCTACCTAAAATATAAATACACCAATAACAAAATAGAAAAAATAACAAATATATACAACGAAGAATACTACACTCCAACATACAAACCAAACAACAAAATAATAAAATATCTTAATAACACAAACCACAAAACAAATTCAGAAAAACATAATCTATCAGGAATTTACAAAATTATATGCAACAACTGTAACGCTTTTTACATAGGAAAAACAACCAGAACATTTAAAATAAGATTTGAAGAACATTATAGAGCATTCAAAAACAAAAATTCAAAAGTATCAAATGTTGCAGCACACCTAATATCACATAAACATGAAATAACAAATTACGAAAATAACCTAACCATACTTGAAATAAATAATAACCCAATAGAACTAAACTCACTAGAAAAATACCACATTTATAAAAACATACACAACAATTTAATGAATCTACAAACAACATACACAGAAGACATACTATATAAAAACATCATACACACAGATCAAGAGAAAGTGCGTGTAACGACAACAAATACCAATATCACGGACCGAAAATCTACACCAGAAAAATATCAGTGATTCGACAATGGTCAAGTGACCGAAAGGTGCCTCATCACTCAAGGTAAAATTATTGCACTTAATGGTGGATAAAATTACTTACAATAGTAATATATTAACTTCATAAAGTCAGTGCAATGGAAAAACAATGGATAACATAAAATATCAAGAATATATATATATTTAGGTTAGTTTTGGTTGGTAAAGATTATTTAAATTTTCTGGACTAGGAGACTGACAGACTTACCTTGGTAAGAGTCCACTCTGTAGTCATAATTCTTTTTGTGTTTTCTCTTCGATTGACAAAGACCACTGTGTGGTTGAAATATATCATTGTTTAAGTGCTTTTATGTGTTTCTATTTCAAGACTACAGAGTGAACTCTTACCAAGGTAAGTCTGTCAGTCTCCTAGTCCAAAAAATCTATATATATATATATATATATATATATATGAAGTTTATATATATGCAACGGAAAAACAATGGATAACGTTAAATATCAAGAATATATATATATATATATATATATATATATATATATATATATATATATATATATATATATATATATTATAATTATTTTTTATAAAACTATTTGGAATACAAAAAAACTCATGAATAATTTAAATTCTTTATTATAACAATTTTTTAATTCACACAATAAACAGAACAAGAAATAAAACTTAACAAGTTTTAACACAGTAGACTAAATTCAATCCTTTATATTTTAGTTACAAGATTTTATAACCTAGGCTATTTTCTAAGATCTCTTAATATCTCGGGGGTTTTATGCATGGGCTATATTTTCTAACTCTTTGGTTAATTAAATAAATTTTAATAAACAAGATTAAATTTAGGAAATAGTTTTCATAATTAGCTTCCTGATGTAAAATCTTAAATTTGGAATAAGCAAAAAGGTCCCTAAACTGTTTGAACTGGATTAGGTTTCTTACTACTAAACTATTATTTGCTTTCAAGATATTCTAATAATGTACAATTTTAGGTTTTCTTATAATTTTCAAAGTTCACTAAAGGTTAGTTTTATAGCGCTATGTACTTATCAATTTTCGGAGTTTTGCTGGTTGTTCATTTAGGATTCAGTTCTCTTTAAATTTTATATTTCACACACAATTAAATTCCTTTTAGTTACTTCAATTATATTAATACTGTATTATAGATTTTAAATTCACTTATTCTCGTTTTAATTTGGCCAAGTTTCTTCACAAATTCGTATAATTTTGATGAGATTCTTCAAACAGGATTTTGGCTTCTAAGAATGGCTTCCCTTCGTTCGGCTGTCCACGCTAGACTAATGCGTCGTTTTTATTTTTAAAATGTTTAAAAATGGCGGCCTTTCCTCCTCCAAACCTTTTCTTTTATGTAATTAAGTTCAATTTTTTCCCACTAGAGTCGACTATATAGCCCATTCTATAAATGTTACAATATATATATGTTAGTTCTTGAAGGTTATGTTGTTTGATTACTTTTTCTAGATATTTTTAAGTTTGTGTGAATTTAAATCTTAAATTTATTTAAATAAATTAGTTTTTATGAAAAATAAAAATCAGGTTTTTTAATTATTATAACATGATTTCTTTAATTGTAAAATTAGTGTAATTTGTGAAGTTTGTGCCATGATTCAAATTTACTATTTTTAGGAAAAAAACATTTTAGTCTAAGAACTACTTTAAATACAACAATACTATCACTTTAAATACTTTTATAAATATTATCGTCCAATTTACTAAAAAAAAACTTCTGTGAAGTTATCATGAAATTAAACTAGACTTGTTCATCAAAAACATATTTCTCTGAAACTCAATGGTGTTAGCTAGAGTAAACTTTAAACAATTTTTTTTACATTAATGATTAGTTTCAGACATTATTGGGGAAACGAGATGATTATGAATCTATATTAAAGTCAGAATTTTTGTGACAATTCTTACCTCATGATATTTTACCATTACAGATTGTCAGTCCCTTATCTCAAACTATTTTACAACTCTTATTCAGATTATGATATATATATATATAAACACTTGGCTGTCTTAGGAGACGTTTTCCAGATGGTCTAAGTTGATAATAGGACACATCTCCTGAAGCACCAGTTCTCATTTGAGCATAAAGTAACCACTACTGTGTGAAACTGTTTACACATATTAGTATAAGTGTAAACTAGTAGCTTAGATTGGAGTTGGAAACAAATAATTAAAAAAATATAAATACAATCAGTTATTCCTTAGAGAATGTATTGAAACTTTAATCAATTATAATTTAATTTTAATTATTATAAGTTCCTTGCTGTATAATTAATATTTTATAATACTTTAATAGGTTGGATGTTATATTTTGTTGATAGAGAAGTTAATATAATTCTACAATCACAAAGTCCATTGTATACCTAAAGATTATTCACATTAGACAAAGCCAGATATTTATTTAAATAATTTTTCAAATCATTTTCCCTTAGATTCTTCAACATCAATTTCTGCAAAGAGCAGTGAAGGGTCAAACACACTAGCAAAAACAAGTAAAGGTCGTAGAATATGGGGAGGTTTTCTAGGTAGCAGTAAGCCTAAAGTAACACACAACCGAACAGATGATGCTGGGCCTAGGCTTCCTTTACCTCCTACAATATCCAAGGAAACAATGGTAAGTTGTCTTTACATTGTATCATATTTGATCAAGTAATCTCCAGCTTTCTGTGTAGTTTAGGTTGTCAATCTAGCCGAAGTTTATATTCCTATCTTAAATCTTGTCTGTAACCAAGTGAAGTTTAAAAAAAGTCTATGTGCAATACTTGTTGTTTAAAATTTATACTTCATCAAACTAAATTTGACAAACTAAAGTCTATTTAACCTTTGTGTAAAGTAAAAATTTAAATAGACATAAATTAAATCGATTTTATAGTTAATTTTTTAAAGTTATAACATCTTTAACAATTTGCTCAGTGATAAATCTTGGCCAGCTGTGGTGATTGCACAACAGTTTAAACAAGGAGTTTTCTTAAAGATTCAAAATGTTTTATTGTAGTATTCCTGCTAGTACCAATGTAGAAACTCAAGGTTAATTTTATTCAGTGTGCTCTCAGTTTACACTGAAGTCTATTTCTAACAATTTTTGTCAAAATTGGACAAATAGTGTGTCAAGCAACACAAAACCATACAATCTTTGTTGGTAGGTTTGACATTTTTTAATGGCTTATAACAAAAAATTAATATTGTTTAATTTTTCCTAAGTTACAAGTGACCCAAATGTCAAGTTACATTACAAAACTCTACAGAAATGTACTTTTTTTAGAATTTGTTATTAACAACCTTCTTAGTTTATTTAAAAAATAGAATATTTATTTTATTTCACTAAATTCTGCTCCCCATTGTTTGTATTTTAGGTACTTTATTTCCAAAATACAGTAATATACTGATAATTTGTGGGCGAATAATTCATAATAAAAGTTCAGCTATATATTCACCTGTTGTAATACAGTGTATAGGCATTTATAAGAAGACAAATAGATTCTATAAATATTTTGATCAAGCAACATAAACAAATCAATGTATTTATCACCAGGAACAGTCACTACTATATGAATAAGCATTTATTTATTTGAAATATGAGCAGTGTTATTCATGTTGAGATAAGCTAACAGTCCTGACAGGACTTACACTGTACTTATCAACCTTACATGTCAGGAAATGTTGATTTTAATTACTGTATTGTAAATAGAGAATCTGTTTAGTAGTAGGTGTTTTGTGAATGATTTAGTGTGAAAATAAGTAATGATCATTAATTTTTCTATCATTCATGGCACAGGTAAGGTTACCTCAATTATTAATTTGTGATTAGTAGTAAAATGATATTAAATATAAAAGATTAACTGTCGATGATAAGCTTCAAGTCATTGAGATGCTTTTGTAGGTGTGTCAACCAATAAGCTGGATAGTGAGTTTGGTATATAAGAAATGAAAGTGAAGTACATTAAAAAAAAACAAATGCAAATATTTGTTGCTTCTTCACCTAAATGTGATCTCTTAACATGTGACAGAAAATCAATAAAAAATCTGATTATAGTAATTTAGTGATAAGATGCATTGGTTTAACCTAAAGTGACCATATTTGTAATGACCTCAAAGCGGGACACACATTAGGAGGGTCAGGGGTCCCCCTATACTGCGTGAAAGATATTTTCTAAATTGACACAACTAAATGTCCTAAAGTCGTTATTTTATCCATTTTAGCACTTAAATTTACAGAAATAAGCATAGGAAAAACTTTACTGTTCAGGTAGTAAAAGTAGCACAATTACATTAATCGGACTATCAGTTAAATTAATTTATTAATCATGAAACAAACAAAAATACACATTTAACAATTGAAAATATTGTTACACAGTAAAATCAACTGAATGAAGTGTACTGTCCGACCGCGAGGAGAAAATAATTGGAAAACTATTTAGACAAGTTTGTGGAGCATCTTCTTTTACAGGTCTTGTAAAAAGGTTAATTGGCAAATTGGTAAAGTTTAAATTTTCAATGCAATCTCAACACATTTCAATATAAAAACAAGAGTACAGTATGCCCACTAGCCTACACGTTCACTCATTGGCATACTTTTTTGATGAATGTATGTCTTTAAGGAGAACTGGTTCTCCTTTTATTTTGTCATGAAACTCATCTCAAGTTAGTCCAACATTACACTTCAGCATAATCATTGCTCTTAAAGTTAAAACGTTCAAGTGAGATTTATTATCAGTCCATATATTGTACATGTTAGTAAACACTTGTTCAGCTGGAGCATTAGTTCCTGGCAGACACAGAAGCAACTCAGAGATGTAACGTAAGTTTTCGTAAGGAACGTTCTTTTGTTCAAAATGGAGGAATACTTCTTCCCATCTTTGGTCGATCGAAGTTTTCAGCTCACACCATTCTGACAACTTTTCATTTGTGGCATATTTTTTTAAACAGTTTACTTCATCAAACAGTTTGTTGTCATCAATAATGACTGATTTCAGCAAGTTTGATAACACTTCTACTCCATTTATCACCGATTCCCATGCTGGCGTTTCTCAAATTAAACCAAGACAAGATTTCCAAGGATCGAAAGTGGCAAGCCAACATTCATTAAGATACCTAACAGATGTCTCATAAAACACCTGTATTGCATTTAAAATATTTTGTAATATTAGACCTTCCGCCTAGAATACACACAAAGACGCACGGTTGTTTACTTATTTCTGATAATGACTCCAACTATGCAAACAAACAAAGCCGTGGTGCCGAGGTGTCTCTCACACACACTCTCTCTCTCTCTCTGGTCTCTAGGTTACTCCCGTAACAATACAAAGGTAAAGTGTTGCGAATTCACTCACTGAGATAACTTATGCTATGCGATGACAGATTAGTTAATTAGCAGAATTGCCAATCCAAAACTACAAAATTCCCCGATGCAGGTATAATTTACAAGGAGCCAAATAAACAATACGTTCAAGTGTATGCATTGTCCTTGTTGCTTTTGAAAGAGTCAGTCAAGAACATTTTATTTTGGGATATAATATTAAATAATATTTAAAGCTGGACGTTTATTTGTTTATCTTTATCCTGCCAAAGCGGGACATAATAGCGCCCCCTGAGTAAATCTGGGAACAGCGGGACACTAACCTATAAAGCAAGACTACCCGCCGAAAGTGGGACGGATGGTCACCTTAGTTTAACCAGATACATGTTGAAGTTAATCCCTTGTCTGGGTCAATGTGGCTGAACAAGTACTAATTTTTCATAAAACATTTGCTTTAGAAGGGAATTTAAAGCTTGTTCTGTCTAGCTTTCTGATTAAAAAACCGATGCAACTTCAGAAAGTTGGTCATTCTTGGAAAACGACTTGTGGTAAAATATATGCTAATGATCTTCAATTGTTTGCTGTGAGAAAAATTTTTTCAGAAGCAAATGTATAATGCTAATGAAACAGGCTTGTATTAGAAGCATTTACCATCTTGCAAAACAAAAGGACAAGAAACGTCTGGTCAAAAAATATAATATTGCTACTGTTTTGTTAGTTATTGCATTGTCTAAGGAAACTCAGTGTTAAAAATAACAATTTCTCATTACATCACTATAATCAAAGGGGTTTTTTGTTAAAGAAATAACAGTTTGTTTATCTTAACACGTTCAGCACGTCTAGCGTACCGCCACACTCTGGGTTCCCTTGCGATACACTGCGTCTCTTCTGAGAGACGGTGAGTATACCGACATGCTCACTCCCAGTGTAATTAAAACTTCTCTAGTGTTGATAAGTGTTTGTATGAAGGTTTGATTTTTACATCAGTGCTTCAGAAGAGTTTGGAGAAGATTGTGCCTGGGTCGTTTTTAAATCTGACCATCCCAAGTTAACTTTTTGATGCTTCAATTGAAACAATGCTTCAAGGAGTTTTATGAACAGATTTAATTTGGTTTAACTTTTATATTTGAATGGTTTTTTTAGTTTCAACCACTTAATGCAGCAAAATATCCGGTAAAAACAACGTTCATAAAAATAAACTAAGCTTTCTGAACTAACGCAAGAATAAACGATAACTGTCCTATTACAGTGAATGAACCTATTCGAAATGGGAAAAGACTACTGTAAATAAGAGCCATTGACAAAATGCTTGGAATCCCGAAAACCTAATTTGTCATCATAAGATTGTAGTAAACAAATGTCAGTTAATCTCGGCTATAAATAGTCTAGGACTTGGCATATGCATTATCTATGTCTGCGTTTACATTATCGATCTCTATCGCTTTGTGAAACACATGACACAAACAGAAACAAACATTCCGAGTTGAACGTTGAGTGGTTAATTTTAGTATGTAGTATATTTTAGTAGTAGGTACTTTAGATTTTTTTTTAAATTATCTTTTTTTGTCTGTCTTTTTTATTGAGTTTTATTATTTGTCATAAAGTATTTTATCATTTGTATTAGTTTATATTTTATGTAATTTTTTTTTTAAATTGTGACCTGATAAAACAATATTTTAATGTCTAATACACTGTTTTGATGTCCCCAATAAACCTGTATATGGTATAAATAAAATTATTGAGATGTAAACAACGGGCACGATATTTAGATGCAACGACAAGCTATGCAACTCACATAACATTCCAATGATTTCACTGCCAGAGACTGCAAGCGCACCAGCACGCTTTTGAATGTTACAATTAAATAGAGTGTTTAATTTTTTTTTACTATTTTTTCCGTTTATAACTAAGCATTGAAGTATAGATTTTGAGATAAAACAATGCCATCATATGAGGAGGTTAATGAAAAATCAGACAGTAGTTTGATGAGATCTCCAATATTTCTACTGTGCTGAATATGTTGACAGTTACTGCTAATCAACACTGTAATGTTAAACTCTTAAGCTGATTTGTAAATTGATAATGCCCTTTCCCAACCCAGTGAATTTGAGTTTAAGGATGGTGTCGTTTATGCTGAATATCCTCTAAATGTAAGATCATTGGCTCAGCAGATGAACAAAAGAGATATTGCAGTAGTAAAAAAAAATACGGATCATTGCTTTTACAGGAAATATTTTGATAAAAGATGCATTGAGACCTCTCGTCTATCTCAAGTACAAGACAGTACTGGCATCAAAAACACCTTTTAAAGATAAGATGGCTGAAATACTTTCAGTAGCACAAATATTTGAAAGGTGTGAAGGCTTAAGAATGAGACTTTGTTTTACTTAACGATTTTTAAATTACATAAATTCTTTCTCATAGTCAAGCTTACATCACTGTTAGAATGCTTTTCTCATATGTTAAAAATCATGAAAGTTTATTTACAAATATTGTGCATCTAAGACATTTTCAATCTATTATTGAAAGGAAAAAAAATCAGCAGAGAAATGATTAAGAATAATGACAGATTTATAATGAAACCTGAAGTTTTTTTTATAACAACCTGAAAAATTATTTCTTTAGCCTTTTTGTAGATCTATAAATAATTGGTAAGGGACCATCCCTAAATTACATAATGCTAAATGGATTATTTTTATCTCACCTTCTGTAACGAACCGGTAATGCTAGTACACGCCCCCTCCCACTATAATTATGTAACATAAACTTGTCCTTCTTTACTGAGATAATTGTTTTGAATGCCGAATTTGTTGGCCAATAAAAAAGTACATCAAATGTGTACATAATTATAAATATTATGTTAATAATGTAATGTTAAATAAATATAACAGGAATAAGAAACAATTGTTGAAAATATGTTACCTACATTTACTGGAAAACAAACAGAAATTATAAAATCAAAATGAACTTTAGGTTATGTATAAAGTCAAGACAATTTTAATTTTAAACACAAATTGCTCAACTCATTTGTATCATTGTATAAAGTCTATTCATCTTCCCACGGAGTAATCATGAATGCTGTGACAGATAACACTGGTGCTGCGAGCTTCAGAAAAAGATATGTATACATAATAAGCCTAATTTTAAAATAGATCAAACTCTGCACATTGTTTACAAATACTACAAATTTCAAAAATTTACAAACAATTTTGTTTTATGTGCTCAGGGAACTCAGAAGTCCATCAAATTGGGCCATGTATAGTATTGCGTAATATATATTTTGTACCTCTCATGATGAGTCATAACCGAGTGTGACCAGGTTTCGGTGCATTTCTAGGTTCACTGGTTCAACCTGAAAAGATGTTGCCATCGAATTTTAAAAAATGTTGTTTTATTAAAAACTGTTACTGATAAGTAACAACTGGCACTTTGGCTGATAGACGGAGACCACAGTACACGCTGGCTGATTGTCATACTTTGGCAACACTGCACTTGAGGTCACGGCTCCTCACATTTTTTCCATTAGGGAAAAACATTTGTTTAATAGGGTCCTTTAAATACATGTTTTTTTTCTCTTAATAGATTTTATTTGAATCAAACGCTACTGCCGTTGGAGGATTTAAGATTGTATTTGAGTTCATTATCAAGCGCTACTGCCGTTGGAGGATTTAATAAAACGGGAAGTCATCGATATTACTCTAAAATATCGTTGCGTACAATTAACGGACATTAAATCCTCCACATTTCAAATAAACACATGAACTATTAACAAATATAAAAGGAGCATTAAATAAATCGTTTACCTGTTGTGAGTGGTTACTAGGGCTTATGTGTTACCTCCTACTGGTTCCCTCGGGAAGCTAACATTCGGCCGGACGCAGTCCGTTGGTTACCAGGAAGATGTCTTCTCTCTCGAATCGCTAGTCTGGGTCTCTCTCAACGACTCGTCTTATTTCATTCTTAAAACTATACCGGAAATATTAAACTTTGCCCAGACAGCTGTTTTACTATCGGTCAACAGTCGGTTTCTCGTGCAACAATTAGAACCATTTGCTCTCAGAAGTATTTGGCGGTAAAATACTAGTGTGGCGGTAATATATATAAAAAAACATTACAGTTAATAATATTAAGTACATTTTACATATTCAAAAGTTAAAATGAGACTGGTTTATCTATTAAATAAAAAGAGATTTTAATGTAGTCAAATCTGAAATTTCAACTGAGTTACATAATGGTTTTGAATACCCCCTCCTCCTTCCATAACGATAGATGTATCCCCCCCTCCTCTCCTTGCTGCGTTATATAATTTATAGATGGCCCTTTATATGTTTGCATTCAATTTTCTATGTTTATTTCAGGTTAAAAGTCATAAAAAAATATACTCTTTCTGGGTATTGAATTTAACTAAACAATTTTTGCAGATAATTCGTGAATTCTTACTTCACATGAATTATTGGGAGTTGATTGTAAAGAGTGTAAGGTATCTCTTAAAATATATTAGCATTTGACATTTTATAATCATTATAAATAATGTCAATGAAAATTTAAATAGTAATTAATACAAATTTATTAATCAATGTACATTCTGTACAGCCATTAATAAATAAAATTTGTATGTAATGTGTCTTTAAAAAAATCATCAAAAAAGTTGAGAAAGGTAAAATTGAATGGTAAAAGCTATTGAATAATTTTGACACTTCACTGGATTGGCATAAGCTAACTATCGCTGCTTCGTTTTAGATTTAGTGGAAAGCATTAAACAAAATTAAGTGTGAACTTGTTATTACTCGCCAAGTGGAAGGGACCTCTTGATGACGATACTCTTGTCATCACCTACAATCAACTTTTTAAAACGGTAAAGAAATCATAACTGAGCTTAACTTTTAATTGTTTATATTTTGTTTTAGTGTCTACTACTAGAGAGGAAATTATTAGACAGTCAGTTGTTTTTTGAATTTGAGAAGATTCCAAAACAAAAGTCAAATACTGATTTATCAACAGCTCTACACCCTGATAATGCTTCAAGAAATAGGTATTCAAATAAATTTAATTTTATGAAATTAATTTAACCTACTTTAATATTGCTTGAAATGAAAGTTTACTCTAATTTAAAAATTAGTTTGAACATTTGCTACTATTTGTGTAATAAAACAAAATTTCATGATATTCCAAACCTAGATTGATTATTTTTAATTTCCCCGAGTTAAGCACATGAAGCAGTTTATTGTTCAATTTTCTGTTTTAGTTATAAGTTATCTATATGATTGCATGGTTTGTTTTTTATGTATACATATAGCTTTTAAGTTTATTTCTATATTGTGATTACTTAGGGTAATTCTGTTACAAAATGGAGAAATTGTCCCAATAAATGTTAAAACTAAATTGTATATATTTTTTTTTGTTTTTGCACAACAGTGTTATTGTTTTGTTATGCCATACAATCAACAGTATTATTTAATACTCGCTTGTCTTAAGTTTGTAAACATTTGTGAAGGCTGGAAAAAATTGCATTTGTTAATTTTTGATTAGAACTTTTTAGCTTCAGGTGTCATTTGCATGCTTTTTCTGAATATGTGCTTAAATATTTAAGTAACTGCAGCAGAAAATAAAGGATTAATTTAATTTATAAATATTATAATTTTTAAGTAACTCTTGTTACAATCATTAAAAATATTAAATTAAATAAATAAGGTAAATATTTTTTCTTTTTATTACTTTCTGATATGTTAGTATATTTTAACATACAATAGTTAAAAACACTATTCTGTGTTTATTTACTTAAAATTGATTTCGATAGATTTTCTGACATCCTGCCATATGAAGAGAACCGAGTACGGCTTGCTCCTAGTAAAGAGAATAAGACTGGATATATCAATGGGTCACAGATAACAGTAAGTAATAAATTATGAATTGCAATTAGAGTAAAATAAAGTAGAGCAACTTTAAAAAGAAGTATTACATTTTCTTGTTTTTAATTTTGAAACAAACAAAAATGAATCTATAAAGATTAAAGAAGGCACAATATCAAAGAAATATTGGGAAAAGTTAGATAAATTAATTTATGCCCAAGTAATATGGTCGCTATACACAACTTTTGAATCTTACACCTCATAATTTATGCACTCCTATTTTTATCTTAGCTGTCTTGCATAAATCCTTTTATTTACTATCTTGTAAAAAATCTTATTGTTTACTGTCTTATATAAATTCATTTATTGTCTTAAAAATTTTAAATATGTAGTCCTATTTTTTTTAAAATGTTGAGTCTCATAGTTTTCTGCAATTCATAACAATGTTAAATTAAATCTTGTCAAGATTTTGAGAACCTGCAAAATCAGAACTTTCATGTACTAGACAGTTTGGTGGAGGTTCCCTGAAACACCCCTACAAGATTTAAATTGATATTGTTAAGAATAGCCGAGAACTATGAAACTTTGACATACTAATGTAGGCATAGCAAAAATTTAGAATATTATTACAAGTTTCTGTTTTTTAAAATAATTTATGTGACATCCCACCAGTCACTGCCAATCAAAGCTATGTTGTTAGTTGATAATCCCAAACCAGAGAAAATGAGATTGAAAAGTTGAATATCAATACAACTTCCCATAGTTTGAATTAACATTAAAATTTGGAGTTTTTATAAGATTTGTTTAATAATAGATCTTTGGAATTCATACATTACTGAAATTTTCTTTTACAAATTAAACTATGTTGTCTTTTGTAAAATCATTACTATGTTGAAAAAATTATTTTCAGAAAAGGATAATTACAGTTTTTCATTTTATTGAAGGGACTAAAATTGATAAATCTTGTGTTAAAAAAGTTTTAAAGGCAGTTATCTTCAACGGGAATTAAATTATGAATTTATAACAAAATTTGGACTAAATATTGTCACTCATTCATTTTTTGAATACTCATAATTTCTTTCTTCAGTATCTTTTGAGAAAGCTACATTTAAGAAAATCTTTAATTTCCATTGTTATAGTTACTAAATAATATTGTATAATTTTCTATATTTAAAATGATTGATTTACATTTTGCACTCTTAAAAAATACACTATGCTTGCAGTAGTCCTAAACTTGATATTCAGCATCTGGTTAATCTAGAACACAAATGGATTAATGCTTTACTAGGTGAAGCCAACATCAAGACTACAAGTTAGGACATGGGGTCTGGTGCCTCCTCTGTATTGTCAAAATAAGTCAAATGAAATCAAATAGAAATTAACAAAAATCCCACGTTTCTTGACGATATTTTAAAAAAAAAATTAATTATTGTTTTAAATTTATTTCTTCAAAATCAACTCACTAAAAAAAGAATTTCACAACCACCTTTATATTGAAATATTATTTATTGTAAACAAGGTCTTAGTTATACAATTTGTTGCTGCTAATAAAAGGCAGATATGAAGTTAAGTTTATGAGTAGGCTTTTTCATAGATTTGGGTTGGGTTGTTGATATTTTGGCTGAAGTGTATTGATCAATCATTAGTTGCTTATTTTATCAGATTTACTATTTTTTAGAAACTTGTTTGTAGAATATATGTATCAGATGAGATTCTGATAATTTTGCTCATTATTTTATAGATAGTATATTTCTTGAGTATGCATAAATAAGTTATTTATTTATTGTGTAACGGATCACTACGTTTGATAGATATAATTAATTTTTGCAGTAGTTTTTTTAGAAAAATGTATATTAATTTTAAAAACTTCAAATACAGTGAAGTAGCATGATTGATGATCTTTACTAACATTTACTGCAGTTATGTCTCATTTTATTTCATTTACTACTTAAAAGAAATATGTTAATGATTTGTAGTGAAAGCATAAATAGTTAAAATAGATAATAATATAAATGACATATTATATTAACTGAAATTTAGTATTTCATTAATATATGTTTGGTAATTGGTTATAACTATTTAATTAACCAAGTTTTTAATGAGAGGCTCCTTCAAAAATCTCGTGGAGAGTCCCAAAACCTTACCACTGTCACT
Source organism: Prosapia bicincta (assembly GCA_036971475.1). Lineage (NCBI taxonomy): Eukaryota > Metazoa > Arthropoda > Insecta > Hemiptera > Cercopidae > Prosapia > Prosapia bicincta. The sequence continues at coordinate 355,998,739 of JBAIZL010000001.1, read as the reverse complement.
TCTGCGTAGAAAAGCTCTAAACAATAATTCTGTATTAGGACAAGTATAAATACATTTTATACAAATATTGTGTAGGATATTATAAAATGTAAATATAATTCTTAACAGTAAATATTTATAAATAAATTGAACTCAAACGGTGATCAATGACGAGTTTATTATTTTAATATTATACAATCAATGTTTTGGTCACAGTTTAGGTGATCCTTTTCAAGCTTTCAAATCTATAAACATAAAACAATAATCGTTATAATTTAAACATTAGATTCACAATAAATTTCAAGAGTTCAACAACTTTAAACACAATTTCAAACATACATATTGATTGTTAGTCAATAGCAATTCGTGTTTACACTTTCACGTTCATACCAATCCTGAGACGAGCAACAGCAAGTTACAATAGATAGATTGTAGTTCAATCAATCAATATTTAAAATATCATTTGATCAATTTGAGAAAGTTATTAAATACTCTTTTCAAATTATCAGTATCTGAAACTCTATTAACACTTTTCAACTGATAATTTGAAAAGAGTATTTGATAACTTTCTCAAATTGATCAAATGATATTTCGAATAGCTCCGTTTTAAGTGATTAATTGATTGAACTTGCTGTTGTATTTATTGTAACTTGGTGTTGCTAGTCTCAGTACTGGTATAAACGTGAAAGTGTAAACACACATTGGTATTGACAAACTTTTATTCGGTGCTTGTATGCTTGAAATTGTGTTTAAAGTTATTTAACTTGCAATTTATTGTGAATCTAATGTTTAAACTATAACAATTATTGTTTTATGTTAATAGATTTGAAAACTTGAAAAGGGCCAACTAAAATGTGACCGAAACGTTGCTTGTATAATATTAAAATAATAAACTCGGCATTGGTCATCATTTGAGTTCAATTTTTTGTTAAAACTGCATGCTGTTAAAAGCTAAAAGCAGTAAATATTTATGTTTATTACAAACCATCACAGTTTCCTACCCTACCCACTAATATAGAGCCTTGCTTATCTCAAACTGTATATATTTACATGCCTACTAAAGACATAATAAGGACAATTCTCTACATATTTTATTTTTTCTCACATATAGAACTTTATATTAGCTAATTATATGAGTCAGGCAAACATAGCTTATGAGTTCACAGAGGCATAAATGATGAATATGAATGGAAATGGAATCACAGCACATAGCAAGGTGACTGACACAGACAAGAGTCAAAGGTTAAAGATAGACAGGAATGTCTTGTTTTTATTTCAATGAATATTGTAGGAAAAAATCAATGTAACAGTATAGAAATTTTTAAATATAGTACTTATTTTAAAAAATCGTTAATTTAAACTTACCATTTTGGAGTAAATATTTATAGTACATTCAACATTTTCATGTATATATCCTGTTTTCATCCTTCTGTGCTTTATAATTCTAATTTTATAATTTTCATATTCCACTAAATTATTTTAATGTATGTGTTTTTATTTCAATGAATATTGTAGGAAAAAATCAATGTAACAGTATAGAAATTTTTAAATATAGTACTTATTTTAAAAAATCGTTAATTTAAACTTACCATTTTGGAGTAAATATTTATAGTACATTCAACATTTTCATGTATATATCCTGTTTTCATCCTTCTGTGCTTTATAATTCTAATTTTATAATTTTCATATTCCACTAAATTATTTTAATGTAACACAGGATTGTACTGTGTATTGTAATTTCTTGGAATGTTAATTTTAATCGTAAAATTAGACTTCTTAAAAATCACCGTGACCAGCTGCATTAGTAAGCCAGATTACTACAAGTATGCTTATAAAAAATTTTTCCTAAACGTAGCAATTACGCTTGTGTTGTATAAGGATGCTTTCTTAAATAGAAAATTTATCCTATTTTCAGTTCTAAATTACAATTATTTGTTATGGGAAAAAATTTTATTTCATTTTCAAAAGAAGCAGATGAATAACAAGTTATATATCTTGTTATATAAATCTTAAATAACAAGTAAACTATAGGGGGAAGGAATGCAGAGGATCAGACGCAAATGTTTTTCAAAAACTGTAACTTAATGAAATAACATAAGAATGTATTAGAATTAAATCCTACTAACACAGTACATGTATGATTTATTGATATTTTTAAATAGGATACCAAGGATCATAGTTTATAATAATGGATGTTATATCTTTTATTATTATTGGCATTATAATTTTCTTCTAACAGTGAACTAGATACTGGTCATTTTACCCCAAATGTTTTATGGTTGTGCTGTCTTGTGCCATGCCTTTTTAATGTACGAGGGCTGTTTTTTTATCAACTTCCGATGTGGTATAAAAATAAAACTAGTGAGAGTAATTAAATAAATTTATGATCAAGAGTTAGGTACATTATTAGTTATTTTTCAACATAATCGCCTTTTAAATTGAGGCATTTTTCATATCTGTGTACAAGCTTCTTAATACCTCTTTCATAGAAGTTTGCCGCCAGTGATTTGAGATGGGTTTTCACAGCGACTTGCAGCGCGTTGTCATTTCGGAAGCTCTGCCCTCCTAGCATCATCTTCAGTTCCGGGAAAAGGTGATAGTCGCTCGGCGCTAAATCAGGGCTATACGCCGGATGGTCAAAAACGTCCCATTTAAACCCGTCAAGAAGACGTTTCGACAAAGCAGCACTGTGAGGACAGGCGTTGTCATGAATGAGCACAACTCCTGATGTGAGCATTCCTCTCCTTTTGTTCTGGATAGCTCTCCGCAAACGTTGTAACGTACCACAGTATCCTTCCGCATTGATTGTGGTCCCTGGCTCTAAAAACTCCACAAGCAAAACACGTTTTTTTTGAATTTTTTGGGTTTGTTTGGAGAGTTTGAATGCATCCATTGTTGGGACTGCTGTTTCGTTTCTGGGGTGTCGTACGGAACCCACGTCTCATCTCCTGTCACGATTTTGTTCAAAAAATCATCGCCATCAGCTTCGTAACGATTCAGAAAAGACCTTGCTGACGCCATTCGCCGAGCTTTGTGGTCATCAGTCAACATCTTCGGCACCCATCGAGCACAAAGTTTTTTGTAGCCTAACTTATCAGTTACGATAGTGTATAGGGCTGACCTTGAAATATTAGGAAACTGATTGGATAGCTCCGTAATCGTAAACCTCCGATTGCTTCTTACACTTTGGTCAACTCGTTCAACGAGGTCTTCGTTTGCGATCGACTTTCGTCATTGGCCCCCTTCATCATGAATGTCAACTCGTCCATCTTTAAATTTCCTACACCAATCACGCACTGCACTGTCACTCATAAAGCTTTCACCGTATACTCGTTTCATTCTACGGTGAATTTCTGCTGCGGATAACACTTCAGCTTGCAAGAAACGAATGACATTTTGCAACTCACACTTGGCAGGAGATTCTATCAAGGTAGCCATGTTCATGTGTCACTGGATAAACTGGTAATGGCATCGGACGCCCGAAAACGAGTGAGGTTGTAGTGGGAGAGGTGCGCAGTCGATTGCCGTGCATTACTGGCCGATGCCGCTCGCCCTGCCGTCTAGCGGTACAGTTGGAAGTTGAAAAAAAAACAGCCCTCATATGTTCTAGGTTTACTCGTCCTTAAAAAAAGTTAAAGCCCTTCACTTCAATAAAATAAGTAATATTTAATAAACTACAACATACTTTTAGATTGATATTAGCAGAGGCCTAGGTTTTTGTCCGTAATAAATTTTTATTAAGTGTGTTTGATTGAGTTTATATTAAAAAAAAATTGAGTTCATAAAAGAGTGAATAAAGATTCAACAAAGCTTACAAACAAGATATAAAAAGTTAAACTGAAAGTTTGCTTCTAGAAGCAAAAGTACACTTTGTAACAAAAGTGTAGGATTTTAGATAACGACGAGTTGAGATGGTAATTTTCAGCTTCTTATTTTGTAAATAAAAACATTCTAACATGAATTGTTTTATTAATTGTCACATTTCTTATATTTTTATTTCAAACATCTCAGTAATTCTATTTTGAAAACATCCGATTCAAACTGCTCCTACACCACGCTTGCATGCTGCAACTTTTATGTGTAATAGGATGTAAATATAAAGTAGTTTTAAATAAAGAAGTAGCTACTTCTTGTGGCCACCTTTATTAATGTTACTATATTGTGTCTGCTTTACCTTTCAGCACCTGGATAGAAGATTGTTTCCCAAGGCACACCACTGACTAACCAAAACCTGTTTTATTTCTGTCTCTTAATGCATGTGCACGCCTAGTTTCTCTTGCATGCAATAACCTTTAGATGTCTACATTGGTCTATTTTAGCTTTAAGGCAATTGAAGTGTGCTTGTGAGGATAATTGTAGTCTATATGCCTAACTGTTTTTATTTATGTATGTAGCTTAGGGCAGTTCAGAAGTTGTAGAGCAATAGTAATGTTTATTTCATTAATGTTTGACTCAACTTTAGTTAGGCGATGATAACCTCAATAGGTTTTTCGCCTGGAAAAAAAAAATCATTAATGTTAGTAAAAACATTGAAAATCCATTTTAATTTTATTATATAAGTAGTCTTTAAGAAATTCTATAGTAATGGTAACATTTATATTATAACCTGTTGTGGATTAACTGATTTGTATTTCAAGTGACCCAGCCGGACTGCATTAACTGCTAATTCAGTGGTTGTGACAGCTGAATTGTATTGCACTGGTTTATTATATTGATTATTATTTTTAATTATTATTATTAAAACAATAGTTATGAATTAAAATATGTGAAATAATAAGTATCTAAAAAAATTAATAAAATGTTACTTATGCTTAAAGCTTAGCGGCTCATTTTAGGATCCTCCCAACATATACATACAGTTGAAATTCGATAATTCATAACTGACTGGCAGCAGAGCCGGTACGGATTAACCAGAGAATACCTAAAAAACATATACTTATAGAAAATAACCTTTATGTAGTACAAATGATGTTGGAGACACACACACACACACACACATATATATATATATATATATATATATATATAGATTTTTTGGACTAGGAGACTGACAGACTTACCTTGGTAAGAGTTCACTCTGTAGTCTTGAAATAGAAACACATAAAAGCACTTAACCAATGATATATTTCAACCACACAGTGGTCTTTGTCAATCGAAGAGAAAACACAAAAAGAAATATGAGAGAATGAAATAAAATAATTGTAATCACAGATTGTGTAGAGTAGAAATCAGATGTCACAGATGCACAGATTAAAGATATATATATATTGTTTCCATGAACATATGAGTGATTATAGTTTATATAAGTCTGTCAGGGGAAAAGAGATAAGGCTATTTGGAAAAAAAAATGAATGGATTTATCTGATGTTGAGGTTAGGGGATTCTCTGGACTTGGTATACCACTGGTATGATAGTTCCCACCTTCTCAGTTCTGAAGGATTGCAATCAGGCGGGATTGCAATCAAAAATAAAAATACAAAAGTATCAAATGTTGCAGCACACCTAATATCACATAAACATGAAATAACCTACGAAAATAACCTAACCATACTTGAAATAAATAATAACCCAATAGAATTAAACACACTAGAAAAATACCACATTTATAAAACACACACAAAAATTTAATGAACCTACAGACTACATATACAGAAGACATACTATATAAAAACATCATACACGCAGATCAAGAGAAAATGCGTGTAACGTCAACAAATACACCATCTACACCAGAAAAATATCAGTGATTCGACAATGGTCAAGTGACCGAAAGGTGCCTCATCACACAAGGTAAAATCATTTCACTTAATGGTGGATAAAATTACTTACAATAGTAATATATTAACTTCATAAAGTCAGTGCAACGGAAAAACAATGGATAACGTAAAATATCAAGAATATATATATATATATATATATATATATATATATATATATATATATATATATATATATTTGTATTTTTCGATGAGGTTAATACAACTTTTTTAATAAAATAACATGTGGAAGTTACATTTACATTTTGAATCAATTTGTCTACAGTTGTTACAGTTAGAAAACATTTTACAATTTTTAAGAAACCGCTTGGTTAATTAAAATGCTCGGTTAATGAGGTATATATAAGTCTACAGTCCTGGTATATGTGAAATAAATTATCACTTGTTTGTGTGTGTGTATGTGTGCAAGTGTGCATGTTTATATAGGTTATGTATTTAGGATTACAGGATGGTATGATAAAAAACACCTGGGACATTTCAAGAAACAGCTTTATGATACTCAAATTTAAAAAAAAAAAAAAATTTCAAGATTTATACATTACAAAATCTAAAATAAAAAAAATGTCAAACTGAAATTTTGAAAGTAGAGAGGTCGGAAGAATAAAATTTAGTTATTCATTTAAAATCCAAGATGTACGAAAGTTGAAACAAAATGTATTTTACAATAAACTGTGATAAAATTACATTAGTTATGATTCCACTAATTATATACCAAATTAAACAATGGCATTTCAAAAATAAAATGGTATAACACAATGTAATTAATTGTCATAATATTAAGTTAATTAGAGCTTAGTTAGTGAGAACAATTCACAATGGTAAAAATGAAAACAATTTACTCTAAATCTCACTACACATTAGTTTATTAAAACAGACTAGTTTTGACAACGGTGTCGCCTTCATCAGTGCTTGGCTACTACTCAAACACTGATGTAGTAGTAGCCAAGCAGTAGTAGCCAATTACCGATGAATGCAAGATTGTTGTTGAAACTAGTTTATTTGTTTTATTAAACTAATGTATAGTGAGATTTAGAGTAAACTGTTTTAATTTTTACCGTTGACAATCTAATGGATTAGTCTTTTCAATTTAAAACAAAATCAACTAGAAAGTCGTCATTTGCCAGTGAAGTGGTATATTTAATCAACTAGTTATCAGTCGTTCACCAGATGTATATGATAAAACTCTTATTCTCAAAATTTCTCCCAATCAGTTTTAATATTACGTTTCATAAAATATATTTGTATCTTTACTATTAAATGCAACAAAATAATTATAGCTTTCAATAAAGAATTTGTACTTTGTAATTTAAAAAATATTAGATAAACATCTTTCAAAACTGTTATTCAAAAGTTGGACTTCTAATCCTTGCTAAGACACAGTAAAATGTTATTCAGCTATACCTCCTGAGCTGTCTTTAGCTTTATCAAAGTGATGTTTCATTTTCCTTCTTAAACTGTTTTTATCACATTTAAATTTTAAAGTGGCTGATATGTTGTGTCCAAATTAAGAATTGGTTCTATGTTTATTGTACAAGCTGTTTTTCTTTTAATATTTTACTTTAATAAAAACAAAATTGTAGTTTTAAGAAAAAAGTGAGTCATTTCCCCATATAGGCTTGCAAAACATGTCTGGAAATTTTAAATGTTTCACATTTTTGTATTTAATAGTTGACAACAAAATTATTTATTTAAAAAAATTTTTAATATAATGCTTAGTTGAACAAAAAACAGAGATATATCACTTTCTAATTCTTTAAAGTGTGGTGAAAGATTACTCATATAAATTACCTTAAAACATTATACATAAAACATCTATTTTGTATATCTTCTTTAATTTTTAAATTTCATCTTCATTACTAAATTTATTATATTTCTGTAAAGAATCTTAAATTTTGTTACATTGTCTTTACCCACCAGTAGCAACTACTTGGAAATTTGTTTGAAATCTAATGAAATAACAAGTACAAAAATGGTAACAGTACATTAATCAATTAACATCTAAATATATTGGTCAGAAAATTCATCTCTGAATTTTAATCAGACACTCTAAATAGTCGATTATGAAATCATCTATTAAACTGACACTGAGACTCCATTGTTTATTGTAAAAGGATATCTTATCTTGTGTAAATGTTTTTTTTTTTATTGTTACCTTAATATTCTTTATTTTTGTACTTTACTGCAAGACAAATTTTTATTACAAACACAACATTTGATAACATCGCTAAATACCATATTTGTAGATGCAATATATAGGATATTTCACAAGTTAAATATTGATTTATATATTTCATTACATCTGAATGTACTTAATAATTTAATCATATATAATTTTGTAAATTGTTTATTTTATTACTCTTTTATTCTGCTCATGGATTTATTGTTAATTGGGTACTTACCTATTATACAGAGCCCACTATTGTACATATGTTATTTAAATGTGGTAAAAATGCACTTTACCCACCAGTAATGCAATATGTTTATGAAATGAATCAAAAACATGTCCTGAAACTATGTTGATAATTATTATTTTGAAGGTTAACTTTATATACCTATATTGAAATATGCCTATGAAGTATCCAGTCAGGATAGATTTGGTTGTAATTTTATACATTTAACCAAACAAATGTATACATGTAAGGCTAGAATAGAGATCACATGACATCACCTGGCAAGAAGTATTTATCGCAGAAGTAGATGTCTAATTAAATAGTGTTATATAAAATTACTACCAAATCTATCCAGACTGGACACTTCATATATTTTAATTGTGGTATATAGTAATGTAGAAAATTACAACCAAATGTATCCTGACTGGGTGCTTTAAGGTATATTTTAATATATGTATTGCTGCGGCCAAACCCTAAGTTTTCACCCTCACAGGGAAAATTTTCTGTCCCCGATTTTCGCGTCCCATACCCTACCAACAATGTGCCCACATTTACACGTTTTTGCGTAAGCTATACCTTGTGATGATGGACACTGTAGGGCAGAAACGAGCTAGTTCAACCACGGTCAAAATATGATCCGACCCGACTTACCATATCCTGGACTCTAAATAAATTATGTTAATATTCATTTTGAATATATATAGATTTTGACTTTATTAAAATAATGCTAACTTTCTATTACTTGATCTTATGATTCTAGAAATTGCAATTTAATATTTGAACAAATTATTATTTCATGACCACCAATATTATTACTGTTTAAAAAATAGACATTTGCTTGTATATTCTTTAATTATTAGTGTTCTACAAGTGATTAAATTTTTGTATTAAGAAATTTGATTACATGATTTTAAAAAGTTTTTAATACATTTAATAAATGGTTAATTTCTATTAAAATTTAGACTTGCCCCAAACACTTTCACTGGGATGGCTGTGGTTGTCCTTAATTTTCCTGGACTCTTCGTTCTTGTAGCCATCGTCACTGGTCGGTTTTAGGGCTGGTTTTAATACTTTTTATAAAATTTTACATTGTTAAAAAATTCAAGTTCGATTTCGCGGGCGCTCGAATTCAGATCATCTCCACATCCATCTTGAGCTTGGTTTTTTTTCAGCCACAGAACAGCATGCTGAAGCCTTCTTCTGGATCTCCGAAGATACATCCGTGTCCAACGAAAGCTGATGTGCGAGTCCTTAGCTAGCGGGGAGTTTCCCCTACCGTGCTACTGGGTTTATCGGTTTGTCTTGACTTGTAACATAGTGTCCTATTGGACTTTTTTTGTGTTTGTTTTTTCGCTGATGCTTGAAAATGTCACTTACGGTGTAATATTGTGATATTTTTAACACCATAGTCTTTTTTGCCCTTTAAGATGTTCTTACGAACTTGAATGACAGTTCTAGCCCCCTCCGATCGTAAGTTGCTCTTTAACGGCACTCAAAACTATGTCTTCCCGAACTTTTATAATTTTTGAAGCATTTATTAATCCGTTTATTAATTACATTTATTAGATAAATTTTTAATACATTTTTAATTTACAATAATATGTTTTTATTAGTATTTTAAAAATTCTATGAACCTTTGGTGGTTTTTTATTTTTATTTTCTTATTTTATTTGTACGTTTTGTTTATCATAAATAACAATAATTTATTTTATTTTAATGTTAAATGTCAGAAGAAAAAAATAATTTCTCCATAGTTACTCTGTTTCGTGAACAAAGTCGACCCTTTGGACCTGCCTTGTTTACTTAAACAGATAGTGAACCTGCTTGCCTGCTACATTCCATAACAGCGATGTCATTTCTAAATTTTTACAAATTAATATTTTTAACGATTTTGGCCTAAAAAAAAATCTTCTCTTTGAGACTGTTTTGGCCGTCTCAGTATACGTAGTACTTCACGCTGTTGATACGTGGATGTAGTATTTCTTACAATGCCGCACTAAATTTTTTACCCAACTGTAATTTGATCAAAAATAACCTTTTGTGTAAAAAAAGAATTTGTTATTCATTTGGGCTTATGACATGTTTTATGTAGTCAATTTTGGAGCCCGGTAAGAAAAATCCCTCTACAATAGAGGCTTTAATATAATACGTAAGTATCATTAGTTGTATTAAGAACTATGAATGTATGTAAAACTAAATGCTTGCTCTGAAATTATGATATTGGTTTTCTAATTTTGGAATATTAATGTTTGTAAAACTGTAAAGCTCTTTATATAAACTTGCAAAAAAACTTAAACATTAAATCATTGCAGTAGTCTATCATTATATAAATAGTGTTTTTCAATTGTAAATTAAAAAAATATAAACAAGTTTTTAAAAAAAGACTTTTATTTTTGAAGTGAACGTATAAAATTTGTAAGAATGAATTATTGAATAAATATTTAGTATTCATTTAAAAACAAACATTAGCGGCCACAAAATGTTAATTGGTGGCATACTATTAGAGAATTATTTCAGGAGAATGGCGAGGCTTACGAACATAGCTGTTTATTTAATATAATGGTAATTTTTCTGTCAACATCATCATTTAAATAAAAATAAAACTTTGTCACTTGTAGTCTCCATTAGTATTTAATACTGTTTGCTGCAATACCAAAACATAAAAATTATTATTTGTACTTTATTGCTAAATCTTGGTTTGTTGCTAATTTAGATGGATCAAAATTGTTAGTATTGACAAATTAAAAACAAAATTTGTAATATAAAGCACCTTGAGTTATTTCAACATTCTGTAATTGTAGTGTATGATAGCTTGCAGATTTATTATAAATAAATGAAGTTGTAGAGCAATTATTTTTTTTAACCCATTACATTTCTCTTATAATAGAACTCTGTAAATAATTAATATATGATGTAAATGTTCTATCGAACATTTATGATTAAACATTGTTTCATTTTAATTATATTTCATATTATTCTACATGCCAAAGATCCATGCAGTAGTTGTACTATACAAAACTCTTATTCAGAATGTTACTAAATCTGATAGTTTTTTTATAATTCAAAATTTGTGAACAAATGTTTTATTGCCCCAGCTATTTCAGCCATACTCCAAGTATATTACTATTGTAACTAATATTTTGAAGCTAAAATGTAAATGATATAAATGTATTCTCACACAGTCGAGTATTAATAAGTAACTAGTACCAATCAAAACTTTTTTTATCCAGCAATTGTTTAATTAGCCTATTTTCTTTAGAGGTCAGAATTACTGTTGAAAATTCAGATTCCAAAAGTTACTTATTTTTAACAGCTGTTGTGTGTTATTGTTATCTACATATTTTACGTGATTAAATTTTGTATAATGTATAGTTTCAGAATTTTTAAAAATTAAACTAAATAACTAAAAAAACAAGTAAAAATATTTTCTCCCTAAAGTTTTACATCAGACCTGTAGTGACTTGCTAGGCTTGGCTCAACATATTTTTATTTTATTTTGTATCAACAGAAATTTATATTGATTACAAAAATGTGCACTTTTACCAGAAAGAAAATCCTTGCACAGAAATTCCTAAATAAGACCTTATCTAGTATCCTGCATAAAACACAAAAAAGTTTTTTTCATCATAAAGATTCAATCAATCACTAATCAGATTGTTTATTGTGACCCTTGTTTACAATACTGGTTACTGTAATATTTTGAACCCTTTTTGTATGTTTGTCTTGAACAGAGTATATGTTAAAAAGAATGTCTTAAGTTTTAAATTCTTTTAGATTTATGTAGAAATAATTCTCTTAAATATTAAATGTAGAAGATCATATACATATTTTTTTTAAAGAACTAAGTGAAAACTATCAACTTGTTTGCTCACGCATTTCAAAACAAATTTTATTGATACAGCTTGACTGGCGATTTCAGACTTATGTTTTTTATGCCATTGATTGTTCTTTGTATATTGTGTTTAATTATCTACCAGTTTGGCCAGTGTAGAAGCTAGGACAGTTGCTGTGTGATATTATGCATATACTAGATAGATTGTATTTATCTGTTTATTTTTGAAGGGTTGTATGTGTTTTTTAAGAGTGTTTTTTGTTTTGTCTGATATTTTTTTCTGTTCGCGGAAGCAATTTTGGGTGTATGTTTGTTGTGGTAAGTGATAAAGAGGTTTAGTGATAGTTTAGCGGCTGTTTGAAGGTGTTGTTTATGTTTAATTTTCTTAAGTACATTATCAATAAGTTTAAGTTTGTAAAAGTTTTGTTGGGTGATGTATTTTACTGTATTGAGTTCTTCGTCATAGTCTTTTTCTTGCATGGGTATATTAATTAAGCGGTGTTACATGTGGTTAGATACAGTGTGTTTATGTTATGTTGGGTGATTATTGTTGTGTGTAATGGTTCAGTGATTGTCGCTTTCGTATATATATTTTCAAATTGTGTTTGGTGTTGAGATTGGTGATTATAACATCCAAGTTTAATTTGTAGTGCTTTTGCATATAACTAGAAGGTGTGAAAATTAATATACAGTGCTTATAAGAATTTAAAATTATATTTATTAAAAAATTGAATTTATTGTAAAATACATTTTTATGTCAACATAAAACCTTTGTATTTATATCACTCCTCAATTAAGAGAAAAATAATTCGTGTATCTGATAAAGGGCTTCTTTAACCCTTAGCACTCGACTGTCGGGGCAGCCCCGCCAAGCGTATATTGCAGTTTACTCATATGTCGAGGGTCACCCGATACGATTTTCAAATGCCTATAACTCGTCTGCGGCGAAGCCCACGACATTCAATCTTTTACCGTTTGGTGCTACAATCTATTGACAATAATGTGAACTAAGTTGAAAATGTCTAGGAATATGTGAGTCATCACAAAATCTAGTTTGTCGCTACGTTGTAAGCTGCAAGTAGGTTACAGTATAGCATGTTATTTGTTTTCTCGTAGTTTGCCGTGGCTTCACGTGTAATTAGTGATTCTGAAATTTCTGATCTTTTACTTGATACTGATTTATTAGAATGTAGTTCAGTTTCAATAATTACACCAACAGGTATTTGTAAATATAACCAGTTTATGGGTGGTGTAGATTTAGCTGTTCAATATAACCGTGCAGTTTTACGAGAAGAACAAATAAATGGCGGAGGAAAATGTTTTTCTGGCTATTAGATGTAGCTGTAGTAAACAGTTTTATTATCTATAATAACAAAAAAAAAAAGGAAATGAGAGAAAATCCTGTTAAATAAAAATAGTTTCGCCAAAACTTGGTGAGGGAACGCATTGGTGATATCAGAAATAACCCGTATAGTAAGAGGGGTCGGCCATCAACTACTGACAAAGAAGAAAGACTGAATGGGAAATTATATTCTTTTCCAATGATAAAAGTAGTTCTAAAGATTGTGTAGTTGGTAGTAACAGGAAGATAAAAGGAGGTAGAAGGGAAACAGTTTTTCACTGCAAAATATGCAACAGAAAACCAGGACTTCATCCGGAAGACTGTTTTCAAAGAAATCATACTCTGCAAAACTACAAATAAGATAATCATGTACATACAGTATTAGTGAATAAAAATAGCTTAGTTTTCTAAAATCATGTAAGAGAAAACAAAGTTTTCCATAAATAATAATGCAACTTGCAGGTGAGGAATTTGTCTCAATTTAATTACAAGTGGTGAAGCAAAGCATGTTAAAAAAATCCGAGCGCTAAGGGTTAATTCTTCTATTTATCATTGCTACAGAAGAACTTTCCACTCAAATCCTATTTCAGCCTGTTGAAAATGGCTATTTACAAGGATTGATGTGGTTGAAAATTCCATCAAAAATTATCAAAACGTCCATTTAATGCATGAATTGCGAGGAGACAAATTTTACTGTGCAGCAGGCATATTTGGAATCAGTATCCCTCACCATTTGTTCTGGGAAATGAATTTTTGAGTATTTTACAGTAAACGGTTGTTTTTATTATATCACATATTAGTAGAACTCAACCAACTGCTCTAAAAAAAAAAAACAGTAACCAAGAATTTTGGTGTCAAAAAACCTGTTTTGAAAGTTTTAGAACACTGATTGCAGATGGTGCCACAGTATTGATTTTATAATTCAGGACTTAAGTGTAGAATCTATTACTCTACTCCCATATCTATAAGTCAAAAACATTCTCACATAACTCTCAGAACAGTGGAGAGGATAGTCCAAATTTAACAATGGTTGTGGTTTTGTGCAGTTGGCATTTTTGGCACCTATCTAGAACAATGTTTTTGGGGTCCTAAAAATTCTGAAATTGATTCTTAAAGAATATTGTAGGACACCTCAGAATATATTGTGAATTTCAGAAAGAACCAAACTTCTATCTGAAAGAACTTTCTCTTTTATTTTTCTGTTCATATAAATTTCTCAGTAATTGGACAGGTGCTATGAATTTTATCATTACGATTTTCAGCTATTTCTGAAATTATAACTTTTATAACTCTTACTTACAAATTATTGTATCTTTACTTTCCAAGTTCTTATGTAACTAATATTAGATATGAAGTTTCTTGATGTAATCATCTTGAATTCACTGATTAAACTAATTTTAAACTACTTAACTAAGTGAATACGTAATTGCTTACTTGGTGTCGCGTTTCCTTGCTGAAGCCAATAGCCTTTTCCAATACATCACACAAGACGCCAACACCTCACCCACTGTCATAAATCCAACCCTGTCATACCGTTTGTAAACAGCCAAAAGCCGCCAGTAGAGGGTTAGCTTCGTAAAAGGAATGATCGTTTTGAAATGCATAAGCAATTACCTATTCACTTAGTTAAGTAGTTTAAAATTAGAGTAATATTAGATAGTTTATCATTTGTAAAATGATGCTGAATATAGAATAATGTTAAATTAATGTACATGGAATATAATCATAGCTTTTAATTTCTTCATTTGGCCCTTTATTTTAATAGGCATTGTTGAAAAATATTTAGAATTTGATGTATTGATTGTTTGAAATATGTATGTTGTATTGTAAACATCATTCTGTTTTTCTGTGATCTTTGATTAATTCATAACCTAGGAATCTGTCCAGATATTGATTAATAAATAATAATAACTTGTTTAGAAACATACACCTCTTTATTATTATTCATGTTTTTCAGATAGCAAAAAAATAAAAAGATGGCTTACGTTTCCTTTATATCTTGATTGTAAGTTTTGATATATACTAAGCAACCCCTTCTATAGAACCGACAATAATATATATATATATATATATTTTTTTTTTTTTTTTTTTTTTTTTTTTATTAAAACTGGTCATTTCTGACCAACTATTAATTTACATTTGATAATTAGATTTTAGCTTTTATTACAAAGAATCCATTGATTTCTATTGTATCTTGTTTGATGTTGGAAGCCAACCGGCGTGAGGAAGAGCATTGTTGTCACTCTTGTCGTTCAACGAGTTCAAATGGTTTTGTCCTTTTGAGTCGTCTTGTCAGGTGGTTGTTGTCGAGAAGTCTCAGTGCCTCAGGATTTTCGTGTTGAGTGAGCCGATTTACGTGTTTGATGGCGTTCTGTTTTATGACTTCCTCGACCATGGGTACACCAAGATCGCAATGCAAGTTACTGTTACGCACATACCAAGGAGCGTTGGCGATGTTTCTTAGTACTTTGTTCTGGAAGTGTTGTATCCCTTGTATGTGACATTTGCTGGCACAGCCCCAAAGCTGTATACCATACGTCCAAACCGGTTTGAGGATTTGGTTATATACCAATAGCTTGTTGTATATTGATACCCGTGAATTTCGACCGAGTAGCCAATACATTTGCCTGTAGCGAGTCTGGAGTTCTGTGAGTTTTATTTTGACATGCTCGACCCATTTGGCTTTTGCATCAAGATTCATGCCGAGATATTTAGCTGAATCATGATATGGGATAACACTTCCATTCATTTCGAGCCTCTGAGGGTTTGGGATCCTCTTGTTTGTAAAGTTTACATGGACTGCCTTCTGGTCGTTGAGTTTGATGCGCCATTTCTTGGTCCAAGCCTCAACTGAATAGTTTGATCTTTGTAAGCGTGTTGTCGATTCTTGAACGGTTTTCGCTGTCGCTGCGTTTGCTGTGTCGTCTGCGAAAGTGGCCGTGATGACGTTGGCTGTTTGCGGAAGATCACTGGTGTACAGCAAGTACAGGATTGGTCCCAATACGCTGCCTTGTGGGACTCCAGCTTGTATTTCCTTGAAGTCAGAATACGTAGATTCGTGGTTTACTCGAAACAGTCTGTTCGATATGTACGATTTCAGTAGATTCACAAACTGGGCTGGCAGAAACATGTTGAGTTTGTGAATCAAGCCTTCATGCCAAACTTTATCGAAGGCTTGTGAAACATCCAGGAAGACAATCGAGCAGACCTCCTCACCTTCCAGTGGACAATAATATGGAACAAAAAGTGTTTTGATTATGTTTTAGTTAATTACAGTAGAACTCCAATTATTCGAATCAGTTGGGACTGGACACCATTCAGATAATTGGGTTGATTAAAAAAAGACTCAGTTTTAATTAATTACTGTATGTAACTTGCCAATGGGAGAAAAACATTTTTTCTGAGCTTTTCACAAAAAAATCTAAGCTTAGCTTTTTCACAAAGAAATTGGACCCCAAACCGGGTTAATTCTTTGCTTTTTTTTGCTATCATCATTGATTTTCTTGAAGAACTTTCATCTTCATTTTAGGAAGCTGACACAAAGTTTAATTGTGTAGGTTTGCTCCTTTTAATGTCTGAAATAGTTAATTGTCAAACACCTTACTTATCAGCCAACTGTTTATCCATAACTCTTTTATCTGATTAATCTAAAAAATTTTGTTTATCCACTAACAATAAGACAACTTGTTTTCTTCTGGAAGGTGAGCAATGAAAGTCACTCATAAACAATGGAGCAAAGCCAATCATAGGCACTAGTAATGACTAATCAAAACAAACAATTACAGTCAGGCCTAGCTGGGCTGCTAGCGACAGACAACAGAACTGCACTGATTCGGTGACTCAGTAGCCAAATAATGTTTGTGCCATGCTTACACTAGCTTTGAAGAGAAAAGGCTAATAGCATATGTAGAGAGAATCATTACTATGGAAATCGCAGTACATTTCTCGTCTGAATTTTTTGTAAATCTAAAAGCGATTTGGATAGTCGGAGTTTGAATAATTAAAGTTCTGCTATATTCACTTTACATAATGCATTCTTTTTACAAATTCCAACTATTATTTGTTTACATTGTTGATTAAAATTTTTTTTAATGTTTGTTATTCATGTTTTATTGAATATTAAAAGAAGAATTTGATTTTAAAGCCATGATAATGCAATTACATGATGTTTTGACTGAGGATTAGGTTATTACTGTCGCACATAACATTCCAGCCACATGGCAGTCAAATCTCATAACACTGGCAGTTATGGGAATGGTAGTTTAATCATGTGTTGCAGTCAAAATTTTAATGTATAGTTTTCTTTAATCTATAAAATTCTTGTTAGATTAAAAAAATTTAGATAAACTGTTTGAAAAGTTTCAACATTTTGAAGGAAGACCATCTGGAAATTGACCACTAGAAAGGTATTGCAGAGATAGGAGCATAAAATTAAGATTTAACATTTAATCTAAATTCAGATATTCACTCAAAACATAATTAATGAATATTTCTAATGAACCTAGCATTAAAACTTTAGACCCTATAAGTTAACATATTGGTTGTAGAAGCTAAACAATTGTTTATTGTAAAACCCATTTACCAATAATTATTAATTTAACCTAAATGATCAAATGACATGTTAGTTTCTCACATTAAAAGAAAAGGTTTGAAAAATGTGTGAAAATAAGGAAACCTTTGAATTCAAACTCCAAATAGAATTAACATCATAATAAATTACTAGTTGTTCATATTTAAAGTGCTATTTAAAAAAAAAAAAGGTTTACATTGCAGTTAAAATTTTCAAATGAAAAATTTTCAACTATTTTTTAATTATTGAATAAATGTTATAACAAAGTATTTTTATCAATATTCTTTATTCATTTTTGGCGATAATTGTAGAGTTTTATTACAATCTTAAAATATAGTACAATTGTTACAAAAATAAATGTTTTTCAAATACCCTAATATAAATACCCTACTCTTAATCTCTAATAATTATTATAGGAATTAGCACTTTTAGAATTTTGTATTTGTGCTCATTATTTTAATAAGGATTATTTTTGT
Organism: Prosapia bicincta; assembly: GCA_036971475.1. NCBI lineage: Eukaryota > Metazoa > Arthropoda > Insecta > Hemiptera > Cercopidae > Prosapia > Prosapia bicincta. The sequence continues at coordinate 355,980,373 of JBAIZL010000001.1, read as the reverse complement.
TGTCATTATATCTAATCAATTCAACATATAATTTGCAAATAACTACACTACCCTTTCTCTACTTTTGCTTTCCTTGGATCACAAGCCAGAAAGTTCTGCTTGTATTGTTCGTAAATCATACATCCATTCTTTATTTTCAATTTTGTTTTCCTGGCTACAATTTTAACGTATATTTTTGTTTCAAATGTGGGCAGCACAAATAAGCAAAATGTCTTGGCCCTCATTTTTATTTTCCTTCTGCAATGTCTCAGTGGTCGGTCAGAATTTTAAACAATTTAGTTTTTATTTTGAATGCTACAACCACAAAAGAGCAATATCATATAATTATACAATTATTTTTAGTAATTCTGTTATGATTTAGTAAAAATTTGTCATCTTTTTCCAATTAGTTTACACCCCCCCCCCTTATATATATATTTATTTATTTTGCTCAAATTTTAAAACATTAATAAAAAGTACTTTTTATTCATCCATTTAAGTTCAGATACATTTTTAAAATTTGTAATGGATGACACTTGATGTTAATACAGATTTTTTCGAATACAAATTTATTAAATAATTTTAATGAATTAATTTTAGTTTTATATGGGAGAAAAACTTTTCACAAAATGAGTAAAGTAGGCAATGTAGTTATTTCTTTCCATTTGGCTTAAAATAAGTGATAACTCTTAATTTCTTAAAACAGCTGATTTTATGTTATAGGTTATGTGGTAGAGCACCTGTTTTAACACAGGGTATGTTACCTTATTTATTTCAATTGTAATTATTTAATAAAAAGTAACTAAAAAATAAAATTATTTTCTGTTGACCCAAGTAAGAATTTACTTGAAAAATTCTGGTTTATACTATTTGTTTTAGTAATTTTGTGTGTGTGTGTGTGTGTGAGCATGAGTGTGAGGAGACTGATAGACTAATCTTAGTGATTATAATTTAGATATTTGTTTAAAATATTTTTAAAGTACCATGAATACAGATATATCAACAGTTCATCATGTTGCTAGTCACAATATCATGTCTTTCGATGACTGTTGTACTACAAAAGTAATTAAGTAATAAGATTCTGTTATAATATATTATAAACTGGTTCAGAGGTTTGCAATCAAAGGCAGTTATAATTATTTTTGTTGCATAACAGTTCATTGGATGACGTGATCCTGGTGACATGTTAGCCAGCATCTTTCTATTTATGGTTAAGAAAAAAAGTAGTAATCATAAGTTTATACTTATAAATACATACCAACAATATATAAAACAACTAACTTTTGTAATCTACACACCTCTGTGATGTCTATAAGTACAGTTAATTTTGTTTTGCTTGCAATTTGATAATGACACATGATAAAAAAAGAGTTTTCTATTTATAAAAATCTAATTAATTTGGTAAATGTAAAGACTAAATTTTATCATTTTCATAAAAGTATATTTTATATGCATTTTAAAAGTGTTAATAATGTGATGATAGAAAAGTTGATTTCCATTACTACCTTGTATCCAGGCTACAGTAGGAACACAGCAAAGATTCTACATTTCAGCCCAAAGCCCACTACCAAATACAGTTGTATATTTCTGGCAGATGGTTTGGGAAGCCGACATTTATTTGATGGTAGCTCTTTGTGATGATTTGACATCTAATACCCCTTATTGTCCTCCAGTTGCTGATCGGTGCTTGGAGATTGGTGAGGTAAGTTGAAAGTCTTATTTGTAAAAGTTCATTAAAATATTTTTAAACAATAATTAATCACACACAAATTTTTAATACTCCCTAAAAGTATAAATATGATGTACTATGTTTCTGTAAGTGCCCAGTAACTCAGTACAAATGATATACTATGTTTCTGTAAGTGCCTAGTAACTCAGTACGAAGGAAGTACTATGTTTCTGTAAGTGCCCAGTAACTCAGTACAAAGGATGTCCTATGTTTCAGTAAGTGCCCAGTAACTCGGTACAAAGGATGTCCTATGTTTCTGTAAGTGCCCAGTAACTCGGCACAAAGGATGTCCTATGTTTCTGTAAGTGCCCAGTAACTCGGTACAAAGGATGTCCTATGTCTCTGTAAGTGCCCAGTAACTCAGTACAAATGATGTACTATGTTTCTGTAAGTGCCCAGTAACTCAGTACAAATGATGTACTATGTTTCTGTAAGTGCCCAGTAACTCAGTACATATGGTGTATTATGTTTCTGTAAGTGCCCAGTAACTCGGTACCAAGGATGTACTATGTTTCTGTAAGTGCCCAGTAACTCAGTACAAATGATGTCCTATGTTTCTGTAAGTGCCCAGTAACTCAGTACAAATGATGTCCTATGTTTCTGTAAGTGCCCAGTAACTCAGTACAAATGATGTCCTATGTTTCTGTAAGTGCCCAGAAACTCAGTACAAAGGATTTCCTATGTTTCTGTAAGTGCCCAGTAACTCAGTACAAATGATGTACTATGTTTCTGTAAGTGCCCAGTAACTCAGTACAAAGGATGTCCTATGTTTTATAAGTGCCCAGTAACTCGGTACAAAGGATGTTCTATGTTTCTGCAAGTGCCCAGTAACTCGGTACAAAGGATGTCCTATGTTTCTGTAAGTGCCCAGTAACTCAGTACAAATGATGTCCTATGTTTCTGTAAGTGCCCAGTAATTCAGTACAAATGATGTCCTATGTTTCTGTAAGTGCCCAGTAACTCAGTACAAAGAATTTCCTATGTTTCTGTAAGTGCCCAGTAACTCGGTACAAAGGATGTTCTATGTTTCTGTAAGTGCCCAGTAACTCGGTACAAATGATGTCCTATGTTTCTGTAAGTGCCCAGTAATTCAGTACAAATGATGTCCTATGTTTCTGTAAGTGCCCAGTAACTCAGTACAAAGAATTTCCTATGTTTCTGTAAGTGCCCAGTAACTCGCTACAAAGGATGTACTATCTTTTGTAAGTGCCCAGTAACTCGGTACAAAGGATGTCCTATGTTTCTGTAAGTGCCCAGTAACTCGGCACAAAGGATGTCCTATGTTTCTGTAAGTGCCCAGTAACTCAGTACAAAGGATGTCCTATGTCTCTGTAAGTGCCCAGTAACTCAGTACAAATGATGTACTATGTTTCTGTAAGTGCCCAGTAACTCAGTACAAATGATGTACTATGTTTCTGTAAGTGCCCAGTAACTCAGTACATATGGTGTATTATGTTTCTGTAAGTGCCCAGTAACTCAGTACAAAGGATGTCCTATGTTTCTGTAAGTGCCCAGTAACTCAGTACAAAGGATGTCCTATGTTTCTGTAAGTCCCCAGTAACTCGGTACCAAGGATGTACTATGTTTCTGTAAGTGCCCAGTAACTCAGTACAAATGATGTCCTATGTTTCTGTAAGTGCCCAGTAACTCAGTACAAATGATGTCCTATGTTTCTGTAAGTGCCCAGTAACTCAGTACAAATGATGTCCTTGTTTCTGTAAGTGCCCAGAAACTCAGTACAAAGGATTTCCTATGTTTCTGTACGTGCCCAGTAACTCGGTACAAATGATGTCCTATGTTTCTGTAAGTGCCCAGTAATTCAGTACAAATGATGTCCTATGTTTCTGTAAGTGCCCAGTAACTCAGTACAAAGAATTTCCTATGTTTCTGTAAGTGCCCTGTAACTCGGTACAAAGGATGTACTATCTTTTGTAAGTGCCCAGTAACTCGGTACAAATGATGTCCTTGTTTCTGTAAGTGCCCAGAAACTCAGTACAAAGGATTTCCTATGTTTCTGTACGTGCCCAGTAACTCGGTACAAAGGATGTCCTATGTTTCTGTAAGTCCCCAGTAACTCGGTACAAAGGATGTCCTATGTTTCTGTAAGTGCCCAGTAACTCGGTACAAAGGAAGTTCTATGTTTCTGTAAGTGCCCAGTAACTCTGTACAAAGGGTGTACTATGTTTTGTAAGTGCCCAGTAACTCGGTACAAAGGATGTCCTATGTTTCTGTAAGTGTCCAGTAACTCAGTACAAATGATGTCCTATGTTTCTGTAAGTGCCCAGTAACTCAGTACAAATGATGTCCTATGTTTCTGTAAGTACCCAGTAACTCAGTACAAATGATGTCCTATGTTTCTGTAAGTGCCCAGTAACTCAGTACAAAGGATGTACTATGTTTCTGTAAGTGCCCAATTACTCAGTACAAATGATGTACTATGTTTCTGTAAGTGCCCAGTAACTCAGTACAAAGTATGTACTATGTTTCTGTAAGTCCTGAGTAGCTTGGTACAAAGGATGTGCTATGTATCTGTAAGTGCCCAGTAACTCGGTACAAAGGATGTTCTATGTTTCTGTAAGTGCCCAGTTACTCAGTACAAATGATATACACATTGTTTTTTCGAGGCCATTTTGTGACAAGACACATGTGTTCCTTAAAATTAAAATACTCTACATTTTATAAAATTGTGAATTATTATTTATTTATTTCTATGACCATACATACTAAAAGTTCAACTCAATGTTGTTGATCACTAGTACTAACCCAGAGGCACTTAGAGACAAAGATACTTTCACTTATTACTGTGCCATATGGTATTTAAGTTAATATTGAAGTGCAACATTCATTTTTAAGACAAAACTCATTACAACTAGTGAAACAATAAAAATGAACTTTTAAATAAGACTTTGGCATAAAAAGACAGGTCTTATTCCTGAGGATCCAGAGTTTAGATTTCAGGGTTAGAAAATTATAATACAAATGAAAATTACCTTTAATAATGTATATAATGTAACACATATTGTTATTTACTAATATAGAGGCTTTTAAGTTTGAGCATTGAAAATTAAAGTCTGACATGAAAAGGTAATTAATGAATGAAAAGATCTTATGGAAGCCTATTTCAGAACGATTACTGCAAAGAAAAGCAATGGGGTTTATTTAATTTTGTATTTACTGAACATGGCTGTTTGGCACAGTACTTTAAGGAGATTGAAATTTTGAATTTGAACATATCTTTAACTTTAATATGTGAGGCTGTGGGCAGAAAAAAGGACTACTTTATACTCTATAAGAAACATTGCTAAACAGAACAGATATGACTATGTTGAACTACTGCTAAGTTCCATCAAAGACATAAGTTATTAAATGTGTAATTAATTGGATTTTATGGTAATTTAATTAATTTGTATTTGCAGTTATGTAACTGGTCGGTTTAGCTGGCTCAGATGCATAAAAATCACTATTTCTGACTCGATTCTGCTTCATACTATCAGTATTATTTTTAGCTCATGCTTGTGTTAATACATGATTTATTAGCTTGTTTTTAATATAATAAAAACAAAGTTTCTAACATTTTCATAAACTAGGCTAAATTATGGCAATGGAATGAGACAAGTGATACTTTTTTTGCAAATGATATAAAAGTAAATACAGTACACATATTAGTAATGGCCACAGCATTTAGAACCTGTACTAAAAAAAGGTATATTATGGTTTTTTAAAATATCTAAAATCTGTTAATTTTTTCAGTTAAAGCTTCTTTTAGATGTATAAATACAATGTGGGCTACAGAAATGGGAAACTTCTAACCTTCATTTATTGCTGAAAATGTATTGTAAAAGTGATTTTCAGTAGGCATTATTTTTTTGAAACAACAAGAATTAAGTTCTGTCTTTCTCACCATACACATTCTCAACATGAGTCTTAAACTAGGTAAGGTTTTTTGGTCTTCTATGACTACACAACGCTCTTTAGATGTCCCTATAAAAAGTAGTCATATAAGACGATATCTGGAGACTAGAATGGCCAAGCAATGTTAGCATTTTCTTAAATTTAGTGAATTACAATCATACTTTTCACTGTAGCCACAGGCAATCAGGCTCTATTCTTACTATGTGAAGTGGCTCTAATCTGATCAAACTAGATAGACCTGCATCTTCAAAGAAGTAAGAGCTTACCATATGACGCAACACTGGAAACTATACAATAATGAATGTAGTATGTAATGAATACTAGTTAAGTTAAGCAAAATTACTTATTGGAGATATTTTGTTAATTTTCATATCCATTTAAGTATCTTCACAGCAGGATGGAATCTGATAATGATACAAAAACACTCTCTGTATCGCATGTTGGTAATACAAACCATGGAAACAACATAATCCATACCACTCCGTTTCAACTAAACATCTATTAAAACTTTGCATTTTAACATCTAACCCCCACTTAATGTATACTGACAAAATTGCCATAATAACCTTCAAATTTTCATCTTTCTCTGTGTTACTCTATAATTCTTAGGCTATTGTTGCTTTTATCTTTTTTATTACAAATAAAATTTTATTTAACTATAATTTTTTGGTTGAAAACATGTATAAATTTTAATCAAACTATACAGTAATTCCTTGTTATCCACAGAGGGTTACATTTACCGAAATTACCACAAATATTGAAGCTGACTGAATATCGAAAGGGAAGGGTTACTTTCCACATAAAAATATTTACATTAATTACAGCTATACTGAACAGTTACAATACAGTATGGTATATTTACGAACTACATAATTACATAAATAATTTTTACTGTTTACTTACATTTTCCTTCAGTCCAAAAAAAAACAAGAATTATAATAAATATGCGCTCTAATACACACACATACTTGTATTCTTCATTGTTAAACACTACCCACTAATTTTTAAACACCTGATTTTAGACAAATAATCTTCTAAACCCTGTTAATTTGATTTAAATAAACTTGTTTTTTTTACTTTGTGCGTGAATTTTTTTCTAGTTCTTTACACACTTTTTATATGACGATAGTGTAAATTGTGAAATACAGCTCTCGATTAAATTGTAATGCTCGTTCTAGAGAGGGATCAATTTCAGTAACAATTGCAGCTAACTGTTTTCCTTAAAATAAAATTTCCCCGACAGATTTTAATGTCTACTTTATTCAGCGATACATTTTTTTACGATTTCTTCTATGAGCACAGTAGAACAGTCAAACGATTCTTTGCAGCCTTAAACCCCGGAGCAGATTACTCCTCCTTAGATAAGGAAGTTTGTGAATGCATTCTTTTCCAAATCAGTCCCGTCTCATCCGCATTAAAAACGTGATCAGCTGTGTGGCTATTTTCCAAAATAAGATGTTATAATGCGTTGGAAATTATTTGTCAGCTTCATGATCCACTGATGCTGATTCACCCGCAATTTTTTCGTTGTGAAGGGAAAACCGTCTCTTGAACTCGTCAAACCAGCCTTTACTTGACTGTCGGTACATTCACCACAGTTCTGAACAAAATGTTCATACAAACGCCTATCTTTTTCACAAATAAAAATCCAACTCAGTGCACCTTTTTTTTGATTGATTATCTATCCATACGCTCAAAGTTTAAAGAAAAAGTTTATCATATTTGATAATTGAAATAGTTTTACACAGTTTTGTATCTAGTTATTTAGTTAGTTTATTTTTGTATTTTGGATAAAATCTATAAATTTTTATCAACAAAATAAATTTCTGTGATGAAAATTAATTGTAACAATGTTTAGTTGTTTCTTAGAAATATTTTTATCCTGTGCGATGAGCATTAATTGGTAATTGTCAAGTTAGAAACATGACTAAAAACCTGATTGAATTAGCTTAAGAAAATCCTAGCCTAAGTGATATTAGAACACAATAATATAAGAGACCATGATCAATGACTTGTGAAAGCCTTAAGTGAGTAATCTGTCTAACTTATTCAAGTAAATAAATATTAACAAATTTAATCCATTTTAGTTTGAAGTATGGAGACAATTTTCTCAAGAGAAGGGGCATTGTGTTACTACCAAAATAAGACTCTACCATGCACCAACTCGCAGGTCTAGAGGTGTTTGGCATCTTCAGTACTCAGAGTGGGGAGACCAAGGGTGTCCAAACGCAGTCTCGCATTTTCTTGGTAAGTTTGTAGCTCCAATCTCCTATATATGACAATTAATTGTTATAGCTTTGCTTTATAACATATATTTATCTGTAATTTTAAAAACAGTTTTAGAGAAATAAAATTCTTTAGTAAACTTCCAACTATCCAAATCAATCGGGGCCAGCTCCCATTCAGCTAAAGGAAGAATTATTTAGTAATTTTATTAAAAAAAGGGTCAATTTTAATTAATTACTGTGTGTATGTCGCAAAAGAAAAAACAAACTGTATTTTTTATAGATTTATGATTTTTTAAGCTTCTGAACTGCATTATAGCTTTTTACAAAGAATTGGACCTGAAATTGGGTTACATATAACACATTATTCCAAAAGGCACTTGAAAATGGCATTTTATAGTTCTTCGTTATTTTCTACAACACTTCTAATTACATTTTCAAGGTCTGACATGAAGTTTAAAACTGTCTGAAATCATTGATTGTCCAACACCTATCTCAGGCAACTGTTTACCCGTAACTCCTTTTTGTGATTGATCTATAATTAGTTTATCCACTATAAGAAGACTAATGATAAGACAAGTAATTTTCTTTTAGAAGCTATGGTGAATGTTGAAACACTCTCAAAAACAAAACAACAGACCGATGTGAATGAAAGACACTCTGACTTACTAACTACAACGAATAGTAACAGTCAGGCTGGGTCAGTCACCTGGTGACGGAAGAATGTCAACTATAGATAACTGCACAGAGATGGTGACTCAGCATCCAAATAATGTTCGAGACTGTGCCTACACTAGCTTTGCAGAGAAACCCCATTTAGCACATGTAGACATGATTATTATTTTGGAAATGAAATCGGAGTTCGTTTCCATCTTAAAATTTTTTTTTTGAAAAACTGAAACCAATTCAGATAGTTGAATTTTAACATTGTTTGCTACCGAACGGCACATATATGCACCGTCTGGTCTCTCTCGGCAGACTGGCAGTAATAATTCGATCTTTCTGCACAGACCATGTTAATGTGGGTCCGACCTTTGTTACAGATCAAAAGTGGAATGTTGTTGTAATGAGTTATTATACCATATAAAAAGACTACAAGTATGTTTGTTGAATGTATATTTTTGTTTTTGGTGTTTTGAAGTGTTTTTTTGCGATGGCGCATATATGAGCCGGTTGGTCTATAGCACCAAATCCTATTGTAGACCGAGTGTCCCATGTAACAGTCCCTACAAATAATTCTGCCTCTAATTCACCATCTTTTCGATAACTTTTACTGGACACATCCTTACAAAGCCCTTCATCTTAAAACATTGATGAATTTACAACTAATACACTGAGTCCACCATCAGTGTAATTATAACTATAATATTCAGGCTCTTGAGAACAACCTCATCAGAACCTATAGATGGACTCTTGGCAGTAAAAGGGTTTAATAGATTCCCAATTATTATTTTGTATAAGCTATCATTAAACTATAAAGATAATTTTTTATTAAACCCATCAAGAGCATATACAAATAATAATGTTTCTGTTACTTTAACAATATTTAGGCTTTTTGGAGGAGCTGAACTCTGTAAGGCAACATACTGTCACAGAAATTCCTGCAGGTCATAATAGAAACCCACCTGTGTTAGTTCACTGCAGTACAGGGGTTGGACCTTCTGCTGTTACAATACTTAGTGATCTGTTACTCTTTACATTGGATCATAACCAGGTAACTCATTTCTTTAAAATATTTAATTAAATTATATTTACCAATGTCTACAAAAGGTAGATGACTCAAAGAGTAATTATATAAAAATATTTTTTTTAAACAGAACCCACTTTAAAAAACCTAGCCCGAATTCATAATTTTTACTTACTAAAAAGTAAAACATAATTTTCCAAAATACAAAAACATAATTTATCATAACCTTCAACAAAATGTTGAAGTCAGTGATGAATTTCATACTTGGACTCATATTTAACATTTTGAGTTCAAACAACATGAACATTGTCTTTGTATGAACCTGAGTGAATATACAGTTTTTACATGATGTTGAAGCACCTTGGCATATAGATTAACAAATTATGATATAAACTCTGGCTATTCAATCGTTTCTTCCATACCCTTTTTATATATTTAAGAAATTTATTAAATGTATGATAAAAAAAGGTTTGAGGAGATATTATCTCATATTTAAAAGCATCTACAGTAATCCCATCTCGTGTAAATCATTCAAAAAAGGTTAAATTGTCCGCAATCTGCATATATGAACAAAAAATATGCATCACATTTTTTTTTATCGGACAAAATCTGATATTGTGTGGTCTTTGCCAAGATCAAAGATCAATTATCATCCCGCATACTCTTATAATATCGAACACATGAAATTTTTGTTTTGTGAGAAGACTCTATAGTTCACTGTAATTAATCATAGAAAATCAACCAATCAAAAATGTAATTGTTTCAGAAATGTTTGGAATAGATTTGATGGATTTGCAAATACAACCCAATTTTAAAATTTTGTGGGTAGTAAACTGATGATAAATTATGTTTTCCTTATTGAAAAATTATTTTTTAATTTTTAGTAAGTAAAAATTATAAATTTGGGTTGTTTTACAAGTCGGTTTTGTTTTTTTAAATTTTAATGTTTTTATTTTTAGAAGTATGATCTCTAATTCCTGTCTACATCGAATTTTGTTTCATGCCGTTGATTGTGATGGCAAAATTGATAATATTTATCCATAAAAATTTCCGATGTGAATATCCCTCTAAACATAAGGCTTGATCAATGTTTAAATAATTGTCATGCCCTTGAACAATATGATAAACATATCAGTTTGTCAGATTAATCCATTGAGTAATTACATTGGAAATTGCCTTGATGAATTTTCCTAAAATCTTACATATTATTTCTTATCTTGCAACTATTCTTTTTCATTTCCTCTTAAAAACGTGTTAATAATCATGTATTATAAAATCTCAGGCAAATATAAAATAATGCTATATTTAATAATTATTAGGTAAAAGATTTTTACACAAAATAAAAATTAAAAATAAAGTGAAAATTGATAGTAAAGTTATATTTAATCAATTTATCTCTTGGTATTTAGTGACGTAATGAAGTTTTCACCTGGAGATTATTGAATATCTTGCTCATGGTAAATGATTTAAATCATATTTTCAGTGTATTTATTTTGGCTTTCCTCATTTGAGTTATACCAAGTAATATATCAATATGAGTAGACCATCGAAAAAACTGCTTTCATGTGGAAAATTCATTCATTAGTATCTGATGCTCTTCGTTCCAAGCAGGTTTCTCAAGCGAAAAATTAAAAAAATCTATTTGTTTTATACTTATTTATTTTCAATGTTATTTTTATATGTGGTAGAATACTACATAAAAAAAAGTTCACTCCAAAGATATTTTTTTAAAATAGCTTATTATTGTTTTCAAATCAAATGGATTGAGATGTAACTATAGTGAGACCACCAGAGGGTTTCCCCTTTCATTTGCAAGCAAAATGACTTTGATCGGTCAAATACTTCCAAAATTATTGTGGAACGACCATAAAAAAATATAAGGATTGAATACAGAACCTCTTTTTATTTTTTTAATCGGTTAAAAAAGGTACTTCAGTTTGAAATACAGAAATCATTAAATTTTTAAAACAAATTAATAAATAGTACAAGAAGTCAGTGTACCCTATGACAAAATTTAACAGATAGTATGAATAATCACAAAAAAAATATTAAATCTAAAAAGTAATCTAATATGCCAGACAATGTAAGTGCAACTGTGTAGGTAAGTTCATTATGTTTGTATAAATTTGAAAAACATCTAAAATAAGTAGTTATTTGTGTGCTAGAAATAAATAACTAATTTAATATGTGCTTATAAATATTTTTATTGATTTTTAGGAACTAGACATACCTCGAGTTGTATGTTTACTGCGCCACCAAAGGATGCTAATGATACAAAATGTAGCCCAATACAGATTTGTACACAGCTTGTTAATATTCTATTTAAAAAACTCACGTCTAATCTAGTCTTCCATGAAACTGTGTTCTGTGCCTCGATTAAGTTAATTCTATGAATATATTACCTCATTTGAACTTGAGGAGACTATTAAATCATATATTTCTTAAAAGAAATATAATGTGTGCCTTATTTACTGGCATTTTTAATGTTGTATCTAATAACAAGAGTTGTGCTTGCAATCAGCTTTTTATTTTTATAGTTTTATCTATTTATTAATATTTATTATAAATATTTTAACTTTTCTCGTTGTGGCTGTTTCCTATAGATGGTGTTATTAACTTGATAAATTTTAAACCTGACAATATAAGTAACAAAATGTTATTGACTTACGAGGTCTGTTCAAAAAATACGCGGACTGTTTGAATTTCGCGGCTCATGTTAGTTTCAGGAGAATCCGCTTGTTGTCGCTAGGTTTGTATAAATCAGCTTATTAAAACGCGGTATTTCAGTCGCAGATATCTTCATTTGTTGATGAGTTACACGCAGTTTAGTAAAGAGTGTTTTTTTGTTTGTCGGATTGTAAAATGGACAGCCTGAAGGCTGTGACAATGAATTGCTGTGAAATTTTGTGTAAAACTAAGGAAATCTGCAAAAGAAACATTTGCCATGCTTAACACGGCCTACGGCGATGTTGCCACGAAGCGTACTGCATGTTTCAAGTGGCATGAACATTTCAAGGGTGGCCGACAGTCGATTGATGACGATGAGCGTCCTGGACGTCCTTCACGTCAACTGACGACCCACATGTTGACAAAATCAACACCCTGGTGCGCGAAAATCGACGTCTGACCATTAGGGAGCTTTCCAAAGAGTGTGGGATATCAGTTGGATCTTGTTACGAGATTTTGACCGAAAAATTGAAGATGCACCACGTCGCTGCGAAATTTGTGCCACGCCTGATGACCGACGACCAAAAAGCCAATCGCGTCCGGGTTTGTCGGGAACTGCTTGATCGTTCAAATGAAGATGAGAACTTTTTGTCAAGAATTATAACTGGTGATGACGTTGAAACGAAGGTCCAGTCATCCCAATGGGTGAGTCAAACGTCCCCAAGACCCAAAAAAGCTCGCTAAGTTCGGTCTAATGTCAAGGTGATGCTGACAGTTTTTTTCAATGCTAAGGGTGTTGTTCACTACGAGTACCTCCCTGAAGGCTCTACAGTCCACCAGATTACCTACATTGAAGTACTGAAACGTCTGAGGGACGCCGTCCAACGCAAAAGGCCAGAACTGTAGAGAAGTGATAACTGGTTTTTCCATCACGACAACGCTCCAGCTCACTCAGCACTCAGAACTCGTGAGTTTTTGGCCAAACACTCGATCACTGCTCTTCCCCCCCCCTACTCACCTGACCTTGCTCCTTGTGACTTTTTCTTATTCCCAAAACTCAAAAAAACCCCTCAAAGGAAGAAGATTTGAAACTATTTCGGAGATTACGGCAAATTTGACGAAGGAGCTGAATGCCATCACAAAAGAAGCGTACCAGGACTGTTTTAACAAGTGGAAACACCGTTGGGATAAGTGTGTGCATTGGGGAGAAGAGTACTTTGAAGGAGACACCAAGCGGATTCTCCTGAAACTAACTTGAGCCGTGAAATTCAAACAGTCCACATATTTTTTTAACAGACCTCGTATACTAAAAGAATATTTTATGCAATTTTACAAATTTCAACTAAAAATGTTATTTTACTACATTTTGTGGTAAAAATATCTATTGAATATCCAGTATTAAATCAAGAAGTATCATTTAAATTGAAAGTCATTCCTTTCATAAAATTTAGAAATATTGGTGCTAGTAATAATTTAAATGTCTATTTTAATGTAAACTTTTCAATAACTGTAAACAGTTAAGCTATATATGTTGTGTATAATTTTGCATATATACATTATATATAATGTGGGATTATAATTCAGATAAATCATTTAATGAAATGTATTCAAAAGTTATTGCAGATATAAAAATTACGCATAAAATATTAATTATAGAACCAATTTCATTATTTTTAAAAATATATTCTCAAGTGACAAATATAAAAATGAAAAACATTTTAGCTGGTCACAAGTTTTACTTTAGAAGGTATTTTACGTAAGTGAAAGTGAATAATTTTACGTAATTTGTTATAATTTTTAAATATGTCTTGGCTAGTTTTGTTTGTTTTTTGTTAATAATTTTAGGTTTAGTCTAGAATTATCTAGAGTATGTACTCTACGGAGCAAATTATTATAGACAACTATATAGACCAGAAACAATATTTTTGTTTTGTAAAAAATGTTTTTGCCCCTTAACTGAAAGCCAGTAAAATTCTACTATCAGAAAATTTCTGTCAGGGCTAAATTGGACATTATTTACTTTATTGTTCTGTAAATGATATAATTGTTTACTACATTAGAGGAATTGTTTCCCACATGTGGTATGCTACTAGTGTTAATTTTAAACTATAAATGAGATTATTAATTATTCTAGAAGATTTTGAGTAAATTGTACAAGTTAAATTGATGTAAAAATACAGTGATCCCTCGTTATTTACGAGGGTTACACACCCCCAACTTACCACGAATAGTGAACCACAAATACTGAAGCCAACTGTATATGGAAATGAAAGAGTTACGTTCCACATAAAAAATGTTAACATTAATTACAGCTACACTATACACTTATAATACAGTATAGTATATTTACGTACTAAATATTTACATACATATTTTTATTTTTTGTTTACATTTTCCTTCAATCCAAACTAAACACTTCCACAAGTAGATGTGATATTTAAGAAACTAGCAGACACGATAATCGAATGTGACATATGTTGAATAACTGTTGGGAAGAACAAAATCTGAAGTAGTTACTGCCGCCAGACATGATTTTCAATGTTTTGGATTTCGAAAACTAATAAATTAGCAATAAGTAAACAGAAGTGATGGTTAACCTATGTATGGAGTTGGATGCGGGCGCTAGATTGACTCATTGTTGTTTGTCAGTAACGATAATGTCTCTTGTTATAAATTAGAAATGCCTATCTTTTGAATAGTAGTGTACAGTACAACGGATGTTTGGAGAATAATCAGATTTCTTTGTGATTAGTAACTACAGCACTGTACAAAATAAATAAGATGAGATCACATTATCCTACAACCTCTACAGTAACTATACTGTCTTGATTTTTGCCTACCTCGAATAAACGAAACCGGTAATAGCGAGGGTTTACTGTATCAAGAAATTTAGTTTATCTTGAAAGCAAGTTTATCTATAATGTAATATTTTATTTTTAATAAATTTATAATTTCTTATTCCATCAAATAATTAAATATATTAAATAGTTCAAGAAGATAATTTCTAAATCTTTTCATTATACTTGATCATAGATCCATTGTTAAATTTAATTAATACTTAAATTTTGAACTAATGTAAGTGTGCCTTATAGCTCTGTGATTTTAACTCTGAAAATAATAGTTTAGTATTCTTCAATAGAAGGCTAATACTTTCTAAACCCTACTTAAGACATAACATTTGTTTCTACTTTAATATGATCTGTAAAAGTATTTATATATGTGATTTATTTTTCATGTAGTAATTCATTAACTCTAAAACTAAGTACTGTATAAAAAAGAACTTTACTTTAAAAAAAAATGTTTACTAAAAATGTTCTATATCTGCTCCTTTACTTATGTAGCACACATCAACAAAAAAGTCTAGCTCTTCCCAAGCACATTGAAACATGTCACTTTAAATGGAGTTGATTTCATTGCTCAAAAATGTCATGCAGGATTAGTGAAACAAATGCCTTTTTTTTCACAAAAACCATGGAGCAACCCATAATGTGTCATGAGATCTGGTGATCTTGGCGGCTACAGCATAAATATCTGTCTATTTTAGACACACATTCTAAACAGTGCCAAGGCAATTGTATGTTGCGGTACTGTCGAACATCATTATGGTAATGGAGGAAATCGTTGTTGAGTAATTGAGGCATAAGCCATAATTGTAAAATATCCAGGTAAATCATGCTGCTCATTGTAGTTTCTTTAAAATGACTCATAAAATGTTGCAAAACCCATACTTTTAGAGACTCAAATTTGTTCCAGATAAATATTTGGGTTTTCACTACCACAGATCCGTATGCTTTGATGAATTACTTTGCTGTCAATATGGAACATGATTTTAATGCTAAAAGTTATCTTGTATAGGAAACTTTTTGCAATTGCAAAAAAAATCGAGTAAACCTGTTTTATCATTATCAGATAGATGCTACAGTAGTTAAAGATGGTATGCTTTGAATAATAAACATTTACATTGAACTTTCCACTTTGTTATATTTGACATCCCCAATTCTCTGCCTAAAGATGCAGTTGATTTGGATGAGAGATAAATAAAATTTTCACTCACATGTTTGACATTAGCTTCTGAGGTTGACAGACGGGTTCATTAGGTTTTCACATGCACAAGCAACTAAATTCACTAAATTGTTTAAACCATGCACAGTCTAGTTGAATTGCCACTTGGTGGGAGTTTATTAATTTCTTATAAACAGCCTTTTACAATAATTTTTTACTTTGACACATACAATTTTAACACACTAAACTACTTATTGTGTCTCATGGCAGCCATTTTCTCTAATGTCTACACCCAGTAACCAAACAGTTAACTAAGTGCCCAAGAATGGGAAGGAAAACATACACTAAACTCTTTTGGAAATCAACAACAGGAAATTATTTTCATGGGAAGTTAAACAGCAGCATTTGTAGGGTTTGAATTTCTAACATGCATTGTGACTGCAATAAGCCTTATGACTGTAACATTCAGATAAACCCTATAGCTATAACACTCTGATGAGTCTTATTACTGCAAAATTGTGACAAGCCTTATGACAGTAACATTCTGATGAGTCTTATTACTGTAACATTGTGACAAGCCTTATGACTGTAACACTCTGACAAGTATTACTGCAACATTGTGACAATCCTTATGATTGTAACACTCTGATGAGTCTTATTACTGCGACATTGTGACAAGCCTTATGACTGTAACACTCTGACAAGGGTTACAAATATCACACACTGAATAGCCTTATTACCGCAGCACTCCCACAAGCCTTATGACTGAAACACTGTCACAAGCCTTATCAGCTAGTTACTGTTGGCTTATGCAATATTTTTGTTATTTTAAAACTGCATATTTTCTCTAAGTAGCCAGTACTTCTTGTTTCTCATGACTGTTATTTTAAAACTGCATATTTTCTCTAAGTAGCCAGTACTTCTTGTTTCTCATGACTGTTATTTTAAAACTGCATATTTTCTCTAAGTAGCCAGTACTTCTTGTTTCTCATGACTGTTATTTTTAGAGAAGTCAGAAAGAAATATACAGTACTTCTAAGCCTTTATTATACTCACTATTCAAGCTTGTAAAAACTTAGACAAAAAATCTCAAGAACAAAAAACCATGAATGATAACATTTTTGGGCTAATTTTACTCCATTCCAACATGCTAAAACTAATTTTCAATTTTGATAAGATTTTTAAGACATTTTTAACTTCTAAATCAATTTGTCATTATTTTGAAACTTGTGTTTTCTTATTAAAATGTTTCTTTTTAAAATTCTGACTGTTTTAATTGCCTAAATAGGGATCCCAACTCTATCAATCTAAGGATACATAAAGATATGTTTTAGAGATTCCTCAGCTCATTTCCCCTGTCAAAACAATGTTTTTAATAGTTCTATTAGCTTCAATTAAAAACTGAAAAGAACTATGTCATGCTCTGAATCACAAAAAAATGTTGGTTCTAGAGCCGTCATTCTTTTAAACATTTTTTTAAATTTCAACATACCAATAAACTACTCTATTCTCTATCTAGTTGTGTATTATTTTTAAAACCTATTTTTACTGGGCTATTGATTGTGATTATTTGGCAGCTGTAACTTAACATTAAGCTGTGTTCATTTATATGTAAGAAACATTAAAAATTAGTAAACAATAAAATTTAGTTTATAATTATCATTGTAATGACAAATTGTATTATTTGCAGTGTTCATTATTCTGAATACATTTCTGAAATAGGAACTAAGATTCTTTTAATAAGATTTTTATAATTGTTTATTTTGTTTGAATTAAAATCATGAATTCACTTTTTTCATATATACAACAGAAAATAAAATTATAGTTTGTGTTATAATTTTAATGTTGTATAGGTACTGAAATATAAGTGTTTAAGACAAACAATATGAAGAAACAAATTATGAGTTATTATTAACTTTAGTGTTACTTATTTGTTTTGTTACCAATCGTTTTATTTTTTTGTTTTATTGGTTGTAATTATTAAAAATTATTTTATGTTTTTGGATCTCAAATGTATTTTATGTACTTAATTATTGTTTGTAATTTATTTGTTAATGTTAGAGTGGTATGACAACTTCGATTTAATCAGATTAAACTTAAAATATTTTAGTAGTCTCTTAATATTGCAATAAGGTTTTTTCAATTGGAATTTTGATTTAAATAAAAGTGTGTAACTGAATCTCACATTTAAAATACTTTATTATTGTTGATACTTTTAATTATTATAGAAATTTGATTAAGGTATATGATGTGTATTGCTTTTTAAAATTTTAATTTTAAGGTGCTCTGCATCCCTAGAGAAGTCATATTATTTAGAGTCTAGATATTGTAACAACTTTAGTATTATTAATTTAATTAATTTTATGTATACATATATCTGTATAAAATACAAGTTAATATATGATGCAAACTTTTAAATTATTATTTTTAATTATTCTGTTTACTTGTTTAAAGTCAATTTCATGAAATCTAATAAATCTGAAGGGGCTTCAAATTTATTTATAAGCAGAAGCCTTTTTTTTTCTGAAATAATAGTTGATTTTGGATTACTATCATTCAGTTGAAGTAAAAATTAGTTTTTAGTGGAAAAGTATGACTTGTATGAATTATGGAGAAACATATGAACCCTCAATAACCATTTATTTTACATTAAACATATGAGAACGTGTAACAGCTTATGAGATTCTTTTCTGCAATAATACATATAAAAAGGTCTTCGGAATCTGATTTGTAACAATCTATACAAAATCTTTTGCACAAAGTATTATTTAACTAATTTTACATTTCAACATAAGAAAATTCTACTTTCTATAACTATGTTCTTCAAAATTATCTCCTGCAGCGAGCTAAAATAACTTAATATAAAGAACACCTCCTTTGTAATAAGATGCTAAATAACATATTTTTATTTAGAGTTTTAATATTACTTTGATAGGCTTCAATTTGATGTTGAAATATTTCCCTTTTTTAATTGCTTTCGACTCTCATTTTTAAATAAAGTGGAACTTAACTGTTAAATCCGTTTTGTCCTTCACCTAAATTATTTGTATGTCATTTCTTTATTTTTAGTTGAAATATTATTTGTGGATAACCAAATTGAAAATGAGATTTTTTCTGTAACAATATATAAAAAATGTTTTTTGGTTCTGATACCACCTATAAAAAACCTTTTGCACCAACTATTCTTTAACTAATTGTAGAATTTATCATAAGAAAATTCTACTTTGCATAACTATCTTCCTCAAAATTCTCTCCTGCAGCAAGCTAAAATTTGAATATAAAGAAATCCTATTTTATAATAACATGCGTAGTAACATATTTTGATTCGGAGTTTTAATATTACTTTGATAAGGTTTAATTCCATGTTGACATATTTCCTTTTTTAATTATTAGTAATTAATAAATAACTGGGTGAATACTTTAAACCATACATGCTGACGTGTTTCAAACCAATCATTTCATTTACAAAACTAATCCTCTACTTGCAGCTTGGAACAAGGTATAAAAGCTTGTTGGCATAAGATTTATGAGTGTAGTGGAGTTAAGGTTAAGTGGTTGTTTAATATGTAATGGAAAATTCTGTTGGACTCAAGGTGTGTGTGGTAGTTAAAATATTTTCCACACTTAGAAATCAACACCCTTTCCCAATTAATAGTAAACAACCAACTTAACCCCACTACACTCATAAATCTTATGCCGACAAGCTTTTATACCTTGTGCCAAGCTGCCAGTAGAGGATTAGCTTCGTAAATGAAACGATTGGTTCGAAACACGTCAGCACATAAGCTCTAAAGTATTTGCTCAGTTATGTATTAATTACTTATAGTTTAATCAGTGAATTCAAAGAGATGATTACAACAAGCAACTTTTTTTAATTGGTTTCAATTCTCATTTTAAAATAAGGTACAAATCTAACTGTTAAATCAAATTTGCCCTTCACCTGGTTATTTTTATACCATTCTTTATTCTTTTAGGGGACATATTATTTATGGATAACTAAATTGAAAATATTTCTGCTACTAGCAATGTATGTGTTTGTAACAATGTATCATGGTTAAAAATTGTAATGAAATGTAAGTGGCCTTGTTTTTACTCAATAAAATAGAATTATCTTTTTATAAGTTGCTTTTTAAATATTGTATTAAAAATGTATTTTAAAATACAGTAAATACATTTTACTGGTCTTGTATTATTTGACCTTGAAGCATTAGTATTATACTTTCAACTTAATTCTTGTTGTAAAGATTGATCATCACTGTCAATGTCCAGCAAGGGCAACCTAATAACAATGTAAATACCAAAGTCTGCTTCCTTCAAATATTTTCTTATTGTGAGAACTGACTAAAAAAAATGTTATAATGGATTTTTAAAGAGAATTCCTCAAATTCGAAACCTTAAACTAGCAGACGAACTCCAGAGAACAAGAGACAAATAGCGATTAATCATACCTTACCTCCAAAGGTTAGGTCATGTGGTAAACTAACATATAAAGTTATTTCACTTGAATGTTTCCATTTCATTGGGAAGGAAATAAACTATCTCTCAGCAGAGCTCAACATTAAACTTATGTGGAAAGTCTTAGTGATAAATTCTCCACATAGTCAGCAAATTTTTCTGTTGGAATTTATATAGGGGCAACTTGAATTATAAGTTTAGACTTCCACAGTAGATATATGCTCTGCACATGTGAGACATTAGGTAACAATAAAATACCTCATCTAAATTATATGGCTAAATGAGTTGGTGAAGTTAAACTTAAGAGTCTATAGAAAAGTAACAAATTTTATTTAACTAGAAACCTAGTTATCTGTTTCTGATGAACACGAGAGCCATGTTTTATCATGAAAACAGTATCTCTAAAAATAACAAAACTAGTATTTATTTGTATCACAAAGTAGTAGCTAAGAAACCCAGTGATGTCTCTTCACTTTTAAATAAGTATTTAAATAAGTCCCGGAAAATAATCAAATATGGCAAATGCGGCTTTTCTGTAATAACTGCAGTGGCCATAATAAAAATCTGACCTTGTCTAGATACTGCCTTTTTCATTACGCTCAGACAGGTTTAATAGAGATACACAATACTATTCTGTCAGTGGGCATAACCTTTTTGCCATGTGATTGAGATTTTGGTATTTTTTCAAAATCTTTAAGGGCACATAATCGTGTGTACACCGTAAAGGTCTCACAACACATAAAATCTAGTACTACAAGATTTGATACGTTTACAGTACATAATATCAAAAGCTCAGACATTTTGGATTTTAAGGATGAGTTTTATTGCAAAAAATTCTATTTCTCAAGAGATAGAAATAAGTTTCTCTATCTCTATTCGTGGGACAAAAGGTAAAAAAGTGAAAAAGTCAGACAAGGTATATTTTCAGATAAGCCCACTGTTTCAATTTAAATATAATTAAAAAAAAGAATATGGTCAAGCATACTGTGATATTAGCAGTTTGCTTCCAAGTGTCTATTAGAAATATAAAATACTAGATATTGTAAAGGTTAGTGAATACGAGGTCTGTTCAAAAAATACGCGGACTGTTCGAATTTCGCAGCTCAAGTTAGTTTCAGGAGAATCCGCTTGGTGTCTCCTTCAAAGTACTCTCCTCCCCAACGCTCACACTTATCCCAACGGTGTTTCCACTTGTTAAAACAGTCCTGGTATGCTTCTTTTGTGATGGCGTTCAGCTCCTTCGTCGCATTTGCCTTAATCACCGAAATCGTTTCAAATCTTCTTCCTTTGAGGGGTTTTTTGAGTTTTGGGAATAAGAAAAAGTCACAAGGAGCAAGGTCAGGTGAGTAAGGGGGTGTGGTAAAGAACAGTGATCGAGTGTTTGGCCAAAAACTCACGAGTTCTGAGTGCTGAGTGAGCTGGAGCGTTGTGATGGAAAAACCAGTTATCACTTCTTCACAGTTCTGGCCTTTTGTGTCAGACAGCGTCCCTCAGACGTTTCAGTACTTCAATATAGGTAATCTGGTTGACTGTAGAGCCTTCAGGGAGGTACTCGTAGTGAACAACACCCTTAGCATAAAAAAAAACTGTCAGCATCACCTTCACATTCGACCGAACTTGGCGAGCTTTTTTGGGTCGTGGGGACGTTTGACGCACCCATTGGGATGATTGGACCTTCGTTTCAATATTGTAACCATACACCCATGATCCATCACCAGTTATAATTCTTGACAAAAAGTTTTCATCTTCATATGAACGATCAAGCAGCTCCCGACAAACCCGGACGTAATTAGCTTTTTTGTCGTCGGTCATCAGGCGTGGCACGAACTTGGCAGCGACGCCATGCATTTTTCAAGTTTTAGGTCAAAATCTCGTAACAAGATCCAACTGATATCCCATACTCTTCGGAAAGTTCCCTAATGGTCAGGCGTCGATTTTCGCGCACCAGGGTGTTGATTTTGTCAACGTGTGGGTCGTCAGTTGACAATGAAGGACGTCCAGGACGCTCATCGTCATCAATCGACTGTCGGCCACCCTTGAAACGTTCATGCCACTTGAAACATGAAGTACGCTTCATGGCAACATCGCTGTAGGCCGTGTTAAACATGGCAAATGTTTCTGTTGCAGATTTCCTTAGTTTTACACAAAATTTCACAGCAATTCATTGCTCCTTCAGGCTGTCCATTTTACAATCCGACAAACGAAAAAAAAACATTCTTTACTAAACTGCGTGTAACTCGTCAACAAATGAAGATATCTGCGACTGAAATACCACGTTTTAATCAGCTGATTTATACTAACCTAGTGACATCAAGCTGATTCTCCTGAAACTAACGAGCCGCGAAATTCAAACAGTCCGCGTATTTTTATAACAGACCTTGTACATTCGTGACAAGAATAAACAATATTATGAAGGCATACAGAATTGGACCACAAACAAAACTTCAGCTGAATTGAATGACACTGAAGCTGAGTCTAGTGATGATGAAAGTAATTAAATTTTTATTGACACTTTATGTATCCTGTTTACTTTGCAAAACATAATAATTGTAACTGTCCAAATAGCTTATTGAGTGTGTCTAATTATATAATTTGGAGCTCTTGTATAAATGTCAGGATCGTCGTCATCATCACTTTCCATCAAATCATCTTTAGAATTATCAGTGGATTCATCATCAACTACACCATAAATATAGTCATTCTCATCTGTCCAAGATTTCACTTAACTGTTCCTCAACACCTGCCTGTGATGGACTATCCAGGCATTATAAATCATTCTGAATTATAAAAACACAAATCACACAATATAATGTATACACTATTCACAATAATAAATATAACTAATTTTAAAAAGACTTAACTAAGTGAATACGTAATTGCTTACTTGCTGACGCGTTTCAAAACATTCGTTCCCTTTAACGAAGCTAACCCTCTACTGGCGGCATCGGTGAGGTGTAAAGGCTCTAACAGGACTGGATTTATGACTGTGGAATGGGGTGGGTTGTTTTGGTTGTGTGTCATAATAGAAAAGACTGTTGGCTTCAAAGTGTGTATGATCATTTAATACGTTTTCTTTATCTGTTGCAAAGTGTTTGTATATTTCATATTTTTCTAAGGTTGTTAGTTTTTTGCTTTGTTTTAATGTGTGTAGAACATTTAAATTAGTGTGTATGTCAGTGTGTGTATTGGGTGTTTTTAGGTGTTTTGCGTAGCTGGATTTAGGGTTTGTTTGTTTTTTTTGGGTAATGTGTTCTTCCAAGCATGTATAGAATGACCTGCTGGTTTGGGCGATGTATAGTAGTAGTATAGTATAGTAGATGTATAGTGGTTTGGCGGTAGAGTGTTAGCTTCGTAAAAGGAACGAATGTTTTGAAACGCGTCAGCAAGTAAGCAATTACGCATTCACTTAGTTAAATATTTTTAAAATTAGTTTAATCAGTGAATTCAAGATGATTACATCAAGCAACTTCAATAAATCTAAGTTAACAAATGACATGTCATAGCTGGCATGCATTAACTGAGAAAAAATAGTACTACACACTAAATACAAGTTGGAGACCCAATGCAGCACACTATCAATTGTTACTTCGAGTGACATCTCACTGAAAAAAAAAATCAGACTTAAGATCGTCAGAGGCAAAGCCACCTTGACAAGTCTTGGCGAGTCTAGGTTGTCGCTGGCAATCAAGCTGTAGTGAGTGTGATAACCTTAGCTAACAACTCCATGTTAGTTTAGCTTGTTAATGCACAAAAAATGGTGGTCACCCTACACTTAAAGTGTTACTAAACTACTTAAAATAAACTAAATTATCTTTGGAACGGATATTTAGCTCCAAAGTTGTTAAGTGAGGTTATTTTTGTCTTTTTATCTAGATTTGTAATCTTTGTAAAGGTACTTGTGAAGCAGGATTTTATGGTGCAAAACAAGTGATTGAAATTTCAGGGGCTTGTAAAAAAATCTTTATACTGGGTTATGGTTACATAAAGATGTATATTAAAAGTTTTATTCTTGAGTAGTACCTCAGACAGGCATTTGTAAAGAGAGGTGTATTTAACTATTGCAGGATGATTCTGTCTCCTAGAAGAGGTATTCAAAAGATCTTGGTAGTGGTATAAGCAAGAATGGTAACACTGTGTATGAAGGGTATTTATTGAGAGGATTAATCGGATGGTCAGTAATTATATGAGGTAAGTGAGTGATTAAAGGAAGTTGTTTTATTTGTATACTTTTCAGCATTATGCATAAGTAGTAATTTCATTCTTTGTCTATTTGGTTCTTGAGTTGAAACTGAGTATTGTTTTTTGAGTTTTAATATTTTTTTTTGTACCTGAAAATTACTCAGTACAAATAAAGACACAGAGTTAATGAATAATGCCATTAATAAGGCATGGCAAATTAATTGAACACTGCAAGAACAAAAACAGGTTTATAAAGATGTTGATATGTTTAAAAAATGTAATAGATATGATATGTAATAAAAATGTAAAGCAATGTTGTTGCTCTGTGAAACCTTTACACTGATAAAATGTCATCTGAAAGTGCTTCTAAATATGATGAAACGTTTCTTAATACAGTAGTACCCTATTTAGCACTGGTGATGGCTTCTGCGACCATACATCAGTTAACAAGAGCTGTACAGAGTCAAATGATCAAGTCAATGGTGATAACATGAATTTTATAAGTATTTACATTACAGTACTGTAATGTTTTAATTATAATTGGGTTTAAATATTTATTATCTGGAACAGGTAATTTTGGTAGCCATCAAATAGACAGTACATGTTAATACCAAATACTTCCCAACATAATCACAGATTATAGAGTAACACGGACACAGTACTGTATGTACCCTATATAATTTTCATAGTAGAAATCATAAGCAGGATATTAATTATATAAAACCATAACTGGGAGTGTACCAAAATTCCATTTTCTGGTCAACTAAAAAGCGATTAGGATGCCTGTTCTCCAGGATGTTGTTAACTATTATAACTTGTCGATACAAATCAGCATTGATCTAGAAGTGCTACAGCTAATCAGTGCTTAATGAAGAAGCTTTAACCCTAGAATGGTCACTGCGGGTCATGGTGACCAGCGCAGCTTTTTCTCCCTCTCTCACTTCTACATCAATGCCGATCGTCATTCCTTGTACCTTTTTAACTCACCCTTTACTACACTACTCGCTTGTTTTTGCTTAGTCTGAGTGCAGCTGTTAGCCGTGATAATGATGTGCAGGTCATGGTGACCCATAGCGACTGTTTGTGAGTGCATAAAATTAATTGGCAACACTTGAGTCTTGTTAAGTTGATAGTTAATTAGATTGATATAAAGTAGAGTAGATTGTTATTTTTACATTTAACTGGTCCGACGGTCCTTCTTTACAATATGAAATGGACATTGTTGAAATTGAGTTTGGGAGTGAATCTAATCCAAAAGAACAAAGAGCTAATGATCTATTTAGAAATACTGATGCAGAACAGAGTGAAGAGTAGGAGGATAAAACGGATGATGAAGCTAGAAACTCTACTTTGGATGATGATATTCATCTTGCTTACAGAGGGAACTTTGTAAATAAAGATAAAACCAAATGGAAAATAACTGAACCTACCCAAGAAATTTGTACAAGACCAATTAATATTGTATTGCCCCTACCTGGCACTAAAGGTGGAGCAAAAAATACCAACTTGCCACTGAAACATTGGCAGATTTTATACAAATGAAATTTTACAGAAAAGTCGAGTTTACAAACTAACCTGCTTGAATGTCTAGATAAAAATTAACTCATTTTACTCATGCTTTAAGGTATTTTATGTTCTTGTCTTAGTTATTTTCATTTAATCTTCATTAAACTGTAGGGAAAAAGTATTATGTTTTCAATGAAAGTCTTCATTTAGAGATTTTCAAAATTTAGTATTGTTTGTGTTATTAAAAGTTAAAATACGATTTTTCAGGATAAGCATATGGTATTTACAAATTAGAGTCTAATTTATATTTGTATAAAACCATTAGGCGACTATTATCTTTTGGATTTGTGTTTTTATATATTTTTGTAGTTTTATTCTTCATGTTTGTAAAAAACTACATATTTACAATGTTATTATTAATTTATTTTACAATACAATAAAGATGTAGTCATTAAAATCCATGTTTTTTTAAATTGCTAATTCATCTTATATTATGATAAAATAAATAACATATAAAAATTGCATTTACTAATTAAAATAACATTTTAAAAACGTGGGTCACTATGACCCACAGTGACTGGAACCAGCTGCACAGTAGATGCGACTATTGTAGGATTAAGAAAGGTACTTCTTAGAACAATTACTCTTATAGAAATAGCATGATACTCCGAAATCTAAAAACTAATCAGTATTAAATAAGAAGGGTTAAACGAGGAACTTTGTAGAAAAATTACTCTCATTGAATAACTCTGAAATCTAATTGATTAAATAACTAACTGATATTTTGAAATCTACTATAACACTGCTAGCAAACAGCTGCAAATGACTGAATTTTATATATACCTTTTAACTACTTCTAAATGAAGTAATAACATGAAATTTTGTATGCATGTAGTTTGTAGTGCATCAACAATTTCAGGAGTTAATTTTTCTCCTAGCCTTCTCCAATATAAGATAGTGAATGGATTTTGGGTTGAACAGAAACTTATGGTCATGTATTTTTTTTGTCTATCATGATGTTAATTTCCTTTTTAATCACAAAACCACTTTTAAGTAAGCTAGACAAGTGAAATTTGGATCACTTATATCATACTTAGTGCCTACATATTTAACAGATGTTCTGTTTTTTTTTGTCCTACAATCACTAAACTAGGGTTGATGAATTTTTTTTAATGCAATCTCTTGTTTATAACTCTGATTACAAAGTGGTAACATGGGATTGTAAGCAAATGCGGTGGTATTGTGGGCCAGTCAAATTTCACTAAAGTGTGAAACACTATAATTTTCACTAAGTTTGAGAACACTTGTGAAAAAAATTAAATTCATAAAAATGGAAATATATTTCAAATGATTCATGACAAATTATTAAAAAAAAACGTAGTGAAGTAGACCATTTAAAATTGCAGATAAGAGTTTTTAATTGAGTGGTTCTAAGATGTCAATAAAGATCGTTTAGTAAGATCCAACATTTATGGCAGCGAAAGATTTTTATAAACCTACATATAGGTTTGGAAAGATGGTAATTTACTCAATATGTTGCAATCCTTTGATTTTACAACCATGAATTTATCTGTGGTCACAAGTCATATTTAAAGACAAATTAATCAATATTACACAAACAAAGAAAATATATTTACTTATTACACTTTTGCTATTACTTGCAATCAGACTTTTTCTTAACTAAAGGATGTTAAATTGTTAATTTACACTTAGAGGAAACGTTTTCATCTTAGGACTTCTTCAGCCTCGTATTTTTTCTGCTATGAATGCTGCAGTTGTGCTTCTTTGGTATCATTTTTTGAAAGTTAGAAGTGATGTGATCGATGACCATGTGTGATCTGTGCCATGTTTGTTCATTTAGGATGTCATTTTTATGTGTGTTGCTGTCTATATATTTCATAGTGTACTAGTGTGTTTAATTTATGGCCTTTGTTGCAATCAAATATTTAGCTCACAAAAATGGATATGACAATTATTTAATAGACAAACTACACAGAAAAATACTTAACAAGAACAGTAACAACAAAAACACAAACAAATTCATCACCCTCACATACATAAACAAACTCACAAATAAATAATAAAGTAGCACACCAATTCAAAAAAACCAGGATACAATGTAGCTTACAGAAGAAAGCCAAACAGCTATCAGATACAGCATTAATAACAATACCAACACATACAATAACCCAGGAGTATACAAACTAAAATGCAACAACTGCAATAAGTTCTATATTGGACAAACAGGCAATCTTTCGCCGAAAGATATAAAGAACACAAAAGCACACTGCACACTACTATTGAATCCACTTTCACAAATCACGTCATTGACACTAAACACTCATGCAAAAGTATGGAAAATAACATGAGCATCATCCATACATGCAACAAAGACCATAAATGAAACACACTAGAACAGTATGAAATACATAGACATAACAACACACATTAAAATGACATCCTAAATGAACAAACACGGCACAGATCACACATACTCATCGATCACATCACTTCTAACTTTCAAAAAATGGTACTGAGGAAGCACAACTCCAGCATTCCTAGTGGCAAAAATAAGAGGCTGAAGAAGTCGTAAGACGAAAACGTTTCCTCCACGTGTAAGTTAACAATTTAACAACAAAAAATGTTATAAGTAAAAACCCAGTATGCGATGGTCTAATCCAGTGCATGTAGAAACCTTCTCTCCGTTTTCCTGTGGATCGACACTTACTTGTAAACAGCCAACGCAAGTAAAATTTGAAACAAGCAGATCTGACAATAGCCAGAACCTGTACTGCTTCTTGCCAAATTCTGCCAGAGAACCAGTCGCTGGACATTAATTTTAAAAACCCAACTTACTGATAATTAACCCTTTGAGTTACTATATCTTTGGGAATGAATTCTTTGAAGGCATCACAGCTTAATGATCATAAGGTAGGATTATTTAAGAAAATATTTAGTGGAAACTAAATATAACTCTTAGTTGTAGGTTAGTAAAATCCATCGTTTTCTATTCATACCAATATTTTAAAAGTAGTATTTTTTTTATTTTACAAAAAAAATTCAATTTAAATTTATCACAAAGTTATAAAATAAATACAGTAAAACCGTATCCTTTTTGCCCTTTTCCGCCATAGTGTGTATTGTAGATTACAAATAATGGATAAAATAACAACTACGAGGGTGGTCCTCAAAGTAACCTCAGTTTTGAAATAAAAAATAAACCAGTTAATACAAAAACTTTATTATATACACGTTAATACTACAGCTTTTCTCTACTTTTTTACATATTCACCAAAAAAATTCAAGCATTTATCATATCTTTTAACAGTTTTTGAAATTCCGTCTTTAAAAAAATCTGCCGCCTGAGAACGTAGCCAGCCTGTCACAGCGTTTTGAAGCTCTTCATCACTCGCAAACCTCTGAGATGCAAGCTACCGCTTCATGTATGGGAAAAGATGGAAATCAGTGGGAGCCAAGTCCAGGCTGTAGAGGGAGGGGGGGGGGTGGTCAAAAACGTCCCATTTGAACTTTTCCAAAAGTTCAGTTGTTTTTTGAGCTGTGTGAGGGCGGGCATTGTCATGGACAAACACAATGCCAGATGTCAGAAGACCACAACGCTTGTTTTGAATCGCTCGTCGTAGCCGTTTTAAGGTTTCACAATAAGATGCAGCTGTAATGGTCGTAATATGCTCCATAAATTCAATGAGCAAGATGCTCTTAGCATCCCAAAAAACTGTAGCCATCAATTTTCTCGTTGAAAAGGGTTGGCGAGCTTTCTTTGGCTTGCTTGGCGAAGCGGTATGACCCCCATTGCATTGACTGTTGTTTTGTTTCGGCATTCACATAGTCTACCCAAGTCTCATCTCCTGTAACGATCCTGTTCAAAAATGTTTCTCCTTCAACGTCATACCGAGTAAGAAAGTCTATGGCAGAACTCATTCTTTTCATTTTGTGATCATCGGTGAGCAGTTTTGGATTCCAACGAGCACAAAACTTGTGATAGCCTAGTTTTTCTGTCACTATCTCATGCACAAGACTTCGAGAAATTTCAGAAAAATGATCTAAAAGTTCCGAGATTGTGAAGCGACGGTTCTTGCGAATTTTCTCATTTATTTTGTTCACCAAGTCATCACAGACGACAGATGGCCTACCACTCCGGTCTTCATCGTGAACGGTCGTTCTTCAATTTTTAAAAAAACGAACCCATTGACGGACTACACCTTCGCTCATAATGTTTGGGGGCCATACACCGCACTCATTCACGATGAATTTCAGCTGCTGTGTAACTTTTCGACCACAGAAATCTTATTACACCTTGCACTCACACTTGGCGGGATTTTCTATCGCAGAGCTCATGTTTTTACGTTATAACAAAAGAACGCGCGATACTCTCCCTTGCACAGCTAGAAGCGTACTGAACAGCTGCGCATACCGATGTGAGAATGGAGGCGCTACCCCCACTACTTATTGCGCCACGCCCAAACGGCGGTTACTTTGTGGACCACCCTCGTAAATCACCTACTTGCACAAAATCCTGTAGAACATATTTAAAGTGAACAATGCGGAGACTCAAACACAACTGATTAAGTTGGTTAATACACCAATCTGTAGGGCGCTAGTGAACTGAACAATGCTTGATTCAAGGGTGTTCTTCCAAAGATTTGGAAAAAAGTATAATTGGCCACTTCATGGAGAAAATCATTAAGTTAGAGGAGGAGTTGAACTATCAAGCGCGGGAAGGGATTGCCACATCTACTTTTATATTAGAACAATATTTTTTTCACATGTTATTTTTTTTACAAATTTGGACGTTATTTACAAAACTTAATTAGAGGGTCGGAAAAAATACTGTGAATAAAAACAATTATATTTAAATTTAAGTATCACAATCATTACAATAGTCCGAGTAATAACTAAAGCTAAAAGATGTAGATTATTGGAAGTAGCCTGGCTTGTCAAGTTGTGTACAATTTGTAAGGACAAGATATAATTGTCTTATATCAAGGGTTTGTGGCAGAAGGGTGTGATTCTTGATGACTAGTTAAAGTATGAAGGTACTTTACGCACTAATACATATGTCACCACCATCATAGGACCATGTCAGGCACGAGAAAAAACAAATCGGTTACTACTATGCCCACTCTAACAGATCAACAGCATTCTATATCCGTATAGAACACAAATACAACATGTATGATATCCGTTCGGTAGTCGTTGAGTCCTGCATCTGTGCTGTACATTTCTTGCGTCAGGAGTCTACTTTAGTACTAAAGCATCTACTGTTCAAATTTTATTTATCTTTATAAATTGAATTAATATTTAATTTTTATTTTGCCGTCTTGTAAATTGTGAACTAACTTATGTTAGTTGCTTTATGTGAAATCATAAAATATGGCTATTAGGCAATTGTCATTAACAGAATTGGGAATGATTGCCATTATTTTAAACGAAGACGGGGGAAAATGAAAACAAGACTGAGACACAATTGGATTCACATTTCTTTACGAAAAAGGTAAACTGAGGGAGAAGATTGGAATTATATAGGGACCTAGTTGATGATGAAGAAAAGTTGTACCAGTATTTTCATATAACTTCATTCCAGTTTAATAAATAATTGAGAAAATTCAGTAAGAATTTTAATGAGAAAATTTTTCTTTCTAACCAGCGCAGATGGTTTTTCAAAAGCAAGCAAATAGACTCTAAGTTTTGGAACGGAATAGCAATGCGGAGCATACACTGCTGCAACAAGATATGACGGCATCTAGTACGATGCATGGAGCATTTTGTCACCAGGAATATATTCAAGCCGACAAATGTTGAGCTTGCCGGGGAACGGAACAGTATAATGGGTATTGTCCAATACAAACAATGCAAAGAATATTTCTTTGCATGTGTTGCAATGGGCATGGTACTTGCATGATATGTTCTAGTGAATAAGGACCTTAAAGGTTGTAGTATTTTGGTCAGGCATATATAATTTATATTTTACATACTATATTACAACCCATCGTAACAAGAAGGTTGAATAAATTTAAAACACAATATTTACAAAATAATTATATTTAAATACAAATTATTACAAATAATTAAATTGATCATTAAGTAATGGAATCATCACAGCAAACATCTAGGAAGGACCTGCTGGCGGATAGTACGGTGGAAGAGAGGTCTGTGCTTGATAATACTGCGACCCAGATGGTGGGACTGAAGGATACGATTGTTGATAACTAGATGAAGGATAGGGGTTGGAAGTAGCTCGAACAGGTATACTAGCAGGAAATCCAGGAGCGAAATTATTGGTTGTTGTTGACTGACTATAATTAGAATAAGGATAAAGTACAGCATTATCATTATTGTTTGATTTTATATCTCCTACTCCGGAAGAAGCTAACACTGGAATCTTCTCACCATTACTGGAAACTTTCTCTGTTTTGGGCACTTTAGGAGGAAGAACTAAAACAAAACAAAATAAACACTTAAAAATAACATTCAGTACAAATCACTAAATTAAAATTAAACATTCCCTAATAAATCAACATTTTATGATTCCCATGTGGTTTAGATACCCATGAATTGCAAAGTATAGCTGTTTTTCTGCTACAGTTAATTAATGCCCACTTTCCCTTCTTATCACTATCATAAGATTACATTGTCTTGTATGTGTCTCTCTTTCTTTCTGCTGTTTGACAACTGCTAACTGTTACAGTTGATATTTTGGTTTGTATTTTGTATTGCTAACCTCAGTATCTTCATTCATGTTTTTTATTCATTGTTTTTTCCTTTTCTTTAATAAACTTACAGTGAAAAGTAAATTTAAGGAGCAATGCCAGCATTGTCTCCAAAGTGAAAAGTGGCACGAATAAGCTTATAACCTTATACAATTTCGGACTGAATTATCAGTTTTCCGAGTGGCCCTGTGCAATAGAATTATTTCCAAATTCAGTAGTCAAGGCAAGTGAATTGTGTTGGGCTAATTTATTATTTTCTAACTAATTACTTGTTATTATTATTATTGAATAAGAATAATTATAAATCAAAATATGCAAAATAATAAATAAAATCCTACTTACATTTGCAAAAGAGATTAAATCTTATGTTACTGCCTTTATTCATTGCTGCAATCTCTAATGCACAAATGAACGATAAAATATTAGAGTAAGAGCTTGACCTAAATGGGGAGATGACATGTTAGTTATTAATGTTATGGTGCCAATAAAACCCTATTTTAAGTGTCCTGACAGTTTAAAGCCAAAAACCATTGCTTAGACATGAGAAATTTGTTGCACGCGGTTACCTGAAGCATGGTGATGATAATACATTAACAAGAGTCAAGCAATCTAAACATTTAGGAACAAAATGACGCAGTTTCTTGAACCAAAGACAAAAATCAATGTAGAGAAAACCATCGCTCATAAGCCTTTTAAACATAATTTTTTTAAATATGTAACATGCTAAATAATTTGTGTTATAATTCAGCATGTTGCATAAGTAATTGTAATTTTAGCTAAAGTAAAAATCGGCCTAGTTTTAAACAAATTTTTGTTCATAATAATGTTATTAAGACAACGCTAGGGAAGAAGGCCATGACAAACTGTAAAATAATGAAAGACCTTTTCTGAATGTATAAAGGGGGGGAGGGGATTTAGTAACCAACGTATTGTGAAACTGTTTATATCTTTCGCCAGTCACGGAAGACAAAAGATCATCATGGGCCTGCAATCATTATTATTTTTGTCTTAAACTCTTGTGTTAAACTTTTAATAATTTACATTTCAAAATTTAATTCCTTCCAAAAATATTTTGTAAGTAGCTTCGTTTTGTTTATTTTTATATTATCAAAAATTTAACTACATTTAACGTTTTGAAATGTGCTAACAAAGCCATGTAAGTTCAAGTGACTGCCAAGATAAGTTTAAATTCAATTTCTTGAAATTTTTCGAAATATTCAAATCGGTAACTATATAAGCAGATCAGTCATTGAAAACAGATGATCGCCAGGATCAGCCCAGTGAAATAGTACTTCCGTTCTAGATGTTAAAAATTGTTTGTCTCTTGTTAAATGCTTAGGCCAGTATATTCTGCCACCCGACTTTTATGAGTACCATTTACCAAATTCGTCAGCTTTATCTTTATCATTGTTGGCAGGAGACCATCTTCCTTATTAATACTGTTTATCTTCTTTGATGTTTTGCTGTTTGTCACCTTAAACTTCTTCTAGACTGTACTTAAAGAGTGTAAACGGTAAAATATCAGTTTAATTTTCATGACAAAAAAAGCATGTTCTCAAAATTGTGCAGTTTTTTTCAATACGTTTTCATTGTGTGTTTATATTATAAAAATTGCTTAGACTATTACCAAACTAAGTCTATTATTCTCTAATCTAAACCAATACTCTTATATCATTAAAACTCATGAATATTGGATAGTTATTTATTCATTAACGTGATTAACTTAAAAGAAAACTAAGTCCCCTGTTACATGATCATTTAAAAACTAGATTAAATTTTAATTTATTCCAATATAATTTAGATACTGTATATGCTATTACGCAAAGGTAGTGTAGCTTACCAACAGTAGATGGAGATTCTGTAGGAAGTTGAGGAGAAGAGTCTTGAGCAGATTCTTTCTTTACAACAGGAGAACGGGTAACTGGAGGTGAGTCAGGTGTGTTAGGATTCTGTGGTTGAGAATATAAATCCAGTACTTGATGACAGATATCTGTAAAAATATAAATAAAAATGTTGATACTAAAGAACATTAATAAATTAGATTTCAAAGTGTACGTGAGAGTTATTGAATTAAAGTAGGACATTTAACAGATTTCCCATGGTTATAACCCAGTCTGCCTTTATAATATAGGCAAATAAAAGGATTAAAATATGCTAAAACACTTAAAATAATCCCACTGTCTCCTTTGTCCTTTGACAAAAAATGTACGATGAAGAAATGAATCAGAAATGAACTCTGATTGACAGCAGTAGGATATCTGACACATATGAAATGTTTTAGTGCGTTTATGTTCTCTTATTTGTACATATTATGAGGGCATATTAGATTAATGCCAAATAAGTGATATAGATGCCTATCTAAACCAATAAATTGCATAAATATAATATAGTGATTAATAAAATTTTGCAATACAAATTTCTAGAAGACATGTTCAAATATAAATACTTTTATTTCTTGAAGTAACTTACAAAAAAGAAATAAGATTATATAATATTTTCAGTTACATCATACATAGCAGTAAGTTTTAATTCCAATGGCCTCAAAATTTTAACTACCTCATCTTCGATCTATCATCTCGAAAACAGTTCAACTTTATTTTTAGAGAATGTTCTTGTTCATTTTACTGCAAGAAATTCATTATTGTGCATATATCCAAAATTAAAATTTAACCGTTTTCCGATTCTGATCCAATATATATATATATATATATATATATATATATATATATATATATATATAGATTTTTTGGACTAGGAGACTGACAGACTTACCTTGGTAAGAGTCCACTCTGTAGTCTTGAAATAGAAACACATAAAAGCACTTAAACAATGATATATTTCAACCACACAGTGGTCTTTGTCAATCGAAGAGAAAACACAAAAAGAAATATGAGAGAATGAAATAAAATAATTGTCATATTTTATTAATATAATATTTTATTAAAATAAACAATGACAATTATTTTATTTCATTCTCTCATATTTCTTTTTGTGTTTTCTCTTCGATTGACAAAGACCACTGTGTGGTTGAAATATATCATTGTTTAAGTGCTTTTATGTGTTTCTATTTCAAGACTACAGAGTGGACTCTTACCAAGGTAAGTCTGTCAGTCTCCTAGTCCAAAAAATCTAAATAATCTTTACCAACCAAAACTAACCTATAAATATATATATATATATATATATATATATATATATATATATATATATATATATATAATATTAATTACTGAAATTAATATTTTTCTTTCCAATCTTAACCTTGTTTGGATTTATATATATATATATATATATATATATATATATATAGATTAGATTTTTTGGACTAGGAGACTGACAGACTTACCTTGGTAAGAGTCCACACTGTAGTCTTGAAATAGAAACACATAAAAGCACTTAAACAATGATATATTTCAACCACACAGTGGTCTTTATCAATCGAAGGGAAAACACAAAAAGAAATCAAAGAGAAAAAAAAAAAAAAAAAAAAAAAAAAAATATATATATATATATTTATATATATATATATATATATATATATATATATATATATATATATATATTTTCTTGATATTTAACGTTATCCATTGTTTTTTCTGTTGCACTGACTTTATGAAGTACATATATATATATATATATATATATATATATATATATATATATATATATATATATATATATATATATTTCATTCTCTCATATTTCTTTTTGTGTTTTCTCTTTGATTGACAAAGACCACTGTGTGGTTGAAATATATCATTGTTTAAGTGCTTTTATGTGTTTCTGTTTCAAGACTACAGAGTGGACTCTTACCAAGGTAAGTCTGTCAGTCTCCTAGTCCAAAAAATCTCTCTCTCTCTCTCTCTCTCTATATATATATATATATATATATATATATATATATATATATATAGATTTTTGGACCATATATATATATATATTGGTTTTATAAAATTAATCAAGAATTTAATATTTTATTTCATTTTTGTTGTATACTACTGTATTGACTATCATGTTTTTTTTAAATCTAAATATTCTGTGCTGATTTCCCTATAGCTTTATTACATTCAACATTTTTAATGATACCTACTATTAGAACAGAAATGTTTAAAAATACTTGACCCTTCAGTTTATAACGTAACAGGATTCTTCTGCCATACATGGACAAGATTCACTACCGATAGTATTTTTCCTAACAAAGGCAACGGTTGAATTAATCAGCCACTCCAGCCTAACAACTTGAAATCTAGATGTTCCTCATGGTTTCAGATTTCTTTGTAACACAGAAACTGGATGTAATTTGTTTACTTTCATAAAAGCTTGAAATCTACTTGTTAAACAGTGAAAATCATCTTAATTAGTGAAGACCTGTATTACAACTATTTTAAAAATTTATAACATCCTGTCCCTGCCCAATATTTATATGTCCTGCTTTTGATATTCCTCGTTATTTGCAGGGGTTACATTCTCCAAACTTACTGTGAATACTAAAACCAACTGTAAATGGCAAGAGTTACATGTATAATGTTAAATGTAATGTTATAATCCACATCAAAAATGTTAACATTAATTACACATATGCTGTATACTTATAACACAGTATGGTATATTTACGTACTACACAATTACTTACATATTTCTTATTGTTTATTTACGGTTTTCCTTCAATCCGAAAACACCAAAATTTTATTAAATATGTGAGGTCACACAAACACAGACACACTTATTATTTATTGTTACACATTATCCACTAAATGTTTATAAACACCTAAATTTCTTTTAAAAACTGTTAGTTTGATTTTTAAAAAACTTGTTATTTCACTGTGTGTGTGATTTTTTTCTTGTTTACACTTTTCTTTATAGTGTTTCTCCAGCTCTAGATTAAATTTTAATGCCCATCCTAGACAGGGATCAATTTTAGTAACTGCTGCAGCTAACTGTTTCCATAAACATAGAATTTCACTAATAGATTTTAATGTCAACTTTGGCAATAAATTTTTTAAAGAATTTCTTCGTTTTCGTTATCTGAGATAGGCACAGGTTCGATAATTACTTCTTCCGTCAAATCCTCGTTCGAACTTCAGATGATAAGTTTTATTTTGTTCACTGATTCTCTTATTTTAGAAATGCAATGTATTAATCCCAGCAACGGCTTACTGTTAAAGTTTGGTTATTTTACATGATATTTAATAATCGCCAAAAGTATGAAGAAGATTGTAACCTTTAAAAATTGCGATAACACTCTGCTTTAGAGGTTGAATCAATGCCATTATGTTTGGTGGCAGGAACAGCACTTCCAGATTATGTCAATTATGAGGATAACTTTAAAAGGAACAGACTTTGATTTTTTAAAAAAATTCTGCTTCATCAAGTGGAGCCATTCTGTAAAAGGTTCTCTCTCAGGTTACTCATGCCTTTTTGTTCGCTTTCTATAACACTTTTAAAAGATTTTGTCCTTGCTCTTTATTCCTCTAGGGTTTACGGATCTGTAAACTACCATTGGTTTTATCATATTGCTAGCACTACAGCACAGTAGAAGTTGATGTTTATATCGCAACACACAGAGGTAACTTTCGGCGATTGAAAAATCCTTTCTCTAATACTTGTTATATTTTCTTCATTCTTCTTTATGTAACACACTGTTAACGCTAAAATTGTTTGTGATAAAATGCTACACTTTTGCCACATTTTAATTGATCTAAAGGTTCAATTTTCTAATCAATGGTATAACGTTTTTTTTTTTTGCCTTTTCTAGTCCCTATCAGAGTTTGATGACATTATGGCTTCGATAAACAATTAAAGGGAAAAGATAACAACTAAATAAAACATATTCACTAAACAATTCCTTAAGTAGACGCAACGTTTCAAAAACTAGCTGACACGGCAAGCAGATGCAACATCTGTTTGGTAACTGACAGGGAAAAACAAAATCTGAGCTAATTACAACCACCGGATAGGATTAACAAAGTTTGGATTTTGAAAACTACTAATTCAGCACTAATGCTAAACATAAGTATGTAGTTGGATGCGCGCGTCGGACTTACTCATTGTTGTTTGTCAGTGACGATAACGCCGCTTAAAAGATTGTTGTTATAAATAAAGAATGCCTATCTTTTGAGTAGTATGTCTAGTAGTGGGCAGTATAACAGATGTTTGGAGAATAATCAGATTTCTTATAAATAAATGAGAGAAAAACACATTATCCTACAACCTGCACAGTTACTTTACCATCTTGTTTGTCTTTGTTTTAAAATACGACATAAATTAGCGGGAAATGCTGTAATTTTGGCAACCTCGATTAAGTGAAATCAAGAATACCTAACTCCCGAATAGCAAGGGACTAGTGTACATCATACTTTCATAATTATGGTTTGTGCAATAATTATTTGCACTAGTTATCCTATTTAGTTGTTTAACAAAAAATATATTATTTTAAATCCATGAAAAAATTCTGTTTATAATACTTTTAATCTTACTTAACAAACGACATAATCTTATATCTAAAATATCTTTATAACGGAAAAATCTGATGTCTTGTATATATTATAATATAATATAAATGGTTTGGGCATTCACATTATCTTATGGCCATTTCAAGATATAAATTAAAACAATAAACAAACAATACAACATAAAACAAAACATGTTTTATCAGAATGTATCGTTCAATAAGCTTTAAAATTTACTATTAATTATTTTTTGTGAATATTATTTTAATTTATGTCTTGAAAATTACTTGAGGTAATGTGTATGGCCGAAACATAGGTGATAAAAAGAACTAATTAAATTAAATAGTAGGTATTATAGTCTTGTGCAATTCATTAGCGTCCTGAACTTATATACTAACATGTCTTTTTATTAGCTTGAAAAATTTTTTGTGAAATTGAATTTTTAAATAAAGAGACAATAACAACTCAAGTTAGACAAAAAAAAAGTCTTGAAATTAATTTTATAAATTGTGGGTTTATGTTTTTAACACTTACCATGTAGCAGCCACAACTATTGACAGAATACAGTGCTACATGCAAGAATGCTTACCACGACGATTGATGGGACGTTTGTTTCAATATGATTTTAATGTATTATCCCGTACACATATGGGATTTCTACATCTTTGATTGTAACTCAATTCATGTAGTTCAAACTACAGCCAATAGAATGCATCAATATGCAGTCATTTGTTGTTTCTTTGCTTTTTCGTTGTGGAAGTCTAGTCGAAATTTTGTAGCAGGTGCAGTAGTATTTCATGACTGTTTACGTAGCACAATGGTTGAATGATTCTGCTTTTTTGTTGAGGAAGTCTAGTTCGCAATTTTGTAGCGGGTGCAATAGTATTTCGTGACTGTTTACGTAGCACAATGGTTGAATGATTCTGCTTTTTTGTTGAGGAAGTCTAGTTCGTAATTTTGTAGCGGGTGCAGTAGTATTTCATGACTGTTTACGTAGCACAATGGTTGAATGATTCTGCTTTTTTGTTGAGGAAGTCTAGTTCGTAATTTTGTAGCGGGTGCAGTAGTATTTCATGACT
The DNA here is from genome assembly GCA_036971475.1 of Prosapia bicincta. Lineage (NCBI taxonomy): Eukaryota > Metazoa > Arthropoda > Insecta > Hemiptera > Cercopidae > Prosapia > Prosapia bicincta. The sequence goes on along the minus strand of JBAIZL010000001.1, from coordinate 355,939,776 downwards.
GTTTACGTAGCACAATGGTTGAATGATTCTGCTTTTTTGTTGAGGAAGTCTAGTTCGTAATTTTGCAATTTCGTCTCTGATTGCATGTTCACGTTCAGAGGAAAGTTGCAATTCAAGTAGTACATGCCTGAATAAACCCAGTAGATGCAGAATAAAATTATATATGCTTTCAGAAGCTGATACCGGATATGCATGGAATTTTAGTTTTTACTGAGTTCAGAGCTATGTTTTTGTCAACATTGTAACAAGTACCAGAAAACACACTGCTGAAATGATTTCGTACAAAACAAATAAAAGAGCTGATAAAACAAAGCCAGCATGTGTTCCGGATTATAATCAAAATAAGGCTGGCATTGACCGCACTGATCAGCTGATGATCATATAGGGTATTTGACCACAAAACAGGAAAGTGGTGGAAAAACTTACACTTCATTACCTTCTTATGTGTGTGGTAAATGCATGTATTCTTCATAATAAAGTGAAAGGGAAGAAGGTAACAGTTACACAGTTTATAATGATTCTGTATACTGAATTGCCAATTTGTGAAGAGGATTCCCCACGGCCAAGTTCTAGCGGTGGTTAACTAAATAGGGAAATAGAAAAAATTCCAGCCCCACCAGTGAAAAGTAGAATACAGAAGATGTGTAAAGTGTGCTCTGTAAGAGGCAAAAAAGAAAGTGCAAAAGCCAAAAGGAAAGACACTTCCTACTGGTACTTAGTATGCAAAGTAGTAGAACCGTGTTTCAAAATTATTCATTAAAAAAAATCTTTTTCCCAACACAATAAATAGTATCAACTATTGAACATGGAAATGTATCAATTTTGCTTGGAATAATTTACCATGGTTTAATATTATTAAATAATACACAACCTCTAACCAAAGACTAGAATAAAAATATTTTGGGGTTAGAGGTTATGTGTATTATTTATAATTAAAATCGATTCAAAATTAATTTAAAATTAACTAATGTATTATTATTATGTGTTTTTGGCAATGTCTAAATCGATGTCTTAAATCATCCAACAATATTTTAAACAGTTCTTAATTATCTATCTTCTGCCACCAGTTAATTTATTTTTAAAACTAAAATTAACTCTTTCAAACTAAAACACTATTTTTTCAGTATGAATTAATATTTTAAGAAAAGAAAATTAATAATATTTTTTTATTTAAATCTGGCAAATTTGTTGATTTTACTACTTTGCTCGATTCAAAGAAGAGTCATAAACATCAAAATTGTCTCAACATAATATCCTAAAAGAATCACTAATAACATTTCTCACTAAAATATCAAAACAATAAATTGCTTGCTTTTTGTTGCACATACCTTCCAATAAGTCCATTGTAACATCTTCAACAAACATGTCCCACCAACGCAAATGTTTACTTGTGCGACCTATCCAATCTACCACTTCAAACTTGCTAAGTTTACCAGCCAGGTACATCAAAGCAACTGCAATAACTTCAGGCTCCCACTGTAAGCTTAAAGTTGTACATAAACTGAAACAGCAGTTGGTTTTATGAGTGATCAAATTTTATGCTTATTTGTAAACATTTAGTCAAAACATATTTCTTTTGTAAGAAAATTATAAAATTACTATTAAATAACAGAGTGGCCACTGAAATATAATTTTTAAATTTTAGTAGATTTTTTATTTTACTGGCCCAAAATATTTTAAAATTTGTGTGTGCATTGTAAAGTTATCTTTTTTTTAACCTTTGCAATGTTTTGGTGTAGCCACTGGTGAAAATTATGCATCGCCAATGCATCTGAATTTATAATGGTTATTCCAATACCTATTACATGTATTAATATTGTATGTAAATAATTACCGCAGATGTAAAATACATATATAAAGTTTATTGTAATTGTGAAAAAGTTTTAAATATCAGTTTATGTGTGCATAAACTAAAAAATTATTATTTTTACAATTTTACACCTATCATTTAGGTTAAATTTGGTTAATTATGATCAATAAATTTTGATTTCATGGACAGTCTTTGTGAGCTAGAGCAGGGAAGGCACTACAGTAATTTTAGAAGGCACTGTGGTAACTTTCTGGCATATTTTAATACAATTTTATTTATTATTTCCAGATTATTGTATTGTTAACTGTATATTTAAATGTTCTTTGTTATAAATTGATTTTAAACGCATAGTAAAATTTTACTTTTTCATATTTCTTTTATTCTAATATTTTTAGTACACATTTTTTAAGTAAAATTATATATTTTATAAATCTAGAACAAATTTCCTACAAAATGTAAATCTCTGATGTTTTATGAATTATAGTGCGTACCACATAAGAGAGCACTTGGCATTGAGAGATCGCAGCAGGCAAGACGGGAGGTAGAAGGTCAATTTAAATACTTTTCTACAAACATAATAAGGACTATCAAAACACTTATTTGCATGAAATGTTAAATATTAGATAAATTTGATGATAAATTAGCTTCGGTATGAAATAATAAACAATCTTGAAATATGTGTAGACAAATCGGATGCAGAAGCTGTTGATTCTGATATGTAACATGTTTTAAGAATTGGTAGTATATGAGAAATCATGCCAAGTGCATGGTTAAGTGGTCCGCACTACACCTTTACCAATAAATATAAAGTGATGAATATACAATATATTTCAAATTTTCTTTGATTATAAACCAAAAGTTGTTTTCTTTGTTTTCATAATTCGTGTTAAAAACAAAAATGAGGATTATTCATTTTCTGAAAGTTAAATTATTTTTCTGCATGAAAACATATATTATATGGAAAACAACCAAATTTTGCTTTCTTGAGAAATGCACAAATTCCTTCTATTTTGAAATAAAAATAGGTTTTATAAATTTACTAGCTGTATTCTGCCACGCTTTACTATTGAATATTGTGATTCCATGAATGAGAATTGAGTAAAAAATGAAGCATATGTTTTTTAGAAGTTTATTTTTATAAAACTTCAGATGCTAAGGTAATACAGAGCTAAGGCTATGTCGTTTATTGATCAAACTGTTCCCAGAATCAGTCTGATAAAAAATGTTTTCACAGCTCCTCCTGGCGCATACAAGATGAAGTCCCCCCTTGCAGCTTCGTCTTTATCAACTCCATTAAGTGATCTTACATGCACTTATGTTGACACGATAATTTGGAAATGCTTGATTGAACATATGTTATTTATTATAAAATAGGTCCTAAAATAGAAACTACTTAGTCTTTGAACTGCATAAAACATAGTTGCAAATTACAGTATTTTCGTTGCATTAATTTAACGTTTTAAGCCCCTGGTATAGTAAATAACACAGAAGGGAAGTTAACAGAAACTCTTAACTTATGTAAAATAGATTAATGTTATTGTTGAAATTAATTAATTATATTTACCTGTCGTTGACAAAAGTCCAAGCCATCTGAACCATCTTATGAAGCTTAGCCTTATCACCTGAAGAAACAAAACATTACAATATCAATAAATTTTACAATTTTTCTTGTTCACAATTTTATTACATAGAGGTAAATGAGTTACTATCCTTTACAATTTCATTGGTAACAGATAATTTTTGTTCCTTTCAATTAATATTTCACACCATACAAATAAATATCTCCAGGGAAAACATTTAAATCAAATATAAAGCAATTGCATTACCTTTTAAACACTTGGCATACTTGAGGAGAAAACTGTAAGGATGTTCTACCTGAAGATCAAACTTTATTGTCTGTAACAATATCCTTTCTAATGTCATTACTTCTTCCTGTAACAAGTATTTGCTTACTAAATTTAATTTTCTTAAACTACAAATCTTGTTTTGAATATCTATTTAAAAGGTCCCAGAATCTCTTTTATCAAAAACAAAAATCTTTATATAAAAACTAACAATTTATATTCTAAATATTTTAGTTTAAAATTTCCAATAGTAGTTGAGAAAATGGTTCTGACAAAAAAATCTGTAATAAGTATGACTCACAGCATATTATCCATCAATATTTGCATGTTTTTTATGTTAAGTTTTAGGGTCTGAGAACAAAATCGTAACAAGCGGCAAATTATCTTAATGACATTCTTAAGAAATTCTATTGTAATTTTAAAGGTTTAAAATGTAGTTTGGATTCATAATTACCTTTGGATCTTCTCCAAAAGTAGCAAACTTCTGATCTGTTAGTAGATGTCTAGCAGTTTTTATTATGTCTTTGCATTTCTTTGGCGTTTCTTCAACTTTTCCTGCCAAAAACAAGCAGCAACATGCTGTAACCTAAAATTAAATTTCATATATTTTTTACATATATATTATATAATATTATATATACCAAGTAAGATTTTTATATAAGTACATTATAGTGTAAGTAATAAGTTAATACTTGAAAACAGTGTTCCAAAGTTATATATATATATATATATATATAAATGAAGTTAATATATTACTATTGTAAGTAATTTTATCCACCATTAAGAGGAAATGATTTTACCTTGTGTGATGAGGCGCCTTTCGGTTATATATATATATATATATATATATATATATAATATCGCAATATGTATTAATAAAGAACTAAGTCAAAATACAAATACAAGAATTGTAAATTCAATTATAATTCTTGTATTTGTAGTTTGACTTAGTTCTTTATATATATATATATATATATATATATATATATATATATATATATATATATATATATATATTCTTGATATTTTACGTTATCCATTGTCTTTCCGTTGCACTGACTTTATGAAGTTAATATATTACTATTGTAAATAATTTTATCACTCGGTTGAGTGATTCGACAATGGTCAAGTGACCGAAAGGCGCCTCATCACACAAGGTAAAATCATTTCCTCTTACTTTATGAAGTTAATATATTACTATTCGAGTGACCGAAAGGTGCCTCATCACACAAGATAAAATTATTGCACTTAGTGGCGGATAAAAGTATTTACAATAGTAATATATTATATATATATATATATATATATATATATATATATATATATATATATATATATATATATATATATAAATATATATATATTTTTTTTTTAGGTTAGTTTTGGTTGGTAAAGATTATTTAGATTTTTTGGACTAGGAGACTGACAGACTTACCTTGGTAAGAGTCCACACTGTAGTCTTGAAATAGAAACACATACAAGCACTTAAACAATGATATATTTCAACCACACAGTGGTCTTTGTCAATCGAAGAGAAAACACAAAAAGACAGTGTGGACTCTTACCAAGGTAAGTCTGTCAGTCTCCTAGTCCAAAAAATCTATATATAGGCCTATATATATATATATACACACGATAAGCTAGTTATTATTTGGAGTATATTCGTTCATTTTGGAGTGCATAAAATCCCACTTCAACTGTTGTAACGGTTACAATATATATTGTAACGGTTTTTTTGTATTCCTGACCAAACAGCCAGTAATAAGCGCATGTAGTAGCTAATGATTTGATTGAGGCAGGACACTATGGTCTCTGTTTATTATCTGCTGTTCTCTATGTACCTAATTCTTCCGGTTTTTTAATATTAACATAGCAAGTCAAGAGAGAGTCGAATAAGAGAAGCCAAAGTGTGCGTGTCCTAAGGGACCAGGCAGGAACAGGCCATTGCTAGCGGTGACCAAGAGATCGATCTCCGATCAATCGGGTCTACCCCAAAGAATCCAGCTACGGAGGTAACCTTAATATCTTAATACAACGACACAAAAGGTAAAGCTTTCAATATTTTTAATTTATAGATATAACCTCTATTATAAGTATGAGCACCGACCTAGCACGAGAAGGCTATTTGTTCAAATTTCTTTTGTGAGGTGGGACTTCCTAAATTTTATTTTGGGGCATAACTGCATTATTTAGCGTACCTACGGCGGTGTGACAGAAATGGTATCAGAGCATGGTTTGTAAAATAGTTTACAAATTTGTTCCATTAAAAAATTATTGAATAAGGACGCTTATTTTCATAGCTATATCTATAACAATAATTTTGTGAAAGAATGTATTAGCGGTACGATAAGTAAATTCATAGTTTAATTATTTTAAAATCTGTATAAAATAGACAAACACTATCTGAAATACATAAAATCACAAGCACAAAGAATTGTGTAACTTATTATTGTTTAACACGTTCAGCACGGCTAGCGACCCGGCACGCTCTGGGTTCTCTTACTAGGCACCGAGAACATGCCAGTGTGCTCCCCGCTTGCATTTAGAGTGACAGAAGCGCACCGGCACACTCACTCCCAGTCTAATAGAAACTTCTCTAGTGTCGATACGTGTTTGTATAAAGGTTTGATTTTTACGTCAGTGCTTCAGAAGAGTTTGAAGAACAGTGTGCCTGAGTCGTTTTTAAATCCGACCATCCCAAGTTAACTTTTGATGCTTCAACTGAAACAATGCTTCAGGGAGTTTTATGAACAGATTTAATTTGGTTTAACTTTTATATTTTAATGTTTTTTATAAGTTGAACCACTTTAAGCTGCAAAATATCCGGTAAAAATAACGATCATAAAAATAAACTGAGCTTTCTGAACTAACGCAAGAATAAACGATAACTGTCCTATTAGAATGAATGAACCAACTCGAGGTGGGAACAGACTATTGTAAATATGAGTCATTGACAAAATGCTTGGACCCCCGGAAACCTAATATGTTATCATAAGATTGTAGTAAACAAATGTCAGCTAATCTCGGCTATAAATAGTCTCGGACGTAATATATGCATTATCTATGTCTCTGTTTACGTTATCGATCTTTATGGCTTTGTGAAACACATGGCAGAAATAGAAACAAACATTCCGAGTTAAACATCGAGTGCTTATTTCAGTATGTAGTATATTTTAGTAGTAGAGTCTTTAGTTTTGTATGTAAATTATCTTTTTTTCTGTTTCTTTTATTGTGTTTTATTATTTGTTATACAGTATTTTATCATTTGTATTTCATTTTATGAATTGTGACCCGATAAAAAGAACAATATTTTAACATCTAATACACTGTTTTGATATCCCCAATAAACCTGTATACGTTAGAAATAAAATTATTGAGATGAAAACAACGGGCACGATAATTAGATGCTGCGACAAACTATGCAACCTGCATAGCATTCCACTGCCGTCAAGGTGGAAGTTAACGAAAAAACATCCTAAATAAAAAACCTTCCTAAAAACTCAAACACACCAACCATTATGTTGGTACAGATATATAGACGATATATTCGTTTTTTGGACACAGGGAATCTCAACACTGGAAAGTTTTTTGAAGGGCTTATCACTATGTTCCACACTTCAATTCACCTGGGAGAAGTCTGCAGCAACAATCACCTTCTTGGATGTAGATGTAACAATCAGGGATGCGAATATCTATACAGGTGTCCACATCAAACCGACGAACCATCTACAATACCTACATTTCAATAGCAACCACCCTTTGAATATAAAAAGGTCCATACCATACAGTCAGGCAGTCAGGGGCAAGAGAATTTGTTCCAACGATATAGCATTGGAAGACTTTAATAGAAAGACCTTACTAGCTTTCCAAAAAAGAGGATACCCTAAACAACTCGTTGAGAATCAAATCCGCTTGGCTCAGTCATCTGATGTACCCAGACCACCTATGGAGGACAAACTGTCTTTAGTTACAGATTACCATCCAGGCCTAACGAAGCTGAACAAAATATTAAAGGATGGCTTCAAGATTCTTCAAGCTTCCGCCCACACCAAAGATCTTTTCTCAAATCCACCACATATTTGGTTCAGACAACCGTTCAATTTAAAAAGTATTTTAGTACATCCAAAATTACCAGATCCAAGTACTGAAAAACCGCCCAAACTTCCTCACGGCTCCTTTCCGTGCAATAGACCAAGATGCAAGACATGTCCAATACACATCCCAACAAATAGTTTCCATAACCTAGCAACCAATGTGGACTTCAAGATTCAGGGTCATCATACTTGTACATCCAGTAATGTAATATACCAGTTACAATGTAAATTTTGCCCGGCACAGTACATAGGCCTTACCACGGATAGTCTGAGCATCAGAATGAATGGCCACAGACATGACGTTGGAACCATGAACATAGACAGGCCAACCGCTGCTAGTCACAACATCATCTCTTTCAATGATTGCTATACCACCAAAATAATTAAAGCCCTCCCCCCCTGATTGCAACTCTTCAGAATTAAGAAGATGGGAGTTATCATACCAGTGGTATACCAAATCTAGAGAGCCTCCTAACCTCAACATCAGATAAAACTCCTTTTAACTTCCCCCTAACTTCTACCATTTTTAACAGCTCCATTACCTTCCTTCTGACAGACTTTTAATATCTAGTTTCAAGTAACCAATCTTTACACGATTCACATATAACAATTTCTACACATATCACATATAGCTCTATATCATAAACTATAAATCTGTGACATTTGGATGTTTATACACATCTGTGGTTCACTTCAATCTTTTGTTTTGTTTTCTCTTTCTTGACTGAAGAAGATCATGTTGATCGAAATATTTCAAATAAAAGTGTATTAAGTGTTTTATATGTGCTTATTTCCAAGAGATTGCAGTTTTGGACTATTGCCTTTAGGTAAGTCTGTCAGTCTCCTATCAAGTCCAAAAAATTCCTATATATATATATATATATATATATATATATATATATATATATATATATATATATATATATATATATATATATATATATATATATATATATGTATATATATATATATATATATTGTAATAATTGGTAATTTTGTTTTATACAAGTCTTAATAAAAGTTATAATTTAAAAGAAATAACAATTCAATGCTGCTTTTTGTTACAATAAACTTTTAATATCTTAAAATGACATTCCTATTTATCTTTTACAAAGTCACTTACTAATTAAAAATTCTTATTTCCTCTACAAAGAATTACAAAAATTAAGCTTTATTAGCCTCAGTCTAAAATTTGTTATGGCAGCAAGAAGTTTAGTTATAAAATTTAATATGAATTGAAATTGATTTAATTATTTCAATTTGAGCTTGAGCTCTCTTTATCTCGGGTTAAATAGGTGGGTTTTCTAAATTTTGACTAATAAATTTTGAGTTGGCACTTTCAAAAAAATATCTAAATTACAATTCTTACAAGTTAAAATTTTTACAAGTTATTTTAGTTCCTAATTAAATAATTTCCTGAATAATGTCTTCTTAATTGATCAGTTCAATGGTTTGGCTTATTGTTACTCTGTAATTATGATTTAAATACGATACTGCACTTTCCGCACCAGTTAAAAAAATAAAATTTTTACAGCCAATTCTGAATACGTCTTCCTCGTTCCGATGCTTTGTTTCAACTGCCTGACGCTACCTTTGTTAGCAATAAAATGGCCAAGTCGTGAATTTCCGCTATTTTTTCGTTTATTCCTTGTAAGTACAGCTTTACGGATGTCATGTTCTTCTTCTTTACGGATACACTTCTTCTTCTTAACAACTGCACTTAAATTTCTTTGCATTTAAATCCAAAACTGTTTTAGATTATATTTAAAACGAGAAATATTTAAAACGAATATCTTTTGCCGGTCAATGCGCACGCAACTCCACAAATCCGTTATGCATCGTTTTTACTACAGCACATTTCACTAGCTTGCCGTGTGAAAGTTTTAAGTGTATTTTTACATAGTTCTATTTAAATTGTTACCTATCAATTATTTCTAATACATTTTCTTATAAATAGTGATTTGTGTGTTTTTTTCTTTTATATAAAATCTTGTGATTAGATCTAAAATGTGGCTGTGTGCATTTTCTATACAAGTGAAATTAGGTTATGTTTACAATTCGTTCCTGGTATATTTTAGTAATTTTTTTACATACTGAATTTATTTATATATTTATCTTATTTTGGTAAGTGCCTTTTATATATATACTATTTCAAAATGTTACATAGTCCCCAAATTTAGATAAAAAAAAATTTTGATTCCAAAATTCCTTTTTTTTTTTATCTCAATTTTCACATTTTGGGAGTAAACTCTTACTCTATCCTTCTTGCTTGTCTGCTGCCATCTAATTACATATGATATACTTAACTACTAACAATACAATAAATTAACAATTAACATTTAATCAACAATACTCTTACTCTTAACATCTCGTACATTAATCATTTTCTGATTCTTAGAATCTATTTTATAAACTTTTCTTTTTCTTTCTTTATTTTAATTTTAATAGAATGGAATCTTTCCAATCATAAGTCTTTATTTTTATCTATATAATCTATCTTCTGACACAGTGTTCCTTTTTTTAAATTTTAGCCTAACCGAGTCATAGCATGTCTAGGTTGTTTGTAGGTTAGGTCCTTGTTCTTATTCATTCATCCCTTCCTATTTTATTTTTTTTTTTACATATTTTTTTTTTTTATTTCTTTATATTTTTTTTTTTTAAGTGTTTGTTTAATTATTAAGTCATTTCTGGTCTATTTGTTATCTATCCCTCCTACATTCGCTTCCTTCTCCTAATACTTTTATATCCTGAGTCATTCCTGTTGTTACCATCTTATTATCCCTTGTTATTTTCCTTTCTCTCGACTTCTCCCTTTATTTATTTAATTTGTTCTACCTGAAATTTATCTGATTCTCCCTGGTGTGCCTCCCTTGGTTCATAAAATTTCTTTAACAAGCTAATATGGAAAATTCCTCTAATTTTATTGCTTCTAGCATCTTTGATTTCATAAGTCGCTTTGCCATATTTCTTGGTGATCACATAAGGTCGATCATATACATAAAATAATTTTGCCATCTCACCTCTTATACCCTGTGGTTGCCAATTTTCTTTTACTAATACCTTGTCCCCAACATTTAATTCTTCTATTTTATGAGTTTTATTAAATTTCTCTGCTCTCTTATGAGCCTTCTTCTTAATTCTACTCCTAGCAATTTCTAAATGTCTTTCTAAATTTATTAATTTTGAACTCCAGCCAAAATTTTTTATTTCCTTTTGCCAAAACCTTTCATCCTGAATTCCTAGTTGTAGCTGGTTAGGTGTGTATCCTGTAGTCTCATGAGGAATTTCATTAATTGCCTGGTTAATAACCTCTACATACTTTCCCCATTCTCTATGGTTATGATGACAATATGTTCTCAAACATCTAATGATCTCCTTATTCACCCTCTCAACGATATTGCTTTGTGGCCTCCTTATTGGAGAAAATATTGGTTTCATTTCTCTATTTTTTATATACTCCAGCCATTTCTTATTATTAAACTGGGTTCCATGATCAGTCTGTATTCTTTCTACTCTCCCGAAATTTTCTATATAATTTTCTAAACATTTAATTGCCTCCCCCGCGGTTGCCTTTTTCAATTTATAGATTTGAACGAATTTTGTAAATACATCTAACATTACTAATAAATACTTATAGCCTCCTACAGTTCTTTGAGATGGTCCTATAAAATCAATTGACAATTGCTCCTTTGGTTTTTCCACTTGGATCCCTTTCATCTCTCCAAAATTACCTTGGGTTACATTTTTAGCTCTTTGACAAATATTACATGTTTTAATAATTCCCCTAATGCTTTTTCCCATCTTCTTCCAAGTGAAGCTCTCTGATAATATGGTATGACATTTCTTAGCTCCTGCATGCAGGTAATATTCATGACAAGTACCCACTATTTCTTTAATCATTCCCTTTGGTACTACTATTTTCCAACTTTCCCTATTTCTTTTGTATACTAAGTCATTAATAATTTTATAATTTTGAAGATAATTTTGAATGTTTTCTTTTATTTCTCTAACTTCCAAATCTTCTACTTGTAATTTACTAAATTCTTTAAATTTTGTACACATTTCCATATCCATAACTCTTTCTATATAATTTATTTGTAATTCTGAATTTTGGTCTCTTCTTTCAAACTTATTTTTGTCACAAGGGTTCCTGCTCAATAGGTCTGCAACTACATTTTCTTTTCCTTTACAGTGTTCAATAGTATAATCATACTCTTGCATTAGTAATATCCATCTATGCAATCTTGAATTTAAAATTTTACAAGTCTTAATAAAAGTTAAGGCCTGATGGTCAGTCTGGATCACAATTTTTCTTCCTAGGATGATCTGTCTTGCTTTCTGCAGACAAAACAATATAGCAAGTAATTCCTTCTCAGTGGTATAATATTTAACTTCACTTCCTTTTAATGTGCGGCTCATAAACATTACTGCCTTTTTCTCCCCCTTTTCATCAATCTGATAGATGTGTCCTCCTATGGCATATTCACTGGCATCTGTTTGTAGGTAAAATGTTTTCTGGTAATCTGGGTGAGTAAGTACATTTGTTTCCAAAAATTTTTTCTTTAATTTAATAAAATTTCGCTCCTCCTCTTCTGTCCAAATAAATTTGTTTCTATTAGATAATAATTTTAATAATGGTTGTACAAATTCTGAATATTTTTCTATAAATTTATTATAATAATTAGCCATTCCAATAAAACCTTTTAACTGTCGAGGATTTTTAGGTGAGGGAAATTCTAATATAGCTCTAACCTTCTCTTCATCCATTTTTACTCCATTTGTAGTCAATCTATATCCTAAGAATGAAATATCTTTTCTACAGAACTCTGATTTATCAAATTTAATTGTCATGTTGTTTTTTAAAAAAATTTGGAAGATCTTTTCTATTAAATCACTCATCTCCTGTCTTTGTTCCTCAGTTACCTCTTCATTCCCTATTCTTTCAAAAATATCCTCTTTTTTTATCTCTCCCTCCTCTTGTACAATTTTAATATAATTTTTACTCTGGTTTCCAAAAGTTTCAAATTCTTCCCATTTTTCCATATCATTCATTCCTTCCTGTTCATCACAACTCAATTCCTCCTCCATCTCATTTTCAAAATTATTCATCTCCCCTTTAAATTTTGTCTGCCCATCTACACTCATTTTTGATTTATGTAATTTGTTTTCATATTTAAACTCCATTTCCCATTTTCCAAAATCAAGTTGTGCCTCCACATCCATCAACATATCCGTACCTATAATAAATTTTCTCAATAAGCCTGGCACCACTAGGCATTGAAACGGATATTTTACCCCTCCTATTTCTCCTATTACCATGATCATTTTGTTTATCTTTTTAGTTTTCTTATTTGTTGCAGTCCGAATGGTTAAATTTTTTATTGGTAAGATTTCTATTTTTCCTATTTTATTTTTATTCTCTAACATCCATTTCTCCTGGATACATGTTACGTTACTGCCTGTGTCTATTAATGCTAGTAAACTTGTATCTTCCATCTTAATCTCTATCTCTGGGTTTATTATTTTTTTTTCAATTCCTAAATTATAATTTCTCTCCTCATCTTCTTGTTCTAAAAATTTTCTACTGATTAATACATTATTTATAGTTAACTTAATTTTATCGTAGGAGCTTTTATCAAATTTTATCACTGGCAACCTCATTTGTTCTGTTTGATGCTCCTTTTCCTGATCCAAGGCGACGATACCAGTGTTCTCTAGTTTTCCGTTTGACTATGTGCACCATCCTCCTTCCTTGTCCCCACGCCTGTCCTTGCCTCTATCTGATTTATTTCCTTCTGGCTCCTGTCATTTGTTCTGTAATTCCTGTCTCCTCTATTTTCTCGACTATTTTCCTGCCCTGGTCTTGGTTCAATATTTCCCCTCATATGATTATCTATTCTTCTGTTAAAAAACTGGACATATGGCCGTCCTTCACTTCTATATTCATTCCTTCTATACAATTCTCCTGGTCCTGGAAATCTTCTATTTCCCTGCTGTCTCATCCCTTCCTCACCCCTTCTGGGTGGAAATCTATTTCCATTCTGTTCCTCTCTAGGGGTAGGCCTATTCCATGGTCCCCTGTTTCTCTGTCTTATTTCCTTATTTCTCTCCTCTATATCCTCCTCATTTAGCATCCTTTCCATCTCTCGGATCGTTTTTATATTTTGTACTCTTCTTGACAACTGTATCCTTTCATTAAAATGCCGGCTTAATCTCCGGACCATCTCTTCCTCATTTTGCGGTGGTGTCATGTTCTTTAAAACTATGACTCTTTCTATGAAATAATCTGCTCTGGCTCTTCCATTTCCCTCTATATACCTTTCATTTTCTATTCTCTCTTTGATGCCTTCCTGTATTTCTTTGGCCCAGTATCTTTCTATAAACCTATCTTGTAAATCTGCGAAATTTTCCACTTCCTCTCTGATTGATTCCCACCATCTTGCCGCTCCTACTTCCAAGGCTCTATCTATGATTCCTCTCCATTCATTTTCAAATCCTTCCCCTGTCCTACATCCAAATTTTCTCTCCACATACCTATCCAGTCTTTTTAGGAACTCCATAGGGTTCCCATTCCTACCATTAAATTTTGGCATCTCCTCCTGATTCCCGCATGACACCTGTATTATCCTTAGGCCTTCTCCTCCTTTATTTTCTTCCACCTTCTTTTCTACCTTTTCCATTCTCTGGGTCAATTCCCCTTGTTTCTCATTATTCCTCCTTCCTTCTGTTTCCAATCGGTCAATTCTATCATTATTATTGTTTTTCTCAATCGCTATCTCCCTATTTAAAACTCTTAACTCTTCCCTGTTCTGTATTGTCATTCTTTCTACCTTCTCTATCTCTTTCTTATTAATTTCTGTCACATCAGCTATTATTTCTTTTGTTTCCTCTAAATTCTCCTTAATCTTCTCCTCTAAGTCTCTTCTCATAACTCCTATTTCAGCATTATTCTCTGTTCTCAACTGTTCCCTCATATCCTCTATCATTCTCCTATTTTCTTCCTTTAGGCTTTCGAATTTCTTATCCATTTCCAACCTACTTGAGGCAAATCCTCTGTTCATCTCTTCTTTCATCTCCTTATTTTCCTCCTTTATATTCTCTTTTAATTCCTTTTTTAATTCTCTCATATCCTCCTTCATTTCCTCTCTCCCTTTTAGACTCATTTCCATGAGAGATCTCATCATTTCCCTCAATTCTTCATTCTCATTATTTCCCTTTTTCTGTTGGGTTTGCATCAGTGGTAATCCCCTAGCCTCATCTACTTGGGTTTCCACCTCACTCTCTTCTATAGGCATATCTGTGCCTTCCGTTTCTGTCTCTTGTATTTCTAGGCTTGTCCCTTCTTCCAATTCTATTAGGCCTATTGTAGCTTCTTCCTCTTTTTCATCTATTTTTTCTTTTAATGTCACATATTTTCCTTTTGCAGCTTCCTCAATTGCTGTACCCTTCCTAGACCTACTATGTTTGTTGTATTCCTCTAATTTTTTTGTTTTTTTCGCTTTCTCCCTCCTTAAATTATATGTACCTGTTTCAGATTCCATATTTTTTTTTTTTTTTTTTTTTTTTTTTTTTTTTTTATCTAAAATTTCAAAATTCCCCTTTATTCTATTTAAATTTTGAAAATTAAAAAAATTATTGACTTATGGTTGCAAAGTCCTGAAAAGTAAACAATATTAATACAAATATTTAATTAATAATCTTATCTAAAGTGCCTTAAGGTTAATTCTTAAATTTTTTTTTTTATAATCGAGCCCCACGTTTGTGTGCCAAATGTAATAATTGGTAATTTTGTTTTATACAAGTCTTAATAAAAGTTATAATTTAAAAGAAATAACAATTCAATGCTGCTTTTTGTTACAATAAACTTTTATTATCTTAAAATGACATTCCTATTTATCTTTTACAAAGTCACTTACTAATTAAAAATTCTTATTTCCTCTACAAAGAATTACAAAAATTAAGCTTTATTAGCCTCAGTCTAAAATTTGTTATGGCAGCAAGAAGTTTAGTTATAAAATTTAATATGAATTGAAATTGATTTAATTATTTCAATTTGAGCTTGAGCTCTCTTTATCTCGGGTTAAATAGGTGGGTTTTCTAAATTTTGACTAATAAATTTTGAGTTGGCACTTTCAAAAAAATATCTAAATTACAATTCTTACAAGTTAAAATTTTTACAAGTTATTTTAGTTCCTAATTAAATAATTTCCTGAATAATGTCTTCTTAATTGATCAGTTCAATGGTTTGGCTTATTGTTACTCTGTAATTATGATTTAAATACGATACTGCACTTTCCGCACCAGTTAAAAAAATAAAATTTTTACAGCCAATTCTGAATACGTCTTCCTCGTTCCGATGCTTTGTTCCAACTGCCTGACGCTACCTTTGTTAGCAATAAAATGGCCAAGTCGTGAATTTCCGCTATTTTTTCGTTTATTCCTTGTAAGTACAGCTTTACGGATGTCATGTTCTTCTTCTTTACGGATACACTTCTTCTTCTTAACAACTGCACTTAAATTTCTTTGCATTTAAATCCAAAACTGTTTTAGATTATATTTAAAACGAGAAATATTTAAAACGAATATCTTTTGCCGGTCAATGCGCACGCAACTCCACAAATCCGTTATGCATCGTTTTTACTACAGCACATTTCACTAGCTTGCCGTGTGAAAGTTTTAAGTGTATTTTTACATAGTTCTATTTAAATTGTTACCTATCAATTATTTCTAATACATTTTCTTATAAATAGTGATTTGTGTGTTTTTTTCTTTTATATAAAATCTTGTGATTAGATCTAAAATGTGGCTGTGTGCATTTTCTATACAAGTGAAATTAGGTTATGTTTACAATTCGTTCCTGGTATATTTTAGTAATTTTTTTACATACTGAATTTATTTATATATTTATCTTATTTTGGTAAGTGCCTTTTATATATATACTATTTCAAAATGTTACAATATATATATATATATATATATATATATATATATATATATATATATATAAACTGAAGAAGTGAGATTTAAAATTAAAATGTGGTAAATAAGTAAGTAAAAACAGTAATATCAAAGTGTTGAGACAGATTTATGTATCATAAAGGTCAAAGAGATAATAATAAGACACAAGAAAGGGACAGCTTACGAAAATGATAACTTGATATCGGCCATTTAACATAATAAATTAACAAGATCTAATGCCTACTAAAAGTTATAATTCAAAAACGTGTGACACCTATTTTGAGAACCATAATTCACTAATGCAAAAGGGTAAAGAAACTGAACATACACATCTGGGTTACAAATTTCAAATTACTTGTGAAATTTCAAATAGCAACTAAAATATTATAATTAAAGAAATTCACTTCGGGAAAGTACCACTTATTTAAATATTATTTCTGAGCCAATTTCAGAATTAAATCATATTTTAACATTGTTTGTTTAAATCTTTGATTAAGAAGATTTTGAATTTTATAAACAATTATAATACTACATTATATAAACCACATATTTGCTCAAGGTGCACTTTGAGGTGTAGCCCGTAAGCATCAAGAAGTGTTTTGCACCATAATAGGTGTAGTATATATTTTTCTAGATATTGAATAGGTATGTTTCAGCTTTATAGCAGTAATGTAAAAGTTCACCGTCATGGCAACATACTAAATTAAAATTCATTAATTTCTATAAACTGATTATTCTGTATTTTTTACTAGAGTTTGAATTTAAAATTTGCCTTCATTGATAAATAAAAGTTCTTCTTAACAAAAAACGTCTTACAGCCCATAAAAGCCTAAAGTTTGAAACATTTTTTACATAGTTAGAGGAGAAAAACTAATAAAAATTTTGAAACCTAATAAGGTAAGTTACTCAAAGAATGAGGCTGAGTATAAAAATATGGCTAATAACTAAATTTTTAAATTTGAAAAATACATTTCAACAATAAATAAGACTGGGTAAGTAAAAGGTCTCTGTTGAGTACAATTTTCCACTGCATAAAACATATCAGAAAAAAGAATGAAATCAAAAACTTTTATTGCAAATAGAGTATATTTACAAAAAATCAAGTTCATTTGCAAGAAATATGTTCACTAGATCAATAACTCCCCACAAGTAGCAGGTTATACTATCTCCCTTTAAGTGTCTACAAACAGTAAGTGAGTAAATGTATATGACTGTGTACAAAATTTTATAACAAATGTTTTCAATAAGATGGTTCTTTTAACGAGTCAAGAATGATTATTCAATAGGAATTTTCAACAAATAATTTTCTATCTTTGGTAAATCATAAACTTATGGACAAAGAAAAGATGTCAACAATGTTTTTGTCAATATTGTATAATAAGTAGTTGTAGAAGTGTCTTATTAAACAATCATTCTTGACTCATTAAAACAGCTGTCTCTTATTCCAAACAATTTCTTAACAATGACACAAATGGTAAACAACAATAGTGTTTATAACAGGCATTTACAACTGATATAATTATAACTTAATCAACTCATCTCATAATACTACAATTTATAATTATTTGTATGCAAAATAATCATAATTTATGATATTGAAAAATGGATACAAATAAGATTTAAATTTCACAAATAAAACATTAACTACTATACTTACGTATCGTGGGAAGTTCTTAAATGAATGGTACATATAGAACCTGTGAAAATAAACAACTCCCGTGGCCATTGTATTATAACCTAAATCCATTTTAGTTCCAGTATCTATGATGAATCTTGCTCCTTCTTTACGATAACGGCATTCAGTTTCATATTCAATTCCCTCTGCTATGGATGGTGTATTTCGAAGATCTTTTTTCTCAAAATACCAAAACGGCATACTCACATCTAAAAAAGTAATAAGTTATATTTTATTACTTGAAGATAATCATTCAATGTGGTATATAGTCATGTTATATAAAATTATAACCAAAAGTTAAATTTTTAGATTTTAAGTTTAGTATTAAAATAAACTGACTTTGACGTAGTGCAGTGCGATATAGCTACTTTCGCAGCCAGTTCACGCTATTACGGACTAACATTAAAAATGTGCAGAAAAATAAACTTTTTGCATTTTCTGGGGGAAAACGTTTATATTAGTGTTTTACATGGTGAATAAGTAATAAAAAAAAAATTTTAACAATATCAGTAAGACTCGTTTACGCTATACATGCCATTACAAACCTAACATTTACTTACTTCTTAGTACGGGCGTCCAACATCATTCGTACCCAATGGCCCGGTGTCTAATGTACGCAGCACAAGCAAGCTGCCAGTGTTTTTTTATTTTTAAGGATGACCTAACATTTAAAATGTGAAAAAAATTAACTTTCCGTACTTTCTGCGGAAAAAAAGTTGATATTCGTGTTCTACACATTAATACGAGTAATATAATAATAAAAAATTTTTTTAACACCAACATCATTAAGACTATATTTTTACCGAATTTTTGACAATTCCAATAGCCAACGTCAAATAACAGATTTATTCCAAAATAATCTAACCATTATAACCGACACAAGTTTGCAGCTTTCAACACTTTAGTTAATAGGTTGTAAAAAACTTTGAATAAAAAAGGTTTTGATATTGAAGAACGTATTAAAAATATAGAAAAAACTAATGGTTATGATCGCAAAATTATTGAAAATATTCTAGGAATCATAAGATTAGGATTGTTTGGAAAAAATTAACAACATTACCTTTGGAAAAAAAGCCAATTAATAGTTTACCTTTTGACAGAGTTTTAACTAAAGGGTTGGAGGGAATTTTTAGGAATGTTGAGTTGAAAGTTGCGTATAAAACTCATAACCTTAAAAATGTATTAAGTAATGCTAAAGATAAAAATGAAACACTTTATAAATCAGGGATTTATAAAGTTAATTGTAAAGATTGTAATCAAATATATATTGGACAGACAAGACGTAAAGTTATAACTAGATTTAACCCTTTGATTAGCAATGTATATCTGCCCTGATATGGCCCCTGGAAGGAAGATATTTCTGAAAGATTTTTACAAAGTATCTAATTTATTCATAAAAAATATTATTAAAATTAATTTCTTTCAATTGATGAATTGCATGTTCCAAACCATTTCTGTTTTCCTAATTGGAAATGGTTCAATGTGACTTTTGAATTTCTTTCCAAGTACATTTTGATTTTGCTAAAATCGTACACGTGAGCATGGTAAATAAATACCCATTATATTTGTTAGGTAAAAGTGCAGAAGCTCGGCGCCATACGATATTTTGGGAAATGGTTTAACACCACCAAATAGAATGATATCCACAAGAATAGTCCTCGTAACTTTCCGAGGTCAATTAAAAAAAAATTCTTGTGGATATCGTCCTATTTGATGGCTTCGAACAGTTTCCCAAAATATCGTATGGTGCCGAGCTACTGCATTTCAACCCTACTTTTTATAGAGAGAGTAATTATTAAGATCAGTGACTACCTCTCTGATCAGCGAAATATTTTTAATCCTAATCAATTTGACCATGCTTAACACGAATCTGAAGTTATTTTTTATAGCAAACATAAATTAACATAAAATAAACTAACCTAAACTGATCTTAATAATTACCAAATAGAGAATTGTTTACTGTACTTACTATTTGTCCCCCAATAATTGATGTAGTATTACACAAACTTGTGAAACTTGAAAAATGATGTTACTCCAATTTCATAAATATTAAGTAAATAATACTTTATTTTTCATATTGTTATTACCTTTCTTTGATTGTAAAGTGGATGTTTTCTGCTTTATAATTGCTTCCCCTTCCATTTTCAGGAATGGAATACTAGGACAAATAATACTAGTCCGTATTAATTTTGTACATGAAACTCAAGTTCTCTTCGAATATCACAAGCTTAAACCAAATAAGGATAATTAAAATCGTCTTGTAAAGACTGGAAGTTAACAGGTAAGTAACTTTAAATGTTTAAAATTAAGAGAAACAGAGAAACAAATCTGTCTTGCACATTTCCAAATGTTTCTATTGAAGTACACTCTGCACTAGAAATTAGAGAAGGGCGAGTGAACTGTGAATCGATTCACATGAACCGATTCAGTAAAAAGATCGAATCGAAGTTCGATTCCTTAAGAGGAACTGCGGTTCAGTCAAGTAGAGTAGTAGAGATCGGTAGTACAGGCTGTCAAAGTTTTATAAGCGTAGTTCGCGCATGTAGGAGAAGTGAGTAGGGAGTACGGCCGGCTGTAGAAGGGATGACTCACGTTAGATGCTTACGTTTGCGCATGCGTGCTCTGGCTCGTTCTACTCCAGCTGACGTAAAGAAGGGATAGTAGCTATTACAGTCGACTATTTTATTATCTGTGGTTGGTCGGTGGATATTAGTGAAAAGCCCCCAAGGATACGTCAACCCTTCCACCCTGTTGGAGGTCGCTCTTTTAGGAAAAAGAGGCTCCCGTAGGCCTAGACCATATAAACCTACGGTACGGAGAAACCAGAAAATTCACTAAATATATTTTGGTTACAGTATTGGCTACAACGGTTTAATACATGTCTTGTAACTCATAATTTTATTTATAATGGCACAAAGACATCTGCGTCAGATTCTTCACTGTCACACTCAGATTTTCCATCGCTATTATAATCATTGTCATTTGTAATTATTATACTTTCGAACTGCTTGTTCATAGCTCTGTCTGTCTCGTAAAATTCATTTTTTATTTTTAATACATGATTGCAACATTTTTTCCAAAAATCCGTACCCCTTTCGCTTAACTCCTGTTCAACCATTGTTTTCACATCACAAATGTTATCCGTAACGTTCTCTATAGCAATCTCATTTTTTATTTTCCCCCAAATTAATTCCATGGGATTCAAGTCTGGGTGGTAAGGTGGCAGTCTCAATACTTTATGACCTTCACGTTCCAATAAGCGATCGAAATAATACTCCTCGTGGCGTGACTTGTTCATTTTAACTAACTCATACAGTGCACATTTCAACATTGCTTCAGAATATGGAATGTTTCTTTCTTTTAACCATGTCATCAATATTGACTTCCTGCTGTTTGAATTTGGAGTAACAGCCGCTAATTTATTATGATAAGGAGCGTTATCTACCACAAGAATAGATTTGTTTTGGGAGATTTCTGATTAGCTGATTTCCTCCCAATCCATTTCTCATAGTTTTCTGCATTCATGTCGTTGTGATAGTCTCCTGTTTTCTGGCCTGCTCTAAAGACCAAAAGAGCATTTTCCACACCTCCTGTTTCACTGCCAGCGTGGACTATGATTAGTATTGATCCCTTTAAAATCAAGCTTTAAAACTATTAGCACAATCTTCAATGTTGGGAGCGCGTGATGAATCGTATGAAAATTAAGCACTATTTTTCGTAATGCACATTTTTGAAAATCATCGATGTTGACTTTTTAAATTTTTTCTTGGACGAATTTCACCTGGTGTACTGAATGTTTCGTTTTCTACTAGTAGTTTTTCCTCCGTAAATAATTTCCTTAATCTATGAACTGATATTCCACAAAGGTTTGCTACGTGGTCTTGAATTACCGAGCAAGACATGTTGGGATTTTCAAAAGATAAGTTGTTAAATACATTAATAATAATGCATTTAGTTGGCTTCTGAGAGCCACTCCTTTGCCGAAAAGACTTGTTGTCTTCGGTTGAGGCATATTTAGTATTGAAAAATACTGTTTTGGTCGGTATACTTAATTCATAAACATTGTCTCATAAACTAAAACGATAACGGTACTATTTGCTGTGTTGTGCATTCCAGCGAGTCAGCTGTAAAATCCCGCCTCCACTACCGCACTACTATTTCTCCCCACCATCGTATCTACCAAATTCGACTCTGCGCACCACGCTAACATAACTCTGACGACCTGTACTACTCTAAGAGTAGGGGGAATCGACTCTGACTAGTCTGACTCACGGAATAAGAGAATTAGAAGTGAACCGAACCTAATCCTCCCACTCTTACCTAAAGCTATAAGCTCCTTCGTAGTCCGTTCGTTCGTTCAATGACGCCGAGTCCTCCCACTTCCACTTTTGTCCAGAATCAGCTAGATTCGTTCAGAATCAGCTAGGTGGAAGAACTCGATTCCTTTGTAACTCACCACGTGTGCATTTCCTCGTTCTTCACGTTCACGATTCATTGTTCGTTCGTTCGTTGGTTGGTTTACTTTAGAAATACAACTTTTTATAGCATTCAGTTTTCAATGGGCTGCAAGTAACAGAAGCTATCACTAAAAATATCAGTAGTTTGAATCAATGTATTGTAAAACCTTTTGTCATGATTATATATTACAAACAAATATATATACATAATATAAAAACAAATAATACCGGTAATTTAACAAAATATGAAATAAATTGAGACCATACTTAGAACACAAATAAAAAACACAAACACTTTCATTCTTTTTATGATTTCAAAATTTTTAACTATTGATTAATCATCTTTATTTCTGCCAGAAATTTTGTATATATTAAAGTATATTTTTCTGCCTTACCTAACGTCAAAACATAAATAGCACTAACAGACATAAAAATGATTATATTGAGAATGTCAACTTAGTTAGACGAAAATAGGCATGAAGACGCTATCAATTTCTGAAAGGTAATTCGCATAAATACCAAGTTCGATTCTTGTTCAAGTACATATAAAAGTGATAAGTGAATATAAGAAAACAGTGTTGCAAAGTTATATATATGTATATGTTTATATATATATATATATATATATATATATATATATATATATATATATATATATATATATATATATATATATATAAGTTATATAAACATTTTATGTGAACATTTCATAATTAAATGCGTGCTAGGAAGATTCCTGCTTACGCAGCTTTAGTATTATATAGGTGTGAGAACAGAGCCCCGGCAGTGTGTAAGTCGCCTCTGTATCGCACAGACATTTTCCACTCCGATTGAGTGCACATCAATTGTATTGTTTTATTAAGTAAAATTAATGTAACAGTTTTCTAAATTAATTGTTTATTAAATTCAAAGGTTTGTTAAAAATAAAAATCATTTTTAAAAACCTTTCTTGCTTAATATAAAACGTAACTGGCGCAGTCGGTAGGACACCTCAAGGAAGTTAGTGAATATAACGTCCGTCGGTTTTAACCGTTAATTGAGGAAACCTTAAGTAGAGTGAATATCTACAACCACTTAATAGAGCGCATATCTATTAAGAACACGAGCGAATATCGTGTAGGTGAAAAGTGAAAAGTGAAAGTTGTTCAAATGAGCAAAGTATTTTGGATCAACTTGTAAGTAGATCTTAAGATATAGAATTAAGAAAAAAGTAGAGTAAATACTTTTTAATTTTATATAATTGATTTTTAATTTTTATTATTTTGAAAAATAATATTAAATAATGGCAACGCCAACATTAAAAAAGGAGTATCTTGACATGATACCCGAGTATAGTGGAGAGCCCACTATGCTCCACAGATTTATCTCGATATGTGATAAGATAGTGAATAAGTTTTATGTAAGCGAAAATCCAGAGGATTTTCAAAATGAGTATCTGTTCTCCTCTATTCTTTCTAAATTAAAAGGCCAAGCACTGGAAATGGTTGTAAACTCTAACTCTTACAATTGGCACGAAACTAGAAAAGTATTATTAATTAGTTATTCAGACAAAAGAGATTGTTTCACATTAAACTTAGAGATGTCAGAATTAAAACAAGAAAGTAACGAATCACCATTTCAATTCTATGAGAAAATTCAAAAGTTACTAAATTTACAAATTTCATTTTTTATGAATAAAGAGCCTCAAAGGCAGATGGCTAAAGACATTTTAATAGAATACGTTCAGAAACTAGCTTTAAGAGTTCTCCTTAGGGGTTTGCATGAACCCATCGGGTCACTAATGCGTACCAAGAACCCTAACACTCTTAGTGAAGCACTTAATATGCTCACAAACGACTTCCAATTTAAAAATAATAAGATGTTTACTCAGCCAAGCAAACAACCAGTCTTTCAGAAAAGCCAAACTCATAACGTAAGAAGACCAATACATACTGAATTTAAATACCACCAAATACCTAAACAACCTTATCAACACCCAAATCCTTCCTATAGACCACCAACTTTTGCTAATCAGGGTCAGCCTCAAAGGGGACAACCAAACAACAACACTACTAAACCTCAGTATCCTCAGCGAAATACGGGTTATCAACCTACCCCTATGAGTATTTCCACTAGACAGACAGATAGGCCTTCTAGACAAACGAATTTGTATCAAATGACCGGACAAGGAGCCGAAAAAGACGATTACACTATGTACCAGACTAATGGACAAGAATCATTCGCTTTTGAAGAAGATCTCGGGAAAGAAGAGTACTTCGAAGAATCCCAAAATTTAACCGACAACTACGAAGAAGAGACCGCTAAAATCGATCAGGACGATTTTTTAGGACATACAAGCCTCGGAATCGATTTTCAATAATGAATCTACAAAGCGAAAATAACGAGCTACCATTTATATACGACACAAACACCAAATCTAGAATATTAATTGACACAGGCAGTACTAGATCATTTATGCGAAAATCTTTAGGCTGGAAAAATTTTAAAACAAGCATTAAAAAAGAGCCGTTTGAAGTAATCACCGCACACGGCACTTCAAAAGAAAATTTTTGTTGCACCATACCTCTGTTGTCTAAAAAAGCAATTAAATTTTATTTATTTGACTTTCATCAGAATTTCGACCTATTACTCGGGCTAGACAATATAAAAGATTTAGGAATAAGCTTAGACTTTATAAATAATAAATTAATACTTTGTGATGAGGAAATCCCTATTCAATATTTTAACACTGAAAAAGGAAGTTGTAATAAAACAGACAGCACGTCAATAAAGCAGGAACAATTTAGTTATGTTATACAAGCCCGCACTAGCCAAACAGTTAAATTAAAAATACAAAATATTCATAATGGAGAAGGTATTTTACCACACAAACAAGTGAACGGATTAGAAATTCCGCAGTGTATAGTTTCAGTGCATAAGGGTGAAGCCTATTGCCCTATTATAAACAATACGGAAGAAAATGTAAAATTAACAATAAGTAAACCATTAGAAGTAAAATCTTTAGAGGAATATAATATTTTCAGACCTGATGCAATGCAAATGAACGCTAATTTCAATTTATTAGATTATAAACAAAAAATTCGAGAAGAAAAAATTTAGATTTATCAAAATTTAGAATGGAACATATGAACTCGGAAGAAAAATCCGCTATAACAAGTTTAATAAAAGATTATGCAGATTTATTCCATATTGAGGGAAACGATTTAACTTTTACCAACCAAATAAAACATGTTATTAGGACTACTGATGAAATTCCCGTATACTCCAGAAATTATAGATATCCAGAGATTTACAAGAACGAAATTAATAAACAAACTGAGGACATGCTTGAACAAGGAATTATTAGACCTTCAAATTCTCCATGGAACTCTCCTGTCTGGATTGTACCCAAAAAACAAGACGCTTCTGGCAAAAGAAAATTTCGATTAGTAATAGATTTTAGAGGATTAAACAAGAAAACAATTGACGATAAATTTCCCTTGCCAAACATTACCGACATATTAGATAAATTAGGACGATCTCAGTATTTTACAACTTTAGATTTAGCCTCAGGATTTCACCAAGTAGAAATGGATAAAAATAGCATAGAAAAAACAGCGTTTTCAACAGAAACGGGACACTATGAATTTTTAAGAATGCCATTTGGACTAAAGAATAGCCCCCCTACATTTCAAAGAATTATGAATAACATTCTGAGAGGAATCCAAAATGAAACATGTTTAGTTTATTTAGACGATATTATAATTTACTCCACTAGCCTCCAAGAACATATACAAAGACTTAAAGAAGTATTCGACAGATTACGCAAAGCCAACTTTAAAGTACAGCTGGATAAAACAGAATTTTTAAGAAAAGAAGTAGCGTATCTAGGGCATGTTGTTACACCGGAAGGCGTAAAACCTAACCCAGCAAAGATTTTGGCAATCAAAAACTATCCAATACCCAAAACCACCAAACAAATTAAAGGATTTTTAGGACTAATAGGCTATTATCGAAAATTTATTAAAAACTTCGCCAAGATAACAAAACCGTTTACTAACTGTTTAAAGAAAAATGCAAAAATAAACATAGAAAATCCAGACTTCATAGAATGTTTTGAAACATGTAAAAATATACTGACTAATGAGCCCCTTCTACAATACCCAGATTTTGAAAAGGAGTTTACTCTAACAACAGACGCTAGTAATTTTGCACTAGGAGCAATTTTAAGCCAGGACAAAAATGGAAAGGACCTTCCTATAGCGTATGCCAGCAGAACTTTAAATGACAGCGAAACTAATTACTCCGCGATTGAAAAGGAATTATTAGCAATCGTATGGTCTACTAAACACTTTAGGCCTTATTTATTTGGAAGAAAATTTAAAATTTATACAGACCATAAACCTTTACAATGGTTATTTTCAGTTAAAGAACCAAAATCCAAGCTTTTAAGATGGAGATTAAAATTAGAGGAATATGATTATGACATAAGATACAAAAAAGGCAAATTAAACCAAAACGCCGATGCCTTATCTAGAATACAATTGAACATTACTAATAAAAGGTCAACATACACCCAACACACTGTAGAACCAGACCTTGATTTATCTCCAGCTGGATTAATCCAACGTTTCTTCCCGGAATTAAATGAAGATAACGAGTCTATGGTCGTACAACTCGACGCAACAGATAATGCCAACTTAGAGTACGATCAAGAAAGTGACAGTCAAACCGTGCATTCCAACTTCGAAGGGAACACCCAAATTGAAATACCAATTTCCGACGAACCTGTAAACTTTGGGAGAAATCAAATATTTTTGTCATTAGTAAAGTATGAGCCAAAGAAAGTAAAAATTATAAAACTATTCGGAACTTCAAAAATTCGTTTAATGGTCGAAATATCAGAAAATAACTTTAAAGAAGACATAGTTAACTTTGTAAAATCATATTTGGTACCCAAAATAAAATATAATCTATATTTTGAAGACGATTTTTACGAGAAATTTGCATCATGCGTAGCCAAAAATTTCAAACAAACTGAACTAAATTTGGTTAAGTGTAATAACAAACTCTTAGACCTAACTTCGGAAGAAGATACCTTAGAAACGATAAGTAATTATAATGTCAGCAAAACCAATCACCGAGGGATACAAGAAACATACGAACAAATTAAGCGAAGATATTATTGGCCTAATTTAAAATCACTAATCCAAAATTTCATAAATCAGTGTGACATATGTCAAAGAACCAAATATGACAGAATCCCCTTACAATTAGAGATGAACTTGACGCCTACAGCTGCAAGGCCTTTCCAGATAATTCACATCGACACTATCTCTTTAGAAAAGAATGCGTTTATCAGCATTGTCGACAGTTTCACAAAGTATGCTCAAGCTTATCGCTTGGGAAGCTCTCAAGCTACAGAGATTGCAGACAAGTTATTAGATTACTTTGCGCAGTTCTGCTTACCAACAGTTATTATCTCAGACAATGGAACGGAGTTTAATAACAGAATTGTGAAGGAGATATTAGACCTGCATAAAATCAAAATCCATTTTATCAGTACACAAAACCCCCAATCAAACGGATTATGTGAAAGATTCCATTCCACCTTAATAGAACACATAAGGCTGTTAAATAATCAAATCGAATTTAAAAAAGACAGTATAATTAAGAAAGTTAAATATGCTATAATAGCCTATAACAATAGCATTCATTCAGTCACAAAATTAACGCCGTGCGAAGTCTTATTTGGACACATAAATTCAAACTCTTTATTAGATATAGATTTAGAAAAACAAATTGTAAATGACTACGTTTTAAACCATAAGGAAAAAACAAAAATACTTTACGAAAACATTAGGGATAGCAATCAAAGAATTAAAGAAAAAGTTTTAGAAAAAGGGAATGTAAACAAAGAACCACTTCCAGAAATACCATCTGAAGTTTATATAAAGTCAGTTCAGAAGCAAAGCAAAACGAAAAACAGATATAGCAAGGAAGAGATAGCTTCAATAAACAAGGAAAGAAAAACTGGTAAAATAAAGCCTAGACATCATAACACAAAAGACAAGATACATTTGTCGAAAATTAAAAGGCCTAAGAAGATAAAAAATGTAATTAATGCTCAAAATAATTTTCCAGGTCCCTCCTGTTCGTCATTGGCACAGCCACCGACTCAGCAGAGATCAGAGAAGTCAACAACAACCTCGGAATAATCCCAATAGACCTTGGGCCGGCCAAATTAGAATCTTCCTACCATACCTTTGTCCACTATTTTGATGTAAGAAACTTAGTAGCTCATCTAAATAACATTGATGCTTATTATTATGACGTATTGCAAAATTTTGAAACTAGTTGCTACAATTGTAACGGTAGCTTATTAAACAATGAATATGTAACCGATAACAGTAATAGAATAAGAGATATTGTTAATTATTTTAAATATGTTAATCACAGTAAAAATGTAATAGAAGAAAAATTAGAAATTATACTCTTAAGAGAAAATGGTAACAAAAGAACAAAAAGAGGTCTTATAGATGGACTAGGGTCCGTTATCAAATCTTTAACAGGCAATTTAGATGCATATGATGGTAAAAAATATGACAAAATAATTAAAGATATTGAAAATGAGCAAATTAAGATTAATTATCAAATTGAATCTCAATACTCCTTTAGTAATAATATTATGAAGGAATTAAATAAAACTTTTATTGTAATTGATGAAAATTTTGTAGAATTAAAAAATAAGTTAAGTATTGTGAATCGTAATGTAAATGACTTTGTTGAACTAGAAAAATTTAGAAGTATTCTAAACCAATTGAACATTTTATATGACATGATGTTACAGGTAATCACAGATTTAGAAAATTCTCTTACATTTTGTAAACTAGGTGTTGTACACCCTAGTGTTATTTCAACCCAAGAATTATATGAAGAATTAAACAAAATTTATAAATATTATAACGAGAGGTTACCTTTAGAACCTAAAATGGAAAATATGTGGGAATTAGAGAACCTAATTAAAGTTAATTGTAAACTAAATTCTGAAAGGATTGTTTATTTTATAAATTTACCCATTGTAGAAAAAACTCAATTTAAATTGTATAAATTACACTCTATACCCACAAAATATGAAACAGATTATGTAACAATTATACCAAAGGTAAGGTACATATTAGTGTCTAACTCTGTAATATTAGGTTTAAACAATGAATGTAACTATAAAACCGATTCCATATACTTTTGCTCATTCGACATTCTAACACACCATAAATTAGACTGTGAAGTGTCCATTATCAGGAACAACGATGCCAGCAACTGTGAATATACTGCATTGGAAGTTACAGACAACTTAATTAACTGGATCCCAGAAATCAACCTTTACCTAGCGACCTTCCCCAACAAGCAGACTCTGGAAATTACCAATCGCAAGGCAACTACCACCGTCACCCTTCAAGGCATATATTTGATAAAAACTAATAATGATTCAATCTTTTTCAACAACATGAAACTGAGCCATACATCAACAACTTCGGGAGGCCCTCCTATTTTCATGGACACGTCCAAACTACAATTTTCAATGAGTAAAATGCCAGAATTCTCAGTAAACGTTAAACGCCTAGAGTTGGACAAAATAAACACAGAAACCATCTCAAGAATTGACCCAACTATGGAAATAACCCACCACATCAGTATCTGGACTATTGCCCTTTACGGAGGCGTATTCAGCAGCCTTATATACTTCGCCCTCATCAGGAAGAAGAAGAAGACTTCAACCAACGCCGAAACTTCGCCAACCCCCGAAGTTCTCTTTAGGGATGGAGGAGTTATATAAACATTTTATGTGAACATTTCATAATTAAATGCGTGCTAGGAAGATTCCTGCTTACGCAGCTTTAGTATTATATAGGTGTGAGAACAGAGCCCCGGCAGTGTGTAAGTCGCCTCTGTATCGCACAGACATTTTCCACTCCGATTGAGTGCACATCAATTGTATTGTTTTATTAAGTAAAATTAATGTAACAGTTTTCTAAATTAATTGTTTATTAAATTCAAAGGTTTGTTAAAAATAAAAATCATTTTTAAAAACCTTTCTTGCTTAATACAAAACGTAACTTATATATATAATAAATTAAAAACATTTCAAAAACAAGAATACTTTTAATGCATATATTATTCAAAGCTTTTCGCCGATAAAAAAGTACCAGCATCTTCAGGAAAATAATTATCTCATAATTAGGGATGGGCCGATTCCGATTCTCGATTCCAGGAATCGTCGATTCTAGGTGGTATCGAAGAATCGTCGATACTCGATTCTTCATCATAAAAGTGTTGATTCCGATTCCTATTTTGCTAACTCTTAAAATATGTGTGTGGAGTAATTTATTGGAAAAATAATTAATTACCAACTATGTCTTATTTATATATTAGTTAATTTGAATGAATTAAATGATAAAAGTAAAAGAAAATATTATTATTTATGAAGCAACAGCAATCATGATCGTAACCATTTCCGGTCGTTTGACATCGCTCGTCTCTCTCTCTCTCTCTCTCTCTCTCTCTCTCTCTCACTAGAGCGGGTTCGATACTCTCCCCCCCACGTGTCTTACTGCCACTGATTTATAGATGTCACAACAAAACACACAAAAAAGAACAGTAAAAACTCGATTAACAGTGGCCATGATGGTTGAGAAACACTATATTATTCCTCCGAAACCTAACCTCAATAAATTATATTAGACAGATATCACTCTCACAGTAATGTAATATATTTGGGAGCGAAAAGAAAATAACACGATTGTAATAGCAAATGAAACTATTTATTACATGATAAACAGATCCGCACAGTAGCTATAAATGTAGCAAAATAATGTACAGCAATATAAACTTACAGGTGAAATAGTTTGTGTAGTTTAACAAACAAAGCGAACGCGTCACTGCACCTTAATACTTTAGCTGCCGGCCACAATATCGGCGTTTTCAAAGAGAATTGCCAAAATATTTTAAGCTCATTTTTAAATAATTTGTTCTTATACTTTGTTCCCCTATCATATCTAAGTATGAATATACGTTTATCATAATATTTATAAAAATACGTGTCGGACCAACTGGCCCAACATAGTTTTTTCCTACCGTAAATAACACGTAAATAAACTCCGTCGGACAAATTGACCCGACATTGTTTTTGATTTAATTAAATTTTATTATCTGTACAACACTGTTTTGATATTTTTGTGTTTTGTGTTAGCAAGAAACAACAAAACCATAATTTCATATCCCGGTTACCCAAATAATAAACTGACTGGTGATAAAAGTGTTTTGGCGCCAATCACTAAGACACGTAAACGTGTCACGTGTGATTGATTTGTGAGTTTATAAATATTTTGTGAATAGAACTAAAGTGTAATATATTCTCTCTTTGATAAGTAATACTTCAGGTCCAATAAATACTATCCAAGACTCATATTAAGTAAAAGATTTAACACCAAATAATTTACTTCTTAAGGAATTTACTTCCTAGTAAGGATGAGTTTATCTAAGTGTATCAATGTTTGTACTTAACTTTCACAAAGTCCGTTTTTAAGGATTATTTTACAACTAAATATTTAATCAATATTTCCGACTTACTTTTAAGGTTTTGTGAAATTTTGAAAGCGGTAATGAAAATCATTACAATACGTTATAACAAATATGTGTGTCGGCCCGTAACTGCGGAAAAAAAGCTCTTAGAATAACATCATGTTTTAATCCCGTCGGCGTTTATCTATCAAATAAAAAACATCGTAATTACATCTGTAAGTAGTGTGAAGCTTGTTGTTAAATAATGTGCCTTAATTTTTCCAAAAGTAGCAACACCAGCTGAGTAGTACTAATAAACATAAAGCGTTAAGAGGCCCGACGGTATTCGGTTCAGGGTACTGGCTGTCGCGTCAATTCGATGACGGTTAACAGAAACTGACGGTGGAAAACCACATAACATGTCAAATATGAAAAAGCACTTAACAACATTCATTTTGCCCAAATTTATCAACAAAAAAGATCTATACTTGAAGAAACTTTATCCT
Source organism: Prosapia bicincta (assembly GCA_036971475.1). Lineage (NCBI taxonomy): Eukaryota > Metazoa > Arthropoda > Insecta > Hemiptera > Cercopidae > Prosapia > Prosapia bicincta. The sequence continues at coordinate 355,906,892 of JBAIZL010000001.1, read as the reverse complement.
CAGACACAGGACCTACAAGTGATAGTGGGTTAAAAATCAACTGGGATTGAGTAATAAATACAAAATAGGCCTGAATCAGTTTCACTTTTTCCAGACACCTGCCGAAAAAAGGTCCCACCAGATGTGGAGAAGGTATGCCCCACTAATCCAGAATTTTTGAGGAAGAAGGTACCCCAGGGGAATTGACAGTAGTAGAAGAAGTAAACAATTATCTGGGGGAACCATTAGCCAGTCCAGATTGTGATGTTGGGAAGTATTGGGCAGTAAAAAGTACCAAATGCCCTCATTTAAATGCAATGGCAATAAAATATCTGTCTGCCCACTCGCGACAGTGTTTTCTGAATAACCTTTCTCAACTTCAGGAGTTATATATGACAAGCGATGAAACTAGCTTGACCCACAACGTGTTCAAATGCTTGTGTTTTTTAACAGAAATGTACATTACCTGCCAGACTTTTAAATATTAAAAACTATCCTATTTGTATTAATTTTTTTACTTTTTATGTTGGTCGTTTGTTTTTAATTTTTGTTTTGTTTTGAGAGACAATGTAAATAGGCTAAGGTATTTTTTCAAACATCATAAAATAAGTAAAGTTCACATTTTTAAATTCCTATTGATAAATCAAGGTTGAAAGTTTTGTGTAGCCTATTACATTAAAACAGAACTTTTAAAAGATTTTGCCAAATGACCAAGATGTTAACTAAATTAATTATTAGAGAGCTAGCGTGTACGCTAATATAACTTGAAAGAATTGAGAATCGACTAAGGAATCGAGAATCGAACGGAAAAATTTAGAATCGGAATCGAAAATTTTAGGAATCGGCCCATCCCTATTCTTAATTATAGTGGATAATTATTTTTCTGAAGATGCTGGTACTGTTTTATCGGTGAAAACCTTTGAATAATATATGCATTAAAAGTATTCTTGTTTTTGAAATGTTTTAAATTTATTAACTATATTACAAAAAACATATCACTATATTTAAAGTTACTATTTTGAAAGTTAGAAGTGATGGGATGGAAGAGTTTGTGTGATCTGTGCCGTGTTTGATCAAATGGCAACAAGGCTAAAAATTAAACACACTAGAACAGTATGAAATATATAGACATAGCAACACACATAAAAACGACATCATAAATGAAGGAACACGACACAGATCACACAACATAAAAAAGCAAGTGAATATATATATATATATATATATATGTGTGTGTGTGTGTGTGTGTGTGTGTGTGTGTGTGTGTGTGTGTGTGTGTGTGTGTGTGTGTGTGTGTGTGTGTGTGTGTGTGTGTGTGTGTGTGTGTGTGTGTGTGTGTGTGTGTGTGTGTGTGTGTGTGTGTGTGTGTGTGTGTGTGTGTGTGTGTGTGTGTGTGTGTGTGTGTGTGTGTGTGTGTGTGTGTGTGTGTGTGTGTGTGTGTGTGTGTGTGTGTGTGTACATTAATCACTTCAACATTGTTAAATCTTAACATTAACAATGTTAAAGTGAAGTGAATAATTAAGATTCACGGAAAGTAATGAATTGCAAAATTAAAGTATATATATATATATATATATATATATATATATATATATATATATATATATATATATATGAAGTTAATATATTACTATGTAAGTAATTTTATCCACCATTAAGTGCAATAATTTTACCTTGAGTGATGAGGCACCTTTCGGTCGTTGACCATTGTCGAATCACTGATGTTTTTCTGTTGTGGATGTTCGGTCTGTGAAGTTGGTGTCTGTTGACTTAACGCGCACTTTTTCTTGATCTGTGTGTATGATATTTCTATATAGTATGTCTTCTGTATATGTTGTTTGTAGATTCATTAAGTTGTTGTGTATGTTTTTATAAAAAAATACACAACAACTTAATGAATCTACAAACAACATATACAGAAGACACACTATATAGAAATATCATACACACAGATCAAGAAAAAGTGCGCGTTACGTCAACAGACACCAACTTCACAGACCGAACATCCACAACAGAAAAACATCAGTGATTCGACAATGGTCAACGACCGAAAGGTGCCTCATCACTCAAGGTAAAATTATTGCACTTAATGGTGGATAAAATTACTTACATAGTAATATATTAACTTCATAAAGTCAGTGCAACGGAAAAACAATGGATAACGTTAAATATCAAGAATATATATATATATTGTATTTTTAAGATGAAATTTTTCTTGATAAAATGTATATGTAAATAAAACCACTTTCATACAAGAATAAAACCTTTTTTTATTTTATTACAAAGTTTAAGCTTTTCGCCGATTAGCATTATCGGCATTATCAAAACTAACTTAGCATACTTCTATCTTATTCTGTTCCTACATTAAGAACATTTACATATATATATATATATATATATATATATATATATATATATATATTGTAAAGTTATTTATAAAACGCTTTACAATTATTTTTTTTTTCTATTAAATATTTATTTTATTGATGATATCAATTTTCTATTTAAAACAAAAACACTACTCAGGAACAATTCATTAACATTTATTATAACAATTTTTATTTAAACAATACACAGAACAAAATTAAACTTAACAAATTTTAACACAATATACTAAACTCACTTTCTTTGATTTTTAGTTACAAATTTTCATATACCCTAGGCTAATTTTACGATCTCTTACTATCTCGGGGTTTATAGCATGGGCTATATTTTTTTTAATTCTTAGGTTAATTAAATAAATTTTGAAAAACAATACTAAATTTTGAAATTAGTTTTAATAAATATTTTCCTGATGGAAAAACTTTAATTTGGAATAAGCAAAAAGGCGAAACTATTTGAACTGGATTATGATCTTATTACTATTAATCACAAGATATTCTAATGTACAAAATTAAACTTCCCTATTATCCTAAGAGACCACTAAAGTTTATTTTTTTATATAGCGCTAGGTACTTAACTTATCAAATAACGGCGAATGGCTGCTTGCTCACACGTAGAATTCCGTTCTCTTTAAATTTCACTTTTTTCACACTTAAATTCGTTTTAGTTCCTTCAAAATATATTATCACTGTACTTTATCTTTACATTTTCTTATCCTTATTTAAATTTGCCAAGTTTCTTCACAAAACGGTATAATTTTGACGAATTCCTTCCAATGTAAAATTTTGACTTCTCAGAAAGGTCTGCTTCCTCGGCGTCACCACGCCAGACTGCCTCTAACTACGCGTCCTTAGATTTTAAACAATTGTTTGTTTTTTTAATATGGCGGCTTCTCCTTCTTAAAAAAAATCATATGGATTATAATTTAGTTCGATTCCTTCCCACTAGAGTCGACTGCAACTGACCTACTTCTTGCTTTCTACATCTGTTAATGTCAACGAACTATTTTCACCGTTTTAATTTGGTTAACATACTGTTTCAATTTTCCGATCCTTAACAAACCTTCCAGTGTTTATTTAACTACTATTATTAGTGTGTGAAGTGTCTTTGTGTTTAACTTTTGTAATATTTCGAAATGTGTGTGTTTTGACTGGATTCATAGAACATAACCTTTCAATTTGTTTACTACCGTTTTTTCACTTTCTCCTTCAAGTAATTACTTATGCCCTATGTTACTAATATTTACAATTTTGTTTGAATATAATTATTATTAGATTATCTTGTTTTAATTTATGTGTTAGGGGTTTTGATATAACAAATTTCCTCATCCATTTTTCAGTTCAAATACCTTGTTTACAATTCTAGGCTTTTACCTAAATTTAGTTTCAATTTAATCTAATCAATCTTTTAATGAATTTCTTTTTTAAATTTTGTGTGTGGGTTATTTCTAATTTATTTTTCCAATTCTTAAAGAATATTATATAGCCCATTCTATAAATGTTACAATATATATATATATATATATATATATATATATATATATATATATATATATATATATATATAATTTCTTTTTTAATGTTAATATTTCTATGTAAATTTAAAAATTTGCATATCGAATCTTTGTTTGTAAAATAATTATTTTAAAACTAAGTAGAAACGTAAGCAACTTACTATGTTGCTGTGTTCCGAAAATGTTTAAATTAAGAAGCTTCATTGCTACTGACTGGATTCAAAAAACAGCGTTCTTTGTAAATTGAACGAGTTTTCAAATGTATCCTCGTCAATTATAAAGCCTATGAACAATACTCTTTACAAATATACACTTTATTAGTAAAAGAAAAATTAAGTTATAAGTTTAATCTTTATATGTAAACAAATAATACCAAGGCAATTAATTACAAATTTGTTGCCCTTATTTATTTTCCCATTGGGTGTGGAAATTCTCTTATTATGTTTTTACATGAAGAGCAAAAATGCTGAATATAGAATTTTTTTGAAAAGCGACAGCAAGTAAGCAATTAAGTATTCACATAGTTAAGTATTTTTAAAATTAGTTTAATCAGTGAATTCAAGATGATTACATCAAGCAATTTCAATTGCGACCAACGGTCAACAACCTCTACCGACGATGAAGCTCAAGGTATACAAAACTTCTCTCCACATTTCCTTCAACACTCAATGCATTAAACATAACCTCACACGCTAAAATTACAATAAATAACAAAACACCTGCTGCACTAAAAACTACAACACAAGCACAGAAAATATTTATCAAAAACAGCATCAAACAATTATACGCTAAGAAAGACAAATTTAATCATACCCTTTACAAATTACACCAAACCCTCACAACAATGCTACACCAAACGGAACTCGAAGAAATAATTCAATACACTAACGACTATACGCAAAATCAACTACAATTCATTAGAATCAAGCAAAATCTATAGCAACACAACCTTGCAACACAAAACAATATCACTATCTACACCGGCCTCTAATTTCACCCGCGACCATTAACACCACAAATATCAATTTCAGTACAAATGTATTAACACTTTTAAACAAAGGCCTAAAATATAACCTACATCCCAAAAAATACAACCACAAACAAATGTCGAACATCCTTTTGGACACTGAAACAGCAATACAATACACATATCCCACATGCCACGAATATATTAGACAAGACATTAAAAATAAAATGCCCAGATTAAACAACTTAAACAATAAACCTACCATAAATAATGAACATCCAACCCTTAAATCAATTATACAAAAACGCGACAAACACAACCTAAATTTCTTAAAAGCAGACAAAGGTAATTCCATCGTAATAATGCACCAACAAGACATCGACAAGAAAGTAAACAGTTTCATAACTGTAAACAAAATAACCGAACTCCGATCAGACCCCACACCTAAATTTTAAAGAAAACCTTCTAAATTAATGCACCGAAATCATGAAAAGTGAACAAAAGAAATATTACAAACAAATAAAACCCCAAGCCACCACATTAAATGCTTTACCTAAAATCCACAAAGAAAACACACCCATCCGTCCACTAATCAATCACACACATGCACCATCACATAAGCTAGCCGTTTTTTTATCATATTAACTCAGAAGCTGAGAATAACCCGGCTTTATTTACTTGGTATTCCACTCTGTTATAGTTTGACCTTTTTCAATTATACCACGACAATTTGACGGGTTTGATGCAACTTTGAGCAACACCTTTTTTCCTAGGTTGGCGAATTTGGTAAAAATATTAATAGAACAACACGTTCCACCATTCAACATAATACAAAGTTTTTGTTTTAATACAACAAGTGCTAAGTTTTAAGACCCTGTTTGCTGAATATATTATTTAATTAATCACTTTAACATTATTTTATGACTATTCGAACTTTATGACACTGATGAAGATCGCCACATAGCAATAGAAAATTTTCTGTCTCAGTGAGGTTTCACAAATTTAAAGTTCCGATAGTCATGAACTAATGTTAAAGTGATTAATTAGGATTCATCGAACGAAATGGGCTACAAAATTCAAGAATATTATTTAGTTTAATTTTTTAACGCTAAATAGTTTTAAAATTTCTTATAAACCTTCTCATTTATTTATTTTTTATATCCAGCATTTTTGCTGTTCATGTGAAAACATTATAAAAGAGAATTTCCGCACCCAATGGGAAAATAAATAAGGGCAACAAATTTGTAATTAATTACCTAGGTATTATTTGTTTACATTCAAAGATTAAACTTATAACTTAATCTTTCTTTTACTTATAAAGTGTATATTTGTAAGGAGTATTGTTTATAGGCTTTATAATAGACGAGGATACATTTGGAAACTCGTTCAATTTACAAAGAACGCTGTTTTTTTAATCCAGTCAGTAGCAGTGTAGCTTCTTAATTTAAACATTTTCGAAACATGGCAACGTAGTAAGTTGCTTATGTTTCTACTTAGTTTTAAAACAATTATTTTAGAAAATAAATTTATTTCGCTATGAAAATTTTTAAATACATAGAAATGTTAACATTAAAAAAGAAATTATATATATATATATATATATATATATATATATATATATATATATATATACATATATATATATATATATATATATATATATATATATATATATATATTTTTAGGTTAGTTTTGGTTGGTAAAGATTATTTAGATTTTTTGGACTAGGAGACTGACAGACTTACCTTGGTAAGAGTCCACACTGTAGTCTTGAAATAGAAACACATAAAAGCAATAGAATATATATTCTTTAATTTTGTAATCCATTACGTTCCGTGAATCTTAATTAATCACTTTAACATTGTTAATGTTAAGACTTAACAATGTAGAAGTGATTAATTTAAATATATTCACTTGCTTTTTTATGTAGTGTGATCTGTGCCATGTTTGTTCATTTAGTATGTCGTTTTTATGTGTGTTGCTATGTCTATATATTTCATACTGTTATAGTGTGTTTAATTTATGGCCTTTGTTGCCATATGATCAAACACGACACAGATCACACATACTCTTCGATCCCATCACTTCTAACTTTTAAAAAATGGTACCAAGGAAGCACAACTGCAGCATTCCTAGAGGAAAAATACAAGGCTAAAGAAGTCGTAATATGCAAACGTTTCCTCCAAGTGTAAGTTAACAATTTAACAGCCGTTAGTTAACAAAAAGTCTGGTCGCAAGTAAAAGCAAAAATGTAATAAGTAATTAACAACCAGCTCGTCATGAACAGCAACAAGTTTTCAATATATATATATATATATATATATATATATATATATATATATATATATATATTTCTTTTTGTGTTTTCTCTTCGATTGACAAAGACTACTGTGTGGTTGAAATATATCATTGTTTAAGTGCTTTTATGTGTTTCTATTTCAAGACTACAGTGTGGACTCTTACCAAGGTAAGTCTGTCAGTCTCCTAGTCCAAAAAATCTATATATATATATATATATATATATATATATATATATATATAAACAACTAAGTCAAAATACAAATACAAGAATTATAATTGAATTTACAATTCAAAGCTTTTCGTTAGCTAACAGTACCAACATCATCAGGAATATTAAACAATTGAATTGTTTGTATTTTGACTTAGTTCTATATTAATACACAAGAATACATATTGCGATATTTATATATATATATTACACCTCTGCAATTAATTACATCTTCGACCAATGTGATAAGCCAATCTGTTCTTTTTAAATTGTCACATTGAACAACAACTATTTATTTTGGCTTTTCATGTTTTCTTCTTAGTTGAAATAACCTACTGTCTTAAATATTCATTTCTGAAACTTCTACGCAAATCCTTTCTAATGGTGGTAATGTAACACACTCTTTTTGTAAGATTTCGGTTGTCAATGTTGTCTAAGTCTGGAGCTCCTATTTCTCTGACATCATGTAAAAATCTTAGGAGTGAAGGGGTGAAGAACAATTGTATTTTTGAATACATATGTTAATTGCCTTGAATTTATTATTGATCACAGTCACACAATATAGTTTCTAACTCTTCATACATAAGTAGTGCTTTTCCCAAACTTTTTCTTAGAAGCTGCTTCAATAGCTTAATCAGCTGCTCCCACCATCCTCCCCACCATGCTGCAAAATGTGGGTTGAATCGCCATTCTATTTTTTCAACTGTGCTATATTTGTGGATTTTATATCAATCAATCTTGTTTAGTGCGTATTCAGTGGCAGTAAAGTTAGTTCCATTAGCACAATAAGTAATACTTGGTCTTCCTCGGCGTCCTATAAATCTACTAAGAGGTTGAATAAAAGTTTCTGAAGATAATGATGTACAAAGTTCTAAATGAACCGCACGTGTGCATACACAGCATATGTACATACACAGCACATGTGCATACACAGCACATGTGAACAAACAAAAACCACATTTTTCTTTTATGATTTAGGCAAAAGTGGCATAACTATTTCGAATGGCTTTGACTAATGACGTCTACACACAGAATATTTGGATAAAATATTTTTCAAAGTCCTATGTCCTTGTAACAACCAAAACTTCTCTCTCATCCTACTCAGAGGTCCTTGCACTCCAAAATGTTAAAATCTAATGTACATATGCATAATCATGATTTATACTAAAGAATGATTAGTAGCTAAAACACCAGGCTATCTAAAATCAAACGTGTCTTTTCTTTCTGTTACTTTAGTTTTAATACAAATGATGGCTTCTTCATCAATAAATGGACACAATCTAGCAATCCGTTCATCTTTAAATCCCGTAAAAGACTCCTTTTGAATCATTTTAACAATACATTTTCTGAATGATCTGTTTCTCTAAATGTCAAGTTACTTTCTGATGTCGTAGATTTTTTCTTACGGCAGACATTATAAATCGAAGAATCCAGCCCAGTACTCAAACAATCTTGTCAAAATTGTTGCTAAAACAATAATACCAATCTTTCACTGGAGGACTGTTATGCAAAGTATGACTAACACTTTTCTTCTTCTCTATTTGTACTAAATCCTCTTCCGGCTTAGATTCTCTAAAAGGCTAATACTCTGGAGGCATTTTAAGCCACTTCGGCCCCTCCCCCAATTTTGAATTAATGAGTTGGCTTGTACTACATCCACGGCTTGGAAGGTCAGCCAGATTTAAAGATCCAGGCAAGGGTCTTCAGTTTTTTTTAAATGTAAAATTTTTTATTTCAAATTAGGTCCTTTATGTAAACACTGGTTTAAAGTAAACATTGATGGATAGTTTTTTTTTTGGAAGACACGTTGAAAACTGGCCTAACTTTTGTTGTAGCACTGTTTTTAAATATTGGTCTATGTGGTAAATAATGCCCCTCATTCCATTGAGCTAAAGGAACCTCTTCAATAATATTTTTTTTGACCACTCATTTAAGGCTTCATCATATCTATGAAATGAATTATTTTTTTAAGCTTATGCACAGTTTTATCTAATACTGTCTCTTCTAAATTAAAGTTTCTAGGCACTGGCATGCGTCTTTCAATCCATGATAGATTAACTTCGTACCTTCCTTCATTATTGACGGTTAGGCCTAGTGTGTCTAAAAAAAGAGCTTGCGCTTCCAAAGCTTCTTCTTCTTTACTTCTTTTTTCATAAGGACCTGAATACCAAGGACATCTAGCTCACATAATTTGGACACATTGTCTGAAAGAAGAAACATAGACATTGCAGTCATATTTTCATTTTCCGGTTTGGAAATGTTCATTTTACCTGTCATAATCCACCCAAGGTAAGTTTCTAACTAAACCACATTCTAATAACTCTTTCCTACCTACGAGTAGTTTACCTGCAAAATTTTTTATTCTCGTCAAAAAGGCGCGAATCTTAGCGGAAAACCAGTTACGTGACCCGAAAGATCCTTTCCCAATGGCCAACAAATGCCACATGACTTTTCAACAGAAAAACGTGTGAATCTGTTATTTTTAGCGGTAAATCAAAATCAACCATTTTGGTGATAGTAGTCATGGGACCTGAAATATGCTTTGCATTTGGCCGACAGATGCCGCCTGACTTTTCAACCGATAAAGCACGTATTTAGTGTGTGTGTGTGATGATGGACTGTGACAAAATTTTGCCACACATTATTTTTCGAAGTTTGTTTGTTCGATGAAAAGCGTGTTATTGAGGCTTTATATTCGCACAACGTGCTCCCGACTAAGACAAACTGTTTGAAGTGCGATAACACAGTGAAGATCAAGAACGACTTCAAGTTTAGGAGTGGGAAGGTTGTTTCATTGGCATAGAAAGGCTGGGAAAAGTGTGGTTGGAGAATTTTGGCCTAGGTTGGTTCGTTTTTAGAGCGAACCAAAGTGAACATAAACCAACTAGGTACAATATTAACTTTGCACCTACCAAAATACCACTAAGATAAGCACCTAGGTTAGTTTATTTTATGTTAGCCGTTTAAAATAACTTCAGATCAGTGTTCAGCATTGTCAAATTGAGGAAGAAAAAAAATTTTCCCATCAGAGCAGTAGTTGATGATCTTAATAATTACCAAGATAAGTAATTGGTTAAACTATGTAATATGGAATTTAGGAAAGTAAATAAAAATAGGTCAGGTTAGTATAGTGGGAATACTTGACTATATCATCATTAGATTTAAAATGACCACCAAATAGGCTAGAGATTTAGGAAAATAAATAAGGAATGTTAGAGTAAATAAGGGAGTGATTGAGACAATAAAATATATTTAAAAAAAAAATTTAATTGTATAAACTAGTCCAAAATGTAACTGTAAATTCAAGCTTATAATCAAATGTAACTAAAAAATCTGTACATTTAAATAAGTGAAAAATTAGTTACTTTTCTAATATAACTAACTAGTAATAAAATACGTTATTTTCCAATTAGAAGTTATTATTTTTTTTATATAAAGTAAGTTTCACTAGTGTATAACCTTCATATAGTCCTAAGTCAAAATGTCTCATAATGAATCCGCAATCCCAATAAAAGCTTAAAAGGGCTTATAGGTGGCTAATTGGCTTTATTGTAAATTCAGGAGCTGGTTCTTCTGAGAGATTTATTTCTTGGAATACAGGTTTCAAACCAGAGTTTAAACTCAAGAAATAGATCATTACTTTTATATGGAAAAGGTGTAGTGTAACTTCAAGAGTGGAAGGTAGTGGATGAGCTGGCTAGAGGTGAATAGAGCAGGTGGTTGTAGGTAAGGGTTGAAAGGTCCATAGGTGGTTGTGCCACAACTTTAAAAGAAATTTCCACAGACAATGGAATGTTTCAACAAGATTTAGCTAAATTCCAAGAAAGTGAAAAAATTTTTTGAACAAGCAAGTATTTAAATGTTGCCACTGACAGGTTATGCTCCAGATTTAAGCTCAATAGAAAATCTTTGGGCAATAACAAAAAACATTTTGTGGATGTATCAGATCTGATGTATTAGGGTTCTACTTCCAGATTTGTATGTATCGGTACCGATCCATAGTGCAATGACAAACATTACACTCAATACGAGTTTAGCTCCTAATGCAAGTGGTTTGTATTTATTGTCCATTTGTAGTGCTAGATTTAATTTTGACATGAATTTTTGTTGTTTTCTCCTATTGTGAGAGTTTTTATCTTTATTTATTATTTTTCTTGAATAATTTTTTTATTCTTTCAGGATTTAGTCTTTTGTGCAATTAATGCCTTGGTTTGATAAATGATGCATTGGCGACTAATACTGATGCCTTGGTTCCGATTAAACATTTATGACAACAATTTGCATTTGATAGAAAAGACAGTAAAAATTAAACAGTATTGAGATGTATCATAACACTAATTGCTGAATAATGAGCCAAAACGGAGGAGAGATAATCAAGGCGAGAAGAGAGACATGTGCCTTGGCTGAATGATTGGTAAACACTGCCTGTAAATAGCAGGAGCCTTGCACTGTAGATCGTGTGTGTTAGTTTCACAGATAACAAGCTATAAGGATTTTAAAACCTATACCAAACAACAATGGCAGCCATTACACACAGAAACTAACTTTATTCATCATGATTTGGATTATTGTTGATATTATTAATTAGATTTTATAAATATTATAATTCAGCTAAGGGGGGGGGGGGGTGAAATGCATCTTTTATTGATGCTGCAAGCAATAGGTTAAAAATGGATTGTACTACAACATAGGCTCATTGTAAAAATAGTATTGGTAGGTTTCATTATGAATAAGTTTAAAAAATATACAGCACACTATTTGAAAATATGCCAAATGTTTTGTATGAAGGATACATGAAGTATTATAGAATAAAGGAGGCCATATTAGTTACTAAATATTCACAAATTGTACATATACAATTTTTTTTCATAGATAAATTTAATTTTTATCTGTGTTTTTATATCTGTATTTTCATACTATCTGTGTTTCTATTAACTTGTATTTGGATATGGAAAAAAGGTTAACAACTTAGAACTTCAAATACTGTACAGATATTTTATTATTTTTTTGTTTCTAATACATACATTTAATAACAACATAATAACTAGATACAATGTTTTTCAAATCAATAATGGCTAGAGAATATTATTAAACTTTATGACTATATATTTCATCACAACATTTCACTTTTTAAATGTTTTCTTAGTGATAATTATTGTAATAGATTGCTAAGGTATCCAATATAGTGTCACATTATATTTCACCTACGGTTAAAGATTAAATTATAGTACTGTAGGCTATGCATATTTTTTATTTCTTGCAAGCACTCACACTTTTTCGTCATAAGTGGATAACAAGAAATATTCTTAGTTTTAATTCTTTTATATATATACAAATACTTAAGGTTTTAACAATTGACACATAGATTAAATAGGCATTAGGGTATGATTATTATTGAATTTCATACGACACTGTACAAGTTTAAATAGAATATACCAATAAATATCTAAAAGATATTTTACAGTACTAATTAAAAGCAATTTACACAGTAAACAGGGATGGAATATATGTTTAAAGTAAAACATTAAAACAATATAAATATAATAAAATGGAAACCTGTTTACCTGTAACAAAAAAGGAATTACATGAATTAAAAAAAAGTAGATTACAACATTAAAAACATAGCAGACTTGTAGAAAAAGCTAAAATATAACAAACAAAAAATAAATAAAAGTAAAAATTATAAATTACCAAACTTAGCAAAGTTATATTTATAAGACTTAGTTTATAATAAAAAAATTAATGAAAAATGTGAAAAGTATTACAACAAAATTGATAGAAACGTAAATACCAAATTTCACTTTTCTTTTATCAACCACTTACTCACACACACACAAACAGGTACAGTTAGTTACCTGACTTCATCTTCCAAATTATGAGTTTAAGTATTATAATCATATCTGTTGAAAGAAAGACTTCATAACTATATAGATTCATCAACCAAACCCTTACTCCACTAATAACATTCATATTTCTCATATGCAGAAGCACTCTACTCTTAAAAACACATATAGACTCTGTTAAAGGATATTTATTTCTACACCGATACAAAAATCTATCGATAGAATCATATCTTCTCTATGGGCTAAAATTGAAGGTAAAAACCTTGCTTACAATTTGTAACAAATAAGAATTTATGGAAGCCATACTAAATTATTTTTTGTAATTAATGATATTTATAGTTAGTAAGACTCAATATGAGGAAAAGTTGTACAATTAATTTTGGTTTGATGAGACTATATTTTGGTATCAACTATAATTAAAAGTAATTATTAGAACTTTTATTTTCATAAAATAATTATAACCATGGGATTTATTTCCATTAAATAACAGTGACTTGCAATAGAAATTATATTTTAGCCTTGAAAACAAAGCTGCAAGGTTCAAAATGTTGTAAACATTGGGAAAATCTGATAGATGTAAAAAAAAACTTTACAGTGATTTATATTTACATATTTATATATCAAATTTAAATACAAAACATTTTATAATAAATATGTTTAACTTCTGAAATTCTAAGCTACTGATGGTTAAAAAAAAACTAAAGGCATAATTTTTCTAAAACTACATTGGTAACATTTTTTTTGTCAACACATAATTTATTAATATTAACACACGGTTATTACACAGTTATAATATTGTTATATTTGAATAAATATGACCGGTTTGTAAAACATTTTCTAATATTTTATGTAGATTAAAACAAAATATTCGTCCATTGTTTGTACTAGGTTCATAAGATCAATAACAAAAACTATTTTCCAAAAATGCAGGAGTAAATATGTTGTGGTGAACACAAATTTTTTAAATTAATGGCTTTAAATAATTGCAACAGCTGAACATTCTGATCTGTGTAGTTGCAGTGTTTTAAGTTCACTATAGAGAAGGTAAACTGCCTAATCAACTTCAGGTGATTTTCAGTATATAGAAATTAACATAATAGTTCAGACAGGTTTTCATAATGCACTTTTACATTTATAAAATTAATCTAAATTTGAACTACTGATTTAATTACTAATCCATTTTGCAGTAAATTTACAGGACAAACAAATTGTGAGAAAAGAATTGAAATGGGTGTGTGTGATATTTACTACAGCCCACTTAACACCACTATTCATTACTTTCTATCATCCCAAGGGTTTACACATAAATGTAAGGAATTTTTTGTACTTAGTTACAGCTGTTATTAGTTAAAAGTTATAACAGAACTAGCATAACTTCAACATTTTCTATCCATTGTTTGTGTTCAAATGTCTGAAAAAAAGTAGCCTTTAATTTATTTACTCCATATTCTAATGATGAAATACAATTAAAATAAAAAAATTAAAATATAAAAATTTAGTTTAAATATTAACATTAGATTTTTCAGTATGTGCAACTGTCAACAATAATTTTAACATTTAAAGGTACAAGTTAGAAATGGCAGTAATATTTGCACAGCTTTTTAAAACTACAAGTTTTAACCTAATAAACTTTAAAATATTTATATTACAATAGTAACATTTTAAACATGAAAGTCTACAAATATATAAAGAATTGAATATTACACTTTTCACACTGGGGTTAAAGAACATTAAAAAGAAGATTATTAATACACAGAATATACATATATATCTTTTATGGTAATAATTCTTAGTATATATAAATAAATTTATAATTATTTTCCCTTCAAAATGATACAAACAGTATTAGAATGTAAAACACCAATGGGTAAGGAATAGTCACTATACTACATGAAATTGAATGTCTTAATTGCATGTTTTTGCCTTAGTAATTTATATTTAATAGAAGGCATTGAAACAGTGGAATTTAGAACACCGAAAAATAGAATTTATGATACATTTATAGACAACAGATTCTGAGAGAAAAAACACACCAGAATTATTTATATACATGAACGTTAGTCATCTTAAAAACTGATCAATGCATTCGCAACATAAAAACCAATAAAATCAACAATGTTGTAAAATAAATGTAACTAACCCTAAACCCAATGTAACAATACAATTTATATTAACACGTTGACTATATGTGACAGCACTATGTTGTTACATAATTTTTCTTTAAAATCCCTTCTAAGAAAGTGGAAAGTTTATTCCATAAAGGCTTATTATTACCAAAAGTATATTTTTTCCAGTTTTGGAGCATAACTTATCATTTGGATCAAATGTAACTGGGGAAATATTGCCAATATTAATGTTTTGAATTATTAAAAGAACAAAGTTTTACAAATTTTTAGTTCAACTAACTAATAAACATTAACTTTAATTACAAGACATAATATTACTTAGAAAAAATTCAAGTCACCAAAAAATTAAGTAAGGTTTTGACTTATTTAAAACAATATTTGTTAACTTGAAGCCACAATTTATAGAAATTAATCAACTTTACTGTGTGAAAACACAGATTAAACTGAACAGAATTAGTACTATTCACAATTTATATTCAGGAAGGAAGGTTTTGAGTCTTAATGAAAAAGGCACTGCACCATTGTGACTCATTGCTGCTGCAGATAATGTATTAATAAAATAATAGATACTTAATAATTTTATAGATTAAATCCTTATATAGACATCAGTAACTGAGTCATCATCATTACATAGGGTATAACTACAATGAAGTTACAAACCACTGAGTTTTGTTACGTAAAGGTAATATTTAGAGTTCAGGACCGCCCAGAGAAATTTTGGGCCTCTGGGCAAACATGTGTACAGGGCTCTTCATTACTTCTAACATAGGACTATACAACCCTGTATTTTGCTTCACAATATAAGTCATTATTGTTTCCATGTTAAAACCAACTAGGCCTAAAGAATCTAATCTGTGTGTGTTTAGTTTTGTTGAAATAAATTTCCATTCGTTTACAGCAACTAAGACATCGCATTTTGTGTGAATAGAACATTTCATTTAATGAGTATTACTTTGCCATTAAAAACTTGAACAATTAATTGCACATTGTACTTTTTATACTTTATGGTTATAATATTTTTATCTCTTTTTTGGATCTAGCTAAATGAGTAATTATTTCCTTAGTAAACAAACACCATCTTGGCCAGGCCCCTGGGGATTTATTCCCTTTACCTCTCTCTGGGCATGCCAGAGTTAAAGAGTTTAATCTATATAACTTAGTAAGTTATTATTTAAGTAATATCTTGTACTGTAATCTTGGGTTTATTGTTAAATATATTAACTCTAATATTGCTATTGTGCTTATTGAATTTTATTTTATTGATATAAAAAAATACACTTAGACTTTTAAATTGTTTTAAACTTGCCTATAGTAGCACTTACTTTGCTAAGTTAGCAAAGTAAGTGCTACTATAGGCAAGTTTAAAACAATTTAAAAGTGTAAGTGATTACTAGTAGCTCACACGAAGATGGAATCAACAAATGATAAAAAAATAGTTAAAAAAAAATTAAACCTCAAAACAAAATTTTATATTTAATTTTACACAGTAAACAAAATATTTGCAAAGCCATTACAATATTTGACATTAAAAGTAATATACATTAAAACTCTGATTATTGGAACTCAAGTTATTGAAAAGGGTTTTCGAAACATCAACAATTTAGAAAAAAGTAAAGTGGTTTACAAAAACTCAGAAAAAATAATTTTTACCTCTGTAGAAGTTTATAAAAGGTGTTATGCATTTAGTTTTACTGTATTTCAATACATTGAAGAATATTCTATTGAATAAATAAAACCTTTGTTGTATGTGGCTTTAAAAATATTACTACGGGTAAAGTATTAGAAACAAATTTAATATAAAAATTCATAATGAAAATGTAATCGACAAAGAAAACATTTATTACTGATAATAATTCTGAGTGTTGAACATAGATTTAAATGTGAAGTAGAAGGTAATAAAAAGGATAAAATAATTGGTATTCCAAGGAATGAACACCAAAACTACTGTTAAGTTGGCATACTTTGATATACTTGAGTTTAGTATTTTTAACAGGAGTCAGCAAGGTAAAAGTTTCAGAAATAAATAATTCACTGTTAATTGTTTGTTTTATCCATCATACAGCAGGGCAAACAAATTAAGAGCCAATACAAGAAAACATTTAAGGAAAGATATCAGATATTTTCCCATTACATGTAAATTTTCTAGATAAAAATAATAAATTTGTATCTGTCAAAATGTTATATAGTGTAGTTGAACAAAATCAATTTAGCAGACTTTTATGGAAAGAATTATAAGATATTTTTATTATAAACATGTTCATTTTTTCCAATAACCAGAATTCTATTGGACCTTAAAATAAGAAAACAAAAATGTAATGATTATTGAAAATCAATACACTTTTTAAATGCTGGTGAATAAAAACAATTTTTGAAAAAAATATATCACATTTCCATTTAGGCCATAACTTCATTCAATATTTAATATTTTAATTTATATTTATAAATACACATAGTTTAAAATACAATATAATAAGAAAACTTTGGCTCTACATCCAAAATTGCATATTTTAACATTATAATATTCACAAAATGGTACAATATTATAGCTTTTAAATTATATCAAAGTTTTACTCTTGAAAATATGGAACAAGTATAAATATAAGGTGGCACTGATATTAGTTGGTTAAAATGAGACACATATCCATTCCTAAATATAGCACTTTATAAAATAAAATTCTCTATATTGAATGCATTTATCACATTTATTACATATAGCTACATCAAGAGCCAATGATTCAAATGTAAAATAATAGAATAGACACAAAGTATCAAATACTAGGCATACATATATCACAAAACTGATAAACAGACACTGAAAGGCTTAATAATATTTAATTTTTGAAGTGTTTTATTTATTTATTTAGGCAAGTAGCATTTACTGAAGGAGTAAAATAAAAAACTTGTCAATTTTAAATACAGTACATTTTAGAACAGCAAGCAGAAAAATATTACCTTCATTAATGTATCAAGGAAGATCACCATCAAAGAGATAAACTAGAAACTTTTACTTTCAAGAATAGAATTTTACATTTATTGCACATACACTACATATTTCTTTATAAAATATGTAAAATTATTTTTTCATATAATTCAAAAAGTTTTGAATTTCAAGTAAATGAAATTAAACCTTTATAAATTAAAAAACATTTTTTTAATATGATTTTTTTCTTTTTTTACTCAACATCATATAAATAACAATTAGACATTGAGTAACAATAGCACAACAGTCAACTTACACCCACGTAAATAAGGCATTTAATGAAATATACATCATTAACTGTACATTTGTAATTTGTTATAACAACACATTCAGAAAAGAATCTATTTATATTAAAGAGATCATGTATGGAATGATGAAAATATTTTACTAAAACGGAAAATAAAATTTTACACAAGACAATAACTAATAATACTTAAAATGACACAAAATAGATGTTTTGAAAACAGAATTTTAGAGAAATACTATTTCTTGGAAAAATGTCTTATTTACTACAAGTGTAAACTATTTATAAATCAGAATCTTATATTAATTTAGTTGATAGAACAATGGCATACCATCATGCCTAACAATTTTAAACTCATCAATAGCAAATAATATTAAACTATGCTTAGTCAACACTTTATAAAAATAAATTGTTAAAACTTGTTTTAAAATATACCTTTTGCTAAAAAAAATTAAATATTAAAAGTTTTTACTTGAACTGTTTATAAAGTATTTAATAAAATATATATATGTCAATAATGAAGGCTAATAGACACAATAATTACAATTTTCAATATCAAATGGCATATAAATATACTTCATTTTAAATAAATGCATGATTAATGTTTAGATATCTATTATTTTCAAAAAAATCATTAAATAAATTCAACAAATTTTTTAGATTTTTATATCAACAAGGGTTAAATTATGATTTTAATGTTGATCTATGCGATAGGTTTACCTATAAATGGATATATGGACACAGAGAATAATAAAAATGGAAATATTAATAGCAGCCTTGAAGAACACATTTACTTCCAGAACTTTGTAGAATACAAAATACATTATACGAATTTCTGGGCAGAATCGTTTTTTTTTTTTAATAAGAAGAAGTTATTTTGTATTAAAATCTGTTTTATTTTATAACTTGGGCAAATATCAATTCTTCAAATTTTAGTTATAAAACAAATGTCTCACAATACTATACCTGCAAGAACACAATATTTTCAAGTTATCCTGCCCCTCAAAATGTTGTATTTAGAAAAAATTAACACAAATGTGTTTTAGTTTTAGGTTATTTTGATTTCAGGGAAATTTAATGATTTGTAATTAGTTTTACAGAGGTAAAATGACACAATATCATTCACCAATTTTATATAGTTTAAGGGTACCATTTTGTTAGTGTCATGCCCTTGACCACTCCCCTGACTACTCTTCTAAATTATAGGAAAGATGCTCTAATAATTTTGTTTCTGTTCCTCAGCTTCTGCCCTTTTGCCTATTGAACATAGTTCTGATATATATATGAATCTTGAATGATCACAGATTTCCCCAGTTTAGCAAAACCCTATTCCACAAACTAATCAAATAATTAGTATAAACAATAAACAATCAATCTTTACATAACTTTAGATGAATAAGTTAATATTGCTCATATTTTGAATATATATGTTTGAAATTTGAAGGAAGCAATGAAGGATGTAGAAAGAACAATTTTATTGCATTATACTAAGGTACAATAGCAACTACTGATTTTAATATGGGGTGAGGGATTCACTTGAAAATCTTGTGTATCACATCAATAAATTTCACCTGGGATTATATTTATGTTTTAAAATTTGTATAAAAAGTGTTTTAAGAAAGTAAATACAGTAAATAAAATTTTTATAGTTTAAATTTTGAAGTAAAATTGCCAATAAACTGATCTAAAAATAGATATAAATATATATTCTTACTCCAATATATATATATTAAATTACTTGTTGTTATTTTTGAAATTTTAGTAATATTCTTCTTTTATTGTTTGAAATCTATGGAAAAAACTAAATATATTTTTTCAAACTTTGTTTTATATGAAAGATATAATTCTAAATTAATATTACTTGATTATACAAACACGAGAAAAAGTTAAAAGTACCAGTAATCATATTGTATAAAATATAATGTTTTTTAAACTCTTAATGGTAATCTTAAAAAAATTTGTTTCATGGTTTTTTAAAATTTTGATTCAACCAATGGCTGACAGAAAATAGAAGGTAATGAACATAAGTTTATTATACCAACATTAGATAAATTGGCCTTTTTAAAACATATTGAAATGTATTCGTAAAATATGTTATACAATGATTAGGGATTTTTATAAAAATATATTTCATAGTTTTAATAAGTGTAAAACCAAATAACAGAACATACATATTGCCTAATCTAAAAAACCAAAGTGCTTATGTTCAAGTCTTTAAAAATAAATTTAGGCCTAATTTAATTGCATCTCTTCTGACTTCAATGTCACTCTATTTCTAAATCTGCTCTCAATAGTATTTATTTGTTAGGTTTGTATTTTTAGTCTCAATATTTCATTATTTTTGTCAATCCTTCTGTTACATTCAGTAATTTTGATTTTACCTTATAAGTAAAAAAAACTTATTCATCTTCTTTTTACTTTTGCCTTTTCCTACATGTTTCATGACGCCTTTCGATTAATTTGCAAGTACCTCTAGTTCTTAATTTTCTACACTGATTACACAAAACAGCACTTTTTTATATTTATTTCAGGATGAAATTCTCTTTTGTTTTATTTTTTCCTTTATGAGTTTCCATTCAAGATGGCAATATCTCAATCTTTCACACATATGACAAACCATCTTCCAAAATAAAGAACTAGATAGATATTCCAAAGTAGGACTTAAATTGTATACTCCACACCAACCCAATCGTATAAAATTATTCCTTCAATATTTCAAGAGTAAGTGTTCAATAGAATTTTTCCTTTTTTTGGCCATCTTTCAAATAGAAGAGTTGGTTAGCATATTTTAAATATGTATTTCTCTGTATAAAGATGACCAATTTAAGTTCAACCCTAAATGTATGTTCTTATGATCTAATAAGGTTTTTGTAAAAAGATTATTAATTTGTTTTTTGGACTTTTAAAACACACTTTTGATTTATAGCAAACATTCTACCTCTTTTTTAATTGATTTATAGATTTTTGTTTAAAAACTTTTTAACTTGTAGTCTGAATATAATTTGCATAACATAAGTTTTCAAATCTTCATATCCATCATACAAACCTAAAAATTCATACACCTTAGAAAATATTCAAACTACTAGAAAATTAACAAAATTTGCTGCTGGTTTGTGTTAATATTATTAAATATATATATCTTTAAATTGTGACAAAATAATTTGTTTACGTAGTGCACACTTCAACTACATCAATCCTTTTTACTTTACAATTCTAATACAAACAGAATGTACAAAATATGTTAAAATAAGTAACATAATTTATTGAAATTTAAAAAAATAATAGTAACAAAGGACACAAGTTACTTCAGGTCTGTCAGTTCTTCAGCATCTAACATTTCTTCTATTTGGTTCTCCCACTGCTGATACGTTTCCTTTTTATCATTCTCCGCTACCACCTCATAATCTTGAAGTTCTGCTTCCAGTTCTTTCTCCCATTCTTCTTCTGAGGACATAAGGATTGGAAAATCAGCAGGGGATGGGTCAAAACAGAAAGAAACTAACCAAACAAATAAGCTATGCATATGAGAGTGTGCAATCATAGACATGCAAGCAGGAGATTTTTCTGAAAGGGAATTTTAAGAGTAAAAAAAGAAATAAATGCATGTGTTAAATTGACTGCAAAATATTTTTGTTTACTTATTTGGTTTTATTAAAATTTAACTAAACAAAACAAAATCACAGTGAAACTATGTTTCAGCAAATATAAACTTGTGGAAATATAATTTCATTTAAGAAAATTTATTTGTTGATGATTTATTTTAGCAAAAGCCTGAAACTATTTTGAAATTATAGGAAGTAAATATGTTTCTGTCTTGAGTAAAAATGTTGTCAAAAATTTGTTTTCTAACTAAAAAAGTGTAGAATTGATGAAATAAATAAGAAATCAAATAAAACATACTTACATTCACAATTTATGTGTCAGGAAAACAATTACATTTTTTTAAGAGCATTTATCAAACAGATATCTTTCATGTGTTTAAGGCTTAGTCCTCATATAATAATTAAAAATAATAATAATAATGTTCATGTAAAATGCTAACAAAACATAAGACTAATTTTGAATTACATGGTTGCACTGAATTTTTTACACTTATTGTTCACATTTTTTTCAATTTGATTTTAATAACAGATTTAGGTTAGAAAAATGGACAATGTCTTCTTTTTTAATGTAAACCATCATATAAATAAATGTAATATTTAAAATTAATCCAGATTATTATAAAAAATTAACAAATAAAAAATTTTACAAGAATATACTATGGTTTTCACTAACCAAGAAAATCGGTAATACAAAAAAACTGTGGCAGGAATAGAACAAAATAGCAAAACGTATCTAAAATTTAAAGATAGATGATGAATGGTGGAAGAGGAAGCAAAAGGAGTAGCTGGGTATCATGCTTAGATGCTCCTCTAACTCTCCTTAAGCTGCAGAAAAAAGAACAGACATACGCATCAAACAAACACAAACAATTTGATAATTAAAAACAACAGTGTAATCAGCTTTGCTTAGTAATAGTGCAATCAGCAAACAAGTGAATAAAACAAAACTGAAACAAATCAGTACACATTACCAAATTACAACCTCATTTGTAAAGAATTGGATGTAATTATTTCAGAAGTTGTCAATTTCAGTTTAGTTAGAACGAATTTTTTAAATAAAATTTATTTTTAAATAGTTTATTGGGTCATAAAATTACACAATTTAAATATTTATGTATATTTAGCACCTTATAAAACTAGTAAACAGTTTATTTCTTTAGTTTGTGTTAAAGTTTTCTGAAACTGAGACTGGAATTAACTAGTTAAAATTAATGAAACTGCGAAATTAATGAAACTCATTTCAAAAGCAAACATGACCTAACTGCAAGACTTTGGAATACACAGTAGATTATACATCGTAGTCGATGTTATCAGGTTGAGATCTTAGTGGTGAAGAAAAAATACACATAATATACAGTTTATGGACAATGCATTTAAATTATACTATTAGTTAAAGTTCGGATAATCATAAACTATTGTTTAAGTGATTAATAAGAATCACCGAATGTATGGACTACAAAATTCAAGAGTACTATTAGATTACCACGTTTTGGTTTACATGACTTCGGACTTAAGTGACTATTTTTCAAACCATTTTTAACTAAAGTAGTTAAAGCTAAAGGCATGAACCTGGGGAAGTAATAGAAACTATTCCAATACACGTTACAAGTAATGAGCAACAGTAGCTCGTTGTGTCATAATAGGTTAAGCATTAGGTAGTTACGGTTTCTTGACTTCAGGTAACTGATAGAGCAAAATCTGTAATAATAAACATTTAGAATAGTGTTTTGTAATATTTTGTGTAATTGGAGGTAATTGGAGAATGTTTCTTGTTCACTAATTTTTTAATGCATGTACTCAATAGTGGTTATTAATAGGTTATTATTGTTTGTTAATTTAAATACAAAACCTTGTTTTAAAATATTCATTTAAAATACTATTATTTATTTAAAATATTATTTATTTACAGAAGTACACCATTTTAATTTTGAAATATAAATATAATATTTTACTATGATAATACTCTATTTCATTCTAATAATGGTGTTCAATGTCTAACAGTAAGTTATTTCAGAAAAAGAAGAAATAAAGCCTTTAAATAACTGGAGGTTATAAAAAACCAAAAAACCAATTATCATTAGTGAACTAATATTGCAATTCAAATAGAACTTTCAGAGAATTGACAATATGGACAGTAATGAAAAATAAGAAATAAATTATCACTAAAAATAGCTGTTCCACTTCAGGATTCATGCATTTATGACTCAGACTGAAATTAATAATCAAAGTAAAAAAATTATTGAATAGTTATCAATCAGCTTTTGATAATCATATAAAAACTTAAAGTTTTTAAGAGCATCTAAAACATATATTAAGTATTTTAAAATAATGACTTTTTACAGCAAGAATAGTATGAAAATTTAAATAAAAGTCAAAATTGGATTTTAACTTAAGACCAAAGACCATCAAATTTATAACAAGCAATAAGTTTCAAAACAAACTTATAACTACAATGTAAGAACGCAGTACACTTATCACAGTTATTATTATTGTATTTCCTATAAACATGGCAAAAATTAAAAACAAAAGAAAGATGTCAGAGGAGAGCTAATACGTTCAATGTCACGAGCCACCAAACATATTTTCCCTCATTAGTTTGAAAATGTGTAATTTTAAATTAAGGATAATCCAACATGTAGATTATTATTGGACATGGTTCATCATGCAAAATAATCAAAGTACTTTAATATCAATAAAGACAGCATGCTCAAGTCAAAACACACTCAAACCATGTTTTGTTACTTTTCTCACAGAGGAGGTTTAATTTATAAACCTAGAAACAAAGAGAGAAGATAAGACACTGCCAAAGTGCACTGCATTCTATTTTTTACATGTAGTAGCTTATTGATTTACTGTGCCAATATTAAATTTGTTTAAAATCCCAAAAAAGACAATTTTTAAGCCACATACATAAAATAATTTGAAATTTTACATTAGTTTGTTTATAAATGTTTTTTTAAGATAAATTTGCAAATACTGCCTTAAATGTCATTAATTAAGAGAAAATATAAGTATAAAAAACTAAATTAATTTATTTAGTTAAACTGAAACCTCAAAACAAAAGTTATTTGTAAAGAGTATAAAAGAGAAGTTAGGTAAATAAATTATATCTTGTTTCAAATCTAGGTTCGTGTCTATTAAAATATTATTAAAAAATTTTTTTTTTAAATTAATTTTGTTAATCTTGGCATACATAGAAAATCTTATTTTTTTGTAAATGAATCTGATTAAAAAACAACTATTAAATTATGTATAAAATTATTTAGTTTTGATATTAAGAAGTCATGTAACAAAATATCCAAATTAAAAGATAAATATGTCAATTATTAAAAAAATACCTTTAACAGGTGTCGGATCCAAACCAAGTTTTTTCATTCCTTCTCGTACTTCTTCTAGATCTTGTGAACTGGCACGAAATGTGTCAGAGACAAATTCATGTAACGGACTGTCAGAACTGTTGTAAGGAGCTTCGGAGATCTGGGCTTGGGGTTTAACTACAACAAGCACACTCAACTAGCAACACAAACGTAACAAAATAAAAATAAAAATTCCAACCATGCTTACTTAGTGAATATGTAAAACAATATTTTTTCTTAGGAGTTTACATATTTCAAATAATAAATTTGTTTACTTATTCATATGATGTAATAACTTTAAATGTTATTTTTTGAAATGTTCATATATCAATATATACTTGTTTAATTTATACTCATATACAAATATTTGAAATGAAGAATATGATCATATTCTCTGTGTTGTTTCAATTCTAGTGTATACAATGGGAAGCAAGTATAAATTTATCAATTTTGATTAGATTTTAGTAAAATTTTACTACATTTCAACAAAAATTTGATTTTATTGATTTACCTTTCATCAAATAGATACTTTAAAATTAGGAATAGTATACTTTAATACGGTTTTAGTAAAACTGAATTTTTTTTTCTATAGATGTCTGAAAAGATGTACCTAATCCTTTGATTAGCAACATGTGCCTGCCTTGATATGACCCCTGGAAACTACATATATTTTTGAAAGATTTTAGTTTTTTTTTAATTCTAATATTTTTTTTTATTTGTCCCTAATTTTTTAAATTATTTTAATATTTGCTAATGTTATCAAAATACGGACCTATTGTGTCTTGGGAAGCTTCTAGAGCGCCTAGTAAATAACCGATTATCATGGAGACTCGAGAAGAACCATCTGTTAGATGCATTCCAATTTGTATTTTGGAAACAAAGAAGTATTACCGATGCTTTTCTATACTTCACTGATTGCGTTTAAAAAAGGACTTCAAAGAAAACAATTAACAGTTGCGGTAATGATAGACTTTGAAGCGGCATTTGATAGGGTGCTACATACAACAGTGATTCATCAATGCATGAGACTGGGGATTAGGGGGAGGATGCTGAAATACATTGATAACTTCCTGCGAGACCAAACTATCTGAGCATCTGTTAATGGAACCGAATCATCTTCTTACTTTGTTGCTAATGGTATACCACAAGGAGGCACTGTCTGTCCGACTCTGTTCAATATTGCATTGCATTGCATTGTGTTGTTTCAATTCTAGTGTATATAATGGGAAGCAAGCATAAATTTAATAATTTTGATTAGATTTTAGTAAAATTTTACTACATGTCAACAAAAATTTGACTTTATAAATTTACCTTTCATTAAATATACACTTTAGATTACTTTAGATACTTTAAGATTAGGAATAGTATACTTTAAAATACATTATAAAACGCATAGCCTTTGGACACAAAAGATGGTAACTATGTACTCTGTGTAGTATTTATTGTCCAGATAGTTGCAATTATTTAACCTAGAATACAGCACAATATACAGGAAAACGCATAGCCTTTGGGCACAAAAGATGGTAACTATGTACTCTGTGTAGTATTTATTGTCCAGATAGTTGCAATTATTTAACCTAGAATACAGCACAATATACAGGAAAACAAATCGTAAACTTAAGACAATGCTAATCTGAGAGAAATGGTAGAATGTACATATACGGGAGTACTCCTGCTGGCTATTGCTCGATCTCACATACTGGTGCATGAATGCTAATCAAAGGGTTAATAACACAGTTTTCTAGTATTCACTTCATTACACACATATTGCTGCACACTTGAAACAAATTTACTTGTTTTTTGCTTGTTTAACAGGATTTTCTCTCCTTTCCTTTTTTTTTGTTATTATAGATAATGAAACTGTTTACTACAGCTACATCTATTAGGGGAGGTATCTCAGGTGACCCCCGACATATGAGTAAACTGCAATATAAGCTAAGCAGGGCCCCCTCGACAGTCGAGTGCTAAGAGTTAAAGATTAGATTGTAAGAACCCAATGAAAACGTTGATTTTGGATAGGGGACTCTGATCTTGGAGGAGGGTAATGTGTGTGAATGGTCTGTATTTTATACAAGAGATCTCTAGAGATGGGAAAGTTTTATGCAAATGGGCTTAGAAAGAATGTTACTGGATCAAAGTACAATGAAGAGATTGAGTTTTTGGAGTGAGATATCTTTATTTAGTTAGTGGGTGTCTTGTTTTGGTGAAATTTATTTTATCTAAAGGGCTATTTCAAAATTCTCCAATGTCAAAAGCAATGTGATATACTTCAAAAAGACCTACTGGGATCTTCATCACCAAGTCTGATTGGGTTAAACAGATTTCAATTCCAAAATCCATCTTTGAGAATAGTGACTTTTTTCAGACACTGGAAATCAGCATTTTAAATTTCCTTCAAAACTAGTCATATGCAACAGCTCTTTCTCCAAATGTAACTTTGATACCCAGGAACTTAAAATTGTGTAGTCTTGGTAGGATTAATAGAAAACTGGGTAATTAATATCTTCAAAAAACAAAAATATAAGCATAATAAAATATGCTTGGCTTTGCTTATATGAGTGACTATTATTTTTTATGTACTTTAAATGGATATATTTGTTGATTCCATCTTCACGTGAGCTACTAGTTTTTACTAAAACACTTCTAAATATTTACAAACTTGCCTATAGTAGCACATATTTATTGAGGACGGCCATTTTGAGAGATAAGTCCCATTGTCAACTCAGATTGGGACTATTGAGTTGACAATGGGACACATTAAACGGCCGTCCTCAACAAATATAAGTAAGTGCTACTATAGGCACTGTAAATATTTACAAGTGTTTTAGTTTAAATGGGTGTTGGTTGCCTGACTGATAAAAGAGATTATTAGCCTTGTTAGGAGAAATATCAGCTCCTTCTCAAGAAAAAATTCAAAAGCACCAGTGGGGTCATCTTAAAGACTTAAACTTCAGAGATCTGAAACTTATATCCAGTAACAGAACAGTTGTAGCCACACAGAGGATTGTAAAACCTCCATTTCTGGTCTATAGTCTGGACCTACATTCCAGACAGAGTTACTAAAAATATATTAAAAAATTCATTAAAAGTCATTTAAAACATTTAATAGAAGAGCGATAGGGAGCAGTTCAATACAACTATACGAATTTAAACCTTGTACTGTTTCAACAATTTTGAACTTTTTTTCTTAAACCTCTACTATGTGTATTATATTTATTCATGGCTGAGTCATATCAATAATTTTACTCTGTTAATAAATATACACATTTTTTCTGTTATTTATATATATATATATATATATATATATATATATATATATATATATAAAGTTAATATATTACTATGTAAGTAATTTTATCCACCATTAAGTGCAATAATTTTACCTTGAGTGATGAGGCACCTTTCGGTCAAATGACCATTGTCGAATCACTGATGTTTTTCTGTTGTGGATGTTCGGTCTGTGAAGTTGGTGTTTGTTGACGTTACGCGCACTTTTTCTTGATCTGTGTGTATGATATTTCTATATAGTATGTCTTCTGTATGTGTTGTTTGTAGATTCATTAAGTTGTTGTGTATGTTTTTATAAATGTGGTATTTTTCTAGTGAGTTTAGTTCTATTGGGTTGTTATTTATTTCCAGTATGGTTAGGTTATTTTCGTAATTTGTTATTTCGTGTTTATGGGATATTAGGTGTGCTGCAACATTTGATACTTTAGAATTTTTGTTTTTGAATGCTCTATAATGTTCTTCAAATCTTATTTTAAATGTTCTGGTTGTTTTTCCTATGTAAAAAGCGTTACAGTTGTAGCATGTGATTTTGTAAATTCCTGATAGGTTATGTTTTTCTGAATTTGTTATGTGGTTTGTGTTATTAAGATATTTTATTATTTTGTTGTTTGGTTTGTAAGTTGGAGTGTAGTATTCTTTGTTGTATATATTTGTTATTTTTTCTATTTTGTTATTGGTGTATTTATATTTTAGGTAGATTTTTTTATTTTCATTATTTTCGTGTTCCGGTTGTAGTGTTGTGTTGAGGTTAGGTTTTTTTGTGAATTTATTGTATATATTTTTTATAATGTGTTTGTTGTATCCATTTTCTATTGCTATTTTTGTAATGTTATCTAATTCTTCATTTAATTTTTGTTTGTTATCCTGTGTGTATTTTATTGCTTTATTTATCATGTTACTGTAAGTGTTAATTTTGTGTGTCCAGGGGTGGTTAGATTTGTAGTGTATTGTGGTGTTGTTGGAAGTAGGTTTCCTGTATACTGTAGTTTCTATTTTATTATCATTTATATTTAAAGTAATGTCGAGGAAGTTGATTGTTCTATTTGTTTCTGTTTCAACGGTGAATTGTATGTTTTCGTTGTATGTATTTAGTTTGTTTAATATTATGACGTGTTCGTTGTGAATGGTAGGTTGGTATATTACAAGTATATCGTCTACATACCTTGTCCATAGTGAGATATTGTGTGTGTTTATTATAGGTTTAATTATTATTTGTTCAAAGTGTTGTAAATATATTTCTGACATGACAGATGATATGGGTGAACCCATGGGGAGTCCTGTTGTTTGTTTATAATATTTATTGTTAAATTGGAAGTAATTTTGGTTACATATGTGTTTGGTTAGCGTAATGATACTATCTATTATGTTTCTTTTTTCGTTATTGTGTATCAGTTTGTTTTTTATTATTTCTATGGTTTCTTCTATTGGGATACTAGGGTACATGTTAGTTATGTCATAACTTATTATTTTTGTGTTGCTGTTTGTTTTTATCGTTTTTATTTTATTAATTAATTCGTATCCATTTTTTATATTGTATGTGTTGTTGATATGTATTTTAGATCTTAGGATTTTGTCTAGAATTTTTGCGATTATGTAAGATGGTGCTGTTGTGAAATTTATTAGTGGTCTAAATGGTGTGTTGGGTTTGTGGATTTTAGGTATCCCTGATAATACTGGTGCGCATGGTTTGAATGGGTATAATCTTGTGTGGTATTTTAATTTATTGTTATAGTTTAGGGTGTTACGGTGAGTGAATATTAAGTTTTTTATTGTAATAAGGTATTTGTTAGTTGGGTCTGGGATTTGTTCGTATTTATTTTCTTTTATGTAGTTAGTCATTGAATCGATATATTTGGTATTTTCTATTATTACTGGAGTATTTGTTTTATCTGATTTTAATATTAAGTAGTCGTTGTTTTCTAGTTTTTCTCTGAGTTTTATAATTTCTTTTTTATTAATATATTGTTCCGTTTTTTTGTTTTTTTCCGTTTTTATTAGGTTAATTTTATTATTAATATTATTTCTTATGTGTTCAGTATTTTGGTGGGTAATTTTGTGGATGTTAGATTCTGTGTCAACTATTAGGTTTTTTATTATTTGTTTTTTGTTGAAGTTAGGTAGGTTATATTTGAAGGAATTTGTTATTATTATTTTTTCTTTTTCAGTAAATTGTGTTTTAGTTAAGTTTATGAATTTATTATTGTTAGAGGTGTGGGTTGGTTCTAGGCTATTTTTTAGGTTAAGTTGTTTTGATAAATTTTCGATTTTTTTGTTTTGTCTGTTAATAGTGTTTGTTTTATGTTTTATTATAATTTGTTGTGTTTTTTCGTGAATAATAGGTGTGAGAGTGTCAAAAGTTTTCATTATTTCCAAATTGGTTGTGTATAGTTGTAAATTGATTTGGCTTTTTTTATGGTAGGCAGCTTTAATGTTTTGTTTAATAATGTGTGATTCTGCTATTTTTGTTGCTTTATTGATAATAGTGTTTTGTTTATTTTTTAAGTGTAATTTTGCGTATTTTGGTGTTATATTAAGTGTTAAGCATTTTTTATTAAACTGTATTTTGTTGATGCAATTCTGGAGTTTGATTTTTAGGTTAAGATATTTACGGTTCAGTTGTTTACCTTGGTAGGTATTAAATTCTTGATATTTAACCTACCAACATTGTTTATAAAAATAAACAAAACACTATTATCAATAAAGCAACAAAAATAGCAGAATCACACATTATTAAACAAAACATTAAAGCTGCCTACCATAAAAAAAGCCAAATCAATTTACAACTATACACAATAACGTTAAATATCAAGAATTTAATACCTACCAAGGTAAACAACTGTACCGTAAATATCTTAACCTAAAAATCAAACTCCAGAATTGCATCAACAAAATACAGTTTAATAAAAAATGCTTAACACTTAATATAACACCAAAATACGCAAAATTACACATAAAAAATTAACAAAACACTATTATCAATAAAGCAACAAAAATAGCAGAATCACACATTATTAAACAAAACATTAAAGCTGCCTACCATAAAAAAAGCCAAATCAATTTACAACTATACACAACCAATTTGGAAATAATGAAAACTTTTGACACTCTCACACCTATTATTCACGAAAAAACACAACAAATTATAATAAAACATAAAACAAACACTATTAACAGACAAAACAAAAAAATCGAAAATTTATCAAAACAACTTAACCTAAAAAATAGCCTAGAACCAACCCACACCTCTAACAATAATAAATTCATAAACTTAACTAAAACACAATTTACTGAAAAAGAAAAAATAATAATAACAAATTCCTTCAAATATAACCTACCTAACTTCAACAAAAAACAAATAATAAAAAACCTAATAGTTGACACAGAATCTAACATCCACAAAATTACCCACCAAAATACTGAACACATAAGAAATAATATTAATAATAAAATTAACCTAATAAAAACGGAAAAAAACAAAAAACGGAACAATATATTAATAAAAAAGAAATTATAAAACTCAGAGAAAAACTAGAAAACAACGACTACTTAATATTAAAATCAGATAAAACAAATACTCCAGTAATAATAGAAAATACCAAATATATCGATTCAATGACTAACTACATAAAAGAAAATAAATACGAACAAATCCCAGACCCAACTAACAAATACCTTATTACAATAAAAAACTTAATATTCACTCACCGTAACACCCTAAACTATAACAATAAATTAAAATACCACACAAGATTATACCCATTCAAACCATGCGCACCAGTATTATCAGGGATACCTAAAATCCACAAACCCAACACACCATTTAGACCACTAATAAATTTCACAACAGCACCATCTTACATAATCGCAAAAATTCTAGACAAAATCCTAAGATCTAAAATACATATCAACAACACATACAATATAAAAAATGGATACGAATTAATTAATAAAATAAAAACGATAAAAACAAACAGCAACACAAAAATAATAAGTTATGACATAACTAACATGTACCCTAGTATCCCAATAGAAGAAACCATAGAAATAATAAAAAACAAACTGATACACAATAACAAAAAAAGAAACATAATAGATAGTATCATTACGCTAACCAAACACATATGTAACCAAAATTACTTCCAATTTAACAATAAATATTATAAACAAACAACAGGACTCCCCATGGGTTCACCCATATCATCTGTCATGTCAGAAATATATTTACAACACTTTGAACAAATAATAATTAAACCTATAATAAACACACACAATATCTCACTATGGACAAGGTATGTAGACGATATACTTGTAATATACCAACCTACCATTCACAACGAACACGTCATAATATTAAACAAACTAAATACATACAACGAAAACATACAATTCACCGTTGAAACAGAAACAAATAGAACAATTAACTTCCTCGACATTACTTTAAATATAAATGATAATAAAATAGAAACTACAGTATACAGGAAACCTACTTCCAACAACACCACAATACACTACAAATCTAACCACCCCTGGACACACAAAATTAACACTTACAGTAACATGATAAATAAAGCAATAAAATACACACAGGATAACAAACAAAAATTAAATGAAGAATTAGATAACATTACAAAAATAGCAATAGAAAATGGATACAACAAACACATTATAAAAAATATATACAATAAATTCACAAAAAAACCTAACCTCAACACAACACTACAACCGGAACACGAAAATAATGAAAATAAAAAAATCTACCTAAAATATAAATACACCAATAACAAAATAGAAAAAATAACAAATATATACAACAAAGAATACTACACTCCAACTTACAAACCAAACAACAAAATAATAAAATATCTTAATAACACAAACCACATAACAAATTCAGAAAAACATAACCTATCAGGAATTTACAAAATCACATGCAACAACTGTAACGCTTTTTACATAGGAAAAACAACCAGAACATTTAAAATAAGATTTGAAGAACATTATAGAGCATTCAAAAACAAAAATTCTAAAGTATCAAATGTTGCAGCACACCTAATATCCCATAAACACGAAATAACAAATTACGAAAATAACCTAACCATACTGGAAATAAATAACAACCCAATAGAACTAAACTCACTAGAAAAATACCACATTTATAAAAACATACACAACAACTTAATGAATCTACAAACAACATATACAGAAGACATACTATATAGAAATATCATACACACAGATCAAGAAAAAGTGCGCGTAACGTCAACAAACACCAACTTCACAGACCGAACATCCACAACAGAAAAACATCAGTGATTCGACAATGGTCATTTGACCGAAAAGTGCCTCATCACTCATGGTAAAATTATTGCACTTAATGGTGGATAAAATTACTTACATAGTAATATATTAACTTCATAAAGTCAGTGCAACGGAAAAACAATGGATAACGTTAAATATCAAGAATAAATATATAAATATATATAAATATATATATATAAATATATATATATATATATATATATATATATATATATATATATATATATATATATATATATATATGACTAGGAGACTGACAGACTTACCTTGGTAAGAGCCCACTCTGTAGTCTTGAAATAGAAACACATAAAAGCACTTAACCAATGATATATTTCAGCCACACAGTGGTCTTTGTCAATCAAAGAGAAAACACAAAAAGAAATATGAGAATATTTATATTCAAAGGATTCTCATATTTCTTTTTGTGTTTTCTCTTTTTTTGTGTTTTCTCTCTGATTGACAAAGACCACTGTGTGGTTGAAATATATCATTGGTTAAGTGCTTTTATGTGTTTTTATTTCAAGACTACAGAGTGGACTCTTACCAAGGTAAGTCTGTCAGTCTCCTAGTCCAAAAATTTAAATAATCTTTACCAACCAAAACTAACCTAAATATATATATATATATATATATATATATATATATATATATATATATATATATATATATATATATATATATATATATATATATATATATATATATATACCTACATTTCAACAGTAGCCACCCTATGAGTATAAAAAGGTCCATTCCATATAGTCAGGCAATCAGGGGCAAGAGAATTTGTTCCAACTATATAGCATTGGAGGACTTTAATAGAAAGACCTTACTAGCTTTCCAAAAAAGAGGATATCCTAAACAACTTGTTGTGGATCAAATCCGCTTAGGTCAATCATCTGATGAACCCAGACCACCTATAGAAGACAACAAACTGTCTTTATTTCCAGATTACCATCCAGGCCTAACGAAGCTGAACAAAATATTAAAGGATGGCTTCAAGATTCATCAAGCTTCCACCCACACCAAAGATCTTTTCTCAAATCCACCACATATTTGGTTCAGACAACCTTTTAATTTGAAAAATATTTTAGTACATCCAAAATGACCAGATCCAAGTACTGAAAAACCGCCTAAACTTCCTCATGGCTCCTTTCCGTGCAATAGACCTAGATGCAAGACATGTCCAATACACATCCCAACAAATAGTTTCCACAGCGTAGCAACCAATGTGGACTTCAAAATTCAGGGTCATCATACTTGTACATCCAGAAATGTAATATACCAGTTGCAATGTAAATTTTGCCCGGCACAGTACATAGGCCTGACCATGGATGGTCTGAGCGTCAGAATGAATGGCCTCAGACATGACGTTGGAACGATGAACATAGACAGGCCAACCGTTCAACACGCTGCTAGTCACAACATCATATCTTTCAATGATTGTTATACCACCAAAATAATTAAGGCCCCCCTGATTGCAATCCTTCAGAATTGAGAAGATGGGAGTTATCATACCAGTGGTACACCAAATCTAGAGAGCCTCCTAACCTCAACATCAGATAAAACTCCTTTTACATTCCCCCAGACTTATATAATTTCTAACAACTCCATTTACCTTCCTTCTGACAGTCTATTAATATCTAGTTTCAAGTAATCAATATTTACACAAATCACATATAACAATATTTAGACAAATCACATATAGCACTATATCATAAACTATAAATCTGAATTTTTTTTTATTAGGTGTACGATTTTTAATGTGGAGAATGCGTGTTTGATTTTGATGGTATGTGTAGCTAAGTTTGAGTTATAAGTTTCAGGTTTGATGTATGAATTGAAGTGTTCCTGATATCTGTCTTTTAATTTCCTTTTTGTTTGGCCTATGTATATTTTATTATAGTCTGGGCATTCGATTTTATATATTCCGTTACTAAGTGTGGGACATATTTTTTCCGGTTGGTTTATTTTATTGATTATGTTCCTGTGTTTTTGTAAGCTATTTTAATATCATTATTTTTTAGTGTTTTAGTTATTCCTTTTATGTTGTATCCTGTATATGTGAATGTAGATTATAATTTATCTATAGTTTTTTTATTGTATCAATTTTTTTAGGCTATTTGATATATTATTTGTGTTTCTTTAGCTTTTTCTTCATTTTTTAGAGGCAGTTTTAGCAAGGTCACAAAAATCTAGTGGTTTTTTGGGCACACCAGTGTAAATTATGGGTTTTAAGAATATTTGTCCAAAAAGGCATTCATAACACTAGATAAATTACTATTATGTTTGTTAGTATTATGCCCACAATATATTTACTGATGTTCTATTGCACCATTTTAAGGGAATTTGCCACTTGACAAAAATTATAAGCTACAATGTGAAGGTAGGCACCTCACAATGTGAAATGTTAGGCATATCACTGGTGAAGACCTTGCAATACTATTTACATGTCTGGCGGATGATGTGATCTACCTTCAAAACACAGTGTACTATTATTGACTTACAGTTTAAAAGGTTATAATGCATATTAAGGTTCTTCTGTAAACACACACACACACACACACACACATGCTAGTTTTGATATAGTTTAATACATGTTTGAGATAGTTGAACTAGATAGAGAACAACAGACTTACCTTGGGAATAATCTGGTCTGTAATATTGAAAAAAAACAAATACATACAAAATAATGATATATTTGAGACACACTATATCTTTTGTCAATCAGAAAGAGAGGAACTGAAGTGAGTCACAGATATGTACAAAAGTCCAAGATAAAAAAATGTGCAATTTATCAATTTATCTGATTTATTGTTTGTTTAAACTTATAGATACTGATGTTTAAAACTTAAATATTTTTATTAATTCTGTTAGAAGGAAGGTGAATACAATTATCTGATATTGAAGTTAGAGAAAGGTTAATGGAGTAATCTGACTGTTGATCTTAGGCATTCTCTAGATTTGGTGTACCACTAGTATAACTTACACCTTCTTAGATTTGAAGGCGGCTACGGGAGATAGGGGTTTAATTACCTTCTTAACGGTGTAACAGTCATCAAAAGATTTGATTGTGACTAGCAGAGTGTGTGTGTCTGTGAGGAGGGGGTCTAGCAATATGTTGATACTAGGAACTAGCAAAATATTAGAAATGTGCTGACACCTAAAGTTTTCGACCTAGATTCATCAGTTTTTCTTCTGATTTTTGAACTTTCAAGAATAGGCCTACATGATATTCTCTACTAATGAATTTAATTAACATCTTGGTCATATGATAAAGCCTTTTAAAAGTTCCATTTTAATGTAATAGGCTACCCAAACCGCTCACCGAATTTCTGTAAGCATGAGAAATATATTGGATAAAAGTAATGATTTATTTTTGGGCAGCGACCACATTACTCGAATGTTTGCACCTGACCAGGTCCACCAAACTATGATGGAATGGTCAGGGACATTAACATCGGGAGCTCAGATCTGGTACACAGATGGCTCCAGGATGGACTTCGGCACTGGAGCGGGGGTGTATTGTAAAAACCCAAGGGTAGAACTAGTTTTTTCCTTGGGGAGGCATACCTCTGTCTTTCAGGCTGAAGTATATGCTATAAATGCCTGTCTGGGAGAGATAGCGAGAAGGGAAACACACGGGACCCGGATTGCTATTTTCTCCGACAGTCAGGCAGCAATTAAGGCACTAAACGGACACATGGTCACATCGGCCATAGTCAGGGAGTGCCTAATTAACCTACAAGCTCTGGCAAGGTACAATCAAATCATGATAGGTTGGGTGCCAGGGCATAGGGGAATACTTGGAAATGAAGCCGCAGATGCGCTGGCCAGGGAGGGGTCTTCGACTCCCTTGATTGGACCGGAGCCTGCGGTAGGTATTTC
Source organism: Prosapia bicincta (assembly GCA_036971475.1). NCBI lineage: Eukaryota > Metazoa > Arthropoda > Insecta > Hemiptera > Cercopidae > Prosapia > Prosapia bicincta. The sequence goes on along the minus strand of JBAIZL010000001.1, from coordinate 355,868,896 downwards.
CAAATCCATGGTCAAGATGGCAGTGCGAAGGTGGATGACTGAAAGACACTGTGAGCACTGGATCAGGGCCGAAGGGATGAGACACAGTAAGCTAACCCTTAGGAAACCTTCCTTGGGGCTGCAGAAGAGTCTCATCTATCTGTCTAGGCAGGAATTGAGGATAGCCACAGGTCTACTCACGGGACACTGTGGACTAAGGAAACATTTGCATAAAATGGGTATCTACAAAGATGAACCAGTGTGCAGATTATGCGGGCAGGAACTGGAGACTGCCACACACATTATTTACAGATGTGAAGTACTTGCTGAGAGGCGCTTCAACCTCTTTGGTGATGGAACGGCTTTGGTGGATGCTGAAGGTAAAACTCTAGTCAGGAAACTCCTAAACCTGGTAAGAGGGAAGGGGTTATTTGACTAGACCAGGGAGGTAAGTACAATATACCTTAAGGTAGCAGTGCTTCGGGCAATTCAAACCCGCTCCCAAGTTAATAAAAAAAAAAAAAAAAAAAAAAAAAAAAGATTTATTTAAAAATAGAAATGTGAAGTTCCGTTCACAATGATAAAATTACTTCAGTAATAGGTATTTCAGTTTGTATAACTGGAGAAATTGGAACTATAATTTATTTGTATTTTCCCTTGACATCTAAGAAGCGATGGCGGAGAGAGAGAAAGAGTCAACCCCGCCTGAATGAGTATGAGACAGCAGAGCGAGACAAGAAGTGACAAACAAACGGACCAGAAATGCTTCCAATAGTCTGTGTTATTGCACCATAAATAATAATAATATTTAAAATCTCAAATCAACATTTGCTTTAATCGTTTAATTCATTAAAAGCAAATAATACATTAATAAGACATATTCATTATTTTTTTTATAAACTACACTGCACATGTATTTTAACAGCTAAAAAACAAGAATCGGAATTGACATTTTAATCAATTGAGAATCGAGTATCAGTAACAATAAAATAAACTATCTAGACCTAACATTAACCAGAAATACAAATAACATTGAATATTCTATTTATAGGAAACCCACACAAACCATTAATACAATACCAAACCACTCCAACCATCCCCCACAACATAAAATGGCCGCTTACAACTCATTTTTATACAGGATGCTAAAATTGCCTCTAAATAATGAAGAAAAACCCAAAGAAAAACAAATAATATATCAAATAGCCCAAAAAAATGGATACAATAAAAAAACTATAGATAAATTAGAATTTAAAATATTAAATAAATTAAAACAACCTAAAATCGAACCACAAACAACAAAATGGGCTACATTCACATACACAGGATACAACATAAAAGGAATAACTAAAACACTAAAAAATAATAATATTAACATAGCCTACAAAAACACAGGAATCATAATCAACAAAATAAACCAACCAGAAGAAATATGTCCCACACTTAATAACGGAATATACAAAATCGAATGCCCAGACTGTAATAAAATATACATAGGCCAAACAAAAAAGAAATTAAAAGACAGATATCAAGAACACCTCAATGCATACATCAAACCTGAAATTTATAGCTCAAACTTAGCCACACACACAATCAAAAACAAACACACATTCCCCACATTGAAAAACGTACACCTAGTAAAAAAGGTCCAAAAAGGCCTCAAAATGACAATCTGGGAACAACTAGAAATTTATAAAAATAAAAATAGCATCATCAACGAACAGATACAAATAAAATCAAAAAACGATAAATTATTCAATCTAATAGACAATATTAACCCCAAAACGAACGTTAAAAACTCGCACAGTGCAGTGAATCTAAAAATAGAAGTTAACGGTACACCAAGGTCAACGGAAAATTCCACGCAGCTCGCAGTCCAAAACACTGTTCAGTATGCCCGAGGATGGAGACACTAACCAGTCTTTGAAAGTACTCGCATAAATACTAAGTAAGATTCTTGTTTAAGTACATAAGTGAAAGTGATATATATATATATATATATATATATATATATATATATATATATATATATATATATATATTTATAGATTAGTTTTGGTTGGTAAAGATTATTTAGATTTTTTGGACTAGGAGACTGACAGACTTACCTTGGTAAGAGTCCACACTGTAGTCTTGACTGGATTCTCTCATATTTCTTTTTGTGTTTTCTCTTCGATTGACAAAGACCACTGTGTGGTTGAAATATATCATTGTTTAAGTGCTTTTATGTGTTTCTATCTCAAGACTACAGTGTGGACTCTTACCAAGGTAAGTCTGTCAGTCTCCTAGTCCAAAAAATCTATCTATCTCTCTCTCTCTCTCTCTCTCTCTCTCTCTCTCTCTATATATATATATATATATATATATATATATATATATATATATATATATATATTCTTGATATTATACGTTATCCATTGTTTTTCCGTTGCACTGACTTTATGAAGTTAATATATTACTATTGTAGTAATTTTATCCACCATTAAGTGCAATGATTTTACCTTGTGTGATGAGGCATCTTTCGGTCACTTGACCATTGTCGAATCACTGATATTTTTCTGGAGTAGATGTTCGGTCCATGATGTTGGTATTTGTTGACGTTACACGTATTTTCTTTTGATCTGCTTGTATGATGTTTTTATATAGTACGTCTTCTGAATATGTGGTCTGTAGGTTCATTAAATTGTTGTGTATTTTTATAAATGTGGTATTTTTCTAGTGAGTTTAGTTCTATTGCGTTATTATTTATTTCAAGTATGGTTAGGTTATTTTCGTAGTTTGTTATTTCATGTTTATGTGATATTAGATGTGCTGCAACATTTGATACTTTTGTATTTTTATTTTTGAATGCTCTGTAATGTTCTTCAAATCTTATTTTAAATGATCTGGTTGTTTTCCCTATGTGAAATGTGTTGCAGTCGTTACATGTAACAAGGGAAACAACCAGATCGTTTAAAATAAGATTTGAAAAACATTACAGAGCATTCACAAAAAAAAAAAAAAAAAAAAAACAAAAGTATCAAATGTTGCAGCACACCTATTTTCACATAAACATGAAATAATAAATTACGAAAATAACCTAACCATACTTGAAATAAATAATAACCCAATAGAACTAAACTCACTAGAAAAATACCACATTTATAAAAACATACACAACAATTTAATGAACCTACAGACAGCATATGCAGACGACGTACTATTCAAAAACATTATACACGCGACTCAAGATGAAATGTGTGTGACGTCAACAAATACCAACATCACGGACCGAACATCCACACCAGAAAAATAGGAAAAAATTAAGCAGTGATTTGACAATGGTCAAGTGACCGAAAGGTGCCTCATCATACAAGGTAAAATTATTGCACTTAGTGGTGGAAAAAATTATTTACAAGTAATAATAATAACTTCATATATATATATATATATATATATATATATATATATATATATATATATATATATATATATTTGTTTCAATTTCATGTGGGTATATCATTTATTTATTGTATAAAGTGGAGGGGTCACGGAAGGCTTTCATTTGAGGAAGGGGGCTTGGGTATCAAAAGGTTTAGGAACCCTTGGTTTAGGGTAATCCGAAGGTAATTGACCTAAGTGGTTTTGATCTTCAATGATTTGTGTATCCTCTTCTTTGGAAGGTTTTTAATACTTTTATATTTAAGTATTCCAATTCTTTATCATTAGAGCAAATTCATTTTGCCCAGATTACCTGGCTGAATGAAATAGCTTGTTTTATATCCAGATCAATTGCTATTGTAAATGGTTTGCACGTATGACATGATATCCTAAGCAGACATTAAACCTTAGTGTTACATCTATGAAGTTGTGATAATTGTTGAAGATTACCATAGATGACTTGTCTAAATTTTGTCACTTGATTACTTATGTATCGTCAATTTGACTACTCCAATTTCTTTTTTTTTATTTGGCAAAATAATGTTTTTTCATTAATGTGTTAAACATTGTAATATCCCATGCTTCTTTAGCGCTTCAAAAAAAATATTATAGTAGCTACTAATCCTAATATTAGATAAAAAATAATAGTTACGACGAATATGTTTAAATTGAATTGTGAAACACAAATGTTAAAAAAATTCTTTTAAAAATAATGTTAAACACATTTTATTTACAAAAAACAGAATGTAACAAACGAATGAGCTGTAGAACAAGTTTTTATTAAAATTAAAGAATTTTTACAAAAATATGTATAGAGAACAGAATCATTAAAAAAAAGTCAAGCGACAACTTATGTATCCTCAAAATGAGGTGCTAGCTCTGTTTCACTAAGATGCATGCAAAATTTAGCGACAAAACTGCGCATCTGACATTGAATGTATAAGGTATGAAGGTATTAGGAAGATGGATGTGCGCTAACCACTCATTTGTCAAAAAAAGACATTTTTAAAATGGAGTGTTGTCATTTTTACGACGTATCTAGTAATCTAGGGTTAAATTAAGGCACTGAGAAGCCATGGGATCCAAGTGATTTTTGCACATATGGAGTTTAGAGCAGTTTTAGATGGTTAAAAGCATATGGACAAGTTGTAGATATCCATTAGATCTTTCAATTTACTATTTATAATAAATTAAAAACCCCCAACATTGTAAGAGAAGAAATATTATATATATATATATATATATATATATATATATATATATATATATATATATATATATATACACATAAATTATTGAATGACTTTAGAGAATAGTTGCTGTCAAAATGTGATCTCCCAGAAAGAGTTTCCCACTGAGTGTAGAAAAATAGGATTGGTCTCTCTTTCCAAATTAACTTGCACCATGGAGAAAAAAAAATTATCTGACAAAAAGAAAAGAGTGCTATGATATTGAAATCACATCTGAGACATAGATAGTAGTGTGAACGTTGTAAAGTTGCATTATGGTTAGACAAAGATTGCTTTAAACCCTAACATATCCAAATCAAATCCAGAGTTTAAAAAGTACTTAGTGTAAATATACGTAAATAATTTTCATAATTAGTATATTTTTGTGTCACCTGAAAAGAACAATAATAATGAATTGCCATGGGTCAAATGGTTTCAGGAGGTAAATGAAGAGATTTTCATTTCATGATAATTTTAAAGATGCTTCTGAAACACGTTTAGGAGCCGCATATTAGACTTATTCTGAGAGTGAGTTATTGAATTCTGCCATTGGTTTATATAGTTTGTATAAATTAAGAAGTTTGTATTTTGTACTGTCTGATAGCAGCCTACTGACTTCTTTTTGTTCATGATAAAAGTAGTTGAAACTTTATCTGTAAGAAGAACCATAATGTTTCTTTAGTTTTTCTGAGATTATATTGTAGCTCTTTCTGGTTTAGTTTATAGGTTTTGTGTTCAGGTTTTTGAGGAATAATGTTCCTGAGATGCTTTACATGAAGAAGTTTACTTATACTTCAATGGCGATCATGTGATAATGGTTGAGAGCTCAAGATAGAAGGTGGTTTGTATTTTGTAAGTCATACTTTTACATCAATAGCCTTTTTAAAAGTTGGTATCTGAGCTATATAATTTTGGTCCACAAGTTTTCTGTTAAAAGAAAATATCCTTTTCTAATTTGAATTGATCTATTTCTTGTAGGCCGTGAATGAAAAGCCTTAATCAATTAAAGTGACCTTCTTAGATGTAGATGTAACACTCAGATATGGTAATATCTGCACAGAAGTTTCCACGAAGATACAAAACATTTACATTAACTGTATAGAAAAAGCAACCATCCCATGAATAAAACAGGTATTCTATATAGCCAGGCAATCAGGGCCAAAAAATGTTTATCAAATGATAGAGAATTTGAAAATTTTAACTAAAAAAAGAATCAACAGCATTCTAAAGAAAAGAATGTCCAAAACTACTTGATGAAGAACAAATTCACTCGTTCAATATTTTGATTACCCTAAATCATCAATGAAACAAATAAACTGCCCTTAATTATAGATTACCAACTATAAATGAATATAGTGAAACAAAATTGAGAGATGGTTTCAAGACTCTTCAGGCTTCTACCCCCATCAAATATATTTTTGCTGATACACTGCAAATTTGGTCCAAACAACCTTTAATATTTTATTACATCCTAACTTACCAGAGTCAAATACTGAATACCATACAATTTTCTCATGGCCCCTTTCCATAGACTTAAATGTAAGAAATGTCTAATACACTTCATTTAGTTACTTAGAGTTTAGCTAGTGAGAACTATTCACAATGGTAAAACACAAAATAGTTAACTCAAAATCTCACCAAAAATTAGTCTTTTAATAAACAAACACATTAGTTCACAACAGACTAGTTTTGAGAATGATATCGCCTTCCTTAGTGCTTGGCTACTACTGCATTGCCAAGCACTGAGGGAAGGCCGAAATCAGTCTGTTGTGAACTAGTGTGTTTGTTTATTAAAAACTAATTTTTGGCGAGATCTTGAGTTAACTATTTTTGTTACCCGTCTTGTTTTTGTTTTACCGTTGTTGATGTCTAATACACCTGATTTTGCTATTTGGCAACATTTTTAATCCTATCATTCTATAAGACAATGACACTTTACTGTTAATTCCCTTTAATAACAAAATTTCTTAAATGAACATTGATTTTGCTATTATCATCAGAATTTTGCAATTGGGTATAACAAATATCACATAATTTACTAATTTGTAAAGAAATTTTTCAAAGTAGACAATTAAAAAAATTAACATTGTTAACTGATGTTCTTTATTAACAAAAGTAAAGTTAAGAAATTACTCTGAAAAATTGTACAAATTACTAAGTAAACATGATTATTAAAGAAATTGTAATAAACATTTTGTTAAACTTACCTGAAACAAATTGATAGTTGTAAAATACTGTACTTTTTTGTGCATGCACAAGCTATTATTTTCATGCAAAAGATTTTCTGAATCTAATAATAGCAAGAATGTAGCAATAATAACAATTAATATTTTTATTAAGTCATGAATTTACTACCTATTACTCCAGGAACAATTAATTATTAAAAATAATTTTGGAACAGCTAATGTGAAAAATTAACTAATAGCTTACATAGAATTCAATAGATTAATTCCAATTAATAATACTATTTAATGAATAATTTCATGTTCAATAACTTCCACCGCGAGCTAATTTATTTATGTTATTTTGGAAATACTGTTTTATAAAATTACTTTTGATCTAGTATTTTAAAAAATAAATTTTAATTTTTACAAACCAAAATTACATTATTTTATCATGTAGTTTTACATTATTTTATAAATTAGGATAAATTTTATTATTTATCATTTAAAATAAATTAATGATTTATTTTATAAATAATATACATAATAAAAATTGAAGTAAAATTGCAATTGTCAGAATGAAAAAATGTTAAATTCCATTTCTTATGTTTAAGTGAGATAAGAAGGTCAATGACATAGTCAATGACTCAGTCATAAATCTCAACTATTTGTATGCTTCCTCTAACAAAAGGTATATGCTGAATTGTGATGTTAGATTTACACAACTGATAAATTGGTAGATCTTATATAAGTATCCAACAGTTAACAGAGAGTGGCCAAAGCAAAGTTAACTGAAGGTGGATGGTAGTCTGATCAAAATTTCTCCATTTATAAAAGAAATTTTCAACCAAAGAGCTATAGAATAGCAATTTTGAAACTGAAATTTAAAAAGAAATGCAGATATGTAGAATAAACTGTAATTAAAACATTGAGAAAGACAATATTTTAACTTTAAACAATCATAATGTAATCCACAGGAGTATGTTCGTTTGAATGCATAAAATGGATGTCCAACACCATTGTCTGATTATGGCTGGCGGTATACAATATAAAGAGTATTGTGTTTAATATAACTAGGTATGGAAACATCAATATATGACACTTCTATGCTCCACAGGGGAAACACATTCATTTGAAAATCGTAGGCACTTGTAACTCAAGGAATGTTCTTGTGCCAAAAGTAGCAAAACAAGATATTATGTTAGTCAATATAAGATGTTATATTGATTAGTATAAAACACAAAAAATGACAGATTACACCAGACGTTTGACTGAATGACTGGTGTTTGTGAAAGTAATTAAAATTATTGGATCAACATCTGTACACTCACAGGATATAATGTCATTTCCATGTCTAACTTGAACTTCTAAAAAGAAGTTCAATCTGAAAAACTTTAATCATGATTTTTGTGTGAAATTATCTTAGCCTCAATTTTCTGAATAAAAGGTCTAAACTGAGTTCTGTCATATACCTATGGTTAATTTTCTGTTGACAAAATTTGTCTGTGGTTTGGCAGAAAGCTCTATTACATCTCTATTTCATGAAGGACCTAAATGAGAAGGGGTGTCGAGAGTTCATAAGGCAAATGAAGTAGTGTCTCTGGTGGCAAGAGTAAGAAATACTGAGCTACCTAAAAACTTTAATTTTTTAACCGGCTTCAAAAAAAGAGGAGGTTCTGTATTTGATCCATATGTTTTTTTTTCTGTTTATTCCACCATAACTTTGGAAGTATTTAACCGATGAAAGTGATTTTTTTGGTAAATGAAAGAGGTAAACTCCCCGTTGGTCCTATTATAAATAGATACCAATCTGCCTGATTTGGAGACAATAATACCCTATTTTAGATTTAAAAAAAAGTTTTTGAGGGAAAATTTTGTAATGTTTTTTAAAATAGGATTATGAATTAGAAGATAATTATTTGACACTTTATATGCTTGCTTCTTTAGCTCATCATGTATGATGTACACCTTTGACAAATTCAAAGATCTATAAAAAGCCACAAAAACTTTGATACAATATAAAATATAGATAATTTTTAGAATAGAATAGGTTTGCTTTTCATTGCTTGTTATAAGCAAGTTTTTTTTTTGAAGCTGCAGTTTTTTGAAGGAAGATGAGTAGATCAATCCATTTCCAGTAGTTGTGAAGTATATGAACAAGAAATTCCAGTAATTTTCACTTATTTGTGAAGGCAAAACAAAGAATTATTTAATTTAACAGAAGGGTGAAATTTTTTAACTATAAAAATAGTACCACCACATAAAATTGTTAGAGGTGGCAATTCAGGTACTGAAACACCCATCACCTTTTTCACTATTGTTATTAATATTAGGCTCATCTGGACATTGGATGTTACCTCCAATAAATGTTGACTTGGTTTTTATTTTCATTAGATCGTTTAAACCCAACCAAATTATCGAATAGTATAGGTGGAACTATGGAAATGAGTTCATGAATCTTTTTCAACCATTTTCAACCTCCAGAACTTTAAGGAACATAATTTTCTCTTTAACCAAGTTTATAAAACTGTGTATAGGATCAGACATCTATGAGCCAAGGATATAGATGAAGGGCAAACTATCTAGAGTCAAACAAATGAACTTACACCTTCAGGAGAATAAGATTGCAGCAGCAGCTTACATCAGAGTTTGAGAAAGGCTTTAACCTTTTCAGAGTTTCCTTACAACAACTCTGAGACATCAAAATCTTTTAAAATATAGATGTACATATACATACATGAAAGTCTGTGTATGTAAAAAGTGTTTTGAATTCATAGGTTACGTGTGCAGATTTATAGTTATCAAAATTTTTAATAGTTTAAATTGAACATATCATGTTTTTTGACAAGGTTGTTTTACCTGATAACAGCATTTGATTTATTTTCTCCTTTTGCAACTTCTCTTAATTTTCTATCACCATTTATATATTTAATTGTTAATTACCAACCAAAGGATATTACTGTTTACTAAGTTGTGAGAACCAAGTAACTTTGTAACCCTTTTTTTAAAAATAAAATTACAACAAAAAACAAACTAAAAAACTTAAAATTTAAAAAAAAGAATAAATATGACTGTTAAATTAAGATTCTGTAAATACCAAAAATCAACTTAGAAAAAAAGATTAGAAAAGTTGCAATGAGAAATTACAATTTATGGTCCAATTCCAGAGTATTTAGTTTTATAACTGAACCTCACAAGTTGTATAACTATTGACACCCCCCCCCCCAGAGGGGGTATAGGGAGGTCATTATACACATGCTACCAAGAACATATAAACGCACTAACAAACAAAATAATTACCAATCTAACTTTGCCGAACATCTCAAGTCTACAAAACATGACTACATAGACATTGTAACACACTTTAGACGGTGTTACATATTAAATTAGCAAATTTCAGAAAACAAACGAGAATGGATTCAAAATTGTAATAATATATGACTATGTAAAAAAATTGTTATGTATGAGAAATATTTTAATGAGATCTCTGGCTGATAGTGACATCTAACGGAAAATGATTAAAACAAGTAATTAAGGTAGGGATGCGCCCCCCGGATGCGCGGTAGGTAGGAAGGTTGCACGCAACTAATATATCTCTCTCATTTGGCCAAGATGTAAAAGGGCAACGGACGTTTCCGAGAGCAAGAAAATTTTATTTGGTTTTTTTTTTATTTAAATTAATGTAAAGTTTTAATTTCATATAATCATGGCTTAGAACACGGAGTACGTTACCAGGTACCAGATGGGACGCTGAATTACTGATGACATTTCCCGAGTCTTTTCCACGAGGATGATACAAGGCTTTTACCGAGACTTTTCCACGAGGAGGAAGCGAGGTTACCACATGTGAATACAGCTAAGTGGGCGATTTAAGACTTTAAAGATTTATTTCAAAATTTAAAATGTTTCACAGCATAATTCTAATTAATGAACATTGAACTTTTCAACTAATTAGCATAACTGTAATTACGCATCTTTTGGTGCCATCATGTTCACCTTGAATTATAAAATTTGATTATATAAAAAGGCAAGTAAACTCGAGTACAGATTCATTTTCAGCCATTGATTGATTAATTAATTGATAGATTGCTATCCTTAAAAATTCATAAGTAGAATATAAAATGTTCCATAATCCGTAACTGAATGTCAAGAAATATGTATCATGATTATAATTTATTTTATTTGTCTTTCTTAAAATAAAAGAGTGTAATTTGCTTTAATTGAATTTAAAAGAGTCATTATTTTACCAGCGCACAATTCCTTGCATTTCAGGTTAACAAGCCTTAAGAATTAATGTAATAATATTCTGCTAATTTTAATGATTTAACTTGGTAATTTAAAATATTTTAATGTAACGGAGTTATACCTTCAAGTGCGTTACAGACAGACGTCTTTGTTACGCCTGAACTGTAAGCTAGAAGTAAAAATTAAATTTTTAAGAATTAAAAATAAATAATATTCAATTTGTTAAACCTTACGTTACATAAAAATGGACTCTGCTTAATTTAATTATATCAACCGTTACAACATAACATCCAACATACAAATTCTTTATAAAAAATACAGAAATAACCAACGTTACACAACCATACAATATGAAATATACAAACATTTCAAACTACACTTTACACACATACTCAACACCCAATTACATTTTAACTCACACACACTTTTCGACATCATAACTCCCAATGCTCTCCAAGTACATCCACACCCCCACCTTAACCCAAGAAAACCTTGAGATCAGTTACGGTCTGAGTTGATGACAATGGGGCACATCTCCCAAAGCGGCCGACCTCAAGAAATATAAGTAAATGCTACTATAGGCAAGTTATAAAATATTTACAAGTGTTTTAATGAAAATTAGTAACTCACGTGAAGATGGAATAAAAAATTAAGAAGTCTTTCTTTCTAAATCCTACACAATCCTTAAATTGTCAGCAGGATTCATTGAATATATGTAAAAAAAAGTGTATATTTATCACCAAATTACAGTAGATTCTGGATAATCGTACTTCTTCAAAATAGGCATGATGTAGTGTGATTAATTGTTTGGCCCTATTAAACAAAGTATTAAAAATAAAGGATAATGTACTTTACTAAACACCAAGTAGCCTCAATTTTAGTCATTTTCACATGTTTCTCAGGAATAGCAATAAGTTTTCTTGGGAATATGAAAGTTAATTGCAAGTGGTGAAAGTAGCAAGTTAGGGTAAATATTGTATAATCTCTAAAATACAGTGTTTGTTACATAGATGGTAAACATAGCACTAGTCAATGTAATAGAGGCAGAGTGTATTTACAAACAACTAACTGTCCACAAGGACTGATAATTTCAAGATAAAGTCACATAACATTAACTACAGTATAGAAAGTTTATATTTATTTTATATCACTTTTGAGTGACAAGGATGAGCTTGCCAATTAACTAAGCCTGGCAATTTTAAGATAAAATCACATAACATTAACTACAGTATATAATCTTTATATTTATGAAATATCACTTTTGAGAGACAAGGATGGGGTTGGCAATTAACTAGGCCTGTCAATTTCAAATAAAGTCACTTAACATTAACTACAGTAAAAAATGTTTATATTCATTAAATATACTTTTGAGTGACAAGGATAGACTTGGGAATTAACAGTAATAGCTGTAGTATCAATTTTTTTCAGGGTATTGAAACATTTCATAAATAAACATCTTGCCTTAATTAACTTCTACGTTTATTAAAACAGAATAAAATACTGTTTTATTAGTCTAGTAAAAAATACTAGTAGAAATAAGCAGCTTTCTGGCCAATTAAAGGGTGTAATTTATTCTGTATAAAAGATATTTGTTTTTTTTTTTTTTTAGTTTCTGGTCCAATTAAATGGTTAGTTCAATAAACCTGTAGTCCCATTAGCCAGAATCCACTGTATCTAGGCCTATATATAAAATTGAAAATGTAATTGTTATTATTGCTGGATAAATTAAAAGAAAAATAACTGAAAAATCAGCGATAATCAAGTTTAGCTTAAGTAAAAATATTCTTTGAATTAAACCAATACAATACCTGCAAAAAATAGAAGTTTAAACCTTAAGTTAATATAATTCAAATGAAAATTACCAGAAATAAAAAAATGAAAATTTAAGAAACTAAAACAGTTTGATATCTACCAGCTGTTCCTCCTTGTACAGTACTGGTATATATATCTGTAGTTCCTCCGCCTTCCTGAGCCATTGAATTTAGTTCACTAGCTTGGCAGATTAAGCTGACACGATAGAAATAATTTCGCCAAAAGTTCTCTTCTGTGATCCTACACATAAGAATAAGTACATATGATAAAACTGTAACAAATTTACTTACATTTTTTACTGTAATAATTTTCAATATTTTACTAGTTTTTATTTGGTGTTGGTTTATAATAGACTATTATGTACTCATGATAATTTCTGTAAATATAGATATTCAAATAAAAGCTAAACATTACGGTTATAAATTTTTCAAAATCTTGTATTATAAAAAATAATGTGTAATTCTTAGTTCAACTGCACTGAGATAAATAAACTTATTTATTTGTTTGCTAATGAGCTATTCATGTGTTTACTTTAATTATTATCTTCAATATTAAAACAAATTTACATCAATGACGACATATCAGTAAATTGAAATTTTATTTTTATATAAGAAAAATATTATTGTGACAAAGTAAAACAAAAAACAGAAGAAACATAATTTTACGTTCACAATTTTTTGAGTAGAAAAACATTTATCACTTATTTAAAAATATTTTAGGTCAGATTGGATATCAAATGTAGTCCTTGCTTATATCCTTCATCAGCTAAGTGAACACGCCTGTCATTTTAAATGGTTTTATTATGTGACCCGGGAACACATATGCTATAAAAAGTCTACAAAACAAAAAATACACCACCATATAGCAGAGATTGGACAAAATTAGGAGATTTGTGATGTTCCATCTCTAATACCAATTTAATTCATTAAGCCGTAGAAATTAAATTCAGCAGATATAATTACTTTTAAAATTAAATAAATTTGAGTCCCCTACCAAACTAAGCATATTTATTTGAATTTTAACTAACCTACCAGATATGTCTAGTGAATATTGTATATATCTGCATGTTAAACTCGTCTTAACTTTTAATGATTATGTAATAAAGTATACAGAAACTGGGTTTGCAGGAAAATTTTATAAAAAAATAAGCAGTTAGAAACAAATGATAATATAGAAATAAACTCATGGATTTTGCTCCGATAAAAATCATCAAAACTTATGTTTGAACTTAATAACATTACAACTTGTCACTTGGTAACAATGATAACATCACTAAAACATTTTAATAGTATGTTTTTCATATATTTGCTCCAATTATAAGGTCGTTAATTTATAATTTTACTAAGTTAAAAGATATAGCCAATATAATTAAAAAAAACATTAGGTATGATCAAAATAAATATTAAAAAAAACCACTGAAACAACTTCATTTATAATTTGTACTCAGTAGTACAGATCAGTGGATTCCTAATTGCTAAATCAGGTGGTATTGCAGATTATTAAATTGATAAATTTCTGATTTTTTCTGAATTTTATAAATGATTTTTAAAAAAATTAAAATTTGATGTTTTATCACACAACTTACAGATTATAGATATAATAACAAAACCAATTTAATTATTTAACATCAAATCTATACAAAAACTGTTTCAACATTCATTTCAATTAATTTTAAGGAACACAAACATAGTGAATTATTTAAAAGCAAAATGAAGTTGTAATGGTATGTTGGTAAGAAACAAAATTGCATTTTTTGAAACAAATAACAGCATAAATAGGATAGGTTAATGTGATTATGCTGCAGAGATGTGAATAGATGAGAAGATTGAATGGAAGTAGGCCACTGGACAATGATGTCATTAATACAAACTGGGTTGTATGCATAATTGAAACATCATTATGTAATAGGGTTTGGGTCAGAGAAGATACCACATTCCAAAAGTACCCCCGACTAGTTTTCAACACAGAGAATTTTTCAATGTTATAATTTTTTTATATTTAAATAAGATAAAATTTCAATTACATGGCAATATTCAACTAATTAACTGAAGAAAAGATAACAGATAAATCCCAAGCTAATAGATGAAATCCGCTTATAATGAACATCATTGGATTCTAATGAACAAAATTTTCTCCTAAAAGCGACTTATTTTGATAGTCTACATTGAGATAAAACTTGGTATAACTCGAATAAGATAAATAGCTACAACTCGAATAAGAAAATAAATACACTTGAAAATAAGATTTACTTCATTTACCATAAACGAGATATTCAATAATCCTCAGGTGAAAACTTCATTACTTCACTAAACATCAATAAATAAATTCATTAAATATAACTTTACTATCAATTTTCGCTTTATTTTTTTATTAATATTTCATGTATAAAAAATAGTTTTGCCTAATAATTATTAAAGGTAGAGTTATTGTATATTTACCTGAGATTTTGCATTACACAATTATTAACAATTTTTAAAAGGAAATGAAAAAGAATAGTTGCAAGATAAGAAATAATATGTAGGATTATAGGAAAATTCATCAAGGCAATTTCCAACATTAATTACTCAATGGATTAATCTGACAAAATGATATGTTTATCTTATTGTTCAAGGGCATGACAATTATTTAAACAATGATTAAGCCTTATGATTAGAGGGATATTCATATAGGAAATTTGTATGGATAAATATTACCAATTTTGCCATCATAATCAACAGCATGAAACATAAATTCGATGATAATGTAGATTGAATTTAGAGATAACTCTAAAAATGGAGAAATTAAATTGAAAAGAAAAACAGAACAGACTTAAAAAATGAGCCTGATACATAATTTTTATTTACTAAAAAGTAAAAAATAACTTTCCAATCTCAAAAACAATTTATCATAAACCTATTACCCACAAAATTTTTAATTCAGGGCAATTCAGTCACAATCATGCCTTGTATTTGCTAATCCATAAAAAATATTCCAAGCATTTCCAAAACAATGTTTCGATTGCTTGATTTCCCATGATTAATTATAGCATGAAAAATTTCATGTGTTTTACACTATGAGGAACGGTAATTGATCTTTGTTTTCGGAAAAGACTATACAATGTCAGATTTTGTCCTAAAAAAATATGTGACTGGGTAGTTTTTGTTCGGATACATAATGCTGGCAATTCAACCTTCTTTGAATGATTTACATAGAATGTGATTATTGTAGATCAAGATGCTTATAAATATTAGAGATAATATCTCCTTAAACCTTTTGAATCATAAATTTAATAAATTTCTTATACCTATGAAACAAACATATCGAAGAAATGATTGAATAACCTGTGTTTATATCATAATTTGTTAATCATATAACATGGTACTCCAAGATCATGCAAAATTCCTTAATTTGTCACATTCAGCATGTTAAATATGAGTCCAAGTGCGAAATGCAACGATGACTTCTAAATTTTGTAGGTAATAAGCTTATGATAAATAATGTTTTCATTATTGGAAAATTATTTAAAACTTTTTAGTAAGTAAAAATCATATATTCAAGTTCTCTTTTTGAAGTAGGTTCTGTAAACAAACAAACAAAAATTAATTTCAAATAACAAAGAAAAAGTTTATACAGTACAGTCTAACTAATCCGGACTTGATGGGACCGGACCCTGTCCGGATCAACGAAAGTCCGGATTAGAAGAAAAAAGCCAAACAAATGCATACAATATGTGTTTTAGGCAACGAAACATATTGAAATTGTAGTTTTAGTGAAATTGAGGCCTAAATATAGCTTACAGTACAGTATTTCATAGCTTATTTTGCAAAAAATCCTGTAATTGTAACAGAAAAGGTATGACATGAATAAATATCAAAGAATCTTTTTTGTTGAATAAATGTATTCACATAAAGTTATTTACACTATACTGTATTAACGCACAAAAAACTCAAACAAACTTTAAAAAACATAATGAAACAATCTGTAATGTTCTTTTGTTTTAACGATAAATGACGACGTTTGACAGTACGATCTCGTAGGCGTTTCAAGGTCAGTAGCTCCACAGTTGACGTATCACTTTGTTTCTCAAAGTAGGTCATCAACCCCTCCAGCATTACAGCCGCTCCATCATGAGTTGGGATGACCGGTTCGTCTGTATAGTCTTCCTCTTCCGAGCTGTCATTTTCTGCGTTTGCAGTGCACACCGTGACGATTTCGTCGCCATTGAGCACTTGATAACCAATGTCATTATCACTGATAATCCACTCGGAAATATCAGTGTCTTTCAACTCGGCACAACCCTCCAATTGTTGAAAAATCTGAACAAATTCAGCGTCGTCATTAAGAGGTTGACTGTCGGTTTTTTCACTTTCCTGTGGCATTTCAGGCCACAATTTTTTCCAGCTCTTTTGGAGTGTAGACGGTTGAATTTCCTCCCACGATTCTGTAGCCATATAAATGACACCTTTATAGTCACTTTTTTCAGAATTTCAATAAATTGTGTAGCTGGATCTGCTTCTTGTTGTTCCAAAAGCGATAAAATTAACTTTTTCCTATATCGCCGTTTTATCGCCTCTATCACGCCCTGGTCCATCAGCTGAATGAGAGCCGTGACGTTAGGAGGAAGAAATTTAACAAAAATGTCACCATGACGCAATTCTTCTTCATTTGGGTGGCATGGGGCATTATCAGTTAGTAAAACCGCTTTTCGAGGGAGTTTTTTCTCTTTTAAAAACTTTTCTGTTGTTGGAACAAAGTTTTCAAAAAACCAGTCCTTGAAAATTTGACTGTTCATCCACGCTGATTTTTGGAACTTGTATTGGGCCAGTAGAACAGTTAAATTTACATTTTTAAAAACCCTAGGCTTTGCGGATTTCCCTATCACCAAAAGTGGAAATTTTAGATCGCCAGAAGCATTACTGCAGGGCAGCAAAGTCATACGTTCTTTCTTAACTTTATGGCCTTTTGCTACTGAAGCTAATTTGGAAGCTAAAGTTTTTTTTGGGAACATTTTATAATTTAATCCGGTTTCATCAGTGTTGAACACCTGACAAGGTTGTGGAAGTTTTCATCTCTGAGCAACTTGCCAAATTTGTCTTTGAATTTTTCACTGGCATCACTGTCCCCTGACAAAATTTCACCACTTATTCCGAGTTTACGGATGCCGTGTCTTTCCTTCCACCGCGACAGCCAACCCACACTGGCAGTAAAATTAGGGCCTCCTTTTAACTTTTCATTCAGTTTCAGCGAGATCGTTTGCAAATTTACACCCCGTAATGGAACACTCTGTTCCTGTTGTTGGCAAAACCAAACATACAAAGCAGCATCTAGGGTTTCATTTTTTGGTAAGTGCTTCTGCCGCCTAAATTGTCTTTACTAACCATTTTTGTACAAAAATCTTCAATTTCCTGTCGCTTTTTTTCCAATCGAAAACAGTTTGTTTTCCCGTGAGAAAAACATCCGTTGCTAGCTTCAGACTGGCCACAGGGTATGACTGTCTTGCCGGACATCTCAGCAGAATGAAAATATTAGAATCCAACAGGTGCACAAATGTGCATGCCAAACATCTATTATTTACAAGGACCACCTCCTGGTCTGCAGTGGACAAGACAACAACGAAGGGACTTACCTGGATTGTATTGGAAGGCAAGATCTCAAATGGTGTAAGCCATTGGAAGAAGAAGAAGAAGGGTATAGAGCTGACTCCTTACTATTGAAGAACTCTGCTAGTTTCAGTCACACTCTTGGATTATTTAGTTTACTTAATAGGCTCAAAATAAAAAAGTAAGAATCTTGAATTATTTTTACAGATGATGTTACTAAACTTACCAATGCCATTATTATAACAACATATTATTATCAAAATTTTTAATAAATATTATTTTCTTGAGGAAAATTAGTGGTTCTATCTCCCACCATAATTGATTATATGAAATATACTTGAAAGTTGATCTCTACTAAATTTTCAAATCTGCAACAACATATTTATATGACTCTCCAAAAAGGCTATTACTAGGCTATTGCCTGAAAAAGTTACATGAGCTTTCAAAAACCTTGTTTCTAACAAATATAAATCATATTTGTATTAATTGAACAACCGTTCTTGTGGATCACAGGTAAACTTCATCACTCTAACAATACCCAGTATACAACTCCATAAATTTCCACAAACATCAAAACTCTTAAATAATAAAAGTCTAGACAAAAATTATAAGTTTGTAAAATCTGCCCTTCAAGAACTCAATAATCAAGGACAGTATTAGCATGTTATTCTGGTGTCTTAGGAAGTAGGACATAAAAATGAAAGTTGTTGATCAGTAGAGTTCAGATTCGGTTGGGAATGTCAAAATTAAAATGAACATTTATTTGTAAGTTTTGTATATAAAAATTTGTTTTTTTTATTGCTTTGTGACCTATGCAATAATATACCATTGACAGAAAACCAACAAAACCTAATCTGGATTTCCCAGATGGCAATTTATTACTTTTGTTTAATGTCCAAAACACCCATTATATTTTACAGATATTTGTAAAAACATAGGAACTCTAGACAAACATTTATGATTTATACTTGGAGTTAAAAATGAAGGAAAAATGATTTACTGGTCATAAATCAAGGAGCAAAGATTTTACTAATTGAAAAATTCATTGATGATGTCTGTAAAATCAATCAAAAGATCCTCAGTTTGTTGCCTTTTGAAATAATTATTAAAATTATTGTAACTTTAGAAAATAAATAGATTTTGTTGTAAACAAATTTTTTTTTTCATTCAGTAACAGGTACATCTTACCCAATAACCACTCTGTTAAAATAAATTAATACTAGGGTTTTTAATGATTTAGAACACGAATATTTTTCAATCTACAATTAAAAATTTTGTAAACAGTGAAAAAAATATTCATAAATTTATTTCAAAATTTATAGTGAAAGAATAAACAAATTATCTAAATAATTCTTGATCTAACAGTCATTTCATACACCAAGAACATAAGGCAAAGGTGACTGACTTGTGGGTGTGTTAAATGAAATCTGGAATTTTCAATATTTTGGCAAAAATGAAAGTTTTAAGGTGCTGAATTAGTGGATGGTTACTGTAATTTCTTTCTTAACTCTAAAAAGAAATCAATATTTCTAGTTTGAAAAAGAATTTTTTCAGACTTGGCAAAAACCTTAAAAATAAAAAATTTGTGCGTTTAACTGTCCAAGATGATCAGCAAAATATTAGCATACAATTAAAAAATATCTTCAATGGATAGAAGGATTGTACTCAAACCTTTATATATGAAAAACCTAATCACATCAACCATTGTGTTGGTTCACATAAAATTTTTAAAAATGATTAAAGATATTTCTAATTTGAAGTTCAAATGATTTTATAACAGTTTGTTATCATACCCTATACTAAAAGTCACTTGGGGAGATCAACTATAGTTATCCCTGACATGAAAAAATTAGTACAATGGTCAGTCATAAAAAAAATCTATTTGCTATTGTTTTTTCCATTATCACCCAAAGAACACATTCTATACAGCCAAACAATCAGGACAAAAAACATTACCTTACTTCAGAAGTGAGTGGAGAGCCTAGAGTAAACTGAAGAAATCAAATTACGTTAAACGCTACTCAATATCTTTCCAGAGAGAAGTTTTAAAGAAATAACACCATTTCCTTAACCTGTTTAATTTGAGTATTTCAACATCAACAGAGACACTTAGAAGCAAAGGATGTTTGTCATTGCTATGTAAAATGGCTCTTGGTAAAAGGTTTTTTCTATGGGAGTGTGTTGGTTTAAAAAATTAGTTCAATGAAATTTATCCTAAAATCACAAAAGAGACCCACTTTGTTGATTGATGCATTCATCAATCCAAAAATAAGAAAGTTATTTAATATGATAATATCCAGTATATGAAAAAATAATTTTCTATACTTCTCAGTTATTCCAATTGTGTTTTGCATACTTAAATATATTTTTAAAACTAAAAGATATTCCAAAAAAAATATTATGTAGGAATGTAGAAAGTCCTAAATGAGGAAAAATAAAACTTGTCAACAACACCCCAAAAATTACCCATTATACAAAAAATAACATTTAACAACACTTTCAGCATAAATTTTTAAGTTCAATATTTGTTTTGCAAAACAGAACAGAAAGTTATACTGCATTGCAATATAATTACAAATTTATGTGGTTAGGATATGTTTGGCTGTTAAAAAAAAACAATTATAGTTTACTAATGTACACAGAAAACAGTTTGTGTATGAAATGAAACAAGTGTTCCTTATGCATGGCTATGGAATGACGTACATCAAAATAGAAACACTTCGTTTGTCAAATAGTTAACCAACTTTGTTTTTCTTAGTAACCAAATCCATCCTAATAAGATAGTTTGTTGACGTATTATATTATAGTATATGGTAATGCTCTGTTTAGTGAGGAAATCTTTAGTTTAAGAGAATGGATTCTATTAATAATACCTAAGGTGTGCTTTCAGTTAAACAAACATATATTGTGTTTTAAATTCAGGTGTTACAACCTGCTACTACAGGGCGACTTCAGTGTATCAAGAATCTCTTGTTTACTCTTGGTAATTTAATCCATCTGTGGTTAGACAGAGAAGAATTATACGCAATACTCAGCATAATTAATCAAAATATACAAATCATTTTTTAGTTTCATTTTTGTGGAAAGACTAACTACAGTAGAGAGTTGATTATCTGAACTAATTGGCACCAGGAGGTATTCAGATAATCAAACATATATATTAATATTAAATATAAAACTACAGGTTATGTTTTATAAAATGTTTAGAGTGCGCTATTCAACTGATTATACAGTACAGTAACTAATTCGTTATTGTTAATACAAAGAGATGCATTATACTACTGTATTCTAAATAAAATTAATATTAAAAGCAGAATAAATAATAGACCTATGTATAATAATGTGAAGCCTATAGTACTGTATTTTTTAAATGTATACAGTAACTATAAAATATACACATGCAACTATATTTATGTACAGTTGTACTCATTGCAAAACAAGAGATAATTGTAACACTTATTTCTTGAATTTTATAGTCCATTACGATCGGTGAATCTTATTAATCACTTAAACAATAGTTTATGACTATCCAAACTTTAAATTTAGTAACTTTATTAAAACTTACTGAGACAGAACGTTTTCGATTCGTCATCGATGAAGATCGGCACATAGTGATCGAAAACGTTCTGTCTCAGTAAGTTTTAATAAATTTACTAAATTTAAAGTTCGGATAGTCATAACCTATTGTTTAAATGATTAATAAAACTTATTTCTTAGTGTTCCAATAAGAAAACACTTTACACAAGACTAGATGTCTGTGCTTTCAAAGGAATATTTATTCATTCTTGACACTTACAGCATACATAATGAAAGATATTTATGGTCCATTGACCTTCTGTCAATCATCTAAACATAATGGAGTACTTCAGCAGTTATTATGTCAACTGGATAAAGAAGCTCAGTATACTTTAACTTGGTGTTGGTTAGTATCTGATGTTTGTTGTACAAATAAATATAAATATTTTTTATAATTATTATATTCTTATGTACATACGAAATGAACAATCATAATTTGAGGCTAGAATCTAAACTTCAAACAGTAAACAACTGTTATTTTTTTACCAATTGTGATTACACATAATAATAAATTAACAAATAATAAACTAACTAACAGGCGCGTATCCAAGGGAGGGGGCGATGGGGCGATCGTCCCCCCAACCCTCAAGAACTTTGGGTTAAAAATCGACAATATATTATTAAATTAGGACTTTCTATTAAATTAGACTTTTACTTAAGTTAATTCGTCTTTTATTGTAAATAAAAAATGAAATTTTAATTTTTAATTTGAAAATGTGACGCGTTCCCTCGGCATACCCTCGTAAACGTCTAAACGTTTTAACAACAGATAGCACTAATGAAGCTTAGTCTCGAACATATGATTTTCAATACGTAATTTTGCAAGCGTAATATTCGCAGTTGACTCCGGAATTGTTCGTGTTGGAAGAATAACTACTTATATTAATTAATAAACCATTTTTATAATAATAGCTTATTATGAAAATAATAATATTCTCTAGCCATAAGTGTTATCGAAACTGGAATAATTATTTATTAAAAAGTCTAATTTGCTACGAATCTTTATCATGTTACCGATTTCTAATGTAAGCGTAGAAAGAACTTTTTCTGTTCTATGTTTTTACATACAGGCATATATAATGCATCGATCCCCCCCCCCCAAAGCAAGTCGCTGGATACGCGCCTGACTAAGGATCAAAATTAAGAATAAAAAAGTTCTATCTCTGTGAAAAATATAATATTTAGTGAGAATATTTTTGTAGCGAAATACAACTTAATTTTAAAACAACTTAATCAAAGCACATATTAACACTCTTGGCTTTCTACAGTTTACTGATTTTTTCTACATTCAATTTCTAATATTATGAAGATGGAATCAACAAATATTCTAATATTACTTATTTCATGTATTTGTTCTGATGTCCGATTCTCCATTTCATAATAGTCTCTTTTTCAATGCTCAGCAGTTTCATGATCGCTTACGTTTTTCTTCATTTTTCCATTCTGTAATTCTGTCCGCTTCTATGTACTCCACTTACATGACTATACCACATGCGCTGTTTTTACTTTTACAGATAACATTAGGTATTTTTACAGCCCCATCTGAGTTTTACTTCTGTATAATACATACCTTTGTTCTATATGTCATTAAACTATGAACAATCATCTTAAAAATTCTCTATTTATCTTGTTTGTTATATGATTGTTCCAGACACAAGATACAATTGTTTGAATTTTGACTTTACCATTCAAGCTTGTCCAACCTGCTCTTCAATTAATTTTCTATAGTATCATCTTAGATAATAAACATTCTAAATATTTAAATTTATCAGATTTCCTAATCGCAGTGGCTTTGTCTATGATTGTTTGTATAGGACCTTTATCTGTAATCAGATATTTAGTTTTATTAAAATGTAGTTCTAGTCTAATCTTGATTAGACTGAGTAATGGCCTATTTGTAACAATAATGTTACTATGTCATACCTTTTAGGAATGAGGCCTTACATACAATAATTTAATGTGAGACTATACAATGATATGGTGAATATTTGTATACATTGGGAGAATCTAAACCATATTGGGAATTTTGTTACTAGACAACATCTTTCCAGTAATGAGATAATAGCTATAATATGTGAGCCACCTCAATTCCAGGACTAAAAAGTATGTGATAATTGTATGGGATTAACTAATATGTTTAAATCTAATTCATTCAACACAATGCCAATAATAAAACAACTTATTAAAAATGCAGTAAATTCATGAACTAAGTCTAAGAGAGGACATGGAAAACTTCCAAGGTCTCCCTTGGAGAATTTATAGATCAAAATGGAAGAAACTTACATAATGATATTTTCAAAAAAATAATTAAATTTAGTTCTTAAATACAATTACAGTAAAACGTATCGTATCCGGAGCCTCCGATATCCTGACATAATACGAAAATAAAGTAAGCTTCTTTATTCCGTAAGGTACCTTGCCGTAGGACAGATCTCTGGTGCCAGCAGTCGGCGCTTTGTTTTTTCCTGATTCAGCCAGTACTGTTTGAGTTTCCATATCGTTCAGTACACTAGACTTCTACGGAGGGCAAAAAAGTGCATAGATGAACGCAGTAATCTTTAGGGATTGGTTTAAAAATCAGTTTGCCCCTTACGCAAAAGAAAACAACTTGCTGAGGAGGTCATTGTATTACTTAAAATGCCCCATCCCACCCATCAGCAGATGAATTGAAAAATGGAGATAGACGTGTTTTTTTACCACCGAATGTAACATCTTTCTGCCAACCAATGGAACAAGCTGTCCTGAAAAATTTTAAACTGCTATACTGTCGTAAGTTACTAACAGTTATAATCGCAGGTATGAATGGGGGAAGAAGTATTTCCTAATGCCTAAAAAATAGTAAAGTTGCCTGGATGTCGCTTTATAGATTGTAATGAATATAATTAGGCCAATAATACTAGTTAAATCATGGCAAAAACTATTGGATTATAAAACACACACTGAGGGGATTAAAAACATATTACAAACAAAAAACAATGTTAGTGAAACAAATGAAGAATTTGTCTAACTCTTCCAAAACATTCCTAGTTGTAAGGACATAAACAGAGTTGGCATGAATGGATGGAAAAAGAGGATACATTTCATGAATTGACTTAGTAAACACACAGCCATAGCCTGGCGAAGATACAACAGAAAACAAACCATGACGCATAGCGAAGCTTTTCAGGCTGTAAATTGTACATATAGTTCTAGATGGTCATTAAAATATAATTGCAATTTTCAAAACATGTAACTTATTTACACAAAACAATCATATATCTACTGCCAACTGGAATGGTTGTGATTATGTAGTACAAACGTACATCATTACATAACCTCTTCCATATCCGGATCCGGCTGTCGCCACATTGATCCAGATATGAGAGGTTTTACTGTACTTTGTATGAACTAATGTTTAATTGTTTACAAAGAATAAATATCTACTTACATATTTATTTATATAAATAAATATTTTTCCAATGTTTTAATACCAACATTTTTTAACCAACTTTATACACTTCATAATATAAAAAGTATAAGATTAATTTATACTAACACTTTTGGTACTAATTCGAATCTCATTTTCTCCAGGTTAGGATCCTCTGCTAATGTAGCCATTGCAACAGGTTGTGATGTTTCAAAATCAAATTGGAAGTCAACACCAGCTGGTGGACTGCGTACAAAGTTTCGTCTGTCCTAAATAAATTAAACAAAAATATTTTTAAAGATACAAACTGAATGGCTAAATTGAATATTGGAAAAAGAGTTAACTTTTCTAATAAAATAGATTTTAAAAAAAGGGGTAACATATTCCTTATTGTTTGCAAAATTATTCTAAAAGATAAATACAGTAATACCCTGTACTTATGCGATATTTGGGACCGAGCGATAACCATGTAAGTCGAATTCGTGTGTCGGAGTATAATTTTAAGTACAATCACATAGGAATCATGTTTAATTGGGACCAGACTAAATAAACTAATAATTTAAAAGAAAAAAGTGTATGTATTAAAATCTTAAATACATAATACAACAAAAAATTATATTATATCCTAAATAAATTAAAACAAAAATATTTTTAAAGATACAAACTGAATGGCTAAATTGAATATTGGAAAAAGAGTTAACTTTTCTAATAAAATAGCTTTTAAAAAAAGGGGTAACATATTCCTTATTGTTTGCAAAATTTAAATAAAATTATTACTTCTGCTTCTACTCTACAAGTTTCAAAATTATTCTAAAAGATAAATACAGTAATACCCTGTACTTATGCGAAAGGTGGGACCGAGCGATAACCATGTAAGTCGAATTCGCGTGTCGGAGTATAACTTTAAGTACAATCACATAGGAATCATGTTTAATTGGGACAGGACTAAATAAACTAATAATTTAAAAGAAAAAAGTGTATGTATTAAAATCTTAAATACATAATACAACAAAAAGTTATATTATATACATACATATTGCAAAGAAGTAAGTGAAAAGAAATTATTTTGACATAGAAGGCTTCATAAAATCTAGTAAATTCGTTTGAAGAACTGAATATTTTTTCTTCTCACAGAGAATTTCCTTGTAACACGCTAATTTTTTTTTGTTTTTTGGCAGAAATATGCTCATTGTTGGAGTCTATATTTTCCAAAATTTGTAAGCGTTGCTCAATTAAACTAGGGCTTTTAGTCAAGTTTCTAACCATCATTTCATCTTCTATGTCAACTGGATCAAAAGAATCTGCATTTTTAAGGTCTTGCTCACGCATTTCTATGAGCTTATCAATTAATTGTCCGCTCCTGGTTGTGTAAATCCAGCAGTTCTTGAACATCGTTATTTTCCACTTCTAAATTTAGTTGTCTGGCAAAACCGACAACTTCTTCAATCACATCAGACATTTCATCAGACTCTGGCACTGATTTTCAGTGGCAAAATCGATGACAATAACTGATGACTCCATGATCAATCGGTTGAAGCAAATTATTTGTGTTTGGTGACAAAAATATCACTTTCAGTTGTGTGTCACAATTAGTCAAAGTATTAGGAGAATGGCCAGGTTCATTGTCAATAGGAATTACATTAAAAGGAATTTGTTTAGACCGACAATAATGTTCGATTTGAGGTATGAAATGATAACTAAAATAGTCCTAAAAAAAGCCTTCCGATTCGACTTCCAAATCATTGGCAAGCTAGCTTTAGAAATATTTTTTAATGCCCTTGGATTTTCTGAGCGATAAACTATGAGAGGTTGCAACTTACAGTTAACAGCTGTATTTATGCCAAATATCACTGTCAATCGATCTTTGGCGGCCTTACAACCTTAAAATATTTTCTCTTCATGAGCTATAATAGTTCTCATAAGCATTTTCTTCCATAACAGGCCAGTTTCTGCGTAACTCGGACACCATGATTTAAAACTGTGTAACTTGGGAATCGTGTAAGACGGGGTAGCGTGAGTCGAGGTATTACTGTATGTTTAAATTTTCAAGGCCAAACCCATTACTAACACTATAAAAAACGTAATATTATTTTCAGTTTAGCAGATTATCACAAGGTGAACATTTACATGAAATGGTAAGCAAGGAGTCCAGTTCACAAGCATGGATCAGTAATTATGCCTAATACTGCTGCACTAAATCATTCCAATAAGAGAATTATACACTAATAAAAAACCTGAAACTATTCAATAAGAAATATTACACGTTTTTAAACTTACCATATTATTATTCCATGAGTAGGGAATCTGTAAAATTGGATTCTGTGGACAATAATGAACTTTTGTTAACAGCTATAATGACTGGATGAATGTCAGTCAGTTATATTATCCAGTTTCCATATATTCGGCTCTACAATAGCCACCACATATTTTTAAACTTTTCAGGTGTAACATGGGAGGATTTTTTTGGTTAACAACCTATGGAAGTCTTAAATGTTAAAAGCTTTATTGTTTGACAAAACATAACCTTTATTATTGAGAAAACCTCAACTATTTCTAAATGGTATATGAAATTACTGCCCATTGGGCCTCTGGATTCAAAATGTTGATGCAATGTTAGAAAACGACTTGAATTTCTGTGGGATAGAAAGGTCTTAATCTATTTCAAGAGGTTGCCAGATATCATATAGTTTATTAAGGTATGGATGAGCACAGTTCGCAAACTGTATTGTAAGCGGTCTTGAGGTCTACCAGGATTGCTAGTGTTGACATCTTCCTATGGAAGCCATATTTTACATGTTGAGTAAAATTCACAATATGGTCCATGGTGCCTTTATACTGTCTAAAGCTTGGGCATTATCAATTACTCTATGTGACTATACATATATACCGGGTAAGTCAGTTATTAATTATTCTCTATGCAACTTTGCTGAAAATATTGGTGAGACACCGGTCTGTACCTCTCAGCTATGCTGGTTTAAACATGGGAATTATTTCAGCCTTTCTTCATTGTTGTGGAACATGGATTCTCCAAGTGAGATAACTTTTGCATTGTTTCCAAGGTCTGTTTAGGAAATCTGGGAGGATTCCATACATTCCTGGTGCTTTCCTGTTCTTGGTCTGTGAAAGGGCCAAGTCTAGTTCAGCAATTGCAAAATCAAGAGCAGAGTTTCTGGCATTCGTAGGGGTTTTGGGTTTTTAACAGTTTTTGCAATTCTTCTATTACAATGTGTGACTGGTATTGGCAGTGTTTACAAAGGGAATTTGGGTCAATATAATGAGTCTCTTACCTTTTCCAGATGGAAATTTTAAACTAGCAAAAAGACCACTGAGAAAAGCATCTCTACTTAAAACAGATTGGTGTATCTGTCCAAATATTTCATTTTATGTGACTGGCATTGGCCCAGGTTTTGTCCAAATAATAAATTGGTCAACCTTCCTGGTGATAGGCTTTCATCTTTCTCAAGTAATCTCTTCTCCATAAAATAATCTCTTCGCTCTCCAACAGCATGCTTTTATGAGTAAGTTTCTCATACTTGAAGTTAAGCTTTTTTAATATATGAAACAAAGTGGTTCGAATCTAGATTTGGTATGCCTAACTGTTCATCAGTATTAACTATGTGTAGTAGTTTATTCAATGTTGGAAGATTATTTTTTAAAAAATAATTCATGACCTTTCCTTCTGCCCTTTTTTAGCAGGAGATTTAAACACTCCAGTTTATTTCTTCTGCTCAACCATTGAAAATCTTGCAGAAATTACTACTTTTTGTGCTGTGTCTCTGATACACATTCTTAAGAAACATAAAATAATGTCTCATTGCCCAGCTTTTGTAGCTGTATTTGCCACAGGCCTTTTTTAAATTCCTTCTATTAGCTCACGCTCTCCTGATATATATATATATATATATATATATATATATATATATATATATATATATAGAGAGAGAGAGAGAGAGAGAGAGAGAGAGAGAGAGAGAGAGAGTGAGCGATTCGACAATGGTCAAGTGACCGAAAGGCGCCGCATCACTCAAGGTAAAATCATTGGACTATGGTGGATAAAATTACTTACAATAGTAATATATTGACTTCATATATATATATATATCTTGTACAAATTTTCAATTGTTAATAAAATATTTTTTTTCCATCCAATCAAGTTCAAATACATTTTTCTCAACCTATAGTAGATGACAATTTATGTTAATATAGTTTTTTCAAATACTTATTCAATAATTAAATTATAAAAAATTGGGGGTCTAGGTTGGATTCAAACTGTTTCTCTGGCACTGAGCTAACTTTTCCATAGCTAGAAATGTACTTCTCAAGATGTACATGATTTTTTCTTTTGCCTCTCTCCATCTGGTTGTAATCATAACCTCCATTGTACAACCTTAAATTGTTGCCATGGTTACCACACAATATCATAAATAATGGTCTACGATTAAAAATTAATGAAAACAATAAAATAAACATCAAACTGTATTAATGATATCAAACCTTGCTTAACAAACGGACAATGCGAAAGATATAAATAGTAACAAACAAAAATAATAGTCCAACACCACACATAGAAAGGAAATTGGAAAATTGCAAGGAAATTCGCTTTCTATTTTGCCACTTAATATTGTTATTCTGGCATATGTATATACATGTTTATATTACAATCATTGTAAATATAAAATAAAAAGAAACTGAAATAAAAAAATTTCTTTGTCGATTTACGTGGGAATTGACTTGAATTTTTTTAAAAGTGTTTAAGTGTTTAAGAACACACTTATTTCAGTAGTTTTTTAAAATTCTCTTGAAATAAATTTACAACCAATTGAAAATATTTCTCCACTTTTATATTTATAATTCAAAAAATAAAATTCTAGAATGCTGAATCAAAGAAACAATAATGTGGGTAAGACTATAATTGAAAAAGAACAGACTAAAATATTCTAATATTATTATAACATATTATAGGATTCTTAAATTTCGAAGTCCATTACATTCGGTGAATCTTATTAATCACTTAAACAATAGTTTATGACTATCCGAACTTTAAATTTAGTAAATTTGTTAAAACTTACTGAGACAGAATGTTTTTGATCGCTATGTGCCAATCTTCATCAGTGTCTTCTGCTTGGAGATGTTGGGTCAAGCGGTGGCGGTTTTAAAGGTAGGTTTTCGATAGTATCAAAGAGTATGTGTGATTTGTATTGTGTTTGTTCGTTTAATATGTTTGTACTTTGTGTTTTTGTATGTCTGAAAATTTCATATTGTTCTAGTGTGTTGAGATGTGGTCCTTTTTTGTTGATGTATAGGATTTCTAGGTTATGGTAAATGTCTGTGTATTTGTGTCCTGTTTCTTTTATGTGTTTGTAAAATGTTGAGTTGCTGTTCTGTTTTTGTTCCTCGACTCATTGTTTAAAGCTGCGACCTGTTTGTCCAATGTAAAATTAGTTCATCGCAGCTCAGTTTTTATACGCCTGGTGCTTGTAGTTTATCTTTGTTGTTGGTGTTGTGTTGTATTCTGTATTGTAACAAAACTAATAACAAGTTACAATATAAAATACAACACAACACCAACAACAAAGATGAACTACAAGCACCAGGCTTATACAAACTGAACTGCGATGAATGTAACTACAATCACATAAAAGAATCAGGACACAAATTCACAAACATTTACCATAACCTAGAAATCCTACACATCAACAAAAAAGGACCACATCTCAACACACTAGAACAATATGAAATTTTCAGACATAAAAAAACACAAAGTACAAACATATTAAACGAACAAACACAATACAAATCACACATACTCTTTGATACTATCGAAAACCTGTCTTTAAAACCGTCACCGCTTGACCCAATATCTCCAAGCATAAGACACTGATGAAGATCAGCACACAGCGATTGAAAACGTTCTATCTCAGTAAGTTTTTACCAAATTTACTAAATTTTAAGTTCGGATAGTCATAAACTATTGTTTAAGTGATTAACATTATAGAAATTATTGTTTCAGTAATGTATGTCTTTGTGTGTAATAAAAATAAAAAACTATTCAGTGTGATTAAATTTTCTACATTTAGTAACTTACCGAAGAAAGACTGAGGCACTCTTCTTTGAGGCTTTCCTCATTAGGCCAGCCCATCCATGGAGGAACGGCAGTATCTCCATTTTTGCCTTGTTTTTCCTTAATAAAAGCTTCCTGTTCTTTGTTGAATTCTCCTAGAAGACTCTAAAATGAAACATAAAGTAAGAAAAAGACTAAATACTCGCCGTAGATTCATTAGCAAATAGACAAATAAAAATTTAAGATGAAAAATGTTTTGTGAATAGTCAAAATAATTATTGTATAATTATAAATTAAATAAAAAAATGTTTATATTTTCTCTAATACACTTTTATTTTTAAAAAAATCAGTTGTTTTGACATCACTATGTCTTTATTAGATCGTATTAGTGCTGAGTCTCATAAACAAATGGGCTCTTTGTTCAATATATATTTCATCATGCAGCTCTTGTGATAAAATATATATTGGACAAACAGGCCCGCACATTTATGAGGCTCAGAACTAATACAATCTGATGAAGACACAGTGATGTCAAAGCAGCTGTAATTAGCAAAAAACAGCTCCAATTAGTGAAAATTGGAAACATTATTTTATTTATTTTGTAATTATTTTGTGAATAATGAGTTTCTATGAGAACTCCAATGAAAAGATTTTAGTTACTTTTTCTAAACAAAAATAACTCAATTTTGATTATAAATAAACCTTTATATGATAAGGACAATCAATCCCTTTTATCTATATAACTTATTCAGTAAATTATTCTATATTTCCATAAGAAAGTAGCTTTTAGAAAGAAACTAAAAATAGACTTCAATCATAGTACTA
This sequence comes from Prosapia bicincta, assembly GCA_036971475.1. NCBI lineage: Eukaryota > Metazoa > Arthropoda > Insecta > Hemiptera > Cercopidae > Prosapia > Prosapia bicincta. Next base: position 355,836,602 of record JBAIZL010000001.1, on the reverse strand, counting down.
TAAAAATACTTCTTTATTAATATCTGTTGTTGTAATCAATCCCCCCCACGATATTTTCTTCAATTATCAAACATATTTATTCAAATAAAAGACCATCCCTAATTTTGAATATGATTTTTTTAAATATTTTATTCTTGAAAAATTAATGTCATATATATGCCTATGTAACTCAGGGATTTTATAGTATTTAGTAGTAAATCAATGAAAGGGTGAGGTGTAATAGTAACTAACTAGCTATTCCCAATCCCCACTTGCATTCCTAGAGGGCCAATAACTGGCATTTAACTGAATTCTTTGCATAGCAGTTAGTTAGTTTTACTGCATTAAATGTATGTAAGAAAAACCAAGTACAAATCTTTTTAATATGTAGTCAGGGAAGTGTTCTGCGTGGATTAACAAATGTTGATGTTGGTTCCCTTAAACAAGAAACAGTTCAAGAGAACTAGAAACATGACTTTCTTAACTAGAAACAGTGATGACAATATTTCATGAAATGTTACAAATGAAGGCCTGTGAAATTTCTTAGACAGAGGGAATTGCCAAAAACAAATTTAAAGTAAGCAGAGACAAGGCCTTGCATTTTATACGAAGAAACAATTTGAATTAAAAAATGTTTACTTCACTTAGTCAACTAAATGAAGAATATAGACTGAATTCATTGGCCTATTTACAAATTAGTTCTGAGCATTAGTGATATGGACAGTTAATAGACATCCAGAAACAATTTATTCTAAACCAATGATGGTTTTTTTATTTCCACCAAGTTATATAATATTAATAAATTCAGTTTGTGATAACAGCCTAATGGAACAAACCTAAAAGACCACTAATCATGTATCTAACCCAAAATATTTACAAAATTCTGTTCTGAAAAAAATACTTTAAACTGTTGTAAAATTTACTTTTTAATGAAGGTTCATTCACACCACTTCAAGCCTTCCATTGTCATTAGTTCAAACATTTCACAGTACCCTTACCTTTGTAAACTAATTATCCACTCCATAATTAGTTACCAAAGTTGGATGTACTCTGCAAGGTATTGACTAATTATATTAGGATGGCATGACAGCCAATGAAGATTCTGGCATATCTGTATACATTCTCATTATATTAACAGATATACAAGTGTAAATAATGGTTACAAAAAATAGAATATTAAAATTGTTTTAAGTAATTTAGAGCCAAATGAAATGAAATGCACAATAACACCTTTAGTAACAGTAAGAAATTAACAAGTTTTGATAAGGCATGAGATTTATACAAAAATCTAAATGTGTAACTTTGTCAATGAAAATTCTAAATATAAGGAAACATGGTCTACATACTGAAATGGATTTGGTATTGATTTGTTATTTTTGGCAGAGTTACAAACTCCATACCAAGATGTGAAAGTTGGGAACGTAATAAAAAATGAATGTGGCCTTAATGTCCTAACAGTCGAGACAGAAAACATTAAAGTGTAGGGCAGTTAGAAAATACTTCTATACAGTCTGTCAAATTATAGTGATGAAAATTCTATCTTTACTTAATCATCAATAAACACATAATTTCACAAGAAAACTATCATTACACACACACACACACACAAATATATATATATATATATATATATATATATATATATATATATATATATATATATATATATATATATATATTTAGGTTAGTTTTGGTTGGTAAAGATTATTTAGATTTTTTGGACTAGGAGACTGACAGACTTACCTTGGTAAGAGTCCACACTGTAGTCTTGAAATAGAAACACATAAAAGCACTTAAACAATGATATATTTCAACCACACAGTGGTCTTTGTCAATCGAAGAGAAAACACAAAAAGAAATATGAGAGAATGAAATAAAATAAATATAAGTTGTAATCACAGATTGTGTAGAGTAGAAATCAGATGTCACAGATGCACAGATTAAAGATATATATATATATATATATATATATATATATATATATATATATATATATATATATTGTTTCCATGAGCATATGAGTGATTATAGTTTATATAAGTCTGTCAGGGGAAAAGAGATAAGGCTATTAAGAGGGGGAAAAAATGAATGGATTTATCTGATGTTGAGGTTAGGGGATTCTCTGGACTTGGTATACCACTGGTATGATAGTTCCCACCTTCTCAGTTTTGAGGGATTGCAATCAGGGGGGAGTGATTTAATTATTTTTGTGGTATAGCAGTCATCAAAAGTTGTGATGTTGTGACTCGCAGCATGTTGAGCTGTTGGTCTATCCATATTCATAATTTTAACATCATGTCTGTGGCCATTCATTCTGATATTCAGACCATCAGTGGTCAGGCCTATATACTGTGCTGAGCAAAGTTTACATTGTAGCTGGTATATGACATTTTTCGATGTACAATTATGATGACCCTGTATTTTGAAGACCATTTTTGTTGTTTGGCTGTTGAAACTATTTGCTGAGGGGTGTATTGGACACGTCTTGCATCTAGGTCTATTGCATGAGAAGGAGCCATGAGGAAGTTTGTGTGGTTTCTCTGCATCAGGGTCTGGTAGTTTAGGATGTACTAGGATGTTTTTCAAGTTGGGAGGTTGCTTGTACCAAATTTGCGGTGGATCGGTGAAAAGATTTTTGGTGTGGACGGAAGCTTGAAGAATTTTGAAGCCATCTCTCAATATCTTGTTGAGTTTATGTAGACCAGGATGGTAGTCTGTTATTAAAGACAGTTTATTTTGTTCTGTTTGTGGTTTATGGTGAACCGAGGATTGTGCTGAATGAATTTGGTTTTCAATGAGTTTTTTTGGGTATCCTCTTCTCTGGAAGGCTGTTGATATCTTTCTATTAAAATCTTCCAATTCCCTATCATTCGAACAGATTCTCTTACCCCTGATTGCTTGACTGTATGGAATGGATCGTTTTATGTTTATTGGGTGGTTGCTGTAGAAATGGAGATATTGTAGGTAGTTTGTCGGTTTGATGTGAATTTCTGTGTTGATATTTCCATTCTGGAGTGTTACCTCTACATCCAAAAAGGTGATGGCTGATGTAGATTTCTCCCAGGTAAATTGAAGTGTGGAGAATTGTGTCAGGCTGTCTAAAAATGCCTCTAGTGTTGAAGCACCCTGTGTCCAAATTAGGAAGATGTCATCTATATATCTATACCAACATAATGGCTGGTGTGTTTGTGTCTTTAGAAAACTTTCTTACAACAATCCCATGTACAGATTTGTGTACGATGGTGCCATTCTGGTGCCCATTGCTGTTCCCTTTATTTGAAGGTAGTTCCTTCCCTCAAACTGAAAGTTGTTCTTCTCGAGAATGAACTTGGTCAGGTTCACAAGAAAAGGTGTAGTGGGAGAAGGCTTGCCTGGGCGTTTGTTTAGAAAATTCTCTATTGCAGATAGGCCGTGTGCATGAGGGATGTTGGTATAGAGAGAGGTGACATCTATGGTGACCAAAATAGTTACCGGGGGTAGAGGTACAGATATTTGTGAGAGTCGATCTATGAAATGATTGGTGTCCTGGGTATGTGATGGAAGGTTCTTTACTAAGGGTTGAAGGTGTGAGTCGAGGAAAGCTGAAATTCTTTCCGTTACTGAATTGCAGCCAGCAATTATTGGTCTACCAGGTGGAGGGATTATGTTTTTGTGGATCTTTGGTAATATATAGAATTGAGGAGTAGAGGGGTTTTCATTATATAATAATTTTAGAGATGTTTCCGAAATATTTTGTTCAGAAGCTGTATATTTGAGTAGGTCCGAGAGTAAATTGTTGAATTCTGTAGTGGGGTTATCTGTAAGTATTTTGTATGTTGTGATGTCTGACAGTTGCTTATTTGCTTCTTTGATGTAGTATATATATATATATATATATATATATATATATATATATATATATATATATATATATATACAAAATTTTATAAATATTTTAAAGTAACCCTTATCTAATCCATAACAGTTTTATTGGTTCAATTTAATTGTAAACACACACACACTGCTTTTAAAGTATTATGTTTAAACAAATACAGAAAGTAAATTTTTTGTTTGGTTTTAAAGCGAACAAACTAACTATATGTTAAGTTACATGGTTTTCTGTTATTCTTAGCTGATGCTAACATATTAACTCTTATTAACACAAATCCTCCGTTGACAAGAGTTAATTTGACAATGCTAGGAATGGCAGAAAATAACGATATTCAACATATTACCTTGATATTATTTTCATTACAGATAAGGAACATAAAATCCTTCTGGTCTGGGATAAATAAAAAGAACCACAGCTCTTCTTGACCTAATGTCCATCGTACTCTTAGAAAGGCATTCAACTACTTATCCTTATGTACAAAGGTAATAAAAGATAGAATTAAAATAGGAATAAAGAAGGGACAGAAATATCCCCTGGACCATGGTTTGTGTAGGAAAGGTTGTTTGACTGACATACACTGAGCTTTCTCCTGGATCATGGTTTGTGTAGGAAAGCTTGTTTGACTGACATACACTGAGCTTTCTACTGGACCATGGTTTGTGTAGGAAAGCTTGTTTGACTGACATACACTGAGCTTTCTACTGGACCATGGTTTGTGTAGGAAAGGTTGTTTGACTGACATACACTGAGATTTCTACTGGATCATGGTTTGTGTAGGAAAGGTTGTTTGACTGACATACACTGAGCTTTCTACTGGATCATGGTTTGTGTAGGAAAGGTTGTTTGACTGACATACACTGAGCTTTCTACTGGATCATGGTTTGTGTAGGAAAGGCTGTTTGACTGACATACACTGAGCTTTCTACTGGATCATGGTTTGTGTAGGAAAGATTGTTTGACTGACATACACTGAGCTTTCTACTGGATCATGGTTTGTGTAGGAAAGGTTGTTTGACTGACATACACTGAGCTTTCTACTGGATCATGGTTTGTGTAGGAAAGGTTGTTTGACTGACATACACTGAGCTTTCTACTGGATTATGGTTTGTGTAGGAAAGGTTGTTTGACTGACATACACTGAGCTTTCTACTGGATCATGGTTTGTGTAGGAAAGGTTGTTTGACTGACATACACTGAGCTTTCTACTGGACCATGGTTTGTGTAGGAAAGGTAGTTTGACTGACATACACTGAGCTTTCTACTGGACCATGGTTTGTGTAGGAAAGGTTGTTTGACTGACATACACTGAGCTTTCTACTGGATCATGGTTTGTGTAGGAAAGGTTGTTTGACTGACATACACTGAGCTTTCTACTGGACCATGGTTTGTGTAGGAAAGGTTGTTTGACTGACATACACTGAGCTTTCTACTGGATCATGGTTTGTGTAGGAAAGGTTGTTTGACTGACACACTGAGCTTTCTACTGGACCATGGTTTGTGTAGGAAAGGTTGTTTGACTGACATACACTGAGCTTTCTACTGGATCATGGTTTGTGTAGGAAAGGTTGTTTGACTGACATACACTGAGCTTTCTACTGGATCATGAAGAGGTATCTATCCACTAATGACCTACAAAGGTAAATACTAACAAATTAGATGAGCTAAGTTCTAGTTAACATATCTAATGACCTAGTACAATTAAAAGTGAGTATTACAGGATTGTATTAATATAAATGAAAAAGATTTATGCCAATCAAATAAAATTTTTAGGAGGCAGAGAGAATTTAAGTAAAGATTTGCTAGTTAAAAGAATGATTTATTAATTTGCTATTTATTAATGATCTGTAACAACAAGAAACAATCAAGTATTCAAGAATATGCAAACTAACAATTCAGTTTAAATTTATTTAAGAATGTAAAAAGGGTAGTAAATTTTAAATTATACGTTAGTTTCAAAATGTATTGAATTTGCTTGTATTTAGCAAGGTGATAATGTTGTGGCTGAGTGGGAGGGGATCAATACCCATACTACTTCTTGTGTACAATACCAATGAATGTATAGAATATTTAGAGGACAATGGAATCTTGTAATGCAATGACACCAATTGTACACATTTTACTTTCTCTTTATTAAATAAAACAATTTTATTATTTTTTTGTAATAATTGGTCAACAAATCTATTACATTAAAATATTAACTTTTGATATGAAGTAATTAATCCTGTCTAATCCTTTTTCATTCTCAGTTTATTCATACTTTTCTATTTAGTCAGGTTTCCATTTTACAAAGAAACTGTTTTACTGTATAAGGCTGTTTAGTACTAAGGCTTCAGTTTCTACTTAGATAAGTTAGTCTTAAAGTTTTAATTTAAAATATTTTTTAAATCTCAATCTCCATAATCACTAAAATTGTACATCATCACAATTACCAGACTGAAATAGACATATCAGCATTCAAGTCATACGTTAAAGATATTCCTTACATAGATTATTTCATTATGTTAAACAATGATAGAGTTGCTAAATTTAATGGGTTAGGTAGTCTATAATGTAACAAGAAAAGAAAAAGTTCAACAAAATAAAAAATTATATGGGATAACAAACAGGAAAATGTTAAGGAATAACAGATTCAATGAAATTTTAGACCAAATGATAAATTTAACAAGACCCAAATCCTAGACCAAATAGAGTAGAACAGATTAGACGACTTGAGATAAATTCAGTTGGGACATTAAAAGAATAAAATCTAGTGAATTTTGATTAAATTATTGGCTTCAATAAAGTCATGGATTAGGTGAAGGTATTCATTCTCTGGCTTTAATGTACCCAAATCTGATCAGGTTTTCAGAATTTTCAAAAGCATTTGGTGAAAAGGAAGTGTGTTTTATATTTTGTAGCAGAGCATAACTGTTGAATTACTTTTGATAGAAATAAAAAACTTCATTAAAAAATATGAAAATATGAAGACACTTGAAGTTTAAAATAAAATTGAGATGTTTTTTTTACTTTTAGTTTCTATGATGGACAATTTTTAAAAAAATGATTTTAGAATCAATGCATAAAGAGACTGAAACATATATATATATATATATATATATATATATTTAGGTTAGTTTTGGTTGGTAAAGTGCTTTTATGTGTTTCTATTTCAAGACTACAGAGTGGACTCTTACAAAGGTAAGTCTGTCAGTCTCCTAGTCCAAAAAATCTATATATATATATATATATATATATATATATTCTTGATATTTTACGTTATCCATTGTTTTTCCGTTGCACTGACTTTATGAAGTTAATATATTACTATTGTAAGTAATTTTATCCACCATTAAGTGCAATAATTTTACCTTGAGTGATGAGGCACCTTTCGGTCACTTGACCATCGTCGAATCACTCCAGTGATTCAACAATGGTCAAGTGACCGAAAGGTGCCTCATCACTCAAGGTAAAATTATTGCACTTAATGGTGGATAAAATTACTTACAATAGTAATATATTAACTTCTTATATATATATATATATATATATATATATATATATATATATATATATATAAAGAATCTTATTTGGTATTTATGTGAGTAAACTTTCAAAGATTGATAGTATCTTTATTGTAGAGCAACAATTGAAAGTTAACTCGCATAAATACCAAGTAAGAGTCTTGTTTAAGTACATACGTGGTCAGTTCAAAAAATACGCGGACTGTTTGAATTTCGTGGCTCGAGTTAGTTTCAGAAGAATCCGCTTGGTGTCTCTAGGTTCGTATAAATCAGCTGAAAAACGCGGTATTTCAGTCGCAGATATCTTCATTTGTTGATGAGTTACACGCAGTTTAGTAAAGAGTGTTTTTTGCGTTTGGAGCGAAGGAGCAACCAATTGCTGTGAAATTTTGTGTAAAACTAGGGAAATCTGCAACAGAAACATTTGCTATGCTTAACACGGCCTACAGCAATGTTGCCATGAAGCGTACTGCATGTTTCAAGTGGCATGAACGTTTCAAGGGTGACTGACAGTCGATTGATGATGATGAGCATCCTGGACGTCCTTCAACGTCAACTGATGACCCACACGTTGACAAAATCAACACCCTGGTGCGTGAAAATCGACGTCTGGGCATTAGGGAGCTTTCTGAAGAGTGTGGGATATCAGTTGGATCTTGTTACGAGATTTTGACCAAAAAATTAAAGATGCACCTCGTCGCTGCAAAATTTGTGTCACGCCTGATGACCGACGACCAAAAAGCCAATCGCATCCGGGTTTCTCGGGAACTGCTTGATCGTTCAAATGAAGATGAGAACATTTTGTCAAGAATTATAACCGGTGATGAACCATCGCGGTGATGAATCATGGGGTCAAACGTCCCCAAGACTCAAAAAAGCTCGCCAAGTTCAGTCGAATGTCAAGGTGATGCTGACAGTTTTTTTTTATGCTAAGGGTGTTGTTCACGAGTACCTCCCTGAAGGCTCTACAGTCAACCAGATTACCTACATTGAAGTACTGAAACGTCTGAGGGACTCTGTCCGACGCAAAAGGCCAGAACTGTGGAGAAGTGATAACCGGTTTTTCCATCATGACAACGCTCCAGTTCACTCAGCACTCAGAACTCGTGAGTTTTTGGCCAAACACTCTATCACTGTTCTTTCCCATCTCCCCTACTCACCTGACCTTGCTCCTTGTGACTTTTTCTTATTCCCAAAACTCAAAAAAACCTTCAAAGGAAGAAGATTTGAAACGATTTCGTAGATTAAAGCAAATGCGACGAAGGAGCTGAACGCCATCACAAAAGATGCGTACCAGGACTGTTTTAACAAGTGGAAACATTGCTGGGATAAGTGGTGTGCTTTGGAAAGGAGAGTACTTTGAAGGACCAAGCGGATTCTCCTGAAACTAACTTGAGTCGCGAAATTCAAACAGTCCGCGTATTTTTTGAACAGACCTCATATAGTGAAAGTGATAAGTGAATACAAGAAAACAGTGGTGCAAAGTTATATATATATATATATATATATATATATATATATATATATATATATATATATATATATATATATATATTACAAATAAAAAGTCAATAGTACTTATATTTTAATGTAGATTGAATATAATAAATAATTTATATAAAAAAACATGTTTAGTGTTTAGAGTCAGAGTAGAATATTTTAAAAGTTTTATTTATGAGAACTGTTAAAAACACAATGTTCTACAGTACCGGTATTCATCTTTAGCAGATTAAAGTAAATGAGTTGAAAGCTTTAGTTTTTCATTTAATTACTTTATTGTATTGAATATTGGGATCAATAAATATTTCTTTATATGCAGATAATTGAAAAAAATCTTAAAGACAGAAATTGGATATAAAGTCAATTGAATTTGATGATAAATATGACAACTGTACTTTAACATCAGTAAAAGATTTTTTAATAGCTTGAGCAATTGTGGAGTATTAATTAATTATTCATAATAACTCCCAATTTCCACAGCAAGAATATTCAATAGGCATTAATATCCCCCCAGAATTCAAATTAAATGTGAGAAGCAACATTTCATATTTCATCCTTTCATACAGATACAGGCATGTTTCATGCCTTTAAAACTTATTTCTGCAAACTCCATCCTAATGTTATTGTCACATCAGCATCAACATTCTCCCAGGACAGTTATACAACCCTGAGAACATACAAAGAGTGAAGACTTGTTTTCATATTAAAAAAAAATTAAATATTCTACTGGAAATATTTTTTTTCAAACATACTTAAAATTTATGTTCCTGTTCCAATGTAATTGTCAAAGTTTTGCATTCATACTGCAAACAAAAATTTAAAGGGTGAAATACATAATAGCCTGAGATATACTCAGCCTTCATTAGAATTGGGGGTTAAGAAATGTTTTTAACTATTTTGTAGAAAAAATAACAACAGACCTATTCAGTTTTAAAAAAGCAATAATTGTAAGAGCTTTGTTTGAGTGAAATTAGTTTTACCTTAGAATATTAGAAATAAAAGAAGTGTTAAACAAGATATATTGAAATACAATACAACATTACTTAACGTAGAGGGTTAGCTTCGTAAAATGAACGATCGTTTTGAAACGCATCAGCAAGTAAGCAATTACGTATTCACTTAGTTAAGTAGTTAAAAATTAGTATTACTTAACTGTTGTCATTATTATAGCTTCTCTGTCAAGGGAAGCAAACAGGGAAGGGTGAGTTGACAGAGAGAATGTAGGTGAGTTGAAACTAAGGCACCAAGAAAAACCAAGATCAATGCCTCTCAAATCATAAACAGGTGAACTGAACATAAATATCTGGACAAAAACATGTTGAAGCATAAGTAAAAGGCTAATTTCAATGGAAGTCATCCCAGCTCTATAAAAAACAAACCCAAACCTAAACCTTCAGTGTAGACCAAGCCTTCATTTAGATCCAGAACACTGGGTGGTTTGAGGCTATGCATCCCTACGTTATATAATTCACAAGAACCTTAATTGTTTTTTAATGGCAGTTTACCCTTGGCAATGTTTGTGACAAAATAATCTACAGTTTTTAAACAAATCAGTGATTTGGGAGACAATAAGGAAAATGGGATAAAGGCCTAACTGGTGTCATTAAAACAATAAAGATATAGAAGTAGAACTATAACTAAGAAATAAAATTTTAATGGTATACAGATGAAAGATAAAGTAATTATTCAATAGGCCTACCACATTAAACTACAGTTTATTTTTAAAAAAATGGACATATACTTCCTTTAACAATAAACAAAATCATATAAGAGAATCATTGTTACAAAATTACATCTGTTACAAAATTATACTACAGAACTTTAATTCTATCAAAACACATTTTTGTTTACTATATAAAGAGAAATTTAAAATAATTACAAAAAACGATAGAGAAGGCAATGGTTTGATGATGCCTGCAGTACAATTTGTCAGTGTCACAGGACAGCCTATTACACCAACATCTTAAGCCTAATTTTCTATCCTGTTTTACTGCCCTGTTCCTTTTAGTGGTTTATTACAGGATTGAGATATCAAAGTACATTCATTGTGTTTGAACAAAGTCAAACTGCCAGTCTCAGATTTATCAGTCTAGAGGCCTTAATACCTACTTATTCTAAATTATATATTTTTTCACACTGTAACATTACAGTGACAAAATCACAGAGTGAATTGATATTTTTATGACTCCTATATTATTCATGATAGAGATCCAGTGTTTTATTTATTAGTGTTTTAAACCTAATCTCTTATTTTATTATGTTATACTTTAAAATTAAAAATCAAATGGCTACAGACTGGGAGCTTTCAATTTTACAACAATTCTAAATTACTTGGAATAATTTACTGTGGTTTAATAAATAATATACACAGCCTCTAACCACAAATATTTTTATTTTAGTCTTATGCACATTTCAGTTACAAAGTAACCATTCTCAGAGATATGACATACATAGTCTAGATGATTCTAAATTTAAAAAAAAATTGATGGATTTTAAGAAAAAATATAGGTTATCTTACTGCCTTTTGCTATTTCCTTGTAAAGATAAAATACAATGAGGATTAAAGTTTGTTCATGTGAGATATCTCCAATAAAATAAATAAAATAGGACATGATTTGTAACAGAGAAAAACTCTTTTGCTTATAGAACTTTATTATAATAAAGGAAACGTTTTCGTCTTACAACTTCAGCCTCCGTCATAAGTCGTAAGGCACAAATGTTTCTTCCAAGTGTAAGTTAACAATTCAACAACCTTTAGTTAACAAAAAGTCTGGTCGCAAGTAATAGCAAAAGTGTAATAAGTAATTAACAAACAGCTCGCCATGAACAGCAACAAGATTTCGATACATAATAAAGGATTACTATTTTATTTTAGATTATATCTCCTGCAATTCAAAATCTGTCAAATATGCAACACAAATCCAACAACTATTTTGGAAATTGTGAACACCTTCACAAGAATACTTGTGAATTAGGCTCTGGTTATTCCTATTTAGGCATTTGTCTCGCCAATAACAAATACATAAAATGATTGTTAGAAATAAAAAATATTAGAAATCATGAACATAGAAAACACTAATACTCATTAAGCTGATGAGATAGGATAACGCAAATTTATCTTGTTGTACTGCATTCACAGATGGGAAAAACATAAAGAGGAAGGCAATGAACAATATGGATGAAAACTTTGGTTAACAAAATGAAATGGGAATATGATAAGACGGCAAGATATACATATTGACAGAAAGTGGTTGTGAGTGCTTACATACCACATTCAATATACTAGGGAATATGAATATAAATAATGATATTGCTTATTTGATTCATAAATGATAAACAATATTGTCATGGATAATTTCAGTAATCAATTACGTTGGTTTTTGCACTAATTTAGGAAATATTTATTGAATAATTACACTGTCACTTATTATTTGTTTGAAAAATGGTTAATAATTTTTATTATTATGTTGTATATTACAAAATTACAATAAGCACTATTGCCAACTTTAACAAATTTCAAAGAGAATTTATAAAATCTTTTCCTATGATTCTTACTAATATGCAAATTATCTATCACACATTAATACTAGGTATGACAAAAAAATGTAATATTATTTTTGATGTATACATGATGTAAAGGGGGTTTATTGAGTGAGATTAAGTTAAGGAAAAAACATGGTTAGTAGATACAAAGTAATTTAGTTGAAACCTTGTTTGTGTCTATTTTCTAATAAAAATGAGTATTCATATTATATCAATACTCAGTAATAATGATCAACCAATAAGACTTACTATGTGACATTTGGGTTGTCCTCTCTACAAGATTCACTTTTTCAAAAATAATATTACAGGGGAGGTGAGAACTAGCGTTAGTTCTTGAGAGAGTTTGGCATTCTTTGTGCCAAGTCAAAAACAACTCACAATTATTCATAAATATTTTGACATTTACAATCACAATACATACTTTCTGATTTATTCAAATTTAGATTTTTCTATAGCACACCAGACTGTGGGTAGATCTCTGACTCTGTAAGACAACATGTATTATTCAGTTCATCTGGGGTCTTTGCCCTCACTCCCACAGGTGATAAATGTCCCTTCTTCTAAATTGTGATGTAATAGGTAGACATAGCATCCTGTCACGAGTAGTTTACTCCAGCGTGCAAAAAAAAACACTCACACACGCATGCACGCACACACACATACACACACAAATACGGGCACTAAAAAGGATTTATAATTATTATAGGTATTTGTATTGTTAAAAATAAATAAATTAAAAAATGGTTTTCATTCTAGAACCTGGCCCTTTGAAGCAAGAATAACAATTGTTTTTGCCCCTAAGTCTTTTGAGTGAGTCGTTATACTCAAAAGCCTACAGTTTTTCCACCATGAAGGCCAACAACCAGTGATAGTTTCATTGTCATTTCATCAGACAGTCTCTTTCTAGGCAATTTATCTTTCTATTCTTAATTACTTTCAGTTGTATGACTACTTATCCAATCTTTTTAACTGAATTTCTTTAAACATTTTTGTCCAAAACTACATTTCAAGTTCTATTCTGTCTCTACTTTATCACTCTACACAAGGTAATTCACTAGTTTTTCCACAGTTTTTTCATAGATTCACTTTTTAAGTAAAGGTAATTTTTATTTCACAAACTCAATTAATGTCACAAGTTATCCTAAATTTCAGATGTGTGACAGTATCTATTTGGTCAACTACTTCATGCCTAACTTTGACTTTTTATTTTTTTGCTTTTTGATATCTTATGTGTACAACCTTCTTGTTATCTGAAAACAATGATGAAAATGTCTAAATTTTGAAATTATTCTGAGGTATATCCAGTCAATCCATTCTAATTAGAAGTGTATCATTCCAAAATTGTCAAGAGTTTCTAGACTCTTAAAGCATTGAGAAATATTGAGACCAATCAAAACAATTTTTTACGGAAAAAATAGAACAAAACATTACTATTGACTGAGAAGTGAACAACATTAAACAAAAATTGTAACAGTTCAATTGAGTTGTTGCTAATAAAAGGTAAATAAAATTGGCAAATACGTTCAAAGCTTTTTGGGAGAGCAGTTTTTACTAAACAATCAGTTTAGAGAGCTTAAAATGAAATATTCATAGTGAAAATGAAGGGAAAAGAGGGAAGTAGAGAAAGAGAGACAGAAACAGAGGGGGGAGAGAGAGAGAGAGAGAGAGAGAGAAGCATGCTGGGTTGGCGCATTGAGGGGGATGCTAGACACACCACTGGCTGGATCAATAAGCGTAGTGGTGCAAGCAGAAAGTGGGGAAGAGTCAAATCCAGGACCACACTTGTTGCCACCCACTCGGATTCATTCAAACTTGTCAGATCAAATGCTTAGAGTTCATTGAAACTAGTTATTATCATGCAAAATTTCACTACAATAAATCAAATACAACAATTTTTTATGTCTTCAAAGCCATAAGAAGAAAATGGAACAATATCACACAAAACCCGTTAAACATGATTAATGAGTAAAGATGTACTTACTTTACCAATGAATTAACATATAAAACTTATTTTTCTCTTACACTAAATTCCGGAAGAGTAATTGGGTAATTTGGAGGAAGTGTTTATTTAAATTACAAAACATTTAATTCTAATACTGAAGTATAATAGTATTTGTCTAAAAATGTTTTTAGATGGCATATAATTAAATAGAATTTAAAAACCTGACAATTTGATTTACTTTTATACAGATCGTTTATTTCAGGTTTTTCTTTTTGACAAATCTCAGAAAGGTGTAATATTTTTTTCTGGAATTGAAAAAAAAAAATTTTAATCAACTATGGATTTGATCAGAATTCAATTAATTGTTAGACAATGATATGACTTTAATTCAATTTTACAAAGATTAATCCTCAGTAGGTGATCTTAAATGATGATTTCCTAATACATAAGGGATTATTAATATACAAAAATGTTTAAATAAATTTAACTCCAACAAATTTTACAATTTAAAATAACTAACCTATTGTAAAAAAGTAAATTCAAAGAGACCCAAATAACAATGAGAAAATGATGATTCATAAGATTAAAAATGTTTTTAAATGTGAAATAATATGCAAGAGACCAAGACAATAAAAAATCAAAACTTTTTGCACAAAAACTATTTTATATTGTTATGAAATAGTTACAATTTTTTTATATCTCAGATTAGAAGAGTTTTAGTTTAAAATTTAATAACATATTCATAATGATTTGCTTTACAAAATTAAGTACAAACTTATTAGTTTAAAATTATAATAATATGCTATGATAAGCAGTATAAGTCTTACTACAATTATGCATTTAAATCTTCTTATTTTTTTACATCATTACCAAACTGACAATAATCGCTTATAACTGATTTTTTTTTTTTTAAAGACACAATTATTTAAACATAAAAAATGATTTAAAAGATGTCTCTCGAGAATTTACAGCAAATAAAAAGTTATAATTATAAACACATTACAGTAATAGAAGTGGAAAATACTAACTTGTAAACTAAGCCACATAACACATCATTCAATTTTCGAAAAACTGAGAATTACGTCAGATAAACAATACTGTTCATCAAAACAACCCCCTACAAATAATTATAAAAATACAAACAAATAATAATCTGCTAGTAATTAGTTGTTGATCCTGAGGAATTTGTCAACTACCCTGTTGAATTCTTGAATTAACTCGATATAAAATTATTTCACAATAATTGAGCATTATAATTATTAAATAAATAAATATAGGCTGTGTTAAAATATAAGAATTTTAACATATAATATTTTAAGGTACAACAATTACAGTAATGGCATTTTTTATAAATAAAATATAAGATATTTAATTACAGAAATAAATATTTTGCTACACGTAAAATAAAGGTTTTTAAATCCAACTATAATAATTCTTAATTAATCATTTTTGTTATTGAATCATTGCTATACAATTGAATGCCTTCTTCTGCCATTCCTATCATTAAAACATTGTTCTTTGTTGACGCATTTCCGAATGTCTCCATTTTCAAAATTTTGACTCTTACATTTTCAGTTAAAGTTTTGAAAATGGAGACATTCCGAAACGTGTCACAAAGGACAATGTTTTAATGTTAGGAAAGGCAGAAGAGAGCACTCAAATGTAAACTAGAATAATCACTAAGAGTCAAAGATTTTATATTAGCAAAAATGTAACAAAAATATAGTTAAAATACTTGAGAAAATTATTTAAAAACAAAATATTTTAGATTTTTGTCTCAAACTAATTTCTTTGCATATGGAAATTCAAGATAAACATTTCAATTTGTAAAGAAGAATATTATGTTAAATTTTATAAATAACTTTAGAAACTTTAGATAATTAAATTTATCATACAAGTAACTGTTTAAATTATTTCTAAAAACATGTTGTGTTTTCAGGCTATATTTATTTTAAAAAATAAAATTATAATATAGTAAATGTCAATAAATATTGAGACACCGTAATAACTAACTCTTGAGAATAGATAAATAATTAAATATTGAGATAGCTGTAAAGCTAGTTATTTTTTTAACACAAGACCAGGGAGGAGTTCAAGAGGCAGATCCTGGTTAAAAATAGCATAGAAACTTGCGAATGGTAAGTTACCCTATTAACGCCCTGTGTCCTATAAATAGGATGCATGCATTTTATTTTTTAGAATTTGTCTTGTAACAAATTATTGTTTTTAGGTTATTATTTATGGAAGAAGATACTACATTTATAATAGTATAATAGTTAGTTTTTCATTGCAATGAAAAACTGTTCAAGCATCTTAGAACAGTGTGATTTGGAAGTATCATTTCGTGCCCTACACTCTGAGTAGTTTTCATATTTTTTAAAATGAACATTATATTCCAAATGCAAAACCTTTGCCAGAAAATATTTACTATGCATCACACAATATATATTTGAGGGAGAGAGGGATTCTTTTTTATGTTTTTGTGGGACATCTTTGAATCATGCTATCCTATTTATAGAACGGCGGGACATTGATGCATCAATTTATCTTGTTAGGTACTGAGTTTGTTAGCACCTTCCTGGGCTTCCTGGGATCACCTTCTGTGATTTGTTTGACGACTCATTGATTCTTAATGTTCGCGTTGTGTGTTTGATGATTCATTGGGTCAGGTGTTTCTCTGTGTGATACTTGGAAAACGAACCCTATTTGCGTTTCAAGTAAGGTGCATATATAGTTTTTTGGGAAATAAGTCGTATTTCTATCAAGTGGATACTGATTCAACTTCCATTTATACTGTAGTAAAGAAGTAGTTCAAAACAAAAGAGAAGATTTGGTCTCGAGGAGGGTCTCTAGTTTCTTCAGTTCTAGAGCCACAGGCTATATTTCAACAATCTTTTTACCTGCAGATATATATAGTAAATGCCTATAACAATAAGGAAATATTTATTCAATTTTCAAATTTATCATTTCATTTCGACGAAATAATTTATAGTACTTTTAAAACAAACATGATAAATAAGAATTGTCATAAAATATGGTTTATGAATATATTTTAATAATTAGTGTAGTGTTACTTGATTGTCACAGCTTTCTATTTTTAGGATGCCTCAGGATTCGTAACAGGTAAGATATTTTTGTAAAATTGTACAAATGGCTTCTGTACATGCTTACAAACAATTTTGTATCAAATTTAAAAAAAAAAAACAGTTTATTTTAACCATGGGGGTTGATGGTAGGATCATATTTTGGATGGTCAATTTGGCATTACTTCAGTATAATGACAAATTGTAAGATAGTATTTATGATCCAGTGTTCACTTTATTAAATACGTTTTCAGCTGCGACTAAAAGCTGATATACATATATATATGACTATACGAAACTAACAATACCAATTTCCGCCTAACTTGATGGAAAGTTAGCAGTAGGCAGCTTTTGGTAAATGAAAACATCCTCCTTCCTGTCGATGAGTTAATACAGATGTTTGTTGCAGTACATACAGATATTTATTTGAACTATTGGTAAAGATGACTCGTTTTTAAATATTTACTATTATTCCTACTATTATTAAATAAAAATATGTATTACTTACATTTTCTTCAACAGTTTTCTTAATTTTTGCACCTGCTTCACTAACAGTCTTGCCAGCTTTATTAACAGCAGAGAATAAAAAACTTCCTATATTCTTTGCACCTTGCAATGCTTTATTAGAAACTGTAACAGAAACAGAGTTTATTTTTAATTGCAGTACGCAAATGAAGAAAATATTAGTTTCATTAGAATTTATTTCAATTATGAATGAATATTTTCAGACTTGTTGGGGTAATATACACAAGGAGAAATTGAAGACAAAATGTTACTATGTAATGAAAAGTTACTTTTAATTTAACTTGTTCAAGTAATGCTTTGGAAGTGTCTCCTTGTTGTGCTGCAGACGAAATCATAAAACACTTTAAAATAGATGTAGTGGTGGGTTCTATAGAAAGACACAATTAACGTGAAAAATGGCGTGGGTTCAAGAGTAAATATTGTTTTAGATGTAAGCTTTTTTTAGAGACAAGGTCTTTATGACATCAGAAAGTAAAATCTTCACTGGAACCTGCAATCAACTATTTTGTTCAGCTTTAATATTTTGTACCTTTGGCTTCATTGTGAAATATTCTTCCCAGCTAGAGCCTTATGGCAATATTTTAGATAATTACATGGCACAACTGTTGACCCTGGTGATCCCGGAAATCATTAAGTCAAAATTATTAAAGATTTATCAATATCATATAGCAATATATAATGATAAAACGGATGTTAGATATTGCGTGTAAACTAGCCATTAATTTAGTGTTTCAGGAAAAATGCCAAAGCAAGTTCGTAGATTAAACTATCGAGAAGATATGAAGGAACATTCTAGATGTTAAATGGCTATAACTTACTTGTCTTCTGTACTTTAACTTCTGAGAAACAGTTATAAAAACAGATATGTAATAATAGCACTTCATTTATAAATAAAGAGAAAACTACCATTTCTAGAGCATGAAAAGCATTTGAAAGATTAAAAAAAAATAAATATACTCAATTACCAACATTCTTGCAGAGGGTAGAATATGGTATGAAATGTGGAAAAATAAAGATGAAAAACTTGACAGCTATAGGTAAATTTGCTACATCATTCTTCATAGATCTACCCTTGTGGTCTATTCTGAAATAATAATTCTTCCTGCTACAACTTGCTACATTTTTTATTCACCATACTTTATCTCATGAAAATTTGTTTGAGAATGACCATGAGCAAAGATCAAATTAATGTACTGTGTTTGCTATTAGTGTACTACAAAAGAGAAAAAAGAAACAAAGAGGAAATTCACCAAATAAATTTATCAACAAGTTTACCTTGCAGACCTGTCAAATTCAACTCTGGTATTTAAAAAAAATGTTAAATGATCTTGTATGAAAACAATCTTTAAACCCATTTGACTAAAATAATTATCACAATTATTTTGCTTTAATTATCTATTAGATATACATGTTTATTTTTGATGATTCTGAAGTAGGTAAATAGCTTATTCTGTAATGCAATTTTCTCTCCCTACTCCCTCTTAATTTATTTTTACATTTCAGTCAATATTTTAACAAGTCTAAAATAAATTAATTTTGTGCTTCCCAAGAAAACTGTTTGTGTTGCTAAGCCCAATACCTTAATCAGGGAGTTTTACCATTTGTTCTAACAGTAATTACAATTCTTTTTATATCTTTCCTATGAAATAATAATGGAAGGAATAATCGTACAGTCAAGATAAGGACATTCACTCCAGCGTGGGAAATACTAAAAATATTATATTAAATAAAAGCAGTTGACTTGTGAGTCAGTTACAACTATTTATTTACACAGACAATGTTTCAATAATGGGTATGTTACCGCCTTCAGGCCTTATTTCTCTTGCATTCTATTGAAAAACACCAACTAATAGAGTGCAGAAGAAATAAGGCCTGAATATGATAACGTACCAGTTATTGAAACATTGTCTGTGTAAATAAATAGTTGTACCTGACTCGCACGTCAACCATTTTTATTTAATAATAATCTCTGCAAGAGTAAACATGATTAAAAATATTATGGATTACATATATCAGGTTGCTTACTTGAAAATTTTCTTTCTTTCTGAGAAAGAAAAGTGTCATTGTGTAAAAGTACAATAGTAAAAATATTCCAAAAGCAGATAAGAAAATGGGTTTATAGTTATAGAGCTCTAAAAAAAAATAATAAACTTATATATTATACAGTCTAATATATGAATAAGAAAGTTTGTGAACATTAAATAAATAAGGAATGACAAAAATTTGTTAGCTTTTTTTATGAATAATGGGTGCAAAGTCATTTGTCTGGAGCAAACCTAATCCCTACCAGGATCACAGAGAGTAACTGGTTCCTTGGATTAAGATTATGGAGTGGTCAAGTAAATTGTAGTAATTAAGGTAAGGTTAAAAAATTCCTCACGTCATAGAGAGAAATCATAGCTCTTCAAAGTAGAGTAGCTTCCTGCAAACTGACCTCCCATTGGTGGGATAAAAGAGAAATGTTTATGTAGGTTATCAAATCAATAATTTACTACTTTTAATTTTGTCTTTTTTCAGTCAAACTCTTTAGTACTGTAATTATTAATGTAAATTATATGATGTATGTTGTTCTTCCTCAACATAATAATTAAGAAATCAATGTCTTTTTTAAAGATTTACAATAAAGATGTTAGTTAAAAAAATATTTTTGTGTGGTTAAAAAATACTTTTTGGGAATACAAAATAGATATTTTTTAAAAAAACTTTTCAATTAGAAAGGAGGTATCAATAGAAACAATTAATTTTTAACTTTTAATTTAAGTTGTCGTTTTTTAGTTTTTATGAGTTATGAGTTATGTTGTTTAGTATTTAGTTATACATTTTTTTGTATTTGCAATAGTAAGATAAGACAAAGCTAGATCTATATTCAGCTCAAACACACTATATATCTTTGTTATATATTTTTTTTATAAACTTCTAAATAGTTGCACAATTATATATATGGAGCACAATAACATAACTATGATACAAACAATGATAACTACTTAGCTTTAATTTATAAATACAAAACAGTTAAATGTAACAAAACAGTACAAAATTCATTAATTTATATTTATATTTTTTATTGACCGGATTTTTAAATATTCTAAATTTTGTAAGTAGATAATAGTATGCAAGTATTTTTCAATTTCTACTATTAGTTTACACTTCCTATACACGTATATCTCATTCAAATTTTCATTGTTGATAAAATATTTTTTATTCAAGTTCGCTTACATTTTTTAAAAACTGAGATGCGACAATCCGTAGTGGATTACACTTGATAAAAGCTTCTTTTGGTACTTTTTTGGCTGTGTTCTTATTAATTTTCCCTTTTTAACATCCAATAGTAGTCTGCTATCATGTTGACATCCCATCGACCTTGGTATTGCACTCAATTTCTTTTATATTTTGATGAAAATGTTCTCCTTATTCATCACTTACAACCTCAAGATTTTCTGGAAAGTAGTCCAGATATGAGTGAAGGAAATGAACTTTGACACTCATGTTGTAGCCCTACATTTTGTAGTTTTGTAACAATTCAGCAAACAAAGTTTTGTAGTTTCAGGTCTTTTTTGTTTCCAAGAAAGCCTGTTACAAGTTTAAATGAATTTCAGGCATTTTTTTCTTCTATTTCAATTTCAGTGCCAAAGCTTTCATCTTTTAAAAGTTTTCTTATATCAGGCCCAACAAAGACTCACTCTTTCAGCTTAGCATCAAATAGACCAGGACACTGTTCAAAAAGATACTTGAAACACTCTCCTTCTTTGTTTACAGCTTTCACCAACTGTTTCATTAGCCCCAATTTGATATGAAGTGGTGGAAGTAAAATCTGTTTAGGATCCACTAAACTTTGTCTTTCAACATTTTAAACTCTAGGAATAAGAGCCTTTCTGATTGGCCACGCCTGCTTGATGTAGTGTTGTTTCCTATCACAGTTGTCCTATTCACAGAGGAAACATGGAAATTTTGTGTAACATGTCCTAAACATTTCCATGATTCCAGGTACATTGTTGTGAAAAACTAGGTCACCCTCTTGTGTAAAAAAGGAAGAAATTCCTTTTCTCTATATAGGTACCTTGAAATTGAAACACCTGAGGCTAACATATGTTTTTCTTTAAGTCTAGACCCTAAAACTTCAAATAAATCCTTTGGGAGGCCTAGATCTCATACTAAATCATTCAAGTCTGTTTGAGAGAAAAGTTCAGGGCCATTGTTTCCTGGATCGTAGTTGCCATCACTATCGCTGCTACTATGTAACATTTGGAATAAATTGTCTAAAATATTGTCCAGGGTATCCGGAGATGAAGGAATAGGCAACAAGGTCCATGAGCAACTGGGTGAATAGCCGAAGGTATGTTGGTTGGGTATGAAATGTCCTTCCTGTTTTTTAAATTGAAACCTTGCACTGAACAAGAACAAAAATAATAGTCATCACTGTGATTTTTAGGCTCTCTCTCCATATCATGGGTAGTCCAGAACGAAATGATATCTTCTTGCCTTGAAACTACCGTCTAAGTTCTTCAACACACACAGAACACATTATATGGGGAACCCAAGATTTATCTTGGTCCCCGTATGCAAAATACACCTTCTGAACAAAACTTGAAATGTTCCTTTGTTGCTTCTTGACTACACTAAAACAATAATCCTAATAATATTTTAATAAAAGCAATCCTGATTCTTTTCCCACAAATATTTGAAAAAGTAAATATTAACTTACAACCAAATACTACAAATAATTTCTCAAGGTGGTATTTAGTACCATAATCTTTGGAATAATATATAAATTTATTACATTTTATTATTTACAGGTGAAATTTAATGCAAATATTATATACCCAAATTTTATATGGGTTTCTGTTAAAAAAGAAGATAGGTGAAAAGCACTATAAAGACACTGATAAAGATGGGTTAATGTAATCGAAAATGTCTCAGTAGGCTTTTTATGAATTGATTTCAATCACAAGTTCAAAAAGTAGTTAAAATTATCAATTTGAATACTAAAAGGAAACTACATTAATAAACAATTTGTTTCTTTTGACAGAAATGTGAGCACATGATAAGATTTTACAAATTTAATTTTTCTACAAGATCCATTCCAGTAAAATATATATATATTTTTTTTAATTGGCTTTTGTTTTTGATATAAAGTTATTTTTACTTTAGCAACAAAATATTAACTGGAAAAATATTTTAATTGTTCAATAATTTTAAAACTTCAAAATATTTTGCACATTAGAGAATTTGATGACTTTAAATTAGAGTGTTTGAGGATTTTAAATTAAATTATTCAGTTTCCAATCTCCAGTTTAAGTATAAAAAATAATTAAAGATCCATGTACTGAAACCATCAGATCCATGACAATAACCTTTAAAGTAAAAAAAAAATATTATTACTCTTTTGGAATACTAATGCTAAAGTTGAGTAGAATTATTTTTTTGTATTGATTTAATTTACTTGAGTCAGTGTAGGAATAGTAATTACATTTCAAATGAAATACGTGACCAATATGTAACCAAGCATGTATTATTTAAAAAGAACTAATAAAACTAATTGCAAACCGTGTCATTTTGGAATATGCTTCTATTAATACAGTACATTAAAAATAGAAATGTTCACAAATTTAATCGGAATTGTACAGTAGAACTCCAATTATCCGAATCAAATCAGACCTGTATCAGACTCCAATCAGATAAACAAAAATTCATGTAATTGGATTTTTTCCAAAAAGGTAAGTTGTAATTAATTATTGTATGTATGCTGCAAATGGGATTTTATATTTTGTTCTAGTTTCTGAGCTAAGATCTCAGCTTTTTCACACAAAAATTGGAGCTGAAATTGTGTTCTCCAGAACTTTGTTGCAAAAACGGTATCTTCTAATTATTTGTTTTTTGCTGTCTTCATTGATTTTCTTGCAAAACTTTCATCTTCATTTTCAAGCTCTGACATGAAGTTTAAAAGTGTAGGTATGCTCTTTTTATGTCTAAAATCATTGATTGTCCAACAACGTACATCTCAGCCAACTATTAACCAGTAACTCCTTTGTTTGATAAATCTATAATTTTTACTATTTTTAAAACGTATTTATAAGTGAATATGTAATGGCTTACTTGCTGATGCGTTTCAAAACATTCATTCCTTCTACGAAGCTATCCTTCTACTCAGAATAGAATAGGAACGAATGTTTTGAAATGCATCAGCAAGTAAGCCATTACGTATTCACTTCGTTAAGTATTTTTTAAATAGAGTTTAGTCAGTGAATTCAAGATGATTACATCAAGCAACTTCTTATAATTTTTAGTTTATCCACTAACAACAAGACAACTTGTTTTTTTGTAGTGCCATGAAAAGCACTACTCACAGACAAAACAAATGACCAATGTGAATCTCACTAACTAATCAAAATGAATATTAACAGTTGGGCCAGTTATTGTCATTTGTGTGAACTGTGGGTTGTGGCTAGTGTTCCATTATATAAACATCTCCAATTGACAATATCAGGCATGCGCACAGTGCATTACTAGCCGTAAGGAATTACAAATTAATACAATATTAATCGTCTTTCTATAACTCGGATGGAATTTATAATTGTTTTTGAAAAAAATTTCATCTAGGCATTTGATTACATTCATACACACATACATTTTCAAGCATTAGAAGACTTCAATACAATTCTATTGAAATACATTAAGTTTAAGTACTTGTGAGGAGAACGTTAAAGTCTCTACCTTAATCGTTCAAGGTTAAGTCCATGGACACCCTTATATATATATATATATATATATATATATATATATATACATACACACAAAAAAGAAGTCACTTTCCCAAAACAGTCAATTACATCCAGATACCATTTTTGTCTGCTGTAGGACATCATTTTCTGACTTCCCAGAGAGAAAAAATGGCTGGTAGGTAAGTATGGTTGTTAATCAGGAACATTATGTTCCATCTTTTCACTAACACAACTTTGTTGTACTATGATGTTTGGTTGGTAGCAGGAGAAATTTCCTTGAGCAGTGGGAAATAAGGAGCGAAGCTTATATATTCACGCTAATATCAGATATATAATATGGTAAATATATCAAATAACTTCTGTAGGAAAGACTACTAAATACTAACATGGTATAATAAACATATTAATTGATTCCATCTTCAAAAAGGGACTAATTTATACAATGGAGACATCTCCAGAAATGGGAATTCTCAAAATTATAAAAGTAAAGTGCTACCATAGGCATGTGAAACATATTTACAAATGTTTTTATTATAATAAACATCTTAGTATCATCACAATGGTAATGACTCAACTAGGACAGTAGTTTTGCAGGATACTTCAGATTCTTCTTTGTGTTGTAGAAGATTACCATCACATTTGGAAGATGGAAGGTATACTTTCTGACAAGATTAGGAAGTACTCGTATGTGTAGTGAGTGAAACAGTGAGTCTCAGGTTAGCAAAGTCAACCAAATGTAAAACTGGCTCGCTAATGTGACGGCGTCTTGTTTATTAAAAACAACTGTAGGGAGTTTAAGATTGCTCTAAAAAGTCAGAAAGTCCTTTTTTTGAAAGAATGGCCAAAGCTGCTGTTGTAGCTTAATTTATTATCTGGCTGAATAGAGGAATAAGTTGTCATTCAAATGGTTTTTTTATTTTTGGTCAAATTTTAATCTTGAATATTAAAATGTTTTGTTACTTGCATTTTTCATTTTACTAAACTGCAGCACTTTATAATGAAATGCAATTGCTTTACAATCCCTCTATTAATTGTTAATAACTATAACCCTACAATGAAATGAGATTTATTGAAACCAACTTTTTTTTAAAGATTATTATAACTTTTCTAGTGGGTTTGGCGTCCCTTGCAAAACCCCAGCCTAACATAAACACTACTGACAACACCCATTTCACTACTACAGACATAATTACACTTCCTACCCACACAACATTTACAACAAAATCTTCCTCCAAATCCATAATTAAACCTCATAAGGATTTTTGACTGGTTAGAAACATTGGACGTTACGTGTGCTGAAAAGGTCAGAGCTTGACAAACCTGCTGGGAGGTTGCTGTTAGCTTGCTCTACTGAAGATGTAAGCGTGGTTACTGATTTGCCAGCCACTTCAGCCCTTGGTCAGGAAGTATCCGCAGTGCATAGTAATACAAGTACACGACTAATGCCCATCCAGTTTAGCTAAGAAGGAAACTATAGAGCCCAGAGTTCTAGGGGTTAGGAATTATTGCTAGTGATCTAGGTGTACCCCTTCCTATAGTCCCATCCATAACACCTGACACGATGGCTGGTTTTAGAAACAATTATGGATACAGCAAAACTGTCACACTCAGTGAGTTTAAAGAGGATACTGTCAGGACTCACTAGGCAAGCCTACGGTTGAAGATAAGAGTTAACAGTGGTAATGTCATTGGCATTGAGTTCATCTAAATATTTAATTTTTCTTAAAAAGAGGAAGGAAAAGATCTGTCTATTCAAAGATTCTCTTTTCATGATTAATATGGTTATTACTGCCTGTACTGGAGGTTCTGTCGCATCAATTAAAAAGTTGAGAAATGGGACACTGCATGTTGTAACCAGTTCTGAGAGAAAAATGAATTCTCTTTTAAAAATGACCTCCTCTTTATGATATGGTCAAAGTATCTGTGGCTCTCTATAGATCGTTGAATTTTTCAAAGGGGATCATTACATGTAAAGATCTGATGAAACACTCTGTTGATGAAATGAAATTAGAACTTTTTTTTCAGTCAAATTTACTAATTCAGAAGATTGACAAATTCGAGAAAGTTGCAACAGACTCGTTTATTCTCACTTTTGGCAAATCGGTGATACTCGAATACATACATGCAGGTTACCAGAGGCTCTCATTGAGGCCATATTTAGCTAATCCGTGCTACATGTTTTAAGTGTCATCATTTTGGGCACATTCCTGTTTGAAGCATGGTGTATATGGTCAATATAGCATTGAAGATCATGATGAAAAGAAGTGTGTTAATTCTCCAAAGTCCGCCAAATGTGGTGATGCTTACCCAGCTCAATCTTTAAATGTCTTCCCTTTAAAGAGGAGAAGGCTATCCTAAGCATCTTGGCTAAGGAGATAATAGCATTTTCAGAAGCAAGAAAGCTTTACAGATCTGTTCAACCAAAGATTGACAGAAAAACATATACTTTAACTTTGACCGCTACAAAGTCGTCCTGTTACCAACTATGCTAACCTGACATGAAAAATAAATTTTTAATAGAAGAAGTACATTGCCTACTGTCATTCGTCACATATGGTCCATCTTTAAATTTGGGACAACCAGCAGTGACATCTGATAACTTGCCTCTTTTACTGAGCTCTTCTGCCAGGGCGCATGGTAGATGAAGTAAATCTTTAACCATAGTGTCACCAATTGTCAAGAAGAAAGAGTTAAACAAACATTCTTCAGTTGTGGAACCAAACAAATCAGCACCAACAGGAATGGTTACCATAAAAACTATGGTCAAATGAGGGTGTGGTAAAACAATCTCTCCTAAATCCAAAACCTCCTCAGATATCTTTTACTCCAAACCTAAATTTCTACTTATAATAACTGCATCTTATATTATTATTAACTGCAGCTTATAATAGAAATTTACAAACTCACTAACTCAAGGAAGAAGCAATAGCTTTTACATTTGGTTTGTTAGGAAATTTTCATTTGAACACTCCATTCTCTATAGACAATTTGGAGTCATAGAATTCGAAGTATTCTGCATCAGGTCCTGATGCCATTGTATACTCCATGTATACTTCATTGTATCTAGCATTATCAGCAAAAATGGGCTATGGGCTGCATGACCTTGACATGGTGGAGAGGCTTATTCCGGGCATGGGGGACGGGTGGAGCGGAGCTGTACGTATGTGGCTCCCTATAAACGGGAAGTCCAGGCAAATGTGTGAGTCATGAAGACAGCTCAAAAAAAGGGGCCAGTACTAGCACTTGAAGGGTTGTTATCTGCCCGGCTCTCGCCCTGCCCTTCTCTTCCGGGCGGCAACCAAGAAGCACCCCTCATCCAGGTTGGTGGTC
This sequence comes from Prosapia bicincta, assembly GCA_036971475.1. NCBI lineage: Eukaryota > Metazoa > Arthropoda > Insecta > Hemiptera > Cercopidae > Prosapia > Prosapia bicincta. The sequence continues at coordinate 355,808,610 of JBAIZL010000001.1, read as the reverse complement.
TGGATGGGTACATACACCCCCGATCTGAAGGTGTTATGCGATCCGTGCCAATGTAGATTCGTGGCCCTCAGGGTAAGAAGGGTCTTTAACGGAGCCTCAGGGGCACCTGGCGCCACCCCTGAGTACTTAAATCGCCTTACCGCCGTAAGCGGAGCTCTGCGGCGGACGACCTTTATTTGCCTAGCTGCTTGTGGGAACACACATGGCCGAAACAAAAAAAAAATTTAACTGGTTAGGGCTCAGAACCTACCAACAAATCTGTCCCAATGGAGGTGGCTTCGGCCCCCATAGAGACAGATGGAAATCCAGTTGCGAAGGCAACAGGAATATTGAGTTGGGCACAAAGGAGGAAAGCACTTTGGCTTTCCTACCATGAGGAAGCAAAGAAGGTGGAGGCGGAGGGCAGAGAACCACCGCCACAACCTTTGAGGAAACACTGGTCCACGCAGCGGAAGGGTTTGACGGAGGCTGGGGCTAGAACCCGCCCTGTCGTCCCGGAAGCCAGTGGATTTGGTAGGACCTTAGTACGACAAGAGAGAGAGAGAGAGGAAAAGGAAGGAAAGGAGTACTTCTAATCCTACTCCAGAGTCGGAGGCCAAGAGGAATAGACAAGGGTCTAGGCCTGTTGGGTCAGGAGGGCCGTTTTTCTCGTCGATCTCCGCCAACCTACCGGGGGTACTAATGACCTTTGGGGATAGTGTAGGCGTGAGGATGGAGATGGTGGCGTTTGACCACCTTAAGGGCACTGTCATGGACCGGATTCTGGACCCTGTTAGTGGAGGTTTTGTTCCGCGGTTCAGACACACTTACTTAAGGGATGGGGTTGCAGCATTTATTTGTGCCGAGGAGGAATCGGCAAAGTGGCTGAGGGAAGTGGTACCGTCAGTTAAGCTCGAGGATGGGACTCAGGCAAAGCTAGTCCTGCCTGATGAACTGATCAAAAGGGTGAAAGTGACGGTGCTTGTACCACCACCAAAAAGGGAGGCTACTCATTTGGTCAAGCTCATGGGGATGCAAAACCCAGAAATTGACACTTCGAAGTGGAAGATCCTATAATGCATTGAGCGGGGACCTGCAAGTGTCCTCTGCCTAGGATTGCATGAGGCATCGGCCAGACAACTAAAGGCAAGAGATGGGAAAGCCTTCCTGGGGACTGCAGAGGTCACTTTTAAGTGGAACTCTAAGGACCCGGAAGAGAAAGGTGAGAGAGAGAATCAGGAGAAGGCGTAGGGGTCAGTTGGATATGGCTGACCCTCAAGCAATGATCCTGCAAATTAACTTGCACCACAGTAAAAGCGCCTCGGTGGTCCTAACCAGGTGGTGCTTAAATGTGAGGCACACATTACCAGCGCTTGCGCTAGTGCAAGAACCGTGGCTGATCAGGAACCGTATAAGGGGTCTGGCTGCAGCTGGGCGCACCTACGCAAGTGGGGAACATGAGGGGCACAGAGCATGTGTGATAGTCAGAGGACTAGAAGCCACGCTGATTCAAGAATTCTCAACTAAAGACCTTGCGGTGGTTAGAATTCGAGGCAAGGGCGAGGTAAGTGGGAGCAGGGAGTTCATCCTGGCCTCCACTTACTGCGCCCACAACAGAGAATCGCCCCCTGCAGAATTACGTAAGTTAGTTCGGTACTGCAGGGAGAGGAATATAGGAATCATAGTGGGCTGTGATGCCAATGCTCATAATGAGGTGTGGGGCAGCACAGACACAAACGAGCGAGGTGAGGAGCTCCTAGCCTTCTTGATTGAAGAAAACCTTGTGGTTTTAAACACAGGTGCCGAGCCAACATTTGTCACTTCAAACAGAATGGAGGTTCTAGATATCACCTTCTGTAATAGACAAATAGTAAGGTGGGTGCATGTCTGGCAGGTTTCGGATGAGCCCTCCATGTCTGATCACCGGATCATCACTGCTACGATGAGGGGAGTTGTCCCTCATGTGGTGTGGCTTAGGACCCCGAGAAGGACAAACTGGGAAGGTTTTAAGTCCTCGGTGAGGAGGGGGATGTCAGACTTCCGAGGTAAATATGGTACATCAAACGAACTGGAAAATACTGAGGCCTACATCAGAACTGCAATTTCCACATCGTTTGAGGAAAATTGGCCTCTCTCGTGGATAAACACTGGGCGTGGTAAGCTTAAGTGGAACAGCGAGTTAGAGGCAAGATGGAAAGAGACTAGAAGGCTCTTTAATATGACAAAGAGGAAGAAAACGGCGGAGACGTGACAGGCCTATAAAGACAGCCAGGGTCTCTATAAAAATCTTATTAAAGAGGTTAAACGTGCTTCTTGGGAAAAGTCGTGCTCAGAGACAAGCACACTGAGTGACACTGCTAGACTGTTTAAGGTGTTAGCAGGTGGACCGAGGGGAGAGCTTAAGTTTGTCAAGAAGACTGATGGTAGCTTTACTGACACCCCGGAGGAAACTCTGCGTCTGCTTATGAGGAACAGTTTTCCCGATATTAGACCGGTAGGGGACGGTGCTCAAAACCTCCGACATACTGGGCTAAGGGCGGACTGGAAAGTTGCTGGGCAGGTGATCTCAGCGCAAAAGGTGAGAGAGGCGATTCTGTCTTTTGAGCCTTTTAAAGCAACTGAATTAGATAATATTACTCCAGCACTACTACAAAATTGCTTGGAGGAAATAATAGGGCCACTGACAGGATTACTCAGAGGCTGTGTTGCCTTGGGTTACACACCCAGGCAGTAGCTCAAAACGAAAGTTATCTTTATCCCCAAACCGGGGAGGAAAGGTTACACAGAGGTAAAGGACTTCAGACCTATCAGCCTTACATCTTTCTTGTTAAAGACACTGGAAAGGCTGGTGGACCACTATTTGAAGGAGGGACCTCTGAAGCAGTATCCGTTTCATCAGGACGAACACTCCTACCGAACTGGTAGGTCAGAGGAGACTGCGCTGTTGTCGGTTGTGGACTTTATTGAGGGTCAGATCAACAACAAGGGGATATGTATTGGGGCTTTTTTTGATGTGGAGGGGGCTTTTAAAAGTACCTCTAAACTGGCCATCAAGAGAGCAGCTATGGATTTCTGATGGAATTATAAATTGGATTATGAGTTCCTTGGAAAACCGTATAAGTACTGCATCCTGGATAGGGTGCACGATAAATGGGATGGTCTTGGAGGGCTGCCCGCAGGATGGAGTGTTATCCCCTCTGCTTTGGAGCCTTGTCGTGGACGGCCTACTAAGGATGCTCAGTGGAATGGGTGTCAAGGTGGCAGGATATGCGGATGATATAGCTATCCTTGTTAGGGGACCATTTGAAGAGGTCCTCAAAGACCTGCTTCAAGAGGCACTCAAGGTAACAGAAGCATGGTGCAGGGAGAATACACTATGCATTTAAGGAGAGAAATCTGTGGCACTCATCTTCACTAGGCGATATAAAACTAAATCGCTGGAGATGATGGAAGTTGGCAATACCAAAATAAGCTACATTGAGAGTGGTAAATATCTAGGAGTTATTCTGGATAGGCAGCTACTCTGGCGTGAGCACTTGGAGGATAAGTGCAAAAAAGCCATAGCTACGTTCTGGCAATTCAGAGGAGCAATAGGCATGAGATGGGGTTTGGGTCCATGTCAGATGAACTGGATTTATTGAATATTGTGGTACCGAGATTGGTCTTTGCCTCAATCGTCTGGTGGGACAGGGCCAAGAAAGAAACAAGTAAAAGAATGCTGGACCGCGAACAGGGGCTCTTCCTTAGAGGCATAACAGCTGCAAGAAGAAGCACACCATGTGCGGCCATGAGGGTTATGTTGGGTTTTCCATCCTTGAGTCTTCAAATTAGGATGGAGGCTATGAAAACTGCATACCGGCTAAGTTGTACTGGGCAGTGGAAGACAAGTAGCAAACGTCATAAACAGCTATTTGGGGATTCACAAAGGAGCTCTGGATAGAACCCCAGGATAAGATACTGTCTCTTAAAAGGGAAAAAGGAAACTACAAAATCCATATTCCTGCAAGAGAGGCATAGGCGGAGAGTAGACCCAAACATGGTGAAATCTGGTTCACCGATGGGTCCAAGATGAAGGAAAGAGTGGGAGCAGGATTTAGTGGACCGAGACACCAAGACAGATTTTGTCATCGCCTGGAGGACTACAACTCTGTCTTCCTGGGGAAGGTGCTTGCAATCAAACTATGTGCTGAGGAAATAATAGGGTCTGGCAGGAGGGGCAAGACCATCTGGATTTGCTCGGACAGTCAGGCAGCTCTGAAGCCTTTAGTTAAGGCTAGTTGGTACTGGTGACTGGTGGCTGGAGGCTGGTGTCTGAGACTATAGCCTCTCTAGCAGAGCTGAGTAAGTATAATTCGCTCAACCTCCAGGATTCCAGGACATTCTGGCTGGATAGGGAATGAGAGAGCTGACGCCTTAGCAAAACAAGGGTGTATAGCTCAAGGACCGTTGCTGAGGGCAGTGGGCATGCCGCCTCAGGAGGGGCGCAAGAGGATCACGGCACATATAGACAGGTTGTGCAGGGAAGAATGGAATGCAACCTTGGGGTGTAACAAATGCAAGGTACTGTGGGGTTACTCAGGAGATTTTTGGGGCAAAGAACTACTCTCCTTAAGTAGACACCAACTCAGAGTTACTGTAGAGCTGGTCACAGGCCATGGGAATCTTAGGGAGTTCCAAAACAAAATTGGAAAATCTAGGTCGTCTGTTGTGCAAGAGATGCTACGAGGACCAAGAGGAATGCCCAATCCATGTACTCTGTAAGTGCTCTGCTTTGGAAGCTGCAAGGAGAAAGTGGTTTGGCTGGCAGGTATGTACACCAGAGGATATCAGAAGATTTAGCATCAGGTGGGTACTTGATTTCTGCAAAGAGGTAGGTATCCACTAAGCTAGTCATGTGGTAGGGATGGGAAAAGAGTACAAAGGCTGCAGCTAAGTGCTCTACACCGATAAGGTCCCTCTGAGTTTTTTTAGTAATAATAATAATCAGTGAAAATAGTCCTCTTCTGGATTTACAATCGTTTATTCTAGAAGCAGAGTTTTCCCAATCCATGGTTAGAAGCCATAGTGATTCCTCCCGGTAGTTACAGGCCTATATCTCTTACAAGGGCTTATTGAAAACTACTTGAGAAGATGATCAACCATTGTCTTGTCTGGTACTTAGAAACCAATGATTTTCTTAGCTACAAACAGTGTTTTCAAAATACCTTTCTCTAGCATCAAACACTTGTTGCTGTTTTCTTTGACTTTAATATGAGAAGGCATATGATAAGGCATAGAAAAGAGGAATTTTTAACACTTTAAAATCATGGGGTATACAAGGAACAATCTAGCATTCATCTATAACTTCCTGTCAAAAATGTTGTACCTTATTTGTCTCAGAGGCATATATTCAAACAGTTATGGACAGGAAAATGGTGTTTCACAGAGCAGCGTGCTGTATCACTACTAATGTATGGTCTCTGTACACTGTTCTTTATTTGTAAATGATTTCTGTTTATATATGCCTGCTCATAGTATGGCAACCAAGGAAAGGTTTTTGTAGTATTCCAATAATAATACAATTCTTTGTATTGTTAGTAATACACAGATTAGAAACATGGTAAAAAAAGGCAGGCTTTAAATTCTCTGCTACAAAGACCCAATGTATACACATTTGGTCATTGTAGGGAAGTCCAGGAGCCTATCCTTTACTTTGATAGAATTCAGTTTCAAACCACAGATAATGTTTGATATTTTGGTCTTTTACTAGATAAAAGACTGTCACGAATCCCACATGTGCGTGATTTAAAGATGAAATGCAACAAGAAATTTGATATGTAAAGAGTTCTTAGTGGTACAAAGGATACGCTTCTATCATATGGTCATTAGATCCCGCATACATTATGGCTGTCTAGCCATTCATCCGTATGACCTACAGTTCTCGATTTAGTTTACCACTCTGGACTTAGACTTGCTACTTGTGTTTTTAGATTGAGCCCAATTCTTAGTCTTCTTGTCTTGGCTGAGAAACCTGCCCTTTAAAGATTTCGACAGATGCTTCTTCTTTTACATTCCTGGTCTTTGAAGCAAACCTTACCTTTTGGCATTCAATATAGTTTCTAATAACTTTCACAAACAATATAATACGAGTCAACATTTGACTGCTCCTTCCGGCATATGGATGTCGTACATAACCTTGAATAACATTAGAATGAATAACCTTGAATCAGAACTTCCGACATATTTTAACCATCAATGTGCTATCTAGCTCCATAGATAATAAAACCGCCACGATTATATTTTTCACTGTCCAGTTATATCAAACACAATACTCTTGATGTGGTGTACCACTAGGAGTTTTTGGCAATTTACAGATCCCACCAATATAATGAATTTATTTTCACTGATGGGTCTAGGACAATGGCACTGGGTGTGCTTTTCATGGGTCAGGATACGTATACACAAACGGATTGCAAAGTTTTTCAGTAGAACTTTTTGCCATTCTTAAAGTATTAATTGTAGTTTAATCTAGTTCTTCCCACTACGTTCTGTGTTCTGATTCCAAAAGTGTTCTTCAGGATGTGTTCTTTATGAACTCTTCAGTTGGGGTAACTGCCTTGGAACCCTTCAGATGGGTTCTTGGTCACTGTAGAATCACCGGAAACACAAAAACGAATGAAGTGGTGGAGATGGCTACAAGACTGGTGCCAACTACAGTTAGTTATGGTATCTGACTATGTGTCTTTTGCTAAACAAACATTACTCGCTGCCTAGAATAACGAATGGCAATGTGTGGATTACCATAAGCTGAGGGATCTCTATCCAAAGAGATCTTCTAATTATTTACTGGCTGTGGTTATCCGCGTTCACATAGGTTACTGTTTTCTAATTCATGGATATTTAATGTATCGTGAGGATCCATCATTATGTCAGGTCTGTGGAAAGACAATTACAATCAGAAATATACTGACTAATTGTGGTGGTTTGTCAAAAGTCTGTGAAAATATTAATTAACATGGTAGTTTAAAAGTGGTGATTAGGGACGATGTAGCTGCCACTGACTGTGTCACCGCTTTCTTGAAGACTTAATTATATTATTTAAAATTTAATATTTTAAACTCTAATATTAAAATAAATTCTCATATTTAATTATTATAGTATATACATTTATTTATGTTTGTACCTATATTAGTGTGTATAGACATTTATTTCCGTGTTATATTTATGGTTAAATACATTTTTGTTATTAATTTGTCATTTTAAATTTATTGTTATATTATTATTTGTTGATACGTTTTTGTCTATGATTATTTACTATTGTTTGTTTTAATATATTTCTTTATTATTAATTGTTTGATTAAATTTCAGTTATTAAGCAGTTAATTTGTTTGGTGGTGATGACCGACATTGGTTTATTACCAGGAAAAACAATTTCTAGTAAGGTATTATTAATGAGTTAACCCCCAGTAGTTCTCATTAACTACAATCAGTGTGATAACTGTAGGTAAAATGTATGATTTTTAATCAAATGAACTAGGGATGGGCCGATTCCGATTCTCGATTCCAGGAATCGTCGATTCTAGGTGGTATCGAGGAATCGTCGATACTCGATTCTTCATTCATAAAAGCGTCGATTCCGATTCCTATTTTGTTAACTATTAAAATATGCGTGTGGAGTAATTTATTACCAAACAAAATTTATTACCAAAATTTATTATATTTGTGTGGAAAAATAATTAATTACCAACTATGTCTTATTTATGTATTAGTTGATTTGAATAAATTAAATGATTAAAGTAAACGAAAATATTATTATTTATGAAGCAACAGCAATCAAGATCGTAACCATTTCTGGTCGTTTGACATCGCTCGTCCCTCTCTCTCTCTCTCTCACTAAATGTCAGAACAAAACACAAAAAAGTACAGTAAAAACTCGATTAACCGTAACCGTCGGAACCGTGGCCATGACGGTTGAGCGAATAGACGGATAACAGAAACACTGTATTATTCCTCCGAAACTTAACCTTAATAAATTATATTATAGACAGATATCACTCTCACGGTTGAAGGTTTTGTGTAGCCTATTACATTAAAACAGAACTTTTAAAAGGTTTTGCCATATGACCAAGATGTTAACTAAATTAATTATTAGAGAACTAGCATGTAAGCTAATATAACTTGAAAGAATCGAGAATCGACTAAAGAATCGAGAATCGAAAGGAAAATTTTAGAATCGGAATCGGAATCAAAAATTTTAGGAATCGGCCCATCCCTAAAATGAACACATACTTCTGTTTTATAGAACAACAGAAAAATCAACAAAACATTCATTTATGTCATTTAAGATGTTAGTGATATGTGTTAATTATATATATGTATCTACTCTAGCTATGTGACCATTTATACTATGCAGTAGGTTTAAGAAGCAATGGTTAATAACTTAGCGGAATATTAAGTAATAACAGAACTGCCTATTAATAAAGGTTTGAGGATGAGTACTAAAATTTAGAAATTACAATTATACAACATTCATTTAGTTGGCAAAAAACTTCATAAATTTGTATTTAATAAAAAAATATATAACATGTATTTATAATATATACACTATATACATAGATGTTTCATAGTGAAGAGTTGAATAGTGTTTTACTATTGTTTTTCAAGACTATTAGTTTATATTATTATCTATGAAGAATATGAATATAAAGAGATGTGAATCAGGTTAAAGCCCCATGGTCGGAGATATGAAGGATCATGACTCACTGGATTGTTCCGGAATAGACCTACTCTCTACAGGAGCCATAAGAAAGTGTCTAGCCATTACAAAATAATGTAACACATGGAATAGATAATTACAGGTGAGAAAATAATTGGATTAAGGAAGGACGTAATTAAAGGGAATAAGGAAAGAACATGTCTTTCATAGGCAGTGTCAAATATATATAACTAGTATACAATCATGTAAGTTTACTTTTAAGATTAAATGCATCTCTGTTATAACCAGATAATGCGAAACTTTTGGCATTATAAACCATATTCTCCATCATTAAATTAAATCATAATAGGGATTAGTACTATAAGAATTGTACAATTGTATATTATACTTGGCTAGCTTAAATTATTTTCTTTAAGAATCTAATATATCATGGTTAGTATTTTAAGAAATACAAACTACCTGTGCTTTACCCCTTGAAATAACATTTTTGAAAAAAACTTTTACCAGCCCCAACTAAAGATTCCTAATATTTTATAAGTATTGGTATAATTAATCTAGAAGTTTATTCAATGTTGTGTAAATAGTCTTTAAAAAACTATTTCAAATGTTTAAATGAAAAACATTTAAATCTCAAGCTACAAAAAAACTATTAAGAATACAGGAAGTTACATACTGGATCATTTTGCAGAGAATAAGTGTAACTACAAAAATCATTTATAACTAATGTTATTACCATGTCAAAACACATTTTTTACATAAGATTTTATTACCTTTTTAAAATAAATTTTTGTATAAATTTATCTCTTTAATAAAACGTATATTAGCTACATAGTTAACATGTTTTATAAAGGTACTTCACACTTTAAACTTACTGCAACACTTATGAGTTACTTCAAAGTTGCTGTGAGTGTGAAAACAACTTTCATTACACATTATGTTTATAGATGTCACTAGTAGCTCTGAGAAGAACGTAATTTATTGTAGCCACGTACAACAAGTACAGTGCAAATGGAATCTGGAGAGGCAATGGTTTTTATCAGGACATGTTGGATATGCTTGAGGAAGGAAATGAAAGTGCACAGAAAACATTAATTTAATTTAATTAAAATAAAAAGTAAACCATATCACTATGTTTAAATTCTTAACTTACATTGTATTGACTTGTTTAAAAAAAATATAATAATTAGATATATTTTTTTTAATATACCACGGTTTTTAAAACTGATTAAAAAGTAAAAAATAATTTTTCATGGCTCTTCTACAATTTTGAGGGAGAATTGTTAGTGCCTATGAATATATTTGTCACACTTGAAGATAAACACCCTTATAAGAGAAAATGCCCTTATTTTTGTGAATTTAAAAACATTTGTTTGGTTATTCTATCTTTTATAATTTAAAAGATACAAAAGTTCCAGGACAGCTCTATCTCCGGTGTCGCGGCGACATAAGTTTTTACAATCACCCAAGTGCCCAGAACAATAATCTGAAATAAAATTACGTTAGGCTTTCAGTGCATGATCAATTTCCTTTAGATCCTAGACTAATGATAGTTAAGGAGGAGTAATTGAATTAAATTACAGAGAATCCCTCCATAGTCACTAACAATTCTCCGTAAAAATTGTAGAATGACCATGAAAAATTATTTTATATTTTTTAGTCTGTTTTAAAAACGTAATCGATTGAAAACAAATTTTAATTTTAATTTTTTTTTGGGTAGAAAGTTGATATTGCACCGAGTTGGATTATGTTCACTTGATTCGCTCTTAAGGAACCGACCTTGGGTGAAACCCTCCACCCACATTTTTTTCGGCCTATCTTTGGTAATGAAACAAACTCCCCACAACTAAACTTGAACTACCGTACTTCAAACAGTTCTTATTCGTCGGGAGCATGTTATGCGAACGTAAAGCCTCAATAACCCGCTTTTCATCGAACAAACAAGTTTCGAAAAAAAATAGTGGCAATATTCGTCAGAGTCCATTGCCACACGCAAACAAAAAATACGTGCGTTTTCGGTTGAAAAGTCGGGCGGCATCTGTCGGACAATCAGAAAGCATCTTTTAGGTCACGTGACTACTATCACCAAGATGGTAGAGATATAGGTTTGCTGCTATAAAGAACTCAGATTCACGCCTTTCCTGTTGAAGTCACGTGGCATCTGTTGGCCAATTGGCAAGCATCTTGAGGGTCACGCGACTTCATGTTTGCCGCTAAAATTTATGCCTTTTTTATGAGAATAAAAATTTCTCGCGATCAGAGCTTTATTACGCAAGTAGGTCAGGTTAGTTTATTTTATGTTAATTTATATTTGCCATTAAAAATTAACTTCAGATTCGTTTTTAGCATGGTCAAATTTACCAGGAAAAAAATTTTGTCGATCAGAGCGGTAGTCGCTAAATTTAATAACCGATAATTTTTTAAAAATAATTACAAAGTAAAGTGAGTATTCAAAGGATTTTTAAATGACGTGATTTAAATAGGTAATGTTTGTATCTAATTACTTATAGTTTGTCATAAATTAAAATAAATATTATAGCCTATAAAAGACTACTTTTCAAATAGTTTATGTTTTATAAATCTTTATAACAGATTTTTAAAAACTGTATGTAAATGTAGTATATTATATTATACAAATATTATTACATAACAAAAACTCATATAAATACATAAAAAAATTAATAAATTTACAATATGAAACTTACCAGCTCCAAAATGCTGACCTTCTTTATCATCTATAGGTGTACCTTCCTCAGAACCATGAGCATCACTGTCAGCTCCACCAGTAGCACTGTAAAAAAAACTTCATGTCTTGTTACGTTTTCAGACTGCAAGCAGGTATACATAATCTTTTGTATCCTGCTACTTTTAAGTTACTAGAGAGGTAATACAAAATTAACACATTAAACTTTAATTAAATAAATTTTAAAATATAGGCGGAGTTCAATAACTAAAAATATATTTTGTTTTAAAGAACTAATTTGTTTCATGAATCTTTAGCCTGAAAGTAAATAGTGGAAGTAATTGAACGATACAAATAAATTAATAATACTAGCTTAAATACAAACAGCAGTCTTATTCATACCTTTAAGAAGAGTGAAACAAACAAAACCAGAACTGGTCCAGTCACAAGCGACAAATACATTAAAAAACTACATAAGTAGTTTCATATGAAAAAACTGCAAGACGAATTAAAAATGAAAACCTATGCTGATACAGAAAAGTATATAAAAAAAAACTATTGTGAGCTTAAATGTACGCATTCTCCTCTTTTTCAGATGGATACGTCTAAGAATTATTTTAGCATAGAGATGATCTTATAGATACTCTAAGTCTCTATATTGTAATAAAAATAAATTATGTCAAAAATGAAATTTATATGTAAATCTTCTGAAAGCTTTCATAAAGTAAAAAACCTATAAATGTATATAAATATAAATTGGAATATATCAAAGTCTGCCTTTTCCTTCCATGGAGAAAAAAAAATGTGTTACTAAAGCTAAGAAGAAATTAAAAAATGCTATGCAATGTTGTGGCTCATCAAACTTGTAATTCACTTAGTTTTTTGTATTTAGGAGGTTAATAAACATAATAGATCATCATTTCCTCTGAAAGCTACTCTTTTATATTAAAAAGTTAAGCAGCATATTTATAAAATGGAATGTATTGTAAGACAAACAAAAATTTTTATTTCTCTATCATTTTGTTTGTCAAATTTTCTCCACTATATTAAGGGTTCTTCAACCTTCCAGGTTCTGTCTCCCCTTTGAAAATTAATGTGAGATCACGTCTTCCCCCACACTATGCGGTCAATATGAGTAGTACTATTCAAATATGAAACTGGCGCTTGTTATTAGATTAAACTTCAGATAATGTTACACAGAATAATTTAATGTTCAAGAGCATAACTTTATTTTGAACATGTTACATTGTACATCTTAATATTTTTTAAATAAATTAATTATAGAAATAAATACAAACTTACATGAAGTAGTTTTGCATGTAATATCAGTTATAAAATTAACATTGTCAAAAACCTATTTTTTCTTGGTGAAGGATAAATTTATCACCTGTAAACTTGGAGTAGAAACCTTCTAGTCTTAAAGCTATAAACAATAAATCTAAACTCCAAATTTTAGTTTAAATAACATAGTAAGCAATCTTTGGAGAACCAATGGACTTCTGTATAGAAAGGAAAATTTTCTTGGTCACTGTTCAATACTTGATATAGTTTTACGTCTTATATTTAATATATACAGTAATTATTTTTATTAAATGTTTTTACATTATTTATTCAAAGATTTTCATGACTTCCTTAAAGTTACAAAACTTTTACAAAATTAAATTTTTAATCTTTTAACACAGTTTATATTTAGGGCAGAAAAGGGAAAACAATTTATTACGCTTAGGGAAGAAAAGTTGAAAGAAGAATAATGAACTTACACATCAGATAATAATATCTCACAAGCATTAAAACTAATTTACTGAAATGAAAATTAAAATGTTCTAAGGGAAAGATTAAAGTTTTTAATGCTTATAGAGGAAAGTGGAAAAAATTAGTGAATTTTAGGTAGCTGGGGGTTGGGAAAGGCCATGGTTTTATTATAGGACTTGAGTTACGGTATACATTTATATCAAGCTACAAGATGTCTCTTATGCCTTATAGAATACATATCTTTGCTTTGACCTTTGATCCTCTGGCTGCTTCCTCTTTGTCCTTATCTTCTTCTTTCTTCTCCTCTTCGTTTTTTTCAACAATTCTGATGGCTAAAAGATTTGTAGCCTATTCAAAGTTATGATGTGTGGCAAGATTGCCATCACTGTGAATAAAGTCATATTTTTGTATCTATAAAGATTGGATATTGCCTTTTTATTTTCACTTGCTTCTCTAACGTCGTCTGTATCATCACTTTCACCAAACCATGGTTTAACAAAACACTTTGTTACTGTTTCACGTTTAATTTGTTTGACAGCCAGCCCAATCCAGTTTACAACATCCAGAATTGAACAGACATTCCCAAATCAAAAAAAGCCATCAGCTTCTTCTATACTTTAAATTAGAATGAATAGTTTCACATTCAAAAGTGTATGGGGTGGCAGCAAGAGTTGGCAATTCCAAGAGTTTCACTTTGGAGTATCGGACCCCAAATTTGTACATTTTTCAATCTTGCACAGGTAAACCACTCCTACACTACCTGAACAATTTATTTACTAACAGTTACGTTCGCTTTTCTCTTCATTTGTCCATTTCCCTCCAATCATTAATTCATTATTTTATCCTTATGCTTAAGGGTGTCATAAATTTGTGTTTCGCCACACTTTAACCATACCACTATTTTATAAACTGACAATTTATCCTTTTCTTTCGGTTCAATTACTTTCACATTTTCATTTAACCACAACGATGTGTATGAGGTAGCCATTTTACAAGTATAGTTGTGAACACAAAGTGTACAGCTACCAGCAGGTAAACAAGCTGCTTGTGGTTTCTTTGTAAAGGCGGAATGACTGCACAAATATCTGAATCTTGATTCGGTGAACTGAGGACAATCCAACTATTTATTTGATCATGCACTCTCTCTCTCTTCTCTGTCCTATTTTGGTATAAATTACCAAAAAGAACTCAACCTTTTAAATTCTGTATTATACACGTCATTTTTGACAAATTCCATCAATTTTGTTTCCGTTACCGTGTTGAACAAAATCCACTTCATACAAAGTAAACAACAATAGTGTCTATTGTAACTGTCTCGGGACCAGCAAAATTTTCCGCATTGTACAAGATTCCCCCTTATTAACATGCCAGTTAGAACAAATTTTACTGTACAAAGATGTTTATGTTGCTCATTATAATTAATCAAATATTAAAATATAGTTTAAATATTAGAAGGATGCACATAAATTTAATTATTTTGAAAACATAAAAGAAAAATTTGTTTTAGCTGTCAATAAAATCAAGATGTGGAAACAGAATAACTATTAATAAATAGTGAAAATATTACGAAGCTTGCCAAAACAGTTTGAAAAAAGTATACACAGAAAAAAATGAAGTTATTGTTAAAAAATCTCTACAAAATAAAGAAAACAAAATTTAATGACAAATATTATTAAAATTTTGATTACTTGTGCCCTTTTTTGAAATTAAAAAATTAAAATTATAAATAATCTTTTACCTTTGATATATTTTTTTTTAGGAATAGAAAGAAATAAAAATGGAACTGAAAAGATTCACTTGGAAAGGCAGTAGAATGGAGGAAATGTTTGAATATTTTGTGTAATCTCCAATTCCCTTACTAACAAGGTATCTGTAAATAAAGGTAATCCCATCTTTACATGTTTTGTCCACCACCTGGGTTTCTTCATGAAAAGTTTCTCAACAAGATTTTAATAATATCATGATTTTTTACATTGGTCTCGAACCAACATCAACAGTTTTTATTCACTAGAAGTATGCAAGCAAATAACTACACAGAGGTGGTTTTCAGAGGGACTAAGCCTAGGGTCAAATAAAGCAAAATATTTAATATAATTTGTTGGATTTCCTCTTCCTGCACCAATGATTCTAGGCAAAAAAAGACGTTAATTCATCTTTGACTAACAATAAACGCTACACAATTTAACAATTCACTTTTTTATCAAATGAGGAATACGATTCCATGAAAAATGATAAATGACTACAATTTCAAGAGATGTTATCAATCATTTGTCCACTTGGACTACAATCGTCCTCTTAGTTTTATGGATAAAGTGAGGATGGAAAAACTAAATTTGACAGTTCTATGAGATGCTAATGGTAATTAGGTAAAAAAGAATTTATGAGTTATAATGTAATTTGAAATATTTCTGTACTGTTGTGTGGATAGTTAAAAATTATGAGTTCCATAGCCTATTCTTTTATTTAGTAAACATCAAAAGGCTGAAACTGACTGCTCATATTACAATTACTGGAATTACAATTTTGCAGTTTCTCTATTCAACATATTCTTGATTTGATCAATGTATGACTTTTAAATGCATTGAGGAAAGCATAATTGGTGGCTTAAATAGTATTGAAGGGTATTAATTTCATTTAACTGTGCCTAATTATCTATTGGCTCAGCACACATACAATTCTTTGGTTGGGGTCAGACAATTATGATTTATATTTAGAAGTTTTCTGTTTAATATAATATAGGATGGAAGTTTATTCCATTTGTTCTAAAACAAAGTTACTCTTTCTTAATGTAGCTAGTTCGAGATAACTTTATCTTCTTTGCTCTCATGTCTATGACAATATCATTAAAATACACAGATTTCTTTCTCTTCTGCATTTCCCATTTGATACAAAAATAATTGATTTGCTACTCAAGCCAAATGAATAATATAGGAAATTTGTGAGTTTATCTTCAAAATCTAACGTAAAGTTTTGAATGTAGTTAATAACAAATGGGTATGTTGCATGAACTTTTCCCACGATCATAAAGCTTTGACACTTGTAATAGATAGAATGTTTGCCTCCTCATTTTGTCTTGATTAATATTTGTCAAGTATTTGAAAGGCTCTTTTTCTTTGACTGGTTAAAAAATTGCAAAAGGCCTCATCTGTCATGGGATGACACACTTATTTTGTTCCAGTAGAGACCTTCCTTTATTATTAAAGTTTATATTTTTATAATATTAAAGTTACTAACATTAAACTGTTTGTGACATGATAAAAGCTTCTGCAAACAGAATCAGTTTTCTCTTTTCTATGGCTTCATAACAAACTCTTCTTACTTTCCTGACCATCATAATATGAACATAAACTAAGAACACAACAGTAACAGACAGACAAGAGTTTACAAGAAATCTAATGGAACCAGCTACATAAGCAACAAGCCTCAGATAAAAAAAAAAAAAAACAAAGCAAACTATTCATTATTTTTGCTAATAGTGGAGGACTTTTCACTAGTTTTTAAAATAAGTTTTTATTAAATCTAAATGGACAATGAACACCATTTGTGATGTCTTTCAACTCTTTCTACTTGTATTGCATTTCATTTTATTACATTGTGGCAAATAGTTGCGTAATGCCTGGGGGTAATGCAGTTGATTATTTATGCAGCATAAAAAATAAGAAAGAGATCAGCTTTTATTATCATAGAATTATTGCGTATAAGTACATAGGTTGAATTACATTCATGATTATGGTTAAAACAATTAAACTCTATTCTTGGGAGATGAAGGAAAACGGATAACATTAATAAGAAAGATGTCTACCTACTACTGCTGGTTCACATTTTTTGTCCGATCATGGTGTATTTTGTAGTTTTTATTCTTCCTGACAAATAATCAAAACACTACTTTACAACGCTCTTGGTTGTATGAACCAATTCAGACTACAGCAGATCTGATAATCAAATAGATCTGATTATAAATAATAATAATAAAAAAACTGTACATGTTTCAATACAATGTACAGAAGAACTATTAGAAAGACAGTAATTCAGTTCTGTTAAACCTTTGTGCTCATATGGTTTTTTAAAACTACTTTTATAAATATAGTTCTAAAAACGACATAATAAATAAATTTAAATGTCAACTAGCACTGACGCATAGCCTCGAAACAAAGGAGCGCATAAGAGCTACATTTAGTGATGACGAATCATCCAGACTTTTAACCGATAAGTTATGTATGGCGCCGACCATGTAATCATGAACTTGGCCTTGAGAGATTGGAAGTAGGCGAGACGGGGTGGGGGTGGGGGGTTGGTTAGCGGGTCAGTATATAAAATTTCCTAAAATCATAACTTGGACTTCATGTCTTCCTCCAGGCCGATCTCTGCCGGCGTGCCGCAGGGATCCGTACTGGGTCCTCTCCTTTACCTCCTGTACACAAACCACATGTCTCTCCTCCCTGGCGTATCCCTGTCATTGTACGCGGATGACGCCATGTACTTTTACAGCTCCTGGAGCGTACCTAAAGCCTGCAGGACCATCCAAATGCAACTAGACACCCTATCGCCATGGGTCCGTAAATGGAAAACAGTGGTCAACGCTGGCAAGTCAGAAGCGATATGCTTTACCAGAAAACATCGACCGCAGACCGGAGCCATCACTCTCGACGGAGAGTCTATTGCATGGAGGACCTCAGTCAAATACCTTGGCGTCAACCTCGACCAGCGCCTTTTCTTCTCACGCCACGTCAACTCCGTCCTACCCAAAGAGATAGCTATCCGCTTTAAGCTATTCCCCCTTCTGTCCCGCCAGAGTCCTCTACCTTTAAAAGTGAAATACCTCATTTAGCTCATGCTTATCCGTCCTGCCATCACCTACTCCGCACCAGTCTGGTGGCCACTTTGCACCAAATCATCCAAGAAACGTCTTGAAGCCTTCCAGGCATGATCGCTGAGGTTCATCTCTAACTCCCCCCTCTTTCTCACAAACCAAAACATTCGTCAATCCTTTCATGCTGCTACCCTGTCAGACTTCACACGTTCCCTCTCCGCAAAACTCTTCGGCACTGCCGAAAGCTCCAGCTACCCACACATCCGGAACATCAGCAATATGTCTGGACCCCCTCCCATCTTCCGCCCCCCCCCGTCCCAGAGCCCTACTGGACCCCCCGTAACATTAATTTTGAACGCCCCTTCCTCTCTCTACTTCACTCCATTACTTTAAGCGGTATACACATTACTACACTCTTATGTCACAACACCTATAAAAAAATGTAAATGTCACAAAAAAAAGAGAGAAAGTCAGTCAGAGAAAACTAGATAAATAAACGTTGTCCCCCAGTATTAAAACCTGATCCGTCCCACCCAATAAAACGTCCTGCCTTGCAGAAACCTCTCCTCAGATCCAGCCCAAACCAAAAAGCCCCCATCCCATATTCCTACCTGCAGCCATTGTCGCGTGATAGACGCTGCATAACCCGGGGGCCACCAAACCCCCTCCTTCTCTGACTGACTTGGACTAAAACACTTGTGGTAATTATAAAACTACTAGCCTCATCAGTTTCCGTACAAATGCGTTGCTGATAGTAGGCTTCTGTAATTTTACGATGACTGATCGTTTCTTATTTAAAGCTGTTATCGGTGGCACACTCTTGAATAAGTAACATGTTTTTAGAAGTGTCTCTCAAAGCGAATGGTTAAGTGGTCGCACTATAAGCCTGCCGACATGTAGAGCCTGAGCATAAACTTACACTTCCCTAGGGTTGAAGTCTCGACATTAATGCCGACTTATTTTTCAGACATTGAAGCAGAAACAAAGCCCGACCGACAATGTCGACATTTAGTGATGACGCATATACCTGACATTTAGCCCCTAAACATACCCTGACATTTAATACCGACTTAATCTGGTGAAATTAGACTGAAGCATAGTTCGATGTTTGGAATTGACGCATAATCTCGTCATTTACAGTCGAAGATAGTCCAGAAATTTAACGATAACGTATAGTATCGATATTTACAACAGATTTATACTACCGACATTTAATACAGACTTTTACTGCTGAAATTTAAGCTGAAGCATATTCTCGGTGTTTGGAGCTGACGCATAATAACCACAATTACAGTCTATTTTTGACACATAACGATGACGTATAGTATCGATATTTAATACCGCTTTATACACCGACAATTATAACTGACTTATACTGCTGACAATTAGACTGAAGCATAGTCTCAGTGTAGCTGACGCATAATAACCACATTTACAGTCTATTCTTGACACATAACGATGACGCATAGTATCGATATTTAGAACCGTCTTATACACCGACTTTTACTGCTGAAATTTAAGCTGAAGCATATTCTCGGTGTTTGGAGCTGACGCATAATAACCACATTTACAGTCTATTCTTGACACATAACGATGACGCATAGTATCGATATTTAGAACCGTCTTATACACCGACTTTTACTGCTGAAATTTAAGCTGAAGCATATTCTCGGTGTTTGGAGCTGACGCATAATAACCACATTTACAGTCTATTCTTGACACATAACGATGACGCATTCTATCGATATTTAGAACCGTCTTATACACCGATTTTTACTGCTGAAAATTAAGCTGAAGCATATTCTCGGTGTTTGGAGCTGACACATAATAACCACATTTACAGTCTATTCTTGACACATAACGATGACGCATTCTATCGATATTTAGAACCGCCTTATACACCGACTTTTACTGCTGAAATTAGAGCTGAAGCATATTCTCGGTGTTTGGAGCTGACGCATAATAACCACATTTACAGTCTATTCTTGACAATTTAACGATGACGCATTCTATCGATATTTAGAACCGTCTTATACACCGACTTTTACTGCTGAAATTTAAGCTGAAGCATATTCTCGGTGTTTGGAGCTGACACATAATAACCACATTTACAGTCTATTCTTGACACATAACGATGACGCATTCTATCGATATTTAGAACCGTCTTATACACCGACTTTTACTGCTGAAATTTAAGCTGAAGCATATTCTCGGTGTTTGGAGCTGACACATAATAACCACATTTACAGTCTATTCTTGACACATAACGATGACGTATAGTATCGATATTTAGTACCGCTTTATACACCGACAATTATCACTGACTTATACTGCTGACAATTAGACTGAAGCATAGTCTCAGGTTAGCTGACGCATAATAAACACATTTACAGTCTATTCTTGACACATAATGATGACGTATAGTATCGATATTTAGTACCGCTTTATACAGCGACAATTATCACTGACTTATACTGCTGACAATTAGACTGAAGCATAGTCTCAGTGTAGCTGACGCATAATAAACACATTTACAGTCTATTCTTGACACATAATGATGACGTATAGTATCGATATTTAGTACCGCCTTATACAGCGACAATTATCACTGACTTATACTGCTGACAATTAGACTGAAGCATAGTCTCAGTGTAGCTGACGCATAATAAACACATTTACAGTCTATTCTTGACACATAATGATGACGTATAGTATCGATATTTAGTACCGCTTTATACAGCGACAATTATCACTGACTTATACTGCTGACCATTAGACTGAAGCATAGTCGCGAAGGTTGGAATTGACGCATAATCTCGTCATTTACAGTAGAAGATAGTCCAGAAATTTAACGATAACGTATAGTATCGATATTTACAACAGATTTATACTACCGACATTTAATACAGACTTTTACTGCTGACATTTAGGCTGAAGCATAGTCTCGGTGATTGGAGCTGACGCATAATAACCACATTTACAGTCTATTCTTGACAATTTAACGATGACGCATTCTATCGATATTAAGAACCGTCTTATACACCGACTTTTACTGCTGAAATTTAAGCTGAAGCATATTCTCGGTGTTTGGAGCTGACACATAATAACCACATTTACAGTCTATTCTTGACACATAACGATGACGCATTCTATCGATATTTAGAACCGTCTTATACACCGACTTTTACTGCTGAAATTTAAGCTGAAGCATATTCTCGGTGTTTGGAGCTGACACATAATAACCACATTTACAGTCTATTCTTGACACATAACGATGACGCATTCTATCGATATTTAGAACCGTCTTATACACCGACTTATACTGCTGAAATTTAAGCTGAAGCATATTCTCGGTGTTTGGAGCTGACACATAATAACCACATTTACAGTCTATTCTTGACACATAACGATGACGTATAGTATCGATATTTAGTACCGCTTTATACACCGACAATTATCACTGACTTATACTGCTGAAAATTAGACTGAAGCATAGTCTCAGTGTAGCTGACGCATAATAAACACATTTACAGTCTATTCTTGACACATAATGATGACGTATAGTATCGATATTTAGTACCGCTTTATACAGTGACAATTATCACTGAATTATACTGCTGACAATTAGACTGAAGCATACTCTCAGGTTAGCTGACGCATAATAAACACATTTACAGTCTATTCTTGACACATAATGATGACGTATAGTATCGATATTTAGTACCGCTTTATACAGCGACAATTATCACTGATTTATACTGCTGAAAATTAGACTGAAGCATAGTCTCAGTGTAGCTGACGCATAATAAACAAATTTACAGTCTATTCTTGACACATAATGATGACGTATAGTATCGATATTTAGTACCGCTTTATACAGCGACAATTATCACTGATTTATACTGCTGACAATTAGACTGAAGCATAGTCTCAGTGTAGCTGACGCATGATAAACACATTTACAGTCTATTCTTGACACATAATGATGACGTATAGTATCGATATTTAGTACCGCTTTATACAGTGACAATTATCACTGACTTATACTGCTGACAATTAGACTGAAGCATAGTCTCAGGTTAGCTGACGCATAATAAACACATTTACAGTCTATTCTTGACACATAATGATGACGTATAGTATCGATATTTAGTACCGCTTTATACAGCGACAATTATCACTGACTTATACTGCTGACAATTAGACTGAAGCATAGTCGCGATGTTTGGAATTGACGCATAATCTCGTCATTTACAGTAGAAGATAGTCCAGACATTTAACGATAACGTATAGTATCGATATTTACAACAGATTTATACTACCGACATTTAATACAGACTTTTACTGCTGACATTTAGGCTGAAGCATAGTCTCGGTGATTGGAGCTGACGCATAATAACCACATTTACAGTCTATTCTTGACAATTTAACGATGACGCATTCTATCGATATTAAGAACCGTCTTATACACCGACTTTTACTGCTGAAATTTAAGCTGAAGCATATTCTTGGTGTTTGGAGCTGACACATAATAACCACATTTACAGTCTATTCTTGACACATAACGATGACGCATTCTATCGATATTTAGAACCGTCTTATACACCGACTTTTACTGCTGAAATTTAAGCTGAAGCATATTCTCGGTGTTTGGAGCTGACACATAATAACCACATTTACAGTCTATTCTTGACACATAACGATGACGCATTCTATCGATATTTAGAACCGTCTTATACACCGACTTATACTGCTGAAATTTAAGCTGAAGCATATTCTCGGTGTTTGGAGCTGACACATAATAACCACATTTACAGTCTATTCTTGACACATAACGATGACGTATAGTATCGATATTTAGTACCGCTTTATACACCGACAATTATCACTGACTTATACCGCTGAAAATTAGACTGAAGCATAGTCTCAGTGTAGCTGACGCATAATAAACACATTTACAGTCTATTCTTGACACATAATGATGACGTATAGTATCGATATTAAGTACCGCTTTATACAGTGACAATTATCACTGAATTATACTGCTGACAATTAGACTGAAGCATAGTCTCAGGTTAGCTGACGCATAATAAACACATTTACAGTCTATTCTTGACACATAATGATGACGTATAGTATCGATATTTAGTACCGCTTTATACAGCGACAATTATCACTGATTTATACTGCTGACAATTAGACTGAAGCATAGTCTCAGTGTAGCTGACGCATAATAAACAAATTTACAGTCTATTCTTGACACATAATGATGACGTATAGTATCGATATTTAGTACCGCTTTATACAGCGACAATTATCACTAACTTATACTGCTGACAATTAGACTGAAGCATAGTCTCAGTGTAGCTGACGCATAATAAACACATTTACAGTCTATTCTTGACACATAATGATGACGTATAGTATCGATATTTAGTACCGCCTTATACAGCGACAATTATCACTGACTTATACTGCTGACAATTAGACTGAAGCATAGTCTCAGTGTAGCTGACGCATAATAAACACATTTACAGTCTATTCTTGACACATAATGATGACGTATAGTATCGATATTTAGTACCGCTTTATACAGCGACAATTATCACTGACTTATACTGCTGACAATTAGACTGAAGCATAGTCGCGATGTTTGGAATTGACGCATAATCTCGTCATTTACAGTAGAAGATAGTCCAGAAATTTAACGATAACGTATAGTATCGATATTTACAACAGATTTATACTACCGACATTTAATACAGACTTTTACTGCTGACATTTAGGCTGAAGCATAGTCTCGGTGATTGGAGCTGACGCATAATAACCACATTTACAGTCTATTCTTGACAATTTAACGATGACGATTTCTATCGATATTTAGAACCGTCTTATACACCGACTTTTACTGCTGAAATTTAAGCTGAAGCATATTCTCGGTGTTTGGAGCTGACACATAATAACCACATTTACAGTCTATTCTTGACACAAAACGATGACGCATAGTATCGATATTTAGAACCGTCTAATACACCGACTTTTACTGCTGAAATTTTAGCTGAAGCATATTCTCGGTGTTTGGAGCTGACGTATAGTATCAATATTTAGTACCGCTTTATACACCGACAATTATCACTGACTTATACTGCTGACAATTAGACTGAAGCATAGTCTCAGTGTAGCTGACGCATAATAAACACATTTACAGTCTATTCTTAACACATAATGATGACGTATAGTATCGATATTTAGTACCGCTTTATACAGCGACAATTATCACTGACTTATACTGCTGACAATTAGACTGAAGCATAGTCTCAGTGTAGCTGACGCATAATAAACACATTTACAGTCTATTCTTGACACATAATGATGACGTATAGTATCGATATTTAGTACCGCTTTATACAGCGACAATTATCACTGACTTATACTGCTGACAATTAGACTGAAGCATAGTCTTAGTGTAGCTGACGCATAATAAACACATTTACAGTCTATTCTTGACACATAATGATGACGTATAGTATCGATATTTAGTACCACTTTATACAGCGACAATTATCACTGACTTATACTGCTGACAATTAGACTGATGCATAGTCTCAGTGTAGCTGACGCATAATAAACACATTTACAGTCTATTCTTGACACATAATGATGACGTATAGTATCGATATTTAGTACCGCTTTATACACCGACAATTATCACTGACTTATACTGCCGACAATTAGACTGAAGCATAGTCTCGGTATTTAGAGTTGACGCATAATAACCAAACTACCAGTCTGTTCTTGACATTTAACGATGATGCATAGTATCGATATTTAGAACCATCTTATATACCGACAATTATCACCGACTTATACTGCTGACATTTAGACTGAAACATAGTCTCGGTATTTAGAGGTGACGCATAATAACCAAACTACCAGTCTGTTCTTGACATTTAACGATGATGCATAGTATCGATATTTAGAACCGTCTTATACACCGACTTTTACTGCTGAAATTTAAGCTGAAGCATATTCTCGGTGTTTGGAGCTGACGCAAAATAACCACAATTACAGTCTATTTTTGACACATAACGATGACGTATAGTATCGATATTTAATACCGCTTTATACACCGACTTTTACTGCTGAAATTTAAGCTGAAGCATATTCTCGGTGTTTGGAGCTGACGCATAATAACCACATTTACAGTCTATTCTTGACAATTTAACGATGACGCATTCTATCGATATTTAGAACCGTCTTATACACCGACTTTTACTGCTGAAATTTAAGCTGAAGCATATTCTCGGTGTTTGGAGCTGACACATAATAACCACATTTACAGTCTATTCTTGACACATAACGATGACGCATTCTATCGATATTTAGAACCGTCTTATACACCGACTTTTACTGCTGAAATTTAAGCTGAAGCATATTCTCGGTGTTTGGAGCTGACACATAATAACCACATTTACAGTCTATTCTTGACACATAACGATGACGCATTCTATCGATATTTAGAACCGTCTTATACACCGACTTTTACTGCTGAAATTTAAGCTGAAGCATATTCTCGGTGTTTGGAGCTGAGGCATAATAACTACATTTACAGTCTATTCTTGACACATAACGATGACGCATTCTATCGATATTTAGAACCGTCTTATACACCGACTTTTACTGCCGAAATTTAAGCTGAAGCATATTCTCGGTGTTTGGAGCTGACGCATAATAACCACATTTACAGTCTATTCTTGACAATTTAACGATGACGCATTCTATCGATATTTAGAACCGTCTTATACACCGACTTTTACTGCTGAAATTTAAGCTGAAGCATATTCTCGGTGTTAAGAGCTGACACATAATAACCACATTTACAGTCTATTCTTGACACATAACGATGACGCATTTTATCGATATTTAGAACCGTCTTATACACCGACTTTTACTGCTGAAATTTAAGCTGAAGCATATTCTCGGTGTTTGGAGCTGACACATAATAACCACATTTACAGTATATTCTTGACACATAACGATGACGCATTCTATCGATATTTAGAACCGTCTTATACACCGACTTTTACTGCTGAAATTTAAGCTGAAGCATATTCTCGGTGTTTGGAGCTGACACATAATAACCACATTTACAGTATATTCTTGACACATAACGATGACGCATTCTATCGATATTTAGAACCGTCTTATACACCGACTTTTACTGCTGAAATTTAAGCTGAAGCATATTCTCGGTGTTTGGAGCTGACACATAATAACCACATTTACAGTATATTCTTGACACATAACGATGACGCATTCTATCGATATTTAGAACCGTCTTATACACCGACTTTTACTGCTGAAATTTAAGCTGAAGCATATTCTCGGTGTTTGGAGCTGACGCATAATAACCACATTTACAGTCTATTCTTGAGAATTTAACGATGACGCATTCTATCGATATTTAGAACCGTCTTATACACCGACTTTTACTGCTGAAATTTAAGCTGAAGCATATTCTCGGTGTTTGGAGCTGACACATAATAACCACATTTACAGTATATTATTGACACATAACGATGACGCATTCTATCGATATTTAGAACCGTCTTATACACCGACTTTTACTGCTGAAATTTAAGCTGAAGCATATTCTCGGTGTTTGGAGCTGACGCATAATAACCACATTTACAGTCTATTCTTGACACATAATGATGACGTATAGTATCGATATTTAGTACCGCTTTATACAGCGACAATTATCACTGACTTATACTGCTGACAATTAGACTGAAGCATAGTCTCAGTGTAGCTGACGCATAATAAACACATTTACAGTCTATTCTTGACACATAATGATGACGTATAGTATCGATATTTAGTACCACTTTATACAGCGACAATTATCACTGACTTATACTGCTGACAATTAGACTGAAGCATAGTCTCAGTGTAGCTGACGCATAATAAACACATTTACAGTCTATTCTTGACACATAATGATGACGTATAGTATCGATATTTAGTACCGCTTTATACACCGACAATTATCACTGACTTATACTGCTGACAATTAGACTGAAGCATAGTCTCGGTATTTAGAGTTGACGCAAAATAACCAAACTACCAGTCTGTTCTTGACATTTAACGATGATGCATAGTATCGATATTTAGAACCATCTTATATACCGACAATTATCACCGACTTATACTGCTGACATTTAGACTGAAACATAGTCTCGGTATTTAGAGTTGACGCATAATAACCAAACTACCAGTCTGTTCTTGACATTTAACGATGATGCATAGTATCGATATTTAGAACCGTCTTATACACCGACTTTTACTGCTGAAATTTAAGCTGAAGCATATTCTCGGTGTTTGGAG
The DNA here is from genome assembly GCA_036971475.1 of Prosapia bicincta. NCBI lineage: Eukaryota > Metazoa > Arthropoda > Insecta > Hemiptera > Cercopidae > Prosapia > Prosapia bicincta. Next base: position 355,781,307 of record JBAIZL010000001.1, on the reverse strand, counting down.
CTGACGCAAAATAACCACAATTACAGTCTATTTTTGACACATAACGATGACGTATAGTATCGATATTTAATACCGCTTTATACACCGACTTTTACTGCTGAAATTTAAGCTGAAGCATATTCTCGGTGTTTGGAGCTGACGCATAATAACCACATTTACAGTCTATTCTTGACAATTTAACGATGACGCATTCTATCGATATTTAGAACCGTCTTATACACCGACTTTTACTGCTGAAATTTAAGCTGAAGCATATTCTCGGTGTTAAGAGCTGACACATAATAACCACATTTACAGTCTATTCTTGACACATAACGATGACGCATTTTATCGATATTTAGAACCGTCTTATACACCGACTTTTACTGCTGAAATTTAAGCTGAAGCATATTCTCGGTGTTTGGAGCTGACGCATAATAACCACATTTACAGTCTATTCTTGACACATAATGATGACGTATAGTATCGATATTTAGTACCGCTTTATACAGCGACAATTATCACTGACTTATACTGCTGACAATTAGACTGAAGCATAGTCTCAGTGTAGCTGACGCATAATAAACACATTTACAGTCTATTCTTGACACATAATGATGACGTATAGTATCGATATTTAGTACCACTTTATACAGCGACAATTATCACTGACTTATACTGCTGACAATTAGACTGAAGCATAGTCTCAGTGTAGCTGACGCATAATAAACACATTTACAGTCTATTCTTGACACATAATGATGACGTATAGTATCGATATTTAGTACCGCTTTATACACCGACAATTATCACTGACTTATACTGCTGACAATTAGACTGAAGCATAGTCTCGGTATTTAGAGTTGACGCAAAATAACCAAACTACCAGTCTGTTCTTGACATTTAACGATGATGCATAGTATCGATATTTAGAACCATCTTATATACCGACAATTATCACCGACTTATACTGCTGACATTTAGACTGAAACATAGTCTCGGTATTTAGAGTTGACGCATAATAACCAAACTACCAGTCTGTTCTTGACATTTAACGATGATGCATAGTATCGATATTTAGAACCGTCTTATACACCGACTTTTACTGCTGAAATTTAAGCTGAAGCATATTCTCGGTGTTTGGAGCTGACGCAAAATAACCACAATTACAGTCTATTTTTGACACATAACGATGACGTATAGTATCGATATTTAATACCGCTTTATACACCGACTTTTACTGCTGAAATTTAAGCTGAAGCATATTCTCGGTGTTTGGAGCTGACGCATAATAACCACATTTACAGTCTATTCTTGACAATTTAACGATGACGCATTCTATCGATATTTAGAACCGTCTTATACACCGACTTTTACTGCTGAAATTTAAGCTGAAGCATATTCTCGGTGTTAAGAGCTGACACATAATAACCACATTTACAGTCTATTCTTGACACATAACGATGACGCATTTTATCGATATTTAGAACCGTCTTATACACCGACTTTTACTGCTGAAATTTAAGCTGAAGCATATTCTCGGTGTTTGGAGCTGACACATAATAACCACATTTACAGTATATTCTTGACACATAACGATGACGCATTCTATCGATATTTAGAACCGTCTTATACACCGACTTTTACTGCTGAAATTTAAGCTGAAGCATATTCTCGGTGTTTGGAGCTGAGGCATAATAACTACATTTACAGTCTATTCTTGACACATAACGATGACGCATTCTATCGATATTTAGAACCGTCTTATACACCGACTTTTACTGCCGAAATTTAAGCTGAAGCATATTCTCGGTGTTTGGAGCTGACGCATAATAACCACATTTACAGTCTATTCTTGACAATTTAACGATGACGCATTCTATCGATATTTAGAACCGTTTTATACACCGACTTTTACTGCTGAAATTTAAGCTGAAGCATATTCTCGGTGTTAAGAGCTGACACATAATAACCACATTTACAGTCTATTCTTGACACATAACGATGACGCATTTTATCGATATTTAGAACCGTCTTATACACCGACTTTTACTGCTGAAATTTAAGCTGAAGCATATTCTCGGTGTTTGGAGCTGACACATAATAACCACATTTACAGTATATTCTTGACACATAACGATGACGCATTCTATCGATATTTAGAACCGTCTTATACACCGACTTTTACTGCTGAAATTTAAGCTGAAGCATATTCTCGGTGTTTGGAGCTGACACATAATAACCACATTTACAGTATATTCTTGACACATAACGATGACGCATTCTATCGATATTTAGAACCGTCTTATACACCGACTTTTACTGCTGAAATTTAAGCTGAAGCATATTCTCGGTGTTTGGAGCTGACACATAATAACCACATTTACAGTATATTCTTGACACATAACGATGACGCATTCTATCGATATTTAGAACCGTCTTATACACCGACTTTTACTGCTGAAATTTAAGCTGAAGCATATTCTCGGTGTTTGGAGCTGACGCATAATAACCACATTTACAGTCTATTCTTGAGAATTTAACGATGACGCATTCTATCGATATTTAGAACCGTCTTATACACCGACTTTTGCTGCTGAAATTTAAGCTGAAGCATATTCTCGGTGTTTGGAGCTGACACATAATAACCACATTTACAGTATATTATTGACACATAACGATGACGCATTCTATCGATATTTAGAACCGTCTTATACACCGACTTTTACTGCTGAAATTTAAGCTGAAGCATATTCTCGGTGTTTGGAGCTGACGCATAATAACCACATTTACAGTCTATTCTTGACAATTTAACGATGACGCATTCTATCGATATTTAGAACCGTCTTATACACCGACTTTTACTGCTGAAATTTAAGCTGAAGCATATTCTCGGTGTTTGGAGCTGACACATAATAACCACATTTACAGTATATTCTTGACACATAACGATGACGCATTCTATCGATATTTAGAACCGTCTTATACACCGACTTTTACTGCTGAAATTTAAGCTGAAGCATATTCTCGGTGTTTGGAGCTGACACATAATAACCACATCGATATTTAGAACCGTCTTATATACCGACAATTATCACCGACTTATACTCCTGACATTTAGACTGAAACATAGTCTCGGTATTTAGAGTTGACGCATAATAACCAAACTACCAGTCTGTTCTTGACATTTAACGATGTTGCATAGTATCGATATTTAGAACCGTCTTATATACCGACAATTATCACCGACTTATACTGCTGACATTTAGACTGAAACATAGTCTCGGTATTTAGAGTTGACGCATAATAACCAAACTACCAGTCTGTTCTTGACATTTAACGATGATGTATAGTATCGATATTTAGAACCGTCTTATATACCGACAATTATCACCGACTTATACTGCTGACATTTAGACTGAAACATAGTCTCGGTATTTAGAGTTGACGCATAATAACCAAACTACCAGTCTGTTCTTGACATTTAACGATGATGCATAGTATCGATATTTAGAACCGTCTTATATACCGACAATTATCACCGACTTATACTGCTGACATTTAGACTGAAACATAGTCTCGGTATTTAGAGTTGACGCATAATAACCAAACTACCAGTCTGTTCTTGACATTTAACGATGATGCATAGTATCGATATTTAGAACCGTCTTATATACCGACAATTATTACCGACTTATACTGCTGACATTTAGGCTGAAGCATAGCCGGAGTGTTTGGAGCTGACGCATAATAACGACATTTAGAACCGTCTTATGATATTTAGAACCGTCTTATACACCGACAATTATTACCGACTTATACTGCTGACATTTAGGCTGAAGCATAGCCGGAGTGTTTGAAGCTGACGCATAATAACGACATTTACAGTCTATTCTTGACATTTAATGATGATGCATAGTATCGATATTATAACCGTCTTATATACCAACAATTATTACCGACTTATACTGCTGACATTTAGGCTGAAGCATAGCCGGAGTGTTTGAAGCTGACGCATAATAACCACATTTACAGTCTATTCTTGACATTTAACGATGATGCATAGTATCGATATTTAGAACCGTCTTATATACCGACAATTATCACCGACTTATACTGCTGACATTTAGACTGAAACATAGTCTCGGTATTTAGAGTTGACGCATAATAACCAAACTACCAGTCTGTTCTTGACATTTAACGATGATGCATAGTATCGATATTTAGAACCGTCTTATATACCGACAATTATCACCGACTTATACTGCTGACATTTAGACTGAAACATAGTCTCGGTATTTAGAGTTGACGCATAATAACCAAACTACCAATCTGTTCTTGACATTTAACGATGATGAATAGTATCGATATTTAGAACCGTCTTATATACCGACAATTATCACCGACTTATACTGCTGACATTTAGACTGAAACATAGTCTCGGTATTTAGAGTTGACGCATAATAACCAAACTACCAGTCTGTTCTTGACATTTAACGATGATGCATAGTATCGATATTTAGAACCATCTTATATACCGACAATTATCACCGACTTATACTGCTGACATTTAGACTGAAACATAGTCTCGGTATTTAGAGTTGACGCATAATAACCAAACTACCAGTCTGTTCTTGACATTTAACGATGATGCATAGTATCGATATTTAGAACCGTCTTATATACCGACAATTATCATCGACTTATACTGCTGACACTTATACTGAAACATTGTCTCGGTATTTAGAGTTGATGCATAATTACCAAACTACCAGTCTGTTCTTGACATTTAACGATGATGCATAGTATCGATATTTAGAACCGTCTTATATACCGACAATTATCACCGACTTATACTGCTGACATTTAGACTGAAACATAGTCTCGGTATTTAGAGTTGACGCATAATAACCAAACTACCACTCTGTTCTTGACAGTTAACGATGATGCATAGTATCGATATTTAGAACCGTCTTATATACCGACAATTATCACCGACTTATACTGCTGACATTTAGACTGAAACATAGTCTCGGTATTTAGAGTTGACGCATAATAACCAAACTACCAGTCTGTTCTTGACATTTAACGATGATGCATAGTATCGATATTTAGAACCGTCTTATATACCGACAATTATCACCGACTTATACTGCTGACATTTAGACTGAAACATAGTCTCGGTATTTAGAGTTGACGCATAATAACCAAACTACCAGTCTGTTCTTGACATTTAACGATGATGCATAGTATCGATATTTAGAACCATCTTATATACCGACAATTATCACCGACTTATACTGCTGACATTTAGACTGAAACATAGTCTCGGTATTTAGAGTTGACGCATAATAACCAAACTACCAGTCTGTTCTTGACATTTAACGATGATGTATAGTATCGATATTTAGAACCGTCTTATATACCGACAATTATCATCGACTTATACTGCTGACACTTATACTGAAACATTGTCTCGGTATTTAGAGTTGACGCATAATTACCAAACTACCAGTCTGTTCTTGACATTTAACGATGATGCATAGTATCGATATTTAGAACCGTCTTATATACCGACAATTATCACCGACTTATACTGCTGACATTTAGACTGAAACATAGTCTCGGTATTTAGAGTTGACGCATAATAACCAAACTACCAGTCTGTTCTTGACATTTAACGATGATGCATAGTATCGATATTTAGAACCGTCTTATATACCGACAATTATCACCGACTTATACTGCTGACATTTAGACTGAAACATAGTCTCGGTATTTAGAGTTGACGCATAATAACCAAACTACCAGTCTGTTCTTGACATTTAACGATGATGCATAGTATCGATATTTAGAACCGTCTTATATACCGACAATTATCACCGACTTATACTGCTGACATTTAGACTGAAACATAGTCTCGGTATTTAGAGTTGACGCATAATAACCAAACTACCAGTCTGTTCTTGACATTTAACGATGATGCATAGTATCGATATTTAGAACCGTCTTATATACCGACAATTATTACCGACTTATACTGCTGACATTTAGGCTGAAGCATAGCCGGAGTGTTTGAAGCTGACGTATAATAACCACATTTACAGTCTATTCTTGACATTTAACGATGATGCATAGTATCGATATTTAGAACCGTCTTATATACCGACAATTATCACCGACTTATACTGCTGACATTTAGACTGAAACATAGTCTCGGTATTTAGAGTTAACGCATAATAACCAAACTACCAGTCTGTTCTTGACATTTAACGATGATGCATAGTATCGATATTTAGAACCGTCTTATATACCGACAATTATCACCGACTTATACTGCTGACATTTAGACTGAAACATAGTCTCGGTATTTAGAGTTGACGCATAATAACCAAACTACCAGTCTGTTCTTGACATTTAACGATGATGCATAGTATCGATATTTAGAACCGTCTTATATACCGACAATTATCACCGACTTATACTGCTGACATTTAGACTGAAACATAGTCTCGGTATTTAGAGTTGACGCATAATAACCAAACTACCAGTCTGTTCTTGACATTTAACGATGATGCATAGTATCGATATTTAGAACCGTCTTATATACCGACAATTATTACCGACTTATACTGCTGACATTTAGGCTGAAGCATAGCCGGAGTGTTTGGAGCTGACGCATAATAACGACATTTAGAACCGTCTTATGATATTTAGAACCGTCTTATGATATTTAGAACCGTCTTATACACCGACAATTATTACCGACTTATACTGCTGACATTTAGGCTGAAGCATAGCCGGAGTGTTTGAAGCTGACGCATAATAACGACATTTACAGTCTATTCTTGACATTTAATGATGATGCATAGTATCGATATTTAGAACCGTCTTATATACCAACAATTATTACCGACTTATACTGCTGACATTTAGGCTGAAGCATAGCCGGAGTGTTTGAAGCTGACGCATAATAACCACATTTACAGTCTATTCTTGACATTTAACGATGATGCATAGTATCGATATTTAGAACCGTCTTATATACCGACAATTATCACCGACTTATACTGCTGACATTTAGACTGAAACATAGTCTCGGTATTTAGAGTTGACGCATAATAACCAAACTACCAGTCTGTTCTTGACAGTTAACGATGATGCATAGTATCGATATTTAGAACCGTCTTATATACCGACAATTATCACCGACTTATACTGCTGACATTTAGACTGAAACATAGTCTCGGTATTTAGAGTTGACGCATAATAACCAAACTACCAGTCTGTTCTTGACATTTAACGATGATGCATAGTATCGATATTTAGAACCGTCTTATATACCGACAATTATCACCGACTTATACTGCTGACATTTAGACTGAAACATAGTCTCGGTATTTAGAGTTGACGCATAATAACCAAACTACCAGTCTGTTCTTGACATTTAACGATGATGCATAGTATCGATATTTAGAACCGTCTTATATACCGACAATTATTACCGACTTATACTGCTGACATTTAGGCTGAAGCATAGCCTGAGTATTTGGAGCTGACGCATAATAACGACATTTAGAACCGTCTTATGATATTTAGAACCGTCTTATACACCGACAATTATTACCGACTTATACTGCTGACATTTAGGCTGAAGCATAGCCGGAGTGTTTGAAGCTGAAGCATAATAACGACATTTACAGTCTATTCTTGACATTTAATGATGATGCATAGTATCGATATTTAGAACCGTCTTATATACCGACAATTATTACCGACTTATACTGCTGACATTTAGGCTGAAGCATAGCCGGAGTGTTTGGAGCTGACGCATAATAACGACATTTAGAACCGTCTTATGATATTTAGAACCGTCTTATGATATTTAGAACCGTCTTATACACCGACAATTATTACCGACTTATACTGCTGACATTTAGGCTGAAGCATAGCCGGAGTGTTTGAAGCTGACGCATAATAACGACATTTACAGTCTATTCTTGACATTTAATGATGATGCATAGTATCGATATTTAGAACCGTCTTATATACCAACAATTATTACCGACTTATACTGCTGACATTTAGGCTGAAGCATAGCCGGAGTGTTTGAAGCTGACGCATAATAACCACATTTACAGTCTATTCTTGACATTTAACGATGATGCATAGTATCGATATTTAGAACCGTCTTATATACCGACAATTATCACCGACTTATACTGCTGACATTTAGACTGAAACATAGTCTCGGTATTTAGAGTTGACGCATAATAACCAAACTACCAGTCTGTTCTTGACAGTTAACGATGATGCATAGTATCGATATTTAGAACCGTCTTATATACCGACAATTATCACCGACTTATACTGCTGACATTTAGACTGAAACATAGTCTCGGTATTTAGAGTTGACGCATAATAACCAAACTACCAGTCTGTTCTTGACATTTAACGATGATGCATAGTATCGATATTTAGAACCGTCTTATATACCGACAATTATCACCGACTTATACTGCTGACATTTAGGCTGAAGCATAGCCTGAGTATTTGGAGCTGACGCATAATAACGACATTTAGAACCGTCTTATGATATTTAGAACCGTCTTATACACCGACAATTATTACCGACTTATACTGCTGACATTTAGGCTGAAGCATAGCCGGAGTGTTTGAAGCTGAAGCATAATAACGACATTTACAGTCTATTCTTGACATTTAATGATGATGCATAGTATCGATATTTAGAACCGTCTTATATACCAACAATTATTACCGACTTATATTGCTGACATTTAGGCTGAAGCATAGCCGGAGTGTTTGAAGCTGACGTATAATAACCACATTTACAGTCTATTCTTGACATTTAACGATGATGCATAGTATCGATATTTAGAACTGTCTTATATACCGACAATTATCACCGACTTATACTGCTGACATTTAGACTGAAACATAGTCTCGGTATTTAGAGTTGACGCATAATAACCAAACTACCAGTCTGTTCTTGACAGTTAACGATGATGCATAGTATCGATATTTAGAACCGTCTTATATACCGACAATTATTACCGACTTATACTGCTGACATTTAGGCTGAAGCATAGCTGGAGTGTTTGGAGCTGACGCATAATAACGACATTTAGAACCGTCTTATCATATTTAGAACCGTCTTATACACCGACAATTATTATCGACTTATACTGCTGACATTTAGGCTGAAGCAAAGCGGAAGTGTGTGGAGCTAACCCATAATAACGACATTTTCAGTCTATTCTTGACATTTAATGATGATGCATAGTATCGATATTTAGAACCGTCTTATATACCGACAATTATTACCGACTTATACTGCTGACATTTAGGCTGAAGCATAGCCGGAGTGTTTGGAGCTGACGCATAATAACGACATTTAGAACCGTCTTATGATATTTAGAACCGTCTTATACACCGACAATTATTACCGACTTATACTGCTGACATTTAGGCTGAAGCATAGCCGGAGTGTTTGAAGCTGACGCATAATAAACGACATTTACAGTCTATTCTTGACATTTAATGTTGATGCATAGTATCGATATTTAGAACCGTCTTATATACCAACAATTATTACCGACTTATACTGCTGACATTTAGGCTGAAGCATAGTCGGAGTGTTTGAAGCTGACGCATAATAAACGACATTTACAGTCTATTCTTGACATTTAATGATGATGCATAGTATCGATATTTAGAACCGTCTTATACACCTACATTTTGCACTAACTTATACTGACGACATTTAAAGCCGTACATAGTTTCGACATTTAGCACTGACACATACTAACAATATAGTTCTTATAGATCTTATGGGGGTTCAATAAATTATACGGCAATTTTAAAAACCATTTAATAATTCACATACTTTTATGGATACTATTATTTATACACTTAACATTTATTAAAGCTTTCAAATAGTCTTTGAATTAGGTCTAACAATCGTTACCGAGTTCGCTAATAGTCTATTAAGTAACACGCAATGTCACTGTCAATCACTCAAAGTTTTAATTTCTTCATTATATTGCAAACACTAACTCTTCATGCTAAAACAAAACCTTTAAATATCGATTTGCCGTTCTAACAATTTCTAGTCATTTTTATCCGCTTTAGTCATAGGAGGTTCCAGGCATTTCTGCGAGTAAGACCTGGTTGTTCCGTCTGTTCAAGTGAAATGACTTGTAAACTTGTCGAGCTGTGTGCCATAAATCTGGCCCTTTTCAGTTACACTAGACCTCCGTCCCTCCTTTCCGGGTTGAAGATGCAGACACGATGTCAACACTAGATAGAGCCCTTCAAGATCTCTTCTGTCATGCCTGTCACGATTTTCCAGTCCAATTAATCGGATATCAAGCTTCTTGATACCCAACTGAAAAAGATGATCCCATATTTGCACCAGGCTTTCGCGCAAAGCTTGATATGACGGCCTTTGCTGAGACTGGCCCTGCGTTAAGGAGTAAAAATGATTTTTATCTAAATTCTGTAGATGCAGAGCCTTTCCGATAGTGGTGTTTTAACTCACCATTTCAGCTAAGCTTTTTCCTGAAAACCGTCACTATTTCCTGAGTCATCATTAAGTTAGGACTTTCGCTGTGTGCCAGGAAATGATCCTGTGGTAATGCAAATAGGTCCTTTTAGACTGATTTAACGACAGGTTCTTCTCTCTTCCAGTTCGAGCCGCTGATGCCCTACTATCATCATGACGGTTGGGCAGACTCTTGCGCAAGGGTTTGAACTCGCTGCTCTATCTAAGATAGACCGACGTCAAGTATCGATACTTGACCAACTATCTTCTAACCTTTTAAGAAACTAATTTGTTAGAAAGCATTATTTTTGGTCGTCTCTTTCCCTGTAGAAGGCATGGTTTATTCTCTTTAAAATCTCATAAGGGTCCATGACCTTTACAGCTTAGAAAAGAATCCACGGCATCTGTGGGAGTTATAGAGCCAAACGTTACCTCCTGGTCAATAAACCCCTCCCTCCACCTTCGCGCCATAGCTCTCCATCCTGTTGCTAGACTCCTAGATGTGTGAGTTACATTCATCCATTTCATCCAGTCGCTTTCAGAGATTGACAATGTAGTTATCCGGTCCCCCTTCACTACAATCTAGTTCATTCGCTTCACCATCTCATCCGACTGCGGGTGCAGGGCAGTTGACTAGGTTTTTCGGATGGCAAACGCTTCGAACATCTTGCAGAACGGTGAATCGACGTTTCTGCTCTGATCTGAATGCAGCTCCAAGAGGTCGCCAAATCGGCTCACAATTTCCTTTATCAATATCACTTCTTGATTTGATAGAGCGTAGGCCAGGATAACAACTAAAAAATCTTGTTACCTTCCTTTGTCACAGGAAATGGATGCGGCTACGTCGACTTTTACTCTTGACGGTTTCTTTGAAGTTTACCCATTAGTATCACTCACAAGCCTCCTCCAAGATCTTTTATATTCCATGGGTGCCTCCTGACACTGCATAATGTAGTTGCTCCAGTATCTCAAGTATCCTTTTCTTCGATATCAAGAGCTGTAGTCCCACTAACTGTAATATGCCTTTCCGTTTATGGACAGGTTAGCCACTTCCACTGCCTTCATAGCTCCTGGTGTAGAGGAGATCACTGGCTCGTGGTCACTGGCGAGGTCCCGTCTTGGGCTGGCCTTAATTATATTACAAGGAAATGTGGCAGCCTCGACGTTGATTGCTGTGTGAAACATGTGGCCGCTACGATATTTAAAATTAAGGAATAGGAAATTTCAACCCTCGGGGAAGTCGGAGAGTACTCTCACCTGGGTGTCCCCACTGGTTTTAAGATCTGACAGACCCAGGTGGAGAGTATTAAAGCAATGATCTGGGATTTAGAGGCAGTCGATCGGAGTCTTCTTGCACCCAGGTAGAAGTTAGAACTGGTTAGGATTTTCATCCTGCCATGTCTAGAGTTCACACTTAGCGGTACCAGGGTGAAGAAGGCCCTTTGACTAAATTGGATATAGCCGTGAGGCGCATGGTCAAGTCATTGCTCTACCTGCTTCGCCGAGCGAGCGTGGAAATTGTCTACATGGGCCTGTTGGAGAGGCAGCTGGCCTCCTTCCTCTGGCGGACCAGGTGGACGTGATGGCGGTCTTTCGTGCCTTTCGACTGATCACTTGTCGAGATCCAGATTTTAAGACCTTGACGGTGTAGTCTGTTCACGAATTGGGCAGCCTTCCACCCATGAACACCTTGCCGGCTACCTGTCAGGGAGACTTCATGGGCAGTTTGTCAGAAACAGTAGAGATATTGCATCAGTGTGAACTGTCATAATTAATGCTGCCCGACGGCTGTACCATCGGATTGGGATCAAATGGCGTTGGAGATCGGTGATGCGGGAGATTTAAATAGTTGTTTCGGCACTCGATGGTTCGACTGACTCCGTAGTCGTCATGGAAAAGACCCGCCAGGTCCTTACGCGACTGCGAGCGGCTGATAGGTCTGGGTACCGTCTGAGGTATTTCGGGAAGGGATTAGGGGGAGGTGGTCGATGTGTCGGTTCTGAATGACACTTCAAATCATTTCATTCGCACTGGACGTTACACGCGATTTGCCGGCTAAAGGTTCGTCTTCAGAGCCCGTCTGAGGACGGTACGCCTTAACGGCTGCCGGAGATTACGGACCGAAGACAGGCGGTATGGGTGAGGTGTCGAGACGCTGTTGCATTTCCTGAATCACTGTTTGAAGCACATCGCGGCTCTGAAGGGTCACCACGATGCTATTATAGCACGTTTATCTAAGGCGGTGCCACGGCGGACCAGTAATGTTCGTGTTATTCAAACGGTGCCAGGTGTGGACTCAAATCCAGGACTTGGTGGTGGTGAACGAGGGGACAAAGTTAATTTCAATAATCGATGTGGCCGTTTTCTTTGAGAACCTCTATTAGTCTCTCGTAAAAGGCTTGGGATAATAAAGTTCAAAAATATTCACACATGTCGAAGGGGCTCCGCTTACAGGGTTATAAAGTGACCCTTAATGCCCTAGTGGTAGGAGCCCTCGGTTCCTGGGGCAAACGTAATGAGGAGGTCATCAGTTTGTTGAGGATATCTCCTCGTTACGCCAAAATAATGAGAAGGCTAATGGTATCGGATGCCATTAGATGGTCCCGAGACATATATGTTACACATATTACCGGTTAGAAACAATGGTAGCAGCTGGCATGTTGCACCATCTTTTCTTTTTTTTGCCTAGAGGAGGCTACCATGCTATGTGATTTTTTGTCTAGTGTTTATTTTAAATTATTGTTACATTTTAATTTTTCCCTCTATCTTGTTTCTAATTTTAGAGTATCTGTATCTTTGGGATTAGGGGGTAGTGCATATTTGTGTTGATGCATATTTTGTGTTTTTTTTTCTATGTATATGTATATATCTAATTGCGGAAGCGAATCGGTCGCCATAAAATTTCTCGAGCAAGGAACAAGATAAAACCGCTTAACTAGATTCATTTTAAAGCGTGAGGGCTAAAGTCGGTGGCAAAACTATTAGACATGCCAAAAATTACATGGGCTTTGCTCCACTGGCTTGATAGATCATCCAATAACTAATCCACTGGCTTCATATTTCTAATGGAAATATCACTATAGTGGGTTTATTAATAAGTAAGGCCTTTATGCCAAATGGTGATTAATAAATATACCATATGGTGATAACATCAACTGATGTGAATTTGATTGTTAATTTATTTCATTTGTTATTCTGTTAAATTGAAATGTTGAAATGTATCGAATAGAGGAAGGGTGCGGGTTTGTGTAAAATTATTTGGGAATGGTTTGCAGTGAAAATATTGGTTAAGGATAATTGACAAGAACATTGCGTAATTTATTGTTTATGTTTGTTGATTTCAATGTTCTGTTCAAGTGGAAATGTTGAAATGAATTGTAATGGAGGAAGACCGCGAGTTCGTAGACCAGTATTTAGGAATGGGGCAGAGATAAAGGTTAAGGATCATTTACAATGAACGACGAGGTGCCGATGAACATTTCCTCAGTGACTTAGTAAGAGGTGTCTAACTCTTTGCCACAATGGACTGGTATTGTTACCACAGCCCAGAATATACCTATAATTGCAACATTTAATGTTGAGTAGTAGACATTTTATCGACAATATCAGAAAATATAACAGCAGTGCCATGGCTTTTGCAACATGTTTCATGCACCAAAGAGACACCTGGGAATGGCCCTTATACTTTTAAAGTGCAAGGTCAGATTTCTAGGTAGGCCTATATCTCAGACCTCTATTATCCACATGAGCAAACACCTTCATATGGTCAGTTATATATATTCGACTCAAACAGTTGCAAACAACATCAGATTTGGAAGGTTAGAAAACAAAAAATTGAATGAAGTTACTTTAAAACGTTTATAACTGATATTTTAACAGGTAATCTTTATGGGCAAGCACACGTACGTGCAGGGCAGATGTTACATGAACAAAACCAAAACTCAACAATTAGATTTGCATTTTGTTGATAGAAATTCCATGGAAAAAACGCCGACCCTAGGGCAGCGTTTGGAGGGGGGCAACACGAAGAGGGTGTGGGGTGGAATCCTGTCGGAGAATTTTTGGACATTTATCTCTAGAAATCATATTTTATGATATTTTGGGACTTTAAATTACACAATTGTTGGGTCGTCGGGAAGCTCTTTTCCATTCCGATCTAATGTTTTACGCTATAATTTATCGTTATGACAAACAGGATGAGATAAGGACATGACATGAAATGGAGCAAGAAGACAGCATAAGCGCAAAAATAACTCTGTTGCGATCTGTGTTACCGAGTAGCTATTACAAATGGCGTTTCTAACTTGCTTTCGAATAAAAAACCTTTTTAGCAGTATTTGGTGGGATGAAAATAGTTACACAAAACACAATGCTTATCACGAAATACCATTGTGATTCTAGTATAAAATGTATTGCTATTTATACGCATTAATAATATACAATTTAAACTATTAAAAAGTATTTAACAACGTTTCAAAAAGATTTATGAAAAGTTTTTTATAAGTCTATAAACCGGTGATACCGGACTAATAAAATGTGTGAAGTGTGGTATAATAATACATCTCAATCGCAGACCAAAGGACAATATGATTTATAAATATGGGATTCGTAACTGCAGAGCTAAAAAAACACGTAAGAGACAATACCATTTTTGGTATTCAAGTTACTCCACTTCAATTGCTCACAGTTCTGGTAGCGTGGATATTGAAATATCAGTTTTTGATTATTATTTGTAAGACTGAACTTTCGCGGCCTACAGTGAGGAACCTGATAAATGCTTTCAGGGAGAGATTCTCGTGGTTTGGGTTCTGGAGAATTCAACTAAAATAGGTGGCGTAGGATAAATTGTTGAAGTGGATGAAAGCGCGTGTGGGTAACGTAAGTACAATTGTGGAAAAAGGGGTTCGGCTACATTACTGCAAATAATAATGGAAGGTGTAGAGCCTGTGACGACTGTCATTACTGATATGTGGCGGGAGTGCAATCTATGAGTCAAAATGGATATCTACACAAAACGGTCAAACACTCTCTCAATTTTGTTTATCTTGGTGATCGTAATGTCCATACGCAGACAATAGAACATCATTGGTTTAAGATGAAACGTGATATGCGTCGAAGAATAGGTCGAGTGGAAGTCACTACATTCGAAACATACCTTGTGGAAAACGTATGAAGAAATATTGTTTTGACAAAGCCAGAACAGTTTGAAGATTTGTTTAGAAGCAATTAATTATTTAGTCCATCAATGATTGTGTGAAACATTTGAATTAGTAATATATGAATACAGATATTTATGTCATAGAATAGAATAAACAAGACAACGCCAATTCCGGTCACTTGATGTAAATAATAGATAAGTAGTTTAGATAAGTCCTAGATTATAAAGATAAATAAGATAATGCTACTTTTAGCAGCTTCGTGTAAATATAAATGGCTACATATGAGGTGACTCCAAGATTAAGAAGAAATATGACAAGGCTCTCTTGGCCCCTTTGGGTAAAATGAGGAAATTGTTCCATAAATAGTTTACTATTTTAAATCAATAATTTTCCGTATTACTTGGAGCGACGGGAAAAGCATTTTACTGTGAAATGGAATAGCCGTGAAAAACTCCATCAAATTTTCGGTAAGTATGTATTTAGTTCTAGTTTAATAATTTCATTTTTATATGCTGAAAAATATGGTTGATTAGTTATAAGTGATTTTTGTTAGTGATTCGCTATTTATACGAAGTACAGTATATATGGTTAAAGTGTAACTGCGTTTGCACTATTATCATCTTTGAGCTTCAGCTTATTGAGTCGCTGTGCCTTTATTAAAAGAGAAGGGGCCACCAATATTTCCTTACGAGTGGAAAAGTTGAAATTCAATAACAATATGCGACCAAAAGGTCGAGATTTAATGACAATAGCCGACCTCTGAAGGTATATTACAAATTCTACCTCTCCATCTATTGTTGTTGGTGAGCCTGTCTGGTTTCCTTAACCCGACTATTGTTATGGTTATCCAACACACTTGTACTTTACACGGAAGCCTCCTTGTCTTCATGGTGGACAAAATGCTTGCAATCGTCATAGTCAGTTTTCTTGAAAGCGAATTAGCATTTCCAAAGGGCCAGACGATGTATCGATTCAAATTCATAGTTTTGCAACTATTCATTCCAGCAAAGTATTCAAGTCGGGAGACTTTAAATGTTAGCAGCCACTATAAAGCGGTATAATTCGTCCTTAAAAGAAGCTTCCTGCCATGGAAATGCTCCATGGCTTTAGCAACGACTATCTTTAACAAAGACTTTTCTGGTCACGCACTAATTGCGCTCGGGTTTCTACAATGGATCGCTGAAGTACCATACGCCACCACCCTGTAGTTGAGATAGAACACCTCCGATGGCTGTATTGCTAGCACCCGTGTCAAGAATAATCTTTCGGGTCTTGGGTAACTCGAGATTGGAACAATGCATAAGGCTTTTTCAAGTTTCTCAAATGCTTCCTGACATAGGGTATTCCAATTGAAACTCGTTTTTCTTCCGTGAGATAAATAAGAGGTTTGGCCACATTTGCGAAACCTTGCACAAAACGTCTGTAATAAGTGCACAGTCCAAGGAAGCTAAGCAATTTCTGTTTGTAGCGAGGAAATAAATAATTCGTGGCAAACTAATATTCCTGCAGTAGTATTTCCTGTGCCAATAAAACGCCCGAAACAAATTATACTTGCAAATTGTGTTTATTGTACTTTCTTCCGAAACAAATTACACTTTTTCGGATATAACTTGAGGTTAGGAGCCTTAAGACTTTTCAGGACTTCTCTAGATTCTCTACGTGGTGCTTTAAAAAACTTGCTAACCGTAATAATGTCGTCAAGGAAAACCAAACAGGTTTAATAAGACAACCCTCTTAAGACATTTTCCAATAGCCTCTATAGAGGGTCGAGAGCGTTGCAGATTCCAAAAGGCATTATACTGAAATGCCAGAACGGAAATCCTGTTCCAATCGAAAAAGCTGTCTTTTAGGTTCACGCCAACCTGCTAGTATCCGCTCTAGGTCCAATGTCCCAGGCATTGAGGTCCAATGTCGAAAACGGGTTACACCTTTCTATTGCCTCTAAGGCTTGTCGCACACTGGATCCTTTCAGTTCAGCCCATTCAGCTCAGCTCAGTTCAGCCATCTCCGTTCCGGCAGTTTTCCCACACATTGCGTCCGTTCGGTCCGCTCAGTTCAGTCGTTAAGTCCGTCAACCTCCAGTCGTCGACAGACACTGTCATTGTTCGCATGTAAATTCTTTGTGTCGGCTTTTCCGTTTGTGCGATTATGAGTTCCAACAGTAGTGACTAAGAAACTGTTGTTATAACATTGACACTATCTGGAGAAGAGGATGATCAAGTATCAAAGAAAAAAAGAAAGATTTGGGTGCCCAGTATTAATGTCCCACGGGATAGTGAGGAAGAGTATCCTCCTTCATTGTAATATTATAGTAATCCTTGAGTGACAGGTCGTACAACATTGGATATGCATGTACTGCTGAAATACGTCGTTCATCAAAACTCATCTTAAAAATAAATACTAAATCAACAATCCAATAATCACAGTACTGCGAACATGTGTCAGACCATCTGAGCTCACAACACTACTGACTATCTGTACTCTGCGCATGTGCGGCGTCTCGGTCCTTCCGTCGCTTCCACAAAAATCGCTCGCTGACCGAAAAGTGGCTGAAACGGACGGAGCGGACTGAAGTGAACTGACGGAACGGATGCTGTGTGCTGCTCTACATTTGATTACATTGTTTCCGAATTTTGACGGAAGCGACTGAGCTGAGCGGACTGAATTGAACGGATCCAGTGTGCGACAAGCCTAAGGTGTTGTTTATCAGGGGTAACGGATAATCTTTTGGTTCCGTCCTTTTTTGGTTCCTTTTTGGTTACGTTGTTAAGTAACTGGAATCCCACGCAGTGACTTAACGATCCGTCCTTGTTCTTCACCAGTACAGTGGGTGAGACCAATAGAATCTTTGTCGGTTTGATGAGACCGTAACTCTCCATCTTTTTGATGATTGACTCCACTTCTTCACGCGTCGCCAGAGGTAATCTCCTAAGAGCCTGGCAGGTAGGCTTGGCGTCTACAGCTTTTATACGATACTGAACTACATCAGATCTCCAAAGAGGACCGTTCTCAATGTCAAACGCGTTTTGATATATAGTTATAAATTCACTCACTTCATTACGCTGATCCGGTATAAGTTTTTGACAGGCACTCTCCATGAGGGTTATCAGTTTTTCAGGAAGCTTTTTACTTCCTACTTTAGAGTGTTATACCCGTCGCACCACTGATGAAACAGTTGGGCAGGCTCTAAGTCTACTACACTCTTTCAATGTAATGGGATAGACAATCACGTCCATCAGACGTGCCAAGAGTTTCCACTTGTGAAAAGCATTCTTGGTACTAGGACAACGTGGCCGAGGTCTCATCATTCCAGGGCGGTTCTAGCGGCATAGGTTGACCCTTAGGAATGTTCCTATCTATTGCACCTCCCATTTTCATTTGGCTCATATGATCACTCGAGGCGATTGATTTTTTTAATGTCGCAGGATGATCTAATCCTTTCTTTTCGACTAGCAGGATGATATTCTAAACTCCTCTTGCTAAGTCAACTTTAAATCCATATTCTGCCATGATATTCGTCCCCAATACCACATTCTCATCAATATTGGTCACTAACATTATATGGTTGAAGTTGCGGATCCCGATCTGGAACGAGGAAACTGTCTTCCAGCTGACATGTGCGTCACGTGAAGCGGTCGATAGCACAAGTATGATGTTGGTGAAATGGTATGATGGTCATAGTTACACCGATGTCAAAAGAGCAGATTTCTTGGTCGTCCATCCACTTTGATGTCTACACAAGCAATGCAACCCTAACGTTTTTATGTGAGGCCTTTGAGTTGACAGTTGCCTCTCTTCGTTAACATTCTCTAATTGTCTTGCTCTCCATTCTCCAGTGGCCGAGAACAAAGATTTGCTTCTACCATTTCCTAGTTCCCAGCAACTCCAACAGCGAATTTATCTCTTCCAGTTATTCAAGGCGTCTAACACCTTCTTTATTATTTTCTCTGTTGTGCAGGGTGTTATCGTCTGCGTACTTACAGCACAAATCCGGGTTTAGTGTCTGAGTTATTCAAAGCCTCAAACTCCGTAGTCTGCGTACAGCTTCGTTCAGTATCTTCGGGGGGGGGGGGTGTAATATTCAACATAGGTAGGTTTTCTCTTTAGCTGGGTAATATCTACTTCAAATTCTTGGAGCGTTTCTCGGAATTTTTGAATACGGATTTTCAACTGAGAGGGATACAGCTACTCCAAGGCTCTACCAAGGCACTCTGTCCAGCCAGTATAATCGCAGGAACCGGAGTATTTCTTTTGTGGAGCGCTTTACATAGCTTATTGGCGATAGGAGGGTTTGTAAACTTAGTCTCACCCGTGGCCAAGCGTTCTTCCAAAGCCCGAAACGTTCTCAATTCTAAAATTGTAGCTACTTATTCTGTGACCCACTGGAACTAGCAGGTAAACTACTGACAGGAAGTTCGTTTTTAGAGTCCGGTTGGATACAGTGTCTCTTAACGGCTGCCGAAGATTCGGGACCAAAGATAGACAGTGTAGGCAATGTGGCTGAGTCAGAGACGCTGCAGCATGTGCTGAACCACTGTCTGAAGCACAGCGCGACCTTACAGGGTCGCCGCAATGATATTTTAACAAGATTATCGAGGGCGGTACTACGGCGGACCGGTGATGTTCGCGTTAATCAAATAGTGGCAGGTACGGACTCAAATCTGACACCTAACCTGGTGATGGTGAAGGAGGGGGAGAAAGTCAGTTTCAATAATCGCCCTTTGAGAATGTCCCCTTTGAGAAGAGATTTCATTCTCTGGTCGAAGTTTGTGGTAATAAAGTTAAAAAATATTTACACCTGAAGGAGAAGCTCCGCTTACACAGTTATGAAGTGACCCTTAATACCCAGTTCATAGAAGCCCGTGGTTCGTCGGACAAACATAGGAGGAGGTTATTATTGAGGATATCTCCTCATTAGCCAATATAATGAAAAGGCTAATTGTGTCGGATGCCATTAGATGGTCCCAGGACATATATGTTGCATACATCAGCAACAATGGCAGCAGCTGGGGTGAAGCACGCTTTCTTTTCTTATCTTGGACAGGGTTGCGCCAGCTACCACGCGCGATTTGTTTTTTGCCTATTGGTTTTAATTATTGTTAATGTTTTTATTAATTGTTTCCTTTTATTTTTGCTTTTATTGTAATTATTTACTGTTGTTAAAATGTTTTTATATTAATTTAATTTTATATCTATTTTGTTTCTAATTTTGTTGTACCTACGTCTTTGGGGATTAGGTGGCTGGTGCTGAGTTGAGGCATGTTTTGTGTTTTATTTTCTATGAATATTTATTTGTATATATTTGTTTTAGTCTAGAAACTCGAAAGTTTCGATAGTTTGTTCGCCTTCGATAGTTTGTAATTAATATATGAATTACTATTGTTAACTTAGTGCCACTCATCTCCAGATAGTTACGAATATGCTTCAGTGTGGTGCAGGATATTATACTTATTGTACATTATTGTTATGTTGATATGAACTTTATACACTTATCGGGGTTAGTGCACAGTTTACTTAATTATTTTAAATTAAATATGTCTATATTGAATATAAACGGTTTTTACACGTAATTCACTAACTTCGTACTTTAAAGTGCTTAAACTATTTTCCAAACCACTTACTTTACTTTCTAAATTCGTACACTATTCGTAACGATTACTAATAGATACCCCGCTCAAACCGACTCTATTTAAAGTCTAATTTGAATGTAAGAAACATTTCCCATCAGCTTTTTTCATGAGGGCTTTGGACCTCTTACAGCAGATTTAAAAATGTTTTTTGTGTGTGTGTGTGATTTATTTTAAATACAGTCGATATTTTGTTTTATGTACATACATAATTTATTTATATATTCACAATTCTATTAATCCTCATAATCAGGCAAGTCATCTTCTATTTCTATGTTATCATCATCATTTTCTAAATATGAGTCTTCTAAATTTATGATGATTGGTTCAACAAGCGGAAACTCGTCACAAGACAGTCTTTCTCCCAATAGGGGTATTCTACTTTTTTAGTATGAAAAACACAGTCTAGCATATCCAACATGGGATATGTTTCTTACATTCATATCTAACTTTAAACAGAGTCGGTTTAAGCAGGCCTCCCCGGGTTTCAAGGGCGGTCTTGTAAGCTCAGACTGTACTCTACTTTCACCTCGGGCAGCCGAGGCGATTGTACGCCCATTACCCCTGTATCAAATCAAAATCAATAACGTAATAAATTCGAAATCATAAATAAACAGTTAATATAAATTGTATATGTTGAGATGTAATTCTTTAAAACAAGCTAAAAACCAGTTCGATCGGAGAAAGGAGCCGTGAGATAAATTTGCTGAACTAAATCTACAGCAACTTCCCTAATAAATAAGATAAAATTTTCAAATTCCATTTTTAGGTTACTAATGAATGAGTCATATAATATGGTATAAAAATTTCACAAAGATTTGACACGGTGGTTTTATTGCAGATAGGATTTAAAGTTGAACTTCAATAAAAGTGATAAAACTTTATATAACTTGGCTTTTTTATATCTTGAGCCAAGTTTAACAAAAAACGTGCTAAAATTATTTTGGTTATATACATAATTATAGAATTAAACACACTAAATAATGGAGTGAATAGTTTTATTCTAGCACTAATAATTCGCTTGTAGTTAAAGTTCAAACTCAGGCGTTCATAACTTCTACGTCGACATTACGCTACAATTTGCGATCTTCGAGTTCCTGTCTTCAGTCTACCACTTTGAGTACACTTAATTTTACACTTTGTAACTAAACAAATAAAAACTCACAAACCACAGTTTACAAATCTTTTATGATTACCATGTAATTGTACTATGTACATAAATTGCAGTAAAATTTAAAAAAAAAAATAGATTGTGGTTAGTGGGTTTTTATTTATTAGTTAGTTAAAATTAGTCCACAGTGCTTAAAAAATTTATAAATTCACTCATTTTGTAGCCATATTACTCTGAAATTACTTTTTCCAGATCTGACAACAGTTGTTATGTTCTTACGGGAGTTCAATACATTATAAGGTAATTTTAGACTAAATAACTGTTTAAAAATTCACACATACTTAACATTTATAAAAGCTTCCAAACCCTTTCTTAATTAAGTCTAATAATAATTACCGCGTTCTCTAATAGTCTATTTATACTTAACACGCACTGACACTGCCACTAAAGCTCTAACTCACACTAAATTGCAAACACTGACTCTTCACGTTGAACAAAACCGTTATAAATCGACTTACAAATTATAGCAATTTCTAGTAATTTCTATCAGCTTAACTTCTAGAAGGTTCCTTTTAAGAGAAGAATTTGGTCGTTGTGTCCACTCAGGCTTGTAAACTTGTCGATCCGTGTACCATAAATCATAAGGTCTCGTTACAATATTTTGTCACCAACTTATACTGGCAACATTTAAGGCTTTATTCTATCGAACTTTACAGCCACGCATAGAGCTAACGTAAAGTCGTGACAGTAAAACCTAAATACACCATAAAATTACACATGTTCAAACACTTTACTTTTAAAGATAAAATCTACAAGTGATATACACAGGAAACTAAATTAAGAGTTGTAACTTTAAAGATTTTAAAATCCTACCTTGAATTATCGTCTTCTTCCTTCTCGACTGGAGAGCCTTTAACAGATTTCTCTGAGGCTGGTGATTCCACACCTTGTGCGGTGTTCTCTTGCGAATCTGTAGCCTCACCACTTGGCGTTTCGCTTTTACGGAGCCCAGGGATTCCGCCACTTAACCAACCGGACATTTGCGATTTCACACTGCCAAGATTTCCAAGCATATCCAGGCCTTTGCTTTTCGTGGGGCTGTAAAACATTGAGTAGAATAAATAATTTGTTACACACGCCTTCACACACACATACATACACCACAAATAATCACCCACACACAGTCACATACATACCATTTAGTAGCTACAGTGTGCTGAAGATGCAATGAAATTTAATACCATGATGCCACTCAATTCCTCCATAAAAACTAGTAGGAATTCTTGTAGAAATTTAATAATACAGTTATTAAATAATGCATAATAAAAGTTTATCAATGAAACATAAATATATAAACCTGTATAAAATTATATAGCTAACAAGCAGATATTTCGCAAAGTCTATTACAATTTTCTTTTGTTATTAAGTATTATAAAGGAACGAGCGATATAAAATCAGAATCATGGCCATAAATTATTTAATTGCATTTCTGTTTAGCAGATAACATTCTTTAGACTGTTGTAACTGAAAATTATATTCACTGAGGCCTATCTCTAAAAAAAATCTTTGTCTGCAATTGCAGAACATCGTATTGAAAAATCAGAAAAGCTAGTATTAGATCAAATAACTACGAGATAAAATAGGCACTTTTTCTTCACCTTATTTCTATTTATCTATTTTACTATGTCAAACTTACTTATTAAGATGTACCCAACAATTTATATACATTTCTAGAAAATACATTCCTAAAATATTTTTAAAGTTAGTTGAAAAACATTTAAAAAAATGTGCAAAAAATATTCTGTCATTTAAAGTTTAGAGATATGCATTAAAAGTGCTTCATTATTCTTATACGATTTTAAGAAGGGCATATTAAAATTAAAAGATAAATATGTTTACTACACGCGTGATTTACAAAGCTTGTTGTTAAACACACTATAAATAAATAAATTAAACAACGTCCTAATTTTCTGAATAAGCTTCAACAGTCTGAATTACTAATTTAAATTCGGTTTAAATAACATGAAAATAAGCACAGATTTGTAAAGCACTTTGTGTAAAGGGGTACGGATTTATGCTAGAGAAGCCTGGATATTGTAATAAAATAAAACTGAAAGCATTGATGGAAGAAGAAAGTATTATCCACAGGAACAATGGGAAACATTGATGGAACAAAGTACTCCACCGGTAGATCAAGTTTACCCATTGATTGACTAATGTGTTCCATCGGTAGAACAAATAGTCCATCAATACAGTTCTGAAATATAATGAAACAGCAGACCAACTAGGAAAACAACGTTTATAACATATATCACAGCAAAGAGTTCAACAATAAAGAGACAGAACAATAATGCTTGTAACAGGGTAAAAGAAAGGAGATATAAAAATCTGGAGCAATGGACCAAGAAAAAAGTAAACACAGACTTCTGAATAAATATTGGTTATTATTACGTAACTGCAAGACTACAATGTCCAGGAAACACAACACATTTACACAATTTAGGCCTATAATCCATACAAAACTAATTACGAAAATATTACGATGTGTAGTATATTTTTAATAATTAGTTACAACCGGCACCTTCATTGGTAGGGGACATTTTAATTATTTTAAAATATTCAATAGAAGTACGATTAACCATTTTCTTTTTATAATATAATTATAATGATGACTTCATTGGAGATCTTATGAAACATTTGACAATATGGGTTCTAGTCTTCATTAAAGTTGATACACATTATTTATACTAAAATTATATTACTTAAAACTTTCCTGATATAAATTGTAAATATTTCTTTGGCTTTGTTTTCTACTGCTTGTTTTAGCACTGTTCAGCCGCATGAACATAAAATCGATTCTTGTGAAAAGCATAGGTGAAGGAAAGGATGTGTTTTAGTGCTCATTTTTAGGGTATATGGATAACGATATTTATGGTGAAGTTTCTTCAAATTTTCGCAGACCCGATTCATTAGGTGCTCCTCATAAGCCAATAGTGCTGCGGTAAATAATAGAACATATTAAGATACGATATTTAAAGGTCAAGTGAATTATTGAGAACTAAATATAAATGTTATTGATTAATATTACACTGAATGTTTTTGAAAGATTTCATACACAATTCTTGATTTGAATTCAGTTTCAAATGTAGACTAATAATAACAAGCTTATTATTTTCCTCAGTAAGAAAACCTAGAGTTAATGTTTAATAGTATGAATAAAAGGCAACAGGAATACAAAGGGGGCAGATAGGGATCAATACAAATCACCAGAGACAAATTTAATATTTTATTGGGTTACAGAAAGTTAGAGCACTGATATTAACCAGATTTAATAAAAATCAAAATAGGTACTTTGGGAAGAAAGTCATGTTAAATAAACGGTTACCACGCAATGAAAATAAGTAAGAAAAAGTGATTTAAATAGTTCGCTTTTAAGGAAAACTATCTTGACGTTATGTTAAACTTTTTTTATGAGAGTGTTAAATCTATAATTTGTTAGAAAACTGTTCAAGTATTTTGTTTTGGACGAAGAAAGATTAAAGAGAAACCTTACAACCCTTCTGAGGTGGTTAACCCCCAAACTTCCTCGTGCGCCCATGATTTACCGATAAACAAATAGCATCTGTAATAGGGGGGGGGGGGTTGAAAACTAGAAATATGGTTTCCTAAAGTGAAACATTTCTACGTGAAGTGAGGATTATAAAAAAAAAACATACCAAGGAATGGCGCTCACATTAAAAGTAAAGTTTAAAT
The DNA here is from genome assembly GCA_036971475.1 of Prosapia bicincta. Taxonomy (NCBI): domain Eukaryota; kingdom Metazoa; phylum Arthropoda; class Insecta; order Hemiptera; family Cercopidae; genus Prosapia; species Prosapia bicincta. The sequence continues at coordinate 355,755,114 of JBAIZL010000001.1, read as the reverse complement.
ATTAGGACTTTCAAGAAACATGTAAAATTGAGAACAAAAAAAAAACACAAGAAGACACGATACAGCAAAAGATGAGAAAAGAGGATGTCATTTCCAAACGTTACAATAGCTAACTTCATAACTCAAATAGACGCGTTCTTTTCAACTTTTTACCGTCAATAATTTAAAAAACTGATAGGGCTAAATTAAAACAAATTAATTTTGAGTAGAGTAAATTCAAAATAGTACTACTCATAGTAGTAAATTACCTATGAGTAGAGGGTTAGCTTCGTAAAAGGAACGAATGTTTTGAAACGCGTCAGCAAGTAAGCAATTACGTATTCACTTAGTTAAGTATTTTTTAAAATTAGTTTAATCAGAGAATTCAAGATGATTACATCAAGAAACTTTAAAACAAATTGTAGGTGATTAAGGATAGAAATTATTTAGCCTTTATGTATTCTACACACTTTAAGTTTAAAAGAGGGGACAGTTACTCTAATCTTATATACTGAACTGCATTTATAGTGACTTATAATGCAATTAAATCAAGCATATTTTCCTTAGTCATGCTTCAAGTTAAAATATATTGTAAGTTTTTGTGTTGTACATCTTGAGGCTTTTTTGATTTACTACTATTGGTATCACTTGGCAAAAAACCACTACTTACTGATATTTCTCATTAGACAGATTTCGTACAAGATCAGTGCATTGTTCAATGCCGTGAGTCACGGAAAAGACGGTTGCTCAGGTGTGTTGTATTAGTGACACACCTGAGCAACAGACTTGTCCTTCACTCACAGCATTGAACAAAGCACTGATCTAGTGCGAAAAGCGTCGGCTGAAAAATATCAGTAAGTAGTTGTTTTTGCTAAGTGATAGCAATAGTAGTAAATTACAAAATATTTAAATGTAATCAGATGTCAATGACTCGGCCCTAATCTCGCCTTTGAATGTTTTAAACAAAAATTGAACTTCTTTCCTTAGGTTTTGTGTGAGTGTTAATTAAGTTTAAAGTAAATTATAATGCACAAAGAGAAAGAAGCCTTTTTTGTTGCATAAAAAGATAAGAAATAGCTGAGGCCTATATTTTCTGTAATCTAATCAATATATATCAACAGTTCATATCAACTGATTAAACATAATTTGTACCATTGTCTTGAGTGACATCACTGTAAATAATCTGTGTAAATAAAATAATTACAATGATTTAGAATTAAAATAGGTTAAAGTTTGTACGCCAAGTTTGTACGTTTGAGTATAAGAACTGAATTAGGGTTATAATTTCTCATAAAAAGAAGCAATAAAAAGGAAGTTAAATTCCTCTGAAGCGGGTAAAATTCTTATGAATGTTTAAATTTCCTCGTATTTTAATTTAAAAAGGTAATTTTTAACAATGTTTTAGCTTATTTTTATAATCTTTGTATTTGAAGTTCCAATATAAATAAATATTGTAATAGGCCTATAATTAAACTGATGTCATAAAGGGCAATTTAGTCTTTATAAATCCTTTTAAGCATTTTAAAATAGTATTATAGTTACAAAACTTTTTTTGTAAATGACCCTTATTGTCAATGGTTTTGTATTTAAGATTTTTTTAAAAACAATTCTGAGTATCTTGGCGCTATCTGGCTGTTGTCTGCACACGCTCAATTTCAACCTCTGTCAACTTCTCCCAAAATAAAGCCATGCCACTCTAAAAACCAAATACTTAATCAGGCGCGTATCCAAGGGGGGCGATGGGGCGATCGCCCCCCCCCCAACCCTCAAGAACTTTGGGTTAAAAATCGACAATATATTATTAAATTAGGACTTTCTATTAAATTAGACTTTTACTTAAGTTAATTCGTCTTTTATTGTAAATAAAAAATAAAATTTTAATTTTTAATTTGAAAATGTGACGCGTTCCCTCGGCATGCCCTCGTAAACGTCTAAACGTTTTAACAACAGATAGCTCTAGTGAAGCTTAGTCTCGAACATATGATTTTCAATACGTAATTTTGCAAGCGTAATATTCCCAGTTGACTCCGGAATTGTTCGTGTTGGAAGAATAACTACTTATATTAATTAATAAACAATTTTTATAATAATAGCTTATTATGAAATTAATAATATTCTCTAGCCATAAGTGTTATCGAAACTGGAATAATTATTTATTAAAAAGTCTAATTTGCTACGAATCTTTATCACGTTACCGATTTCTAACGCAAGCGTGAAAAGAACTTTTTCTGTTTTATGTTTTTACATACACGTACGCGCGCGCGCACACACACACACACACACACACACACACACACACACACACACACACACACACACACACGCGCGCGCGCGCGCGCGCGCACACACACACATAATATATATATATATATATATATAATGCATCGATCACCCCCCCCCCTAAAGCAAGTCGCTGGATACGCGCCTGTTAATGCACTACATTGACTTGAATATGCTGTCCTTTCTGATGGTTATTTTGCATGAAGACTTCTCGTCAATGGAATCAGTAAATCGTTCACACACATTTTCAACCCCCTAGTTCTTTTCCGATCTAGTAACAAATCCGATCCTTCAATCTTTCAAAGCACGTTCTTTCGCCGAATACATCCGCTCTCTCTCCGCTAAGCCAACGCTTTTGTAATTAGTTTTCAGTATATTTCTTGTACTGAAAAACCAAACAAAAGAACAGTATTTTAAAAAAATTGGTCAACGGGACTCTCTCAGAAGTTAATAGAAATTCCATTTTACGAATATAATTGAAATAGGTTCTTAAAAAATTGCAGATCTGTCTAAGAATGTTTTCACTAAAGAAAATGGAATAAAAATACAGCAGTCCCTCGTTATTCGATATTTCGCTTATTCGTGGTTGGCAAAATTACAGGATATCCCGCTAATATATATCGTATTTTGTAAAAAGACCAGTAAGAGAGTACAGTTACTGTGCAGGTTGTAGGATAATGTGTTTTAGTTTTATTTATTTTGTACATCACTGGTATTTATTTACCAGAACGAAATCTGATTATTCTCCAAGCATCCGTTATGATATACTCGTACATTACTATACTTTGATTTAAAGTAGAATATAAATGGGTCTGTGGCATGGTAGGGATGCGATGTTGTCAGTTCGAACGCATTAACAGTCAACGCGCAACTGCCAGCGACTGAAGTTGCAGAACGAAGCAAGCTACACCACTAGTAAATCACTCCACCGCAGTTACTATGTCACTGAGCGACGAACGGAAGTTTAACCTCGAATGGGCAACAAGGCTCACCCACGCAGCAAGACGTGAATTTCCTATTAGCTCAGACAGCTGTAATCCCCACTCCCTTCGGTCGATTTCACCTACGCAGAATCCTATTCTGTTTTAAATCAAACTATAGTACCTCAGGTCTGTTTGACGCATGTACGTTTGATTCACGATTAGTTCTAGTTCTTCCCATAAGGAACCGTCATTGAAAATAGTCATGAAAAATTAATTATACATGTAGTATTTTTCGCTCTCCCAGAAATACTCGAGACTGGGTTTTCCGTACAATTTATTAATGGGCTACATGAAAATTAAATAGAAAATTAACAGATTAGAAAATAAAAATTGAAAGAATATACCTATCAAATCCTCCGGCATTAAAAATGCTGTTAGACAGGAAAAGGAGCCTATGAAACTACAACCAGCCAAGAATCTTTCAATTTATGTATCGTAATAGAGAATTAGGGTCCTGTATTTATGTATCTTGTTGGCGATGTATATGACCTGTCGATATTACTATAGAAGAGATGCTACCAAGTGTCACTATGATATTACTCACCGTGAACTTTCCGTCTTTTTTGTCTGTTTTTTTTTTCTTGACTTGGGAGCGGGTTTAAAACTGCCCAAAGCACTGCTACCTTAAGGTATATTGTACTTACCTCCCTGATCTAATCAAATAGCCCCTTCCCTCTTACCAGGTTTAGGAGTTTTCTGACTAGTTTTCTGATTGCTGCGCCAGGTGTAGTTGACATCGCTCCCAGTGTGCACAGACAAGCCAATCTCTGGATAGAGCTCAGTTGAGCTCTTGCCTGTGCCTGGTTGGCTTTTGTCCACCACACCAGAGCACCATAGGTAATCATAGGTCTTATCACCCTCAGATACATCCAATGCATCATTGATGGCTTCAGTCCCCATTTCTTACCCACCATTCTTCTCACTGTCATCAGTGCCCTTTTGGCCTGTTAACTGTCCTCTCAAGATGTGGGTTCCAGGTGAGTTTCCTGTCCAGAGTAACTCCCAGGTACTTCACCTCCCCCACAAACTCAAGGTATTCACCAAACAAGCGAGGCATCCTGGTCGTCAGATCTTTTCGCTGTCTGGTGAAGTTAATAAGAGCAGTCTTTTTCGGATTTACCCTAAGGTTCTCCTTATTACACCACTCTTCAATCAGTCGTAGAGGATTTCTGATTACCTCAAGGACTGTATCAGGGAATCTGCCCAGGATCAGAACAACTATGTCGTCCGCATATCCCAGGCAGAAGTACCCCTGTTCATTCAGGAGTTCAATAAGGTTGTCAACCACTAGGCACCACAACAGAGGAGAGAGAACCCCCCCCCCTGTGTACAGCCCAGACTTGTCTCCGCCCTTCTGACCTCCCCTGCCACCTCTACAGAAATGCTTCTGTTTGTTAACATGGAACTTATTCAACCACAAGTGGTCGCATCCACTCCATGACGTCTTGCACCACTTACCATCGTCTCCACTGAGGGGTTATTGAAAGCCCCTTCAATGTCGAGGAAGGCACCTATGGCACAACCTTTCTTAGCGATCATATGCTCAATCCTACCATAAATCTTGTTACGCCCTATATAATTTTATGTGAAAACGGGATAGAAAATTTTTGGGGTTGTGAAACACATTCATATGTGGAAGAAAATCTTTCGACCTATATCGCATCCTATAAGGGAACAAGTCAAATATAATTTTCTTCGACTAATTAATGGGATCTGAAGCAATGCATTAATGTACTAAGATCTTATACGTGTTTTTTAAAAAAAACTTGTTAATTTTGTATTTATACTTATACAGTTTATAGTCATTTTTACAATTTCCTGTTTTTTGATCAGTGTTTATATATAGGCTATTTGAGTACATGTTTCAGCACTCTTAATGATAATAATAACACGCTTAGCTACTTAATAATGTCAACCTTTTAAAAATAACATCCGACTGTGTTTGTTCGTTTATTACATTTTCCTTTTTTAACTTTGCTTTAAGTTTATTGTATTTCTTGAAAAAAATGTTCAATTCATAAACCTTTTTTCCTAAAAAGGAAAATGTAATAATGGAAGAAATAAACACACAGTCGGACGTTATATTTAAAAGTTTGAAATTATTAAGTTGCTAAGCGCGAGGAGATAAGAGTAGGCGTGTACCAATAGGAAGTGAGGTCTGCAAGTGGTGGGGGCGGAGCTAACAGTATATAAAGACGAACTCGAGATTTGGGCGAACGGTGGGATTTAAATTTAAAAATGAAGTCTTTCCAAAACGCGTCAAAGTAGAAAAATATCGTAATGTTAGGAAAGGCAGAAACATGCACTCAAATATATACACATACTCCTAACAGAAATTAAGATGAGTGTATTAAGAATGAATGTTTATATGTTACGCTTTAGCTATCGGTCACCATATCGGCTTTTTCCCGGATAATTGCAAACATATTTTAAGCCTATTTTTAAATAATGTGTACTTATTTTCTGTTCCCATATCATACCATACGTACGAAAATACGTTTCTCACCATATTATAGGCTATATAAAAACACGTGGCGGGCCAACTGGCCAGACATAGTTTATTTATTACGTAAATGATACATAAACTCTGTCGATCCAATTGGCCAGACATTATTTTTGAGATTTTGATATTTACCTATCGGTGCTAGAGATAGGCTACACTGTCTTAATATTTTTTGTGCTTTGTTTGGAAACAATAAACAACAAAACCACAATTCCGTCTTCCGGTTACCCACAAAGCCGACTGGCTAGAAAAGTACCTTAGCGCTTATTACCAAGACATGTTAACGTGTCACATGTGATTGATTTGTAAGTTCATAAATATTTTGTATGAGGAACGGAAATGTAAACATATTCTTTGTTTGATAAGTAATACTTCAGATTGGGGGACACAAGATTTATAAAAAATAAATGTTTTGAAACTCAGTAATTACTTTTTAAGGAACTTACGTTATAATTTACTTCCTAGTAAGGGTGATTTTATCTAAGTGTACCAACGTTTGTACTTAACTTCAACCAAGACCGTTCTTGTAAGAATAATTTTACAAATAAATATTTATTAATATTTCTGATATATTTTTAACATTTGTTGATTCCATCTTCGCGTGAGCTACTAGTAATCACTTACACTTTAAAAAAAGTTTCAACTTGCCTATAGTAGCACTTATTTTGCTTGTTGAGGACGGCCGTTTCGGGAGATGTGTCCCTTTGTCCCGAAACGGCCGTCCTCAACAAGCAAAGTAAGTGCTACTATAGGCAAGTTAAAACTTTTTTTAAAGTGTAAGTGTATATTTTTAAGTTTTGTGAAATTTTAGAAAACAATAGTAAAAATCAAGTTAATACGCCATGAAATAATATTTATTTATTATGAAAGTATATAAAGTTACAGACCAATTTGTTTGTCTGGAATAATCAACTCAACTTCACTAAAATTGTTAAGAATATATGTCAGGCCGTAACTGCCGACGAAAAGCTCCTAAAATACCATCATGTTTATAATGCCTTCAGCATTTATCTACCAAGTAAAGACTATCTAAACTATATCTGTAAGTAGTGTAAAGATTGTTGTTTAATACTGTGCATTCATTTTTCCAAAAGTAGCAACACCAGTTGAGTAGTAGCCTAAGTATTCCCTATCCCCGGAACCAGATGATCATTTTATCGTTTCCTTAGATTTACCAAATTCCACCTGCCGTTTCTTATTCTTCATATTTCAAAGGGATGTAATAGGCAGACACTTCATTATAATCCCGGTATAGAGTTTTACTTTAGGTAATCGACTCAGCCCAGGCGAACCCATAAGTTGTCCCTATCCCTGGAACCAGAGGATCATTCTATCGGTTCTTTAGATTTACCAAATTCCATCTGCCTTTTCTTATTCTTCATATTGCACAGGGATGTAATAGGCAGACACTTCTTTATGATCCTGGTATAGAGCCGGTTTACTTTAGATAATCGACTCAGACCAGGCGAACCCATAAGTAGTCCCTATCCCTGGAACCAGAGGATCATTCTATCGGTTCTTTAGATTTACCAAATTCCATCTGCCTTTTCTTATTCTTCATATTGCACAGGGATGTAATAGGCAGACACTTCTTTATGATCCTGGTATAGAGCCGGTTTACTTTAGATAATCGACTCAGACCAGGCGAACCCATAAGTAGTCCCTATCCCCGGAACCAGAGGGTCATTTTATTGCTTCCTGAAAGTTACCTAATTACATCTGGAATATCCTTATCCCTCATATTGCAAAGGAGTGTAACATATTTGAGGTAATTGACGGAGCCCAGGTTAAGCCATAAGTATTCCTTATCCCCAGAACCAGATGATCATTTTATCCTTTCCTCAGGCCTCACTAATACCTGCCTATCTTTATTCTTCATTTCGTAAAGGAGTTTAATACGTAGATACTTTTTTATGATCCCGACAGGGAACAAGTTTTGGGAAACGACTGTACCCAGTCGATCTATAATTTTTCTCATTTCTGTCTTGGGGAGTAGAGAGTATACGCCAATAGGGAACAGGTCCTTTTTCATGTCCGCGATGCTATACTAGAGTTTGTATTATTGTCTTGACATTCCCTCTATCCCAATTTTAAAGTATTGTTAAAATCGTTATCCTCATTATATCCACAACCCCTACATATTCTTATTCTTCAAGGCTGCGATAGTCACATTGGCTGATCGTCTTTACACTAAAAAAATCTCTATAGGCAAAATTAATGTTAAAATACACTTTTACACGACCATAATGAATAATGCTCCATTATTCTAAAAATACTCAATGATGTCCATTTCTCAGTGCTGGTAGTCATGTGTATATAGCTATTAAATGATTTTAAGAAGTGACGGGGTATTTCCAATAAATTGACCAAATATAAGAACTTTTTAACGGTATATATTGCGTGCTATTGCGATTGTTTTTTAAAAAGTTATTTTCTTTTAATGTTTAGAACACGAATAGCCTATCAAATTTATTTTCCGCGGAAAATACGGAAAGGGTTATGCTTTTCACATTTATTTGGGACTAGTTTTTCATGAAGCGCAATATCAACGTTGAAACGTTATTAGAATATAGGCAAATATATTGAATGTTTAAGTAGAAAGTATCAAGTAAGGCCGATCGCAACATTTTGCTGGGTAATTTGCGGAATTTTTATTTAAAACGAGATACGCGAAAAGGAAAGGACACCATTATTTCTTCAGCAGAGCTGAAGAACAAGCACGTTAACCACAAAAAACACGTTAGGTTATGTTAGGTTTATTTGTTTTATTACTTAATGAGAAAAGGTAGATACAACCCATTTTAAACTAAACCTTACCTAACCTAACTTTACCGTATTTACATGGAAAATTCGCCCACTTAGGTTAGGTTTATTTATTTTACTAATTAATGAAAAGGTAAAAAAAAGTTATCTCTCCGTATTTTACGCGGAAAATAAAGTTGATATTCGTGTTCTACACTTCAAACAAGTAATTAAACATAAAAATAATAATAATAATAACATTGGTAATAGCACGCATTATTTACCCATTTAACTCTTCTCGCAGGGCTGTATGTACGACCCTACTCTTCTCACTTAACAAAAAGTTCGCAAACTGTTTCTGAATGTACTATTTAGAAACGAAACGAGGGCGAGAGAAGTCCATCAACCAGTTCCTACCACCATATAATGAGTTTATGTGTTAAAAATGAAACAACCATACGATTTCCCTAACATGTCTCATAAAAAAGCTTATGCATATTATTGTGGTTCTGAATTATTCTTAGAATTCATCAAGTATGTTTTTCTTATAACGTTTCATACCTAAACACCTCTTGCTCTTTGAATATCCTAGGAAATACTGAAATGTTTGTTATCAGATTCATAAAATATACGTTTTACTATTTGAAAATAATACGTTCCAATATTTTAATTTTTACCAGAAAAAATGCATTTAAAATATACGTGGTATTAAAAATTAAACAAGAATTTAAAAGTCCTTAAATTTGGCGAAATTATATAAATTTTAACTTTTATATTAAAAATATAATTACATCAAATGTTGGGCAAATTGTTAATAATTTACAACTGAGCTCGCCGGATTTTTACTTAATTTTCTTTAATTTTTTTTCTAAGAAATCCTTTCTTGTAATCTAAACGTCCAGTTCTCCAACGTGTTGAGGACTTATTTACAGCGAGACATTCAATTCAAAAATTGTATGTGTTACAACACATATTCCTTCGATGCAAGTGTGTTTTATTATTTCCAGTATTTTCTTTCTTTGAGTCGATAAAGGCGGTGAAGAAGCCTCCATCGAGACAATGATGGTAGCTCAGTATAGGCACTACACTTTTATGCTCCCCACTGAGACTCTTATGTTTCCCTCACGAAACACACTGTGGAAGACTGTATCCCTTTCAAACTCTCGATACTTAAGTGTGATCTTTGTTGTGAACAATGTCACTATACGTGTGTTAGAAATTTGTTTTCAGTTTGACAGTAAACACAAACAATTTTGTCATTTTTCCTTCTTCAAAACAGACGCGATGGTTAAACTTAGTGTTTTTAGTGATAAAACTAAATTTCTTAAGGTACTACAACCTGAATTACTAGTTCTGCACTTAAACAGATATTAAATATGATACACTTCCCCTTAGTGGCAATTGCTTGTTTGTTTACTGATGTATCCCATTGGACCATAACTGACCTATTGGTTGTATTTTTTTAAAGGTAAAGATATTAGGTGATATTTAAAAGCGTTTTAGCGTTCATGATTGTCAGAAAATGTATGTGAGTTATAATGTAACTGGGTGTCGACTACGTGTGTTGGATGTAGCTTGAAATGTTTGTATGTCGGTGGTGTTGGTTTGTTTTGTATGACTTCCCCTGAATGGCGAATTACCTATGTAGCAACTGGGGCAAGAACTGATCATTTATACACGCTACAAGAACACATGAAATCATTCACAAACCAGAACACTGTCGTGCTTTGCCGAATAACTCATTTCCACAAACCACAACTAAACAAACTTAACAACAACCTACAAATTCAACATAAACAAAAAACAAAAATATACGCCATACAATCGAACAATATGAAATATACAAAACTTTGAAGCTACACACGACACTCATACTCAACATCTCACATTACATTATAACTCGCATATACATTTAGACATCATGATCCCCAAAAAACTCTCCTCACCCTCAACCCAACCCAAAACAACCGAGAGGTCAGTTATGATCTGAGTTGACAATGGAATACATCTCCCGAAACAGAGTAAAAAAAAAAAAAATGCTGCTACAGACCAGTCACATCATTATATGTTCAAAAGTTTTAATTTAAAAAGTAATGAACATAAAAAAAGATTTAATTTAGTTGTTTTCCTTTAGTTGAATAACTAGAATAAGATTCACACAGACAGCAGCAGCCACCACTATTTTCTTCTATAGAAGTAACAACTTTTAACAATGATAATTGTTATTGTTTATGGAAACCAGCTCTGACTTACGCTAAATGCAAGGAGCTTGTTGTAAGTGGTATTGGGTGTGACAACTTTATTAGGTTTTCGCCAGGAAAAAAAGAAATAATAATAATGTATACTGTCTGTGGCTCGTAAACTGCTATTTTCATAAATACTGCCCCTCCAAACAAGATAGTCTGAGATGCCCTGGTTTAAACGATACCGATTCCATGACTGGCTGCGGGCACAAAAGGTGTGCTAATGCGATACAGTGGTATCAATTTGATGGCGCCTAGGCACTTGCCATTGAAATAAAAACGCAACAATGAAAGTAATATTGATCTAATAACCAGTATTGATCTCTATAGTAATCAGTATTGCCTGGTAAGTCGCCACAATGTTTACAGACAAGGCATATTAATATCGCCCTGACCCTCCCACCCGCCTATCCCCCAAGCAGTAAAGCCACACGTTGATTGAACAGACGCTAAGTGGTCAGTTTGCCTAGCGCATTGGAACGTTCACAAAGACTAGGCCGGACCTTTTATTCTTACACAATCAATATTAACTGTTAGGGATACTAGTTTAGATCAATAATATCAACTAACCCGTGAGATAGTTCAATAATTTAAGTCCAATATTTTAAATAATGGCAATGTAAGTATTAAATAACTCATTTCAGCTGGTTGTGTTGAAAATTCTGTTTGACGTTGCGATATAAATTGCTGAATGAAGTGTAAAATGAAAGCTTTTACGAAAATTTATGTTTGAATAAATATTATTTAATATGGGGTGCATTAATAAATATACAGTATAGTAAACAAATATTGTCATTTGGGCGTTTTTGAAGTAAAAATTGTCACACTTCGAAATAAATATACTGGGGGGCGGAGCTCAGGCGTTAGGAAGGGGAGTAGGAAGTGCGGCAACTCAGTAGGAATATTGTGTACAGGGTACTTCTGAGTAAACCACCCAAATGATTATTCACGCTAAAACACCAGAAAAGGTTTTTTCTAATTTACCTTTGTCGCTCATATGAAACTGTTTAAAATAAAAATGTGGTTTAACGAGTTAAGAATGATTATTCTTTCAGGACCACGTTTCTATAACTAATTTGTTGCTCTTTTTAGCCATTATTAAACGTATGGACTAATAAAGGTTCATCGGGAATGTCTCTGTCAATATTAATTTATTCTTAACCAGAGTTAAATAGTAATACTTCTGGATTCTGGTAAAAAAATGGGGTTTTATTCTAAAGAGTTTTTTGTTATTCAAATGACAAATGACACAATTCACATCCGCAATCGAAACCGTTAACTCGTTTTAGCTAAAAATGAAATAACAGGAGTGCGTATAGACCTAACTACCGGAAGCACTAAGGTCACTAAGTGTCACAAATACACTTCTCTAACAGTGTTTTTTAACCAAGCGCACTTCTATTGGGAGTTGCTCCTTTTTCCAATATCAGCGAACGATGTTTCTGGTTGGAGATGAAATTAACTATCAATGTTTTGCCCACGTAGTTATATTAATTTATTCTGAATGTGTACTGAAGTTTATTTAGCCTACCTAATACATTCATCACTCACAGATGCCAAGTCTAAGAGACTGGATCCTTGCGAAATGTGAACCTAATGGCATACGATGCGTATTTCATAGGTTGACAAAGTCCGAAACACAGCAATATCAAATTAGTTGAACCAACAAACAGTAATCCTACACACTAGCAAGAAGAGAAAATTAGAATAATTTTGACATATTTTATGTAATACAAAATATCAACTGCTTCAACTTGTTATACAAGGTAAAATTGATGGTACAGAGGTCCAGGCCGTCGCAGGACATGATGGCTGAAGAACTTATAAGAGCACCTTTTAGAAGGCCAGTGGTCAAGGTTCAAATAGCGCCGGTTATTCCCAACGTTCGTTAGGATAAGGGACAGTGAGAAGAAGATTACATTCACGTTTATAGATGTTTTTAAAATAGCATTACTGGATTAAATTCTAAATAATCACCGAAAACACCAGAGCTTGAGGTTTCCCGCGAAGTCGTAGTAGTGTGTTCCATAAAAATCAATAAAACTGAAGAATAAAGTTTCTAACAATTTTTTCTGATTTCGTTATTGTATTTCTTAATTTGCTACATCATTAAACTACTTTGTTTTCTACCACATCTCTGAAATGGCTTGACTTCTTCATAGCCTCACGATGAGGACGACTTTGTATGTTTGAATGCTTAGAAATGAAAATTTCTATATTTTGTAAAAGGACGAACAATTAATGCAGCTTAAACTCCGTCAAATATTCCGCTAAGGCATTTCTTGGTTAGCGGAAAATACCAGCTAAAATGGGTAGAGAGCAGCACTGAATGGGTTCCAGTATTCAGAGAGCAGTTGATGACGGGTTGATCTATTTTTCTTGAATCTGCTTTAAAGCCATAATTATTCGCACTTGTCCAAGGACTTCGTGTAAAATAGCACCCTACATCTAAATTAATTATAGCACTTGAACCCTGGCAATCTCATCTTAATGGATTCTGAAAACCACGGGACTACAACCTTTCCTCAATTATTCGTACTTTAACGGGAACACGACAACAAGGAGGCTTAACAGTATCGATAGAAGCTACGGCTACGTTATCCGCAAAATTTATTAGTTTACGAAATGTATAGGTCACGAGATAGAGCAAGAGACTTGGCCAACCGATCCCCGTAAGCCTACCTGACATGTATACAATAATAGAAGGGAGGTCCATGAACTAAATGTTTGTTGAACCTCGCTGCTCTACGAATCGGTTGTTAGAAGCACTGTGGCTTGTTTATCACTGTGCATAGATGCGAAAGGGATAGACAGCTACCTCCCTTAGTCGGGGAACACCTCTCCAGCCCACCTCAAGTATCTTTATATATCTCGTGAATTATAATATCCATTGCGATTAGCTCATGACACTACTATACGGCGCAGGAGACGTATGTTAAACGAGCCGAAACCTCTGCGGCCAGCAGCGGAAACTGAACCGCAATCACAGAGTGACGTCTTGACACGCGACAACGGTCAGTCACTTAGTTTGTGTTTGGGCCTTGAAACGAAATTTAAGACCTTTTCGATTTCACAGTGAAACCACCATGATTTTTTAAATTACATTTTCCTATTTGATACAGAAATATTTATTTGGACGAAATAAAAGAACAATAAAATAATAATGAGTGCACCCTTTTAACATTGAAAGGCAGATGAAGGCGTATTTACGAGCATGATGACAAACTTGAGACAAGACGGTGAGAAGGTTTTTAACTACTTCCGAATGAGACAAGAAGGCTTTTCGAAAAAGAGTCAAATGACAAATTAGCAAAACGTAGCAACTACACAAGAAGGAAGGAAGCAAATATATGAGAGTCACTATTTCACCTTTAGAGATGTTGGCTGTGAAATTGAGGTATAACACATGCGATACAGCAACAAACTTGAGATGCGCAGGAGGGGAATTCGCCGACTAATAGGAGGGGGGAAGCCATGTAGCCGTCTTCCCTTCTCTCGTTCTAGGCACCGTCGTAAACAAGATACTGGCTGTGGCGGCCCTATACGTATAACAGTGAGATTCGAGAGTAACTGAGTTTGCGGTCTCCCCTCCTCTCTATATGTTAAATAACGGCTAGTAAAGTCTGGTGCTATGTTTCCACTTACAAGTAGCCTAACAAATAACAAAATTCAAACATATAAGAGATACAATACATGCACGTTTCCTGAACCTATCTTTGTAGCAATCGCTTCCCGAGTAACAAATTTAGAATGCCTATTTCAATGCCTTGCCCTCACCCCGTCGTACAAGGTCACGCACACAGCTACTCGCCGACCCCAATACTAACTTTACCCCAGAGCGTATGTCGACAGCAGGCGGTAGCAAGAATGGTGCGATGAATTGCGTCATCCACAGACCAGCTAGCGTTTACGAAAACGAGGTTAAAAGACCGACTCTTACAAACGTCATTGTATTTTTTATTACACGATGAAAACAGAAGACAGTAATTGCAGGTTGGCCATACGTCATTGATTTTGTAAAAACATTGCACTGGAAAATATAAAAATCCTCAGAAACACAGAAAAATGGTAAAATTTGGTGCTTACGTGTTAGAAATTACAAATTTTGAAAAAACAAAAATTTAACCTCATTTTTCAACACACACACACAACTTTATGAAATCGAAGTTTTTTTTTATAAAATCAAGCACTGTTAAACTGGATTACAATATAGTTGTATTACAATATAACTTGAAAGAATCCGAATAGGTTAAATTTGTTTTTTTATAATCAAATTTACTAATGCACGGTACCAGTTAATGTATGTAGTATTTTACTACCTCCTTGTTCTATATGGTGATGCAAAATGCATATAAAAATGCTCATTCAGTTGTCAATAGGTTTGGTTATGTTGGAAAACTTTTTTGTTTTTTTAAATAACCAAATCTATTCTAATTGGATACTTTTAACTATATTGTAATGTAGTATAACATAATGTTCAGATTATAATGAAATCTTGAACTTTCCTAAAGAACTTTCTAATAGATTAAGCGAGTAGAAATTACGAGAAATTGCCAGACGCGGCAAGACCACATATAATGGTTTTGCTAAACGTGGAGTCTGTTTAGCGTAAGGATATGTAAACCACCAGGGTTCCAACATGATCACGTGGTTTTCCTGGCAGGGGTTTCTCTTGTCAGGTTTTTTTATACCTCTCTTAGCGCGACACTTGCCTTACCGTTTCATTTAAATATCTCCTGATTTCCCAAGGAAAGATCTTATCAGCTTTGTACATGGGGGATATATCCCGATTCCTTCACGCGTGGTACAGGTACTAACCGCATACGTATATGAGACGAAGGCAGCTCGCTAAAGGATAATTGTCACAAGGGCTGAGAGGGTTTTGAAGGCCCAGAATCACAAAATATGGGAGTCAGTCGGTGTTTGAAATGTAGAGAAGAAGAGAGTAATACCTTTAATGAGAGGTTTAATGCTTGTTAAGCGTAAATAAACTATTAGCGAATTTAGTAGCTGTGCTGTTTTTGTTTACTGAGCGAAGTTTGTTTTGCTTTCTGTGCTATAGGTTATCATGCGGGTTACTGAATCAGCGTGAACAAGATATTAGGTAGTGTTTTAGGTTCCTTATTGGCTACTTCTTTTGGTCTATGTAGTGTAGACTTAAAGCAACACGTTTATGTTGGCGTGGACAATATGATATGTTTAATAATAGTTTCTGCCATTGTTGGTTTATTTCAGATTTTGTAATTGCGTGATTTGTGTTGAGCTTTTCGTTATTGCAATGTAGAAGAAGCTTTATGATTGTCTACATCAAATTCTGCTGCGAATTAGAGTTTTGGTGTATCTATAAGGATTAAAGTAGTCATGTTAGTCGTGTCATAGTCTTTATACATAGTAATATGTTGCATATAGTGTATTTGCTGCTATTTGTCATGATATTTGTCCTTTTTTATTAATCAGTGAAAACGTCAGCTTTAGGTTAGGAGATAAGTGAGTTAAAGTATTATAAATTCTCATAAATAACCTTTTTGGGTTGTTAAAAATAATTTTATTAAATTCTGATATTTTAAATTAGTATCGTCAATATAAATATTTTAAGTAAATCAAGAAACAAAAAATAACCCAAAATGAAATAGTTTATAAATAACTAATACATTAACAAAAATAGGCAAATATAAATTATAAATACATGTTAAATTATTAAAACATTCAAAAATAAAACATAAATAACCTAAAAATAAGTATATAATAAAATTATATAGTTAGGTGTATTGAAGACTTATGTAGCGTTGCGATATAAACTTTTACAAATAAGCTTATGGTTTTTCAGTATAGGCTATAGGCCCATTAGTAATTCTATCAAATGACATCCTTTGGTGCAACGATTTTTTGTGGCAACATTTAAAGTTCAAGATCAAATTTACTATTAACAAATTAGTTTGATACCAGATCGTGAGTAAAGTGTACAATTTTCGAAAATACATTTTGTATTTGACGACGAGAGAAAACGCATTTATGATACTGCGGAAGAAGCTGCGACGATGCGCTAGTTTTATTTATGTAATATAAGAGATACTCTTGGGTCGACAGGTGGTTATCTCTTTACAAAGCGATATCATCGATATATCTGCACTAGTAAATAATTTTGTGCAACTGTTGTTTGAAAAGATTGTGTTGGAGTATGCACAGATGAATCAGTTTTCCAACACAGATTGTGTTGGAATATGCAATTTACTATCAATAAACTGCAACTTGCTGTCATTAGTCCTTTACTTTCGACATAAATAGAGACCTATTGTAATTTATATATGATTGTTTCTATGCTTCATTCGCATCATCTTATATTAGATGCAGTAGCTAATAAATCTAATGAGTACTGTTGTAAAGCTGTTAAAAAATATTTTTCTAACACTTGTACACTTGTACAACTTGTATTCAAGTTAGCCAGTTACGAGTCTTCCCTTAGCCCTAGCGTATTCTGCTTATTCTCCCTTATCCGGCTGCAATATTTGATCGGTCTACTTACTATATCAGGGTTGTAAAAATCTGTTTGCCCGTTACACCCTTCTTTTGAGAAGAAGGATAGAAGAGGGTAGATGGAACTACTCGAGTGTGCTGTGGAGGAGGGCTGTCCGTTCTCACTTAGAGTACAGTTTATTCGTGTGCCAGTAATAGGAGTATTCCCTTAGGGCGGAGACACACTTGGCGTTTTTCGTCCGATCGTTTTTTTTTACCGTCGCCGCTCTAACATAATGACGCGTTTACACACTGGGCGTTAAAATATCTGTTGTCGTCCAATCATCACACCGACTCCTTGTTTCAGTGCCTTGTTTATTTTTGTGTATAATGTAAGGTGTTATGGTTTGTTTTAGAAATTTCAATTTTTTGCACATGTGGTAGTAAATTTATGGTAGTGCCGACAGAAGTGACAACTTCTTTGCGTCTGTTAAAAAAAAAGATGAGAATTATTCAGATATTGAGGGGAGATGATAATGTTTGAATATATGTTAGTACATAAAATACATGAAATTTATTATTTTAATGTACAGTAATACCTAATCTCTGTAATTATATATATATATATATATATATATATATATATATATATATATATATATATATATATATTTGTAGTTTTGCAACACTGTTTTCTTGTATTCACTTATCACTTTCACTTTTACTATATGTACTTAAACAAGAATCTTACTTGGTATTTATGCGAGTTAACTTTCAAAGATTGGTCGTATCTCCATCATCGGGCATCACTGGCCGGGGGTTGTGTAGACTGCGAGCTGCAGTCTAAAAACGATAAATTATTCAACCTAATAGACAAAATTAACCCCAAGTCAAACTTAAAAGACTCGCACAGTGCGATGAATCTAGCGGTACACCAGTGCAGAACATAACGGTACACCAAACCTTGCGACAACGGGAATTCGGATGGAGATACGGCCAATCTTTGAAAGTTAACTCGCATAAATACCAAGTAAGATTCTTGTTTAAGTACATAGCCCTATAGTGAAAGAGTATATGAAATATGTTTTCTTTTATAATGATGAAAAACAACTGAGGATATTGAAATACAAGAATTAAATAAAATTAATAAACATTTCCTGTATCATTATAACCACAGTTGTTTTGATATATATATTTTATACATATACACAGCCACACAACTGGGTTTATATCATGTGTACACTTTTTATGAAATTAATAATTAAATATCAAGTAACCCTTCCATGAGGAGGTTTTTTATTTAATAATGCTATACACATATCTAGGTATACTTAACTTAGTATAGTATATATTCATAACAGTTAGCCTATAAATGTTCTAGATATTTTACAAATCATTCTTGATATCATTTCTTGAAATGTTTAGCAAACCACAATGACAAATTTCAAAAGTGTAGTTTAACTTTTAAGCTCAAAATAAAATATTTCATGATAAGAAATGTTCACTACATTTAAATTAGAGCTCTAAATAGTTGCATTATTTTGATTATTAATTACAGTAAATATTAGTCGTTATTAAACAAATCCCTCAAATAGATGTAAATTTTAATTCAATTTCCATTCAAGTTTTACAAACAAAAACTTGTCGACAACGGAAGAATGGACGAATAGTGTGTTAAGCGCACATTTAATCACATACGCCACTACTTCGGGAGCGACAGTAAAAAACCGACGACTGTAGCGGTTTTGAGCGGCTGAATATCTAACGTCGGCGTTAAATAATCCGAACGGCCATTTTATCGCTGAATGTGCAAGTAGTAATATCAACCAACGCGCCACTACTGATACGACGGCGACGGTAAAAAAAAAACGACCAGACGAAAAACGCCAAGTGTGTCTCCAGCCTTAACGTTCGGTTGTGCTTGCTTTGTGCGATTGTAGAAAACTTTTGTCTTGAGTTGTACATGAAGTGGACTGTAGAGAACGCAAAGATTTGGCGCGCGGCCGCCCCTCCTCGTTATGGTGCTGCTATAATCTAGTATTCCTAGCCTCGCCCACAATGTTTAACCCTAGTCAGACACACTGGGGTGTGACAAACCCCACGCTAAAGTATTTTTCTTCTGAAACATTAAAATTTGGTGTAGGGAAATTTTGATGGCCATGTTAATTAGGTTGGCAGCATTACTGCTCAGGCTTGACACTTGTTTACTCCAGTCTGCTTGTTAGTTTCTCAGTGGAAAAGTCTAAACGTCGTGTGGGGTGTAGTGCACCCCAGTGTGTCTTTTACGTAACAGTTTTAGTTTGCACAACTTTTGGAATTTGTATTTCTAAATTTATTTTTATATTAATAGACTGTTCATAAGACTATATTATATTGCTATTTTATTTTCACGGTTATTTATATACAAATAATTATGTCTGGTGAACTTGGAAGTGATGAAATTCGTGATTTATTAATGGAAAGTGAAAGTGACGAGGAAAATCAAAGTTTATTTGGCGATGATGATACAGACAATGATGTTGATTATGTAGAAGAGGAGTCAGAATACTCTGAAGAAAGCAGTGCAGAGGAACAAGAAGAAGAGGAAATAAATGAAAGGAGAAGAATCGTAGCTGTTCTTTCAGGGAAAGATGGTTACAAGTGGAGCTCAGAGGAACCTCAACGCAGAGGCCGACCATTATCAAGGAACTTGGTAACTCACTTTCCGTGTGCTAGAGGACCAGGGAAAGAGGTAAGAACTCCCCTTGAGTCATGGTTGCTTCAAATTGATGTGGACATATTGAAAGAAATAGTCCTTAGGACAAATGAAGAAATTGGTAGGAATGTTTTACTTTTAGAAAACATACAAACCTACCATCATGCAACAAGTGAAACAGAGCTCTTAGCTTTTACTGGATTGTTATATTTAGCTGGTGTCCAAAGAAATAACAACAGACACTTAGATGAGCTTTGGTCTGTCAGTTTTGGCTTATCTATTTTTCGAGCAACAATGCCACTAAACAGATTTAAGTTTTTGGCTAAAACTCTACGCTTTGACGATAAAACCACAAGAATAGAAAGGAGGACAAATGATAAATTTGCACCTATCAGAAATATATGGGAAATGTTTGTACGAAATGCTAAAGGTTTGTACTCTCCTTATGAACACTGTACTATAGATGAACAGTTGGTCGGTTATCGTGGGAAGTGTCCATTTAGGGTTTATATGAAGAGTAAGCCAGACAAATATGGAATGAAAATATTCATGCTAAATGATTCAAGAACAGCTTATATGATAAATGCCATACCGTATGTTTGCAAAATAAAGCCACCCAACAATGAACCTGTTCCGTCTTACTACGTCCGGACACTAAGTGAACCTATTCATCATACAAATAGAAATATTACAGTGGATAATTTTTTTTCTTCCATTCCACTTTTTGACAACATGCTACAGAATTTTCAGCTAACAATGGTTGGTACCCTCAGATCCAACAAACGTGAAATACCCCCGTCTTTCATTGCACCAAAAGCTCAAGATAGTTCTCTGTTTGCTTTTACTCAAAACAAAATGCTGATTTCTTATTCTCCTAAACGTAAGAAAAATGTTCTTCTATTAACTACAATGCATAGAAACAAAGAAATTGACCCCACTACAAAAAAGCCATATCCTATACTATTCTACAACAATACAAAAGGCGGTACTGACTGCTTCGACCAATTATGTCACAGTTATACAGTAACTAGACGAACAAACCGATGGCCTCTCAGAATTTGGTTTGCCATGTTGGACCAGAGTGGCATAAATGCCATGATAATCTACAATATGCGAGATGGAAATGGTAAAATGAAACGGAGACAATTCCTTAAACAGCTCTCTTTTGAATTGTTGAAGCCATTCCTGCAAACTAGGCTAGAGACAACCACTCTTAGAAGAAGTCTTCGAGTCAACATTAGCGAAATTCTTGGTATCCCAATTGAAGAGAGAAAGCAGATTCCTGCTGCTGAAAGACGCCAGAGACGATGTTGTTTCTGTGATAGAAACAAAGACAGAAAAACGAAACTATGTTGTTCAACATGCCAGCGCCCAATGTGTGACGAACACCGAGTACTGTTGTGTTATGAGTGTGTGGAGTAGGAACTTTGACTACTTGGCTAAGACAAGTTTTTGTGACTTTTTCATTTTTTTGTATTGTATCTTGAAAACTAATTTATATTTGTCCTTTTTGTGTTGTTTTCTCCTATATTACATTTATAAGACACTTTTTACCAAACATATTTTACTGACCACTTTTTTGTGATAAACTTTTGCAATCAATATGAAAAATAATAAATATTTGTGTGAAAAATATAGTAAAACATTTATTATTCATTGTTCTCATTCCTAAAGAATGTAAAGAAAATATTAACATAGGAAATTTCCATAAATAACAAAATTAAAAAAAGTTATAACAATTTTTTTATATGGGGTGTGACACACCCCAGTGTGTCTTTTATGCTATGAAAAATAAGTGTGTAGGACTAGGGTTAATCGGCCGACTGTCTAATTGGGTTCTAAGAAGGTGCCTGCCCGTAACACCTTACGGATATGAAAAACAATAAGAGAGGATAGATAAAAATAGGTAGGCGTAAGCATGTGACAAAATTTTCCTTCTACCGACATTAGGAGTAAATTATGATGTTGCGTGGGCAGAATCGTTTACCTGAAGTAAAATTACCTCAACCGGGGTGAAGAGAGATCTCTACCAGTAGACCCACCGGTTAATCCGGGGTGTTGGTCAATAATTTGCTAGGTTATTTGGCACAAAATTTTACTTTAATTAAATAATACTGAACTAAGTGAATGCGTAAGGGGCTTACTTGCTGACGCGTTTTGAAACAATCTTTCCTTACGAAGCAAAGTTTCTACTCAGTGACGTTAAGTAGTTAAGTATTATTTAATTAAAGTTTGGTAAATTCAAGATGATTACAACAAGCAACAAAATTTTAATTTTTAAAATAATTTTTATGCTTTTGCAGTTCAGTATAATTTTACCAAAAACTTCCCGTTAAACGCAATCTAACTTGAATTGAAATAAAATCAATTACTTTAGTCAAAAGAATAACTTATTTCTACGATCATGAAATATATTTGAAAACATACTTTTTTATTATTTCTACTACAAAAAAATAATTAAAAAAACTCTACTCAGGCTACTGACCGACCATTTTAATCCCGTGTCAACACCCCTTGGTCCGGTTATTAGCTACCTATTGTGTTCTTTAAAATGAAAAATATTTTATTTATTCACAAGAATATCAATAGAATTGTAGTTTATTACAAAAAAATTATAGAAAAATGGCATAAAAAACGAAACAATTTTATTAAGAAATCAACTGTTTAATGGGATCCCTGTCCTTGTTTTGTTACGGTTTTTTTTAAGTTCAGCTCGAAAGAAGCCAAGTGCAGTCTCATATCTGGGGTTGCATCCAAATTATTTCTGTATTAGCTTTTGATAAAGCATAAAATGAAAATGCTTTTTCATCCAGTACAGTAGATGGAAAAGGCAACAAAACCCTCAAACGTTTATGAGAAGTTTTGTCTTTAAATATGATTTTAGTGCACTGCCAGTGGATATTTCCTCAGACTTTCGTTTTGAGCAATTGAAAACTGTGTGAATTGAAAATTCCCTTTAGCAAAAGGATTTTGAAGCCAGTGAATACCTTCGAGCTTTGAAAAGTACTTCACTAAAGGTGATATTTGCTGTTTAACATGACTAAAAAGTTGGAGCTCAATCTGTTTAAAAAAATCGTCCAAAATGTCAAATACTTCTGTCTGGCCCTGATGAACACAAGAACTCCAAAAGTAAATCTTATTCATCATAAATTCTATCTTATCTGATACTCTCAAGATCGTCATTGAACTTATCTACAGCCTCAGATTAACCTTATAAATTGGCTGAAAAATATCAGACAAGTAAGCTATACACTGCAGGTAATCGCTGCATGTAACATGTCATTTGACCTGAGTAATTTTTTTGTTTTACAATTTATTGTGTGGATTTTTTTTTATTTACTAGTTCGTTTATTGAATTACTAGTTATTAATTAATTAAACATGTCCGCCATTCTAGGTTTTCATCCCACAAAGTCCCTAGCAACCAACTGCGAACCCCCAAGGGTTCGCATACCCAGGTTGAGAACCACTGCTTTACATTATAGTGTGACACTGAAATTGTTAGATTAACTCAATTTTACAATTTTTTTGGTCATATTTGAAAAAGTTTATGAAAAATTACAACGGAGATTATTCAACTATAGAACATTTTCAGTCAAAGCACGTATATCCAACATGCATGTATTGTTTAAACTTAATGTTGTCCTATTTAGTGTAACACTTCATATTTATTCGGTCCGTTTTGAATACGCACAAAATATAAACTGTAAATAATTCAAGTTAAAAGCCCTAAAGTACTCGGCTTTGGAACTGCTGCTGGTGGTTGTGAATGACGGGAGATTACTCCTTTTAGCTCCAGGCAAATACAGGTATAAACGCCATGTTACTGTAAACACTCTGTAACACTGTTTATAAACTTGCATGGATAAATAAGCCTATCCTTTCACAGTGGGTTATCAGAAAGCACCGCCTGGGACCCAGTCCTGACCTGGGACGATTAAACTTGTTTACAACGGATTCTCTACTTTCTAGAGCATGCTGTAGAATGGAATTACGATCAAATTAAATATAACCACGACATATTATCGAAATATAGTAGTCTACAGAGGAGGTCTTGAAAAATTTTCCGGGGGGGGGTATATAAAAAGTGTAAGCCTAAACGTATAGAAATTCATTATCTTATTATTATTACATTGGTACGTAAAAAAACAGTAAATGGTTATACCATTTGTGTCTAAATCAGCTCATTTGTGACTGACCCTGTACAAAACGAAAACAATTCTGTATTTAACGTAAACAGCGAGACGTTTTAGCCATTTCGTTAGTTACACTTTCTACCCTGACACCAATGTCTGGAATAAAAAGCAAGGCTTGGCCGTTAAGTCTCTCTGCACTCATGTATTTCTTAAATAGTTTTCTTTAAATATCGCAATCTGGAGAAAACTTTTCCGCAGAAGCTGTGGTTACTGGACGTTTACAATTTATTTTTAATATGTTGTGTGTAAATGGGAAACAAATTTTGTCACATGCATTAAGAGCAGAAATAAAATCATCAGGCATCGGTCCTGCTTCCTCTTTACACCGTTCGAAAGTTTCTTATCTACATTTTCAGTTCATCAACAAGTTTACCAGTTGGGTTTTGTATCCTAATTTATTTCTTAGAATAAATTATGGTGTTTTAATATTTCATGGGGATATATCCCCCTATCCCAGCTCCTCAGACCGCCACTGGTAGTCTAATATAGTGAAAGAAATTAGAAGTAGTATTGGTACGATTGTTTATCTGAAGTATGCTTGACGTGACAAAGGAGAATTAAAATATCAGCTTTGGTGCGAAACTGTCAAAAGTAGATTTACATTACAATATCAATGTAATAACTCTTGAATTTTTGTAAACATTGTATTTACAATTAATTTCTTTTTTATAATTTCGAACGACACCAACACCCCGATTTAATTCGTATAGTTATCTTTAATGCAACTGATACATCCTTTGCTACAAAACCACATTTAATTTACTAGAACTTTGGCCAACGTTAGTTAAAAAGTACAATCACACTTTTGGTATTAAACTGGCAAAAAAACCACTACCTACGATATTTTACAACATACGCGTTTCGCACCAGGTCTTTGCATTGTTCATGCTGTAAGTCACGGTTAAGACTGTTGCTCAGGATTGTGTTGGTGTGAGGCTGTGGTGTATTGGTGTTCTGTGGTGTGTTATTGTTCATAGAGTAGTTGTTAATTATGTGCTCAAATATAGTATTGAGTGAGTGTGTTTTGTCGTTTAGAATGTGTTGTGGATTGTACTTGTGGTCTTTGTATAACTCATAGTTTTCTGTTAAGTTTAGTTTGTTGCTTTTTTTTAATGTAGTGTAGGATGTTTATATTGATGTGTGATTGCAGTGTGTTTTGTATGTGTATGGCGATGTGTATTTGATTTGGGTTGTGTCTTCTTTGTCTATTTTTTGCCAAGTTAATACCAAAAGTGTAATTACAGCAAAAACCTCAAGATGTACAACACAAACAATGCAAGTTTTAAGTACATTTGTGTACATCAAGCTTTAAAGTGCTGAGTTGTAAGACTATTAGCAGGCATGTCCTTCCGAATCCAATAAAGCTCCCTTAAGTGTAGTTGTTGTTGACATCAGGTGATTTGTTATTTTGTTTCATTCTGCTTCCGGCAACTTAGCCCCTAATTTGCACGCTGCTAAGAAATAATGCATGTAAACGTGGTAAAAGCGGATATATAAATAGGAGTAAAAAAAATAGGTTTATTTGATATGGCCATGTAAGAAGATCCAACCAGATGGGGTGCCAGTGGAACAAAATGGAGCTCGGAAACAGCAAACGGAAAAGGTGGCCGCCGTAAAATATGGTGGAGAGACGAAAACACGAAACAACGGAGATGAGGTTTCTCTATGATTAATATTAGTAGAGGAAATGGTAGAGTGGGAGAGGAAGACAGTAAGAACTGTATAAATATAGGAAAATTTTGTTTTATATGTTGTACTCCATAATAACAGATTGCCAATGACGTGTTAGAATCGTCCGAAAGTGTATTAGAGATCCTTTCGAAACAATAGGAACTTCCTATTTTCCATCCAGACTCGGAAGCGGCTTAGAGGATTAGGCGACCCTCTCTCTCCCTATCTATCTCTTTTACACACAAACTCTCTCTCTCTCTCTCTTTATCTCATTCGATCTGATCCGGTTCACCGGCCTAACCCACCGCCGCGGAGTCACATATTAGGACTTGATCTACAAAACTAATCTATTTTAAAGTATAATCTTTAGGTAATTTATACAAGTATTATTCCTTGAAAATAGAGGCCAAACACAACTTGATTACCCCACTCCTCAAGACAGTTAAGCATGAGAGAAAATAATTACAATTTACATACTCACGTATTATTGAAAATATCCTGGTAATAATCTTTAAAAGTGACGTAGTTAAGTCGTGTTTGGCCTCTATTTTCAATAAATAATGTGTAAAATTAGAAAATATCAATACAAATTACCTAAATGCAAGAGTCTAAAAAATTTTAGTTTTGTAGACCAAGGTCTAGTAGTTGACTTATGGGAAACCATCCACGTCAGGTGCTACATTCTAGGCGTGTGAGTGTAAGTGCGCATGAGGCAAGAGAGTAACTTAATCCTCTGGGGAGCTTCCGAGGCAAGATACACTACAGAAAGTCATGATGTCTCTAGTTTAGTATATAATGTTACTATGTATAAACGTCTTCTCAATCGTTGACAGGGCTAAAGTCTTTTTGAAATTTGTAGTCCATTACGTTCGGTGAATCCTATTAATAACTTAAACAATAGTTATGACTATCCGAACTTTAAATTTTGTAAATTTGTTAAAACCTTACTAAGGCAGAACGTTTTCGCAGCTTTAAACAAAGAGTCGAGGAACACAAACAGAACACCAACTCAACATTTTACAATCACATAAAAGAAACAGGACACAAATACACAGACGTTTACCGTAACCTAGAAATCCTACACATCAACAAAAAAGGACTACATCTCAACACACTAGAACAATATGAAATTTACTGACACACAAAAACACAAAGTACAAACATATTAAACGAACAAACACAATACAAATCACACACACCCTTTGATACTATGGGAAACCTACCTTTAAAACCGTCACTGCTTGACCCGACATCTCCAAGCAGAAGACACTGATAAAGATCGGCACATAGCGATTGAAAACGTTCTGTCTCAGTTAATTTTAACAAATTTACAAAATTTAAAGTTCGGATAGTCATATACTATTGTTTAAGTGAATAAAAAGGGCTAAAGTGTTTGCCGAATCTCTGGAAGAGCTGTTCTCGCCCCTCCCGGAATCGTCCACGAAGCCCTCACCGTCTTCGTGGTGCCCTGAGGGATTACATCGGTCAGGCACCGGAGTAGGAGGAACCCCAGTACACAATACCAGACGCCAGTAGCGCCATCAAAATACTTAAACCTAGGAAAGCTCCCTGGTCTTAAATCAATCAATGTTACCGCCATACAGAACTCATCTCCTATCTTCTTCACATCTTCAATTCCTCCACGAAAATACATTATTTCCTCTTCTGCTAGAAAACGGTAACAAATTATTATTTTTTCTAAACCCCGCAAACCCCTGAACCGACCTATCCCCCTCCTCCCTGTCATCTCTAAGGTTTCGAATGCCTCATGTACTAACGCATTTTCTCGCTCTGAATGGCATTCATCCACAAGCCATTTGGATTCCGGAGGCATCACATTATTTCCCAGAAGTTGTTATGAGTTACCCATAGTGGATGCCTACAACAAGAAACAGTCTACCACCGTTGTCCACACGGCCTTCGGCCGTGGGTGCCATCCTAGACCTCTCTACAAAATCGGTACCCCTTCTGTCTCTCACACACACATGCAAACACACACACACACACATGCAAACACACACACACACACACACACACACACACACACACACACACACACACACACACACACACACACACACACACACACACACACACACACACACACACACACTTACACCATAAATAGACGTTCATACTTGTAAAAATGATTGAATAAAACAAAAAAAACCCAAGTATGTCTGCCAGTGTTCCAGAATAAAAACACTTTGGTCTTCTGTACAACCAATATAGCTGTCCTGCCGTTATCAGTAACCCATCCCCAGTTCTATTCCTATACGAAAAAGACCTGCTACTTGATTTCTGTTACTACGGGGCGATACTTGACCATTCCACTTCGATTTTGTCCTACACAAATACGTTACTCTAATATATATATTAGAGTTAAACAGGAAACAAGTAGAAAAGTCAGGTTAAAATTTACAAAAATTATTGTCTTGAAAATATAAACTCACTTCACAATGGTAACTCTCCATGTAAATGGCAAATTGGCAAATAATGTAAATAACCATTAGTAAGTTTTTCCCCTGGCGAAAAACCAGTTATGGTTATCATTGCCAATCAGGAACAAATAAATAGAAGACCTCCATGGACGGACGGTATCCTTAATTTCCCTCAGCTTATTTTGATTAACACAATGCCATTCATTATTCCAAGCAGCAGCAAATGAGCGTTTCATATAACTAACATAATCAGATGCCATAACACGTTGTGTAGGCACCATACTAAGGGCAATCTTCACCGCTTCATCCGCTATTGTGTTACCGGTAATTCCATAGTAACCAGGAACCCAACAGAATGTTATCCCAACAATCCTGTGTTACCCCATTTAACCTGTGTTGGTGCGATCTGGAAATTGTCAAAAACTCCTGGTGGTAAACCACATCAGGATTAGTGTGTTTGATATAACTGGATATTGAGAAATCGAAACATGGCTTTTTATTATCCATGGAGGTAGATAGCATATTGTTCGTGCGAACGTATATTAGGAAGTACCAACTCACAGTTATCCATCATGCGTAACGTTCTTATGCCGAATGGCGCGGTTGAACGCTGACGTACATCATAATTAGGCGTGTATTGGCTATGAAAGACCATTTTGAATGCCGGATGATTATGTTTGCTTCGACGACCAGATATGTATGATATTTGTAACATTTGACATAGTTTTGACAAGGAAGGTTCCCCAACCTCGACAAGAAGACTAGGAATTGGGCTAGTTCTAAACGCACCAGTAGCAAGTCTAAGTACAGAATGGTGGACGGCATCAAGAGTTTTCAGAACTGTAAGTCGTGCTCGTGAATAGGTTAATCTGTGCGAGATTTAACGACTGCGCGATAAAATCGAAACACACTAGTTCTGTCAGCTTCCCAATTCGTACCACTAAGGACTCTTAACATATCCAATTTCTTGCTGCATCGCACCTTCAAATCACGAAATGTTGCTGTGGGATCCATAAAAGTCTTTTATCAAATGAAGGACCTATAAATCGAACACCATCCGTAGTTTGAAGCTGAATTACATCAAGATTAACTATAGGCTACTGGTATTGCTCAAGAAGACTAAAAAGCTACACATTGGGTCTTCGAAGTAGAAAACTTAAAGCCTGTATTTATGACCATTCCTCTAAATCTGTGTATAACTACTACAAAGATCTTTCCGCGGTTGCCACGTTGCGAGCAGGCACATATATACAGAAATCATCTACAAAGAGAGAACAGTTTACCGGAGATCGTATATTACATGCTACACAATTAATAGCAATGGTAAAAAGCGTTACGCTTAGCACGTTGCTCTGCGGAACACCATTCTCCTGTTTGTAGAATATGTGCCTCCAAGACGAACGCGGAAGGACCTATTTGACAGAAAGTTTGCGATGAATGCCAGGATGTTCCCCTGTATACCACATAACTTTAACGCATTTAAAACTCCTCTTTTCTACGCCATATTATATGTCTTCTCAAGGTCAAAGAAAACAGCAACAAGTGTTTCACGCAAGAGAAAGGCATTTTGAATAGCAGATTCTAACAAAACCAATTGGTCCACGGATGATCGTCCTTGTCTGAAACCACACTGTTCGTTACTAAAGCGTTCGTTGGTTTCTAGGTATCAGATAAGACGGCGGTTGACCATCTTTCCCAGCAGTTTACTCAAGACCCTGTAAGAGATATTGACCTGTAACTACTGGGATTGGTTTTGCCTTTACCTGACTTTAAAAGAGGAATTACAGTCGCTTCTAACCATGTATCCGGGATAGACCGCTCCTCGAATAAACGATTGTATGTTCGAAGGATGACAAGATTCGCCGATGATGGTAGATGTTTCAGCATGGAGTATACAATGGAATCAGGACCTTCTGCAGAATCCCTCGTTGACGCGAGAGCTGACTCCAATTCCCCTATAGAGAAAGGAGTCTTCAAAGGAGAGTCCTCAGACAACCAAACAGTAAACGGTATTGCTTCTTCCTTCAGTTTATATCTCTGAAATAATCTATAATAGACTGTAGTAGCAGAAAACATAGATAATGATGTTCCCAGTTTTTGATCAATCTTCCATCCAGTTGCTTTAGTACAATGGCTAGCAACGGAATGGAAGTACCACAAACTGATCTTAACTTCCTCCATACTATGGAGGATGGAGTTGTTCGTCTAAATGTGCTAATGTACTGTGCCCAAGAATTCATCATACTCAGCCTAAATATCCTCCTTGCTTTTGCACGGAGTGTTTTATATTCCTGAAGGTGGTAATATGTTGAGTTTCGCTTAAATTTCCTTAGAGATCTTCGTCGTAAATGGAGGATATTTATGCACCATGGGACAGGTGGACGGCGTGCGTGAACAGATGATTTAGAAATGGTTTTTTCAACGGCATTCAAAATGGTCTCAGTGAAATGTTTAACAACTGCATCAATGGGTGTCAAATAAGCCATGTCAAGTGAAACAAAATATTTCGAAAAGGCGTCCCAGAATGTCAAACCTAAAAGGAGAGGAGTCACATAAATTGATCCTAATAAGAACATGGTCGCTTCCATACATGTCATTAAGCACTGACCATGTGCATCTAGTGGCCAGAATAGGGCTGCAGAATGATAGGTCAACAGCTGTCCATCCACCAGTAGATGCTGCTAAATGAGTAGGCGAACCGTCATTTAGCAGACATAAGTCCAGTTCCGTTCTTACACTCTCAACAAGTTGTCCTCGAGAGTTACAACTCGGAGATCCCCAAGATAAATGGTGGGTATTAAAATGTTCTAACAATAAGAACGTAATCGGTAACTGGCTTATTAACTTCACTAAATCACTACGTTGCAGATTTTCTTGTGGTGGCAAGTAGACGCAACACACAGTGATTTTATACGGGACAGCTGTTTGAACTACTGCTTGAAAAGGGGTTATTACGTTTAGAGAAACAGCATTGATACAGTCACGATCTAGGATGGCTACGCTACCTCTAGATCGATCTTCTGTAACGAAGTCCGATCTAAAAAGTAAATACTTTCTTACATGGAAATGATGAGATTCGTGGAGATGTGTCTCCTGTAGACATACAAACACTGAAAACACATCTCGCACGAGTACTTACGGTCTATGTGACTCCTAACACCGTTGAAGTTCCATTGCATCAATGACTAGCTAATTGCAGACATTTATCAACTTAGCAATAGATTGATCTAACGCCCATTGGTACTCTCCATTTTTTTACATGGGACGTTGACAGTCGTTCCCATAGATTTCCCCAATTCCATATCTATCTATTCTGGGAATCGGAGGAAGTTTTGGATTTAGGAGGGGAGGTATTATCATGCCCTCCTTTCATAATATTGGTGTTTTTGGCAACTGTTACTGCCAGTGCCGATTTATATTGAACATTATTCTCAATTTTTTCGGCATTATAACATTCGACGCAAAATGCTTAGTGGCAGATGACAATTTCTTCAGCGTCGAACTACCAGTGTCTGTCAAAAACCTGCTTCTTCCACCGAGCCCTCCCGTAGAAGGGGTCGGTAAAAAATGAAGTCCCTTGAGGTGCTAGCAGGTTGTACCACAATAGACGGGTCATCCGTGACTTAAGAAAGAAGGAGAGTTACTTCCTCGGTGAGAACTTCTATTTTTCGTGTCAGGTCAGCACATTTTATACATGACCACTTTGTAGTGGTCAAAGTTGCAGCATACGATTTTCCGTCAACCTTCAGTTGAGCAGATCTATAAAGTGCTTCGGAAAACGCTATTTTCTCTTTGGCCATGATGCTCAGGATGCTTCTCTTCCTTAATGGCAGTTGAAAGATCGCGCTGGGTGTTCACCACCGCAGTTGGCGCACTTGGGAGAATTGACGCACTACTTCTCTTCATGACCTTCGACACTACGATGACCGTATACGCCCTGCTTCTAACAAGAAGAAACAAATGTGCCCGAAACGTTGGCACTTAAAACATCTCCCCGGGTTAGCCACATATGGCCTCATTGGGAGCCTCTGGTAACCTGCATGAATGTGTTTGGGTAAATCCGGTTTTAAAAATATCAAAATAAACGAGGCTGTTGCAACTTTAACACCCTTGTCTATCTTCATGATTGGTAATAAGTCGTTACGGACTGAGAAGCCAGTTCTGATTTAATTTCGTCCACAGACACGTTCATAACATCTCTGCATGTAGTGACCCCTTGAAGAGTTCAAATGAGTGAAACACTCATCGTATTACTGTTAAACTAAATTTTTCTTTGTACAATTACTTCAAACTTCTAACCTATATGCATGAAGAACATTTTATTATATTGGATAGTAATTAAATAATTTTTGCATGCTATATAATATTAATTACATACTTTTTTCAATTTCCGAATTAACTCAGGTTAATAATTCAGTGGTATTTATGAAAGATACTTCACGCCTCATACGAAAAAACAGTTTTTCAATAATGAAAATAGTTCTAATAGAAAAAATTAAATTCAGAATAAAAAAGTATATTTTTGGGGGAAAAATCTGCAAGTTAATGAATAATTTTACCAACTATCTACTCTGACTGCATTAGTCGCTGGCAATGGTGGGTTGACTGTCACAGTGTTCGATCTGACAACACCGCATCCCTAACCTATCACAAACCCATTCGTATTCTACTTTAAATCAAAGTATAGTAAGTTAACCACTTCAGTGCTATTTCCCTATTTATACGAACAAACATCATGTTTATAAATTGATAAACTATCAGCCTATAGAGTAATGACGAAACTCTTAGTCGAGTTTTCTCTTAATTTATGTATTTTATTTAAACTATTAAAATATCTGAAATCATTACATTTTAAAGTTATTTTCAACTTATTTTCGTTTACTTTATTTAATAATATTATAATTGTTGGCAAAAATATAAATTTTATTACCATCTTAAATTTTAACTTGCTACAGAAAATTTTGAAATAACGTTTGAAAATTTATGAAATCATGTTACGAATGTAATAAAATTGGACCGGTTCGCTTCAAATTAAATCGTGGTATGGTATTCAACTCTTTGGTGATTACAATATTATCCTTAGTGAAATTATTTGTTTATAGCCAAGTCTATCTTTAACCGGATACTTTGCAAGTCAAATTCAGCGCTCTTTTTCATAAACAAATCTTCGCGCTTATACAATTTTTCTCGTCTTGGTACATTGAGGTTGTTTCAATTTTTCCAAATCTGAATCAGTATTTAAAGGGTTACACATTTAAAATGACCCTTTTCTTTTTTAGAATCTATATATGAGTAGGATATGTAAAAAAAACGCATACTAATTGGTCAAATAATACCCCATACGGCATACCAAAGAGACATGCACTTCTATAAACGTCTGTGTGAATCAACAGAATTAATTTCAAGAGATAGCAAAATACTTGACCGAATGATGCGCAGTTTATTACTTCACGTATATAGAGGTAGGGAAGACCGCTGACTCAGTGTTTTTAGATCCTCGCTGTTATACTTATTGGTCCTTAACAACCACTGAGCCTTGATCTCCTCTCTGCATAAATGCAAGAGGCGGATAGACACCTGCCTGGTTTTCCCCCTCCACTAGTCAGCAAACACCTCTCCTTTAGCTATATCTTAATTATACCTAGTGAAAAACTATGCAAGTAATTTATTATTACTATTAAACAAATGTAACCCTAATTTTTATTAATAGGTAACATTTTTAATCCACTAAGGATGAACAGCGTTGACGACGAATTCAAAAAAGTATTTCATTCAGATAACAATTTCAAGATAACCTTATCTCCAGTTATGTACAAGAGTTAAAATTAAAAGAAATTTTACTTATTTAAAAATGCACTTATGCAGAACGTCTGCTTTTTTAAAATTCCCTCTATTAGCTCACACTCTCCTAATATATATCTTGTACAAATTTTCAATCGTTAATCAAATACATTTTAATTCATCCAATCAGGTTCAAACAGATTTTGTTAATCTATAGTGGATGGCAATTGATGTTAATACAGTAAACTCCTGATTATCCGTGGGCGGATTAACCGGTTTGCGGATTATCCGGGGTCTGCCATTGTTTTACTAATATCCAATTTTTATTCCAATCAAATTCATGTGTTTAAATTTCCAAACGGTGAATTACGACGTAAATACATATAAGGCTTAATAGAAGTTAAGATGAAGGGAATAGATATGTAAATATGTACGTACTAATTTTTACATTGAAAGGGAAGCATCCCGACGCGGGCCAGCAAAATAAAAAGGGGGGAGCAGACTACTGTATATAAGAGACAATGACAAAATGCTTGGACGCCCGAAAACCTAAAGTGTATCATCACTAGATTGTAAACAAATGTCAACTAATCTCGGCTATAAATAGTCTAGGACGTGACATATGCATGTATGTCATATACATTATCGATCTTTATGAGTTTGTGACACACGTGACACAAGTAGACACTGTGCGACAAAATGGTTTTCAAGAAACTTAGATCACACATTAAAGCTAAATCAATGCTTACAAAAAAAAACAGACGAAAGTGACAGATTTTTTTGTTAAAAAGTGAAAGAATTATGTGTAAAGGAAATTACATATGTACATATATACTTACTTTTGACATATACTTATGTACGTATTGTAAATAGTTAGACATATAAATGTACATGTTATAATCCGTCAAATACATCGACATTTTAAATTATTTTCTGTATTTATTTTGCCCTCTGTAGATTATTTGTGAATTGCATTAACCGGGGTCATTATTTGTGTAACTTATGGTATAATAATCGATTGGCGATAGTTTTGCGTATTCTTTGTTCATAGCAGATTATCCGGGGAATTCGTTATTCGGCGTTGCCGGGCCACCCTATTCCACGGATAATCGGGAGTTTACTGTAGTTTTTTTTTCAAATATGTATTCAATAATAAAATTATAAAAAATTGTGGAGGGGTGTCCAGGTCGAATTCGAATTGAGTATCTTCGTGTTTGAAATCACTGTGCCAACTTTCCAATATCCAAAAGTGTACTTCTCAAAGATGTGTATGAATTTTCTTTTTGACTCCATCTAGTTGTCGTCGAAACCTCCATTACACAGGCTTAAACTGTTGCCATGGTTACCACACAATATCATAAATAATGCTCTAGGATTAGAAACGAATGAAAAGAATAAAATAAACAAACAAACTGGATTAACGTTGCCGAACCTTCTTTCACAAACGGACAATGCGGAAGGAAAGCGAAAAGAAACTACAACACAATGCAAGCGACGAAAAAGAGAAAACGTATAAATAGTAACAAATACAAAAAATAGTCCAACACCATACATAGAAACGAAAATGGTAAAATTGCAAGGAAATTCGCTTTCTATTTTGCCACTTAATGTTGTTATTTTGACATAAGCATATACATATTTATATTAATTGTAATTATAGAATAAACAGAAACTACAATAAAACTTTTCTTTGATAATTTATGTAAGAATTGACTTAATTTGTGTTTTTCTTTAATGTTACTTGTTATTTGGTAAGATTCTTACTCCACTGAGGACCAATTGCATTGACGACGAATTCAAAATAGTATTTCATTCTGGTAATAGTATCAAGAAGATAAATTACCTTATTGCCTGTTATGTACAAGAGTTCAAATTGAAAGAAATTTTACTTATATAGAAATGCATTCATGCAGCACGTGTGTGTGCTTTTTTTATTAAATTCCTTCTATTACCTCACACTTTCCTCATAATTATCTAACACAAATTTTCAATCGTTGATAAAATAAATTTTTATTCATCCAATCAAGTTCAAATTCATTTTTTTAACCTATAGTGGATGACGATTGATGTTAATATAATTTGTTTGAGATATTTATGCAATAATTAAACTATGAAATTTGTGGGGTCCAGCCGGATTCGAACTGAGAATCTTCATGTATGAAGTCTATCGCGCCTTGGCACTGCGCCAGCTTTCCAATACCTAGAAATATATATATTTCACAAAGGCATATATGGATTTTCCCCCATCTGGCTGTCGAAACCTCCATTGTACAACCTTAAACTGTTTCCATGGTTACCACACAATATCATAAATAGTGCTCTAGGGTAACTAAAATAAAATTTTTGTTTGTATCTGAGTTCTGTGAATCGCAAAATTGTTTAAGATCAGACATTTCAGTAGTTTTGATTCGTAGATGTCGGCTTTACCAGTTTAATAATGTGATGTATTAACACGCACTTCGGTAACAAATATAAAAAAGTAGCGAAATATGAAACAGTTTCAGTTATCTGAAATGTGAATAACCTGTGTAAACGCAAGTGTCATTGAAATGTAATTTAGCATTACAATGCACAAATAAAGCTACTGAAAATCAAACCAGGAGTTGCTACATTTTGACATTAATATAAGCCTATGAAATATCTGCTTCCTAAACACCTATAAAATCGCCAAGTAAATTTAAACGCCAAATGTACTTCTTCATACCTATGAGTATTTTTAGAACTGCAATAAAACCTTTTCAAGTTGTCATCGCTACACCTGGTATAATTTTACCTAATTGTATCAAGCAGCCAAATCAATATATATATATATATATATATATATATATATATATATATATATATATATATGTGTGTGTGTGTGTGTGTGTGTGTGTGTGTGTGTGTGTGTGTGTGTGTGTGTGTGTGTGTGTGTGTGTGTGTGTGTGTGTGTGTGTGTGTGTGTGTGTAACTTGGTCATATGTAACTAACACATAATTGTGTAACTTTGCAAAATGTATTTCTTGACTAGTTTTTAACTCCTGTAATGAGATTTTTATTTAACCCATCTGTATCCGAACTGCCGTTGAAAGAAATTTTTCGAAACTGGCTGACCTGTTCCTATCCGTTCTTTTGCAATGGATTTGACAACCTCATATTGGTACTGCGTGTACATTGCGTCCTAATTTCTAGGAACCCGCCTGCCTTACCTCTTGTAAAACAGTTCAGTAATTTCTAACTCTTAACTAAGCCTTAATCTTTGCTCAATTATTGGCTTCACTCCGAATGCAATATACTTTAGCGCTATAAAACAAGCGTTTCTCTAACTTACTAACTCACTGCAGTGGTTGTGCGGATTACTATTTTAATCCGGGGGTAAATTTTTGTGTGCATTTTTGGGTTGGTCAGACTTATGACCTTGAGCAGCCGTCTACCTTTCACACACATATCCTCACTGTTGTTGGGGAGCTGTAAGTTGTCAAGTTATGTTTTTTGAATATTTTTAATTCTCCTGGATTACAATACTAATCCGGGCGACCACTTATGATATGTTCCCTATACATGAAATAGTTATAATATTTTGTATTTTAAATAGATATATTGTTAGTTTTTGGTGAAAACAATATTTAAATTAGTAACACATTTACCTGTAAACAATGTGTAAGCCAGAATGTGAACAAATACGACGCTGGCTTGCCGAAACCAAGAGCGACAACAAAAGTGTGTTAGGTTACCTAACACGTGACCTAACTCAGTTTTATGTTATATATTACTTTTATACTACAATAAAAAAATGTTTTTCACTACATTAGTTTTATATAACCCCTTAAACACTCTAAAATGCTTATAAGATATTTTTAAAAAATATTTATATTTTAACAGCTATTTCAAAGTGGATTACAATAGCAATCCACGTGACCAGTTACGTTACTTATTTACGCGCAACTACTGCAGTGTTAGTAACAACTTGCCACATGTTACCGTTCAAGCAATTTATCTTCTGTGGCAAAAAAAGTGACTAGTGGCTTGTAAACGAAAGAAATTAATTCAATTAAACATAGAAAAATGGAAAGAAGTTCTCAGTTTATTTAATAAAGGAGTTAGCTACGATTTCCGAGCAGTTTGAGATTTAAAATCATCTGCAGAAAATTTAAAAATGAAGGATACAATTTTGAAGTTGGAGGAAATTGCAGTTAATAAGAAAGATAAAGGAAACGATAAAAAACAGACAGTGAAAGTGTAAACGTGACAACTTTAAACTATTTGAAATGTCGTTCAGTAGACAAAAACATTGCCCAAATCATTTCAAAGTAGACACAATATAATTCTAAGTACAGAACGTGAGTTATAATCTATAGTACGTTTTATTTTATACACAATAGAGTACAGTCAGTCAAGAAGTCCAAAGAAGGAGCTCGGAGGCTATGCAAGTAGGCATATGTGAGTAGAGCTTTGGTAGAGCGATATCTGCAAGGCAGGAGTTTATTGGTGAGAAGGTGGAGAAAGGAGTTTCTAATAGTCATACCAAGGGCGGCTTCAGGATAGACTTTCGAAGGAGGGGTAGCAATGAAAGGAAAACATGGGGAGGTTTGTAGCGAGAAAGTTTCAAAAATAAAGGCTGGGAAATGAAATTTGAAGCAATTCTTGTATTGATAAATCACAGGAAATTTGGCATTTTTTCATTCAAACATGCATTTTACCTGAATTTACATAGATACCAACATATTATTTTGTACATAATACAAAATATTGTTTAACTTCCATCGTTCCATCATACGGCTCGATCTGATGAGGACGAGTACACAGACTGTTAGTATAGCCGAGGCCGTACGGAACTAGTGCGCGACTTGTATAATATGCCGGTAATGTTTATGCTGGGCGGAAGCATCAATGTTATCAGATGAATTTCTACACCTAACATTACATAAAGGTAAAAACAATATACATTGTTTTAAAATAAAAGTCAAATGAAAAATACATACTTATAAGTAAACTGGGATAAAATTTAAATGTGTTCCAAATATGAAAAATATATTTCTAAAAAAATCGTATCAAAATTCCCGGGGGGGATTTACCCCTACTCTGGACCCGCCCTTGGTACATTCCCATGATTTCATTTATATATTGTACTCCAGTGGTTCCCAAAGTGTTCGCCGCGGCTATCTGATACCCCACAGATCATTGTGAGGCGCCAAGGCGTGCCTCAGAATTAAACAATAAAAATTTATATATATATTATATAGATATACAACAGAACTTGGATAATTCGAGCCTGAAGGGACCAAAGAAAACATTCGAATTAACAAAAAAATTTGCATTATGAAAGTTGGAGAATACCCTTTTAGTTAAAACAGTCCAATTTTGTTTTTGTCTACGACGACCGTCCTGCTTTTTTCAGGCATCGTGTCACTCATAAGTTAAACACTATAATTTGAAAAAGCAATAAACCTAGCCATAGTAGATTTATAAAACTAATAATTATTTATCAGTTAACCCAGTGCGGGTCTAATTATATGCACGCCACAGACACTAGCGGGTAGGAATTAATTTCTCGTGTCAATTTAATTGTATTGAAAATATTCTCACTTATAAAACACTAAATATTATATTTTTTTACGCGTGAAATTTTTATTATGAGTGTTCCACCATTATGTTTCATTTCGTATGTAAACAAGAATACATTAATCATAAAATTATTTACACTACTGACCTACAAAAAGTAAAATCTATACTGAGCTTGTAACTCTAGTTGACAAAACAACTACTGAAGCGATTTATTATGTTTAAACTTCTGACAGAAGGTCAATGGGCCATTAATATCTGTCTTTATTTATGCTGTAAGTATACAACATACGAGATTTTATAAATATCCCTTATAAAGCACGTCTAGTCTTGTAGATGACAGGAAATAAACTCTCTTAACAATAACAACAAACTGATGACTGAGCAGAGCGACTATCGATAACTGATTCTCCGGATATCGCTTACGCGCCAAATCCCGTGATCTTTATCTGAAAGGAGATAATTCTTGGATTACTAGTACGCCAGGAATTCGAGCTAATAACTTCGAATAAAAGACGTTGCACTTCGAATTATCCATAATTTTTTTACATTGAAAGCATACAAACTTCAAGGGACCAGCCCAAAACTTCAAATAATCGACAATTGGGAATTAAACACTTTGGAATTATCCAAGTTCAACTGTGTATATGTATGTATATGTATATATATATATATATATATATATATATATATATATATATATATATATATATATATATATATATGTACATATATAATAAATTAAAAATATTTCAAAAACAAGAATACTTTTATTGCATATATTATTCTGTTTTTATTATATATTATTATATAATATATAATAATATTTTATTATATATTATTCTGTCATATATGCAATAAAAGTATTCTTGTTTTTGAAATATTTTTAATTTATTAAATATATTACAAGAAAACATGTCACCATATTTAATGTAATATATATATATATATATATTTATATATTTATATATATATATATATATATATATATATTATAGGAATAACATACAACATAAGTGGCAAAGTAGAAATCGAAACCTTTCAATTTTCCGTTCTATGCATGGGAAATAATGTTGGGACTATTATTTTTACGCTTTTTTTAATCGCTTGCTTTCAGTTGTAGTTTCTTTTCAATTTCCTTTCGCAATTTTCGTTTGTAAAGTAAGGTTCGATACCATTACTCCAGTTTGTTTGTTTATTTTTCTTTTCATTCATGTTTAATCCTAGAGTATTATTTATGATATTGTGTAGTAACCATGGCAACAATTTAAGGTTGTGCAATGGCGGTTTCGACAACCAGATGGGGCAAAAGAAAAATTCATATATTTCTTTGAGAAACACATTGCTAGCTATGGGAAAGTTGGCTGACTGACAAATCACTAGACTAGACTTTGAACATGAAGATACTCAGTTCGAATCCGGCTTAGACCCCCAAATTTTTATATTTTAACTATCGAATAAATATTTGATAAAATTCTATTAACATCAATTGTCAACCACTACAGGTTAGAAAAAGTATATAAACATGATTGGATGAATAAAATTGTATTTTATTAACGATTGAAAATTTGTACAAGACATGTATCAGGAGATTGTGGGCTAATAGAAGGAATTTAATAAAAATATCTGTTAGTTCAATAATATCAGAGTTTTAGAATCTATCTGGGCATGCAATATTCAAAATCAAGACGTAGGCCTACAGAATATTTAAAATCATGACGTACACTATGTTGTAATTAGCAGTAAAATTGTGAAACTAGTTTTATTAGGACCAATGAGCTCCTACGCTATATAACACTTCTATTCTCATTTTTTACCCATCGAATAGATTTTATTAATAAAGAGGTAAAACTCATATGCGACTCATGTCCATTATCTCCAGGCCTGGTCTAAGCCATTGGCTACTTAAAAAGTTGAAAATTATTTGATAAAAATTGACTTAATACTTTACTCTCAACCAAATAATGACAAAGTTTCTGTAGGGGCGCTGCCAGAAAATATCTTTACCTTAAGAGGGTCATGGATTGAAAAAGTTGTGGAAAACAATGCTATACTATGATTTCAAAGTTGAGCTTTATGGAAAAGTAATGTAAATATATTTCCAAAAGGTAAGTTAATTTCATGAGAATAATGGCATACCATAGTTACTTTAATACAGTACATTTCTGCTTAAACTTAATATGTTGGTCACTAAATTTGTAACCGTGAGTGGCCAACTTGCACAGGTTTTACTGTACATGGCCCACTTACCAGTCTTTGTAAATTAGGACGATGGCACATTATAATATTAAAAACCAGCGCTCAGTTGTGTGTAATATTTCATCAAGAGAACTAATATTTTATAAATACGATTTTATACAACCTGAGATAATAAAATAATTGTTGGTGCAATCTAGGTAAAATTATCTGTGGACTAGCCACCATTGTGGTAGAACATAATCAAATAATTATTGGAGCAATCTAGGTAAACTTATGTGTGGACTAGCCACCATTGTGGTAGAACATAATCAAATAATTATTGGAGCAATCTAGTAAAATTATTTGTGGACTAGCCACCATTGTGGTAGAACATAATTAAATAATTATTATTGCAATCTAGGTAAAATTATCTGTGGACTAGCCACCATTATGGTAGAACATAATTAAATAATTATTATTGCAATCTAGGTAAAATTATTTGTGGACTAGCCACCATTATGGTAGAACATAATTAAATAATTATTATTGCAATCTAGGTAAAATTATTTGTGGACTAGCCACCATTGTGGTAGAACATAATTAAATAATTATTATTGCAATCTAGGTTATCTGTGGACTAGCCACCATTGCCGTAGAACATAATCATGGACTTTGTGTCTTACTAATTTATCTGAAACTAATAAACTTATAAGTCTGAGAATACATAAATTCAATTCCCTAAAACAAGACTAAAGCCCATTTCTAAGCGTAATTACTGGAGGGGATTTCGCATTCAGAATGTAGTGTTTGTCAGAGAATATTTGTGCTATAGTCATGTCAAAAACATCAGACAACGTGGACACTGAAATGCGTAACATGCCCTTCGCAGGGGATACAAAATATAACAATTGGTATTCATAAGTTTTTAAACGATATCAAACGATTAAGTATTGGACATGTTTAAAATGCAATGAGTTTTCATGAAATGCACAGGGCTGAAAGATTTCATGTTGCCCTGTGTATTAGATTTACTTATAAAAATGATTCAATGTAAATTTTAACAAACTTTGTGTTTAAAATAACACGAAATAAATATTAGTCTATAAAATAACTTAAGTTCATAAATAGCTTTTTCTAAAACTTTAAAAAATACCAATTTTACCTAATAGTCAAATTTTCAAATATATTAATTTTTTTATTACACGTTTTTATATAAATACACTGAAAATACGATTTAGTTCATTTACCATAAACGAGATATTCAATAATCCTCAGGTGAAAGCTTCATTATTTCACTTATTATCAACAGATAAATTCATTCAATATAATTTTACTTTTCTTTTTCCCTTTATTTTTTATTAATATTTTATGTGTGAAAAAAGTTATGCCCAATAAATATTAAAGATAGTATTTTTGTATATTTACCTAAGATTTTGCATTACTTGATTATGGACACATTTTTAAATGGAAATGGAAAATAATAATTGTAAGACAAGAAATAATATGTAAAATTTTAGTTAAATTCATCAAGGGAATTTCCAACATAAATTACTCGATCAATTCGTCTGACGAACTGATATGTTTATCGTATTGATTAAATTATTTGTGTTAATTATTTGAACAACGATCAAGCAATATGACTAGAGGAGTATACACATCGAAAATTTGTATGGATACAAATTGGCAATTTTGAAAACATAATCAAAGAATGAAAAGAAATTCGATTACAATGTAGATAGGAATTTAGAAATCCCAAATATGAGAATAATTCTAAAAGATGAAGA
Source organism: Prosapia bicincta (assembly GCA_036971475.1). Classification (NCBI taxonomy): domain Eukaryota; kingdom Metazoa; phylum Arthropoda; class Insecta; order Hemiptera; family Cercopidae; genus Prosapia; species Prosapia bicincta. Next base: position 355,711,645 of record JBAIZL010000001.1, on the reverse strand, counting down.
AATACAAATTTTATTGATTTCTTTAAACAAATTTTTATTAGTTAAAAGATATTTAATGAATAGCTTATAATGAAAATGTATGAGGGTGTTAGTTTTAGTTGCTAGTTCTTACAGGTCCATAATATAACAAATTTTTCGACATCAGCCATAAACTCTATTTTGAACAGAATCAAAATAGAGTAAAGTAGCATAATAATAATTAATAAACAATTATAAAGCTTTGATACAAAATAGTTACACAATCTTCATGTACATTTCGTTTATACATTTCATCAGAATGTTACAAAATCATTAGTTACAGAACCTTTCTGTACACTTCGCTAACACACTTGTCATCATTAGAATTTTACAAGATCATTTTGCTAAATGTGTTAGCGAAATGTATATAAAGGCTATGCAACTATTTTGTAGCCAGGGCTTATAAAAGTTTATTAAGAGCCTTTTCACATTTAAATGAAATATTTCAAATAATATAAACTCGTTTCACAATAAAACTGTAAATAGGTCATATTGAAAACCCATATTTTATTATCAGGCCTCAAATATTACAGACGTCGTTTATTATTAAAACTGCGTAAGACACAAAACCGGTAGTAGATTTACTTTGTTGGAATATAAATATTTTAATGTAATGACTTGCCAGGAACTTGACCTAACTACAGTGGCGGACGTTTTGTTGTTCTGTCAGTATTGGACTTTAGTTTTACTATTGCAAAAAATAATTTAGTATTTTAGTTTACAAAGAAAACCAGGTTGGGGTATCATTTTGCTGGGTGGCTGGTCACTGAGGAATACTCGGAAACACACAAGTGTGTAGATGATGGGACAAATTTGACTGAAAGTATGGTGACATCAATACAACGTGTTTCTATGCAAAGTACAGTATGGCTCTTCCCTTGTGTTGAATGACGAATGCCAAACTGTGAATTGAAACAAGCTGAGTGGAATCATGAATACCGTCTTCAAAGGAGGTCTTCAACTAGTTTATTTGTAGAGAGGAAGTGGTGGTTACTCATCTTCGCATAAGCCACTCTTTGTTAACAAATGGAAGGTTGATGCAACACGAGGACAGCACTGTGTCAGTTTTGTTGACGTAACATTACAGTCAAGCATATTTTGCTTGAATGTCATGAGTTTTGCTTTATGAAAGTTACGATCTTCGGGGAGTTCGAAGGTGGATTATAAGGTGAATTAATGCCACAAGGCTATTATAAATACCACCGCCTTCTTACTATCTGAATTTACTCACTAAAATGTAATGAAATTAGTTTAGCTTAAAAGGTTTATTTTTATTCTTTAATTTTAATATTTCTATTTATCTATTTTATTTCAAGTAATCTAGGTTAGTGTTTAGTGTTAAGTTTGTAGTAGTAGTAGACATTTAGTAATTATTATATAACATTTACTTCAGAATTTGTGACGACGATTATAATCTAACCCACCGCCTTCTTACTACCTAAATTTACTCACTAAAATGTAATGAAATTAGTTTAGCTTAAAAGGTTTATTTTTATTCTTTAATTTTAATATTTCTATTTATCTATTTTATTTCAAGTAATCTAGGTTAGTGTTTAGTTTTAAGTTTGTAGTAGTAGTAGACATTTAGTAATTATTATATAACATTTACTTCAGAATTTGTGACGACGATTATAATCTAAACGACGGTTTTAGGGAATTGAATTTATGTATTCTCAGACTTGTAAGTTTATTAGTTTCAGATAAATTCGTAAGACACGAAACCCAGGTTTATGTTTTACCACAATGGTGGCTAGTCCACAAATAATTTTACCTAGATTGCTCCAATAATTATTTGATTATGTTCTACCACAATGATGGCTAGTTCACAGATAACTTTACCTAGATTGTTCCAATAATTATTTGATTATGTTCTACCACAATGGTGGCTAGTCCACAGATAATTTTACCTAGATTATACCAACAATTATATTATTATCTCAGGTTGTATAACATCGTATTTATAAAATATTAGTTCCCTTGATGAAATATTACACACAACTGAGCCATATGTGGCTTTTTAATATTATAATATGTCATCCTCGTATAATTTACAAAGACTGGTAAGTGGGCCATGTACAGTAAAACCTGTGCAAGTTGGCCACTCACGGTTAGAAATTTAGTGACCAACATATTAAGTTTAAGCAAAAATGTACTACAATGAAAATATTGAAAGAACCCCAATACCACAAAAATAACAAATAAGCAAGTTACTTAAGATTAAACCCTTATGTACATTTTGATGACCATATCATCATCATCAGAGGGTCTTACAAAATACAATCTAGCACACAAGAAGTTACAAACTAGAATGAAACTAGAAATGTACTATATTAAAATAACTATAGTATGCCATTATTCTCATGAAATTAACTTACCTTTTGGAAATATATTTAAAGTATGTTTTGTTTTTCACAAAAAAAGTAAACTGGCGACATACAATGGTGTAGTATCGTATTATAAAGGGTGGGCCCGGAGAAAATGCAAGTTTGCAGTATGAAGTTTAAATGAATAATATATTATAGCATAGCATATAAGTTTCCAATTTTAATAAACTTGGAAATAACAGTGAAATTTTATACATTGTTATATGTAATGTTTCTTGAGAGTAAAATTTTTCAAACATAACAATACAGCTATCTGATTTAGAAGGTTTTAAACTAAACGTTTGGAAAGTTTGTTTTTAAAATTTAAATACTAAACCCAGACATCACGTATTTCACTTTAAAAGGCAATGGGATTTAAATAAAATTTAATTATCCGCACCCTTATCATTAAGACAGTGATAAGATTAAGTGTTTTCTTATTTAGGTTCATTAATGGGCGTTTGTAAATTTGAACTTATTGTAGTGCTAGTCGATAGTTTTATGCAGGGTAGTAGCGCTCAAACGCCCATTCAAAGTAAATTGCTTATAGATTTTTCCCACTGCATTCTGCGCGTGATATGGGCTACTCGTTCGGAGCTAAACACATCAAGTATGATTTCTTATTTAGGCTATTGAAACGGAGTTTGTAAATCTGAACTTATTGTGGCGCGGAGTCGATAGTTTTATTCAGGGAAGTAGCGCTGAAACTCCCATTCAAAGTAAATTGCTTATGGATTTTTTCTACTACATTCTGCGCGTGTTATAGGCTAACCGTACGGAGCTAAAAGTTTTAAATATGATTTAGGCTATTCAAATCATTTACGGTGTTTGTAAGTCTGAATATATTCCAACTCCAGTTCATTATTTTTTTTCAGGATAGTAGCGCCCAAACCTTGTTTATGCATTTTTTCTATTGAATTTTGGGTGTCTTACGAGCAGCGGTGTCTAAATTACAAACACGAACAAGTTGGAGTTGGAACAGGAACAAGTTATTTCCAAGGAACAGTTAATTTTAGCTGTTCTTCTGATTCAGTCTTTCAGGGACCCACTTTTGAATGGTAGATCGTTAGCATATATATCACTTTGTTTTAGTTATAGTCAGCAAATTTTCAACTTGACACAATCTTTTACAGAACATTCATAAATCAAGCCCTTGTCATGACAATAATCATACAAAGTTTTCCCAACTTTACAGCTGGTAGTCAATGCTGTGTTTGTTCTAAACAGAATTTATAATGCCTCTATGTAGCTTTGTTAGTATAAAATTTAATCAATCATTAAAAAATGTCAAAAATATCAAGTGTAAGATAAGGGATTACTATACATGATAAAAAATAATTATTATTGGTTACATGATCAATGCATTATTATATTAATTAATGAAAAATAAAAAAAGGATTCTTTTTACTTTAATTAATATTATTTAAACTAAATATTGGTTAACAAACATATTACAGGAATAAACACAAATCACACATATTCTTTGATACTATCGAAAACCTGCCTTTAAAACCGTCAACGCTTAACCTAACAACTCCAAACAGAAGACACTGATGAAAATCACCACGGAGCGATCGAAAACGTTCTGTCTCAGTAACTTTTTACAAATTTACAAAATAAATTAAAGTTCGAATAGTCATAAACTAATGTAAAAATGATTATAAAAAAAAAACTAATACAACATATTTATAATACCTCTCCTATGGGCTGGATGACCTTGACGTGGTGGAGAGGCTTAATCCGGGCGTGGGGGACGGGTGGAGCAGAGCTGTACGTATGTGGCTCCCTATAAACGGGAAGTCCAGGCAATTGTGTGAGTGCATGAAGGCGGCTCAAAAAAAAGGGGCCAGTCCTAGTACTTGAAGGGTTGTTATCTGCCCGGCTCTCGCCCTGCCCTTCCCTTGCGGGCGGCAACCAAGAAGCACCCCTCATCCAGGTTGGTGGTCTGGATGGGCACTTACACCCCCGATCGGAAGGTGTTATGCGATCCGTGCCGATGTAGATTCGTGGCCCTCAGGGTAAGGAGGGTCTTTAACGGAGCCTCAGGGGCACCTGGCGCCACCCCTGAGTACTTAAGTCGCCTTACCGCCGTAAGCGGGTCTCTGCGGCGGCGTACCTTTATTTCCCTAGCTGCTCGTGGGAACACACAAGGCAGAGATAGAAAAATTAAATTTAACTGGTCAGGGCTTAGAACCTACCGACAAATCTGTTCCTATGGAGGTGGCTTCGGCCCCCGTAGAGACAGATGGAAATCCAGTTGCGAAGGCAACAGGAAGAATGAGTGGGGCACAAAGGAGGAAAGCACTCTGGCTTTCCTACCATGAGGAAGCTAAGAAGGCGGAGGTGGAGGGCAGAGAACCACCGCCACCCCCTTTGAGGAAACACCGGTCCGGGCAGCGGAAGGGTTTGACGGAGGCTGTGGCTAGAACCCGCCCTGTCGTCCCGGAAGCCAGTGGATCAGGTAGGACTTTAGTACGACAAAAGAGAGAGAGGAAAAGGAAGGAAAGGAGTACTTCTAATCCTACTCCAGAGTCGGAGGTCAAGAGGTCTAGGCCTGCTGGGTCGGGAGGGCCGTCTTTCTCGTCGATCTCCGCCAACCTACCGAGGTTTCTTGTGACCTTTGGGGATAGTGTAGGCGTGAGGATGGAGATGGCGGTGTTCGACTACCTTAAGGGCACCGTCATGGACCGGATTCTGGACACTCCTAGTGGAGGTTTTGTTCCGCGGTTCAGAGACACTCACCTAAGGGATGGAGTTGCAGCATTTATTTGTGCTGAGGAGGAATCGGCAAAATGGCTGAGAGAAGTGGTACCGTCAATTAAGCTCGAGGACGGGACTCGGGCAAGGCTACTGCCTGATGAACTGATCAAAAGGGTGAAAGTGACGGTGCTAGTACCACCACCAAAAAGGGAGGCCACTCAGCTGGTCAAGTTCATCGGGATGCAAAACATAGAAATTGACACTTCGAAGTGGACGATCCTACAGTGCATTGAGCGGGGTCCTGCAAGCCTCCTCTGCCTAGGATTGGATGAGGCATCGGCCAGACTATTAAAGGCAAGAGATCGGAAAGCCTTCCGGGGGACTGCAGAGGTCACTATTAAGTGGAACTTTAAGGAACTGGAAGAGAAGGGCGAGAGAGAGAATCAGGAGAAGGCGTAGGGGTCAGTTGGAGATGGCTGACCCTCGAGCAATGATCCTGCAAATCAACTTGCATCACAGTAAAAGCGCCTCGGTGGTCCTAACCAGGTGCTTAAATGTGAGGCACACATTACCAGAGCTTGCGCTGGTGCAAGAACCGTGGCTGGTCAGGAACCGTATAAGGGGTCTGACTGCAGCTGGGCGCACCTACGCAAGTGGGGAACATGAGGGGCACAGAGCATGTGTGATAGTCAGAGGACTAGAAGCCACGCTGATTCAAGAATTCTCAACTAAAGACCTTGCGGTGGTTAGAATTCGAGGTAAGTGGGAGCAGGGAGTTCATCGTGGCCTCCACTTACTGCGCCCACAACAGAGAATCGCCCCCTGCAGAATTACGTAAGTTAGTTCGGTACTGCAGGGAGAGGAATATAGGAATCATAGTGGGCTGTGATGCCAATGCTCATAATGAGGTGTGGGGCAGCACAGACACAAACGAGCGAGGTGAGGAGCTCCTAGCCTTCTTGATTGAAGAAAACGTTGTGGTTTTAAACACAGGTGCCGAGCCAACATTTGTCACTTCAAACAGAATGGAGGTTCTAGATATCACCTTCTGTAATAGACAAATGGTAAGGTGGGTGCATGACTGGCAGGTTTCGGATGAGCCCTCCATGTCTGATCACCGGATCATCACTGCTACGATGAGGGGAGTTGTCTCCCATGTGGTGTGGTTTAGGAACCCGAGAAGGACAAACTGGGAAGGTTTTAAGTCGTCGGTGAGGAGGCGGATGTCTGACTTCCGTGGTAAATATGGTACATCAAACGAACTGGAAAATACTGAGGCCTACATCAGGACTGCAATTTCCACGTCGTTTGAGGAAAATTGCCCTCTCTCGCGGATAAACACTGGGAGTGGTAAGCTTAAGTGGAACAGCGAGTTAGAGGCAAGATGGAAAGAGACTAGAAGGCTCTTTAATATGGCAAAGAGGAAGAAAACGGCGGAGACGTGACAGGCATATAAAGACAGCCAGGGTCTCTATAAAAATCTTATTAAAGAGGTTAAACGTGCTTCTTGGGAAAAGTGGTGCTCAGAGAAAAGCACACTGAGTGACACTGCTAGACTGTTTAAAGTGTTAGCAGGTGGACCGAGGGGAGAGCTTAAGTTTGTCAAGAAGACTGATGGTAGCTTTACTGACACCCCGGAGGAAACACTGCGTCTGCTTATAAGGAACAGTTTTCCCGATATTAGACCGGTAGGGGACGGTGCTCAAAACCTCCGACATACTGGGCTAAGGGCGGACTGGAATATTGCTGGGCAGGTGATCTCAGCGCAAAAGGTGAGAGAGGCGATTCTGTCTTTTGAGCCTTTTAAAGCGCCTGGATTAGATAATATTACTCCAGCACTACTACAAAATTGCTTGGAGGAAATAATAGGGCCACTGACAGGATTACTCAGAGGCTGTGTTGCCTTGGGTTACACGCCCGGGCAGTGGCTCAAAACGAAGGTTATCTTTATCCCCAAACCGGGGAGGAAAGGTTACACAGAGGTAGGGACTTCAGACCTATCAGCCTCACATCTTTCTTGTTAAAGACATTGGAAAGGCTGGTGGACCACTATTTGAAGGAGGGACCTTTGAAGCAGTATCCGCTTCATCAGGACCAACACTCCTACCGAACTGGTAGGTCAGTGGAGACTGCGCTGTTGTCGGTCGTAGACTTTATTAAGGGTAAGATCAACAACAAGGGGATATGTATTGGGGCTTTTCTTGATGTGGAGGGGGCTTTTAATAGTACCTCTAGACTGGCCATCAAGAGAGCAGATGTGGATCATGGGATTTCTGATGGAATTATAAATTGGATTATGAGTTCCTTGGAAAACCGGATAAGTACTGCATCCTGGATGGGGTGCACGATAAATGGGATGGTCTCGGAGGGCTGCCCGCAGGGTGGAGTGTTATCCCCTTTGCTGTGGAGCCTTGTCGTGGACGGCCTACTAAGGGCACTCAGTGGAATGGGTGTCAAGGTGGTAGGATATGCGGATGACATAGCTATCCTTGTTAGGGGACCATTTGAAGAGGTCCTCAAAGACCTGCTTCAAGAGGCATTCAAGGTAACAGAAGCATGGTGCAGGGAGAATGCACTATGCATTCAAGGAGAGAAATCTGTGGCACTCATCTTCACTAGGCGATATAAAACTAAATCGGTGGAGATGATGGAAGTTGGTAATACCAAAATAAGCTACGTTGAGAACGCTAAATATCTGGGAGTTATTCTGGATAGGAAGCTACTCTGGCGTGAGCATTTGGAGGATAAGTGCAAAAAAGCCATAGCTACGTTCTGGCAATGCAGAGGAGCAATAGCCACGAGATGGGTTTGGGTCCACGTCAGTTTAACTGGATTTATTCCGCCATTGTGGTGCCGAGGTTGGTCTTTGCACCTATCGTCTGGTGGGGCAGGGCACAGAAAGAAACAAGTAAAAGAATGCTGGACCGCGCGCAGGGGCTCTTCCTTTGAGGCATAACAGCTACAAGGAGAAGCACACCATGTGCGGCCATGAGGGTTATGTTGGGTTTTCCATCCTTGAGTCTTCAAATTAGGATGGAGGCAATGAAAACTGCATACCGGCTAAGCTGTACCGGGCAGTGGAAGACAAGTAGCAAACTTCATAAACAGCTATTTGGGGATTCACTGAAGGAACTCTGGATAGAACCTCAGGATAAGATACTGTCTCTTAAGAGGGAAAAAGGAAACTACAAAATCCTTATTCCTGCAAGAGAGGCATGGGCGGAGTATAGACCCATACATGGTGAAATCTGGTTCACCGATGGGTCCAAGATGAAGGAAGGAGTGGGAGCAGGATTTAGTGGACCTAGACACCAAGACAGATTTTGTCATCGCCTGGAGGACTACAACTCTGTCTTCCAGGGGGAGGTGCTTGCGATCAAACTATGTGCTGATGAAATAATAGGGTCTGGCAGGAGGGGCAAGACCATCTGGATTTGCTCGGACAGTTAGGCAGCTCTGAAGTCTTTAGGTAAGGCTAGTACCAGCTCTAGGTTGGTGGCTGAGACTATGGCTTCTCTAGCAGAGCTGAGTAAGTATAGTTCACTCAACCTAACCTGGATTCCAGGACATTCTGGCTGGATAGGGAATGAGAGAGCTGACGCCTTAGCAAAACAAGGGGGTATAACCCAAGGACCGTTGCTGAGGGCATGCCGCCTCAGGAGGGGCGCAAGAGGATCACGGCACATATAGACAGGTTGTGCAGGATAGAATGGAATGTAACCTTGGGGTGTAACAAATCCAAGGTACTGTGGGGTTACTCAGGAGATTTGTGGGGCAAAGAACTACTCTCCTTAAGTAGACATCAACTCAGAGCTACTGTAGAGCTGGTTACAGGCCATGGGAATCTGAGGGGGTTCCAATACAAAATTGGAAAATCTAGGTCCCCTGTGTGCAAGAGATGCGACGAGGACCAAGAGGAAAGCCCAATCCATGTACTCTGTGAGTGTCCTGCTTTGGGAGCTACAAGGAGAAAGTGGTTTGGCTGGCAGGTATGTACACCAGAGGATATCGGAAGATCTAGCATCAGGTGGGTACTTGATTTCTGCAAAGAGGAAGGTATCCACTAAGCTAGTCCTGTGGTAGGGATGGGAAGAGAGTACAAAGGCTACAGCTAAGTGCTCTACACCGATAAGATCCCTCCGAGTTTTAGTAATAATAATAAATATTTATAATACATAAATATTGATGAACTTTGTTGTCCATAAAAACTTCAAAATGTTAAATTTATAATTTTACTTTGTAAGTTCTACAATTTGTAATTTACCAAGATCAAAGGTAAATATTTAGGCTACATTACCATTTATATTTACCATAACCTAGAAATCCTACACATCAACAAAAAAGGACCACATCTCAACACACTAGAACAATATGAAATTTACAGACACACAAAAACACAAAGTACAAACATATTAAACGAACAAACACAATACAAATCACACATACTCTTCGATACAATCGAAAACCTACCTTTAAAACCGTCACCGCTTGACCCAACATCTCCAAGCAGAAGACACTGATGAAGATCGGCACATAGCGATCGAAAACGTTCTGTCTCAGTAAGTTTTAACAAATTTACTAAATTCAAAGTTCGGATAGTCATAAACTATTGTTTAAGTGATTAATAAGATTCACCGAACGTAATGGACTATAAAATTCAAGAAATATTTACACTTATCACTACATTTTCCTGATACACGATATATACTCTTGTATATTATTTATCTATTAAATATCATTTTAAAAATTTAAATACTAAATTTAGTATCTTATCTTTAGTTTAGGAATGGAAAATTTTAAGAGTTACTGTTTGACAAATTGAAGTGTGACTAAATTTATTTGTGTCTTCTCGTTTTTTGAAGAACTGTAAGCTGTTTCTCTGAACTGTTCCGAAATAGGATCATTGTCAGAAGAACGGTCTGTTCCGACCTCACATATCCCTATGGTTGGATTTAAAACAGAATAGGATTATACGTATGCGAGATCAACCAGAGAGAGTCGGGATTACGGGCTTCTGAGCTAATAGGAGGCTCACATCTTGCTGCATGGGTGATTCTTGTTGCCAAGTCGTAGTTAAACTTCCGTTCCTCGCTCAGTCTTAATGTAGCTGTGGTACAGTGAGTTACTAGTGGTGCAGCTTGCTTCGTTCTGCAGTTTCAGCTTTGCTTCCCTTCAACAGTCTTTTTCAAAACTCAGAATGTTTTTAAATACCTTCTATTACCTCACACTCTCCTTTTATATATATCTATATATATCTTTTACAAATTTTTAATCCTTAATAAAATACGTTTTTATTCTTCCAATCAAGTTCAAATACATTTTTTAAACCTATTTTTTCATGTTCTATTTTTAATAATAATAGAAAACCTTCAAATTATCTAGTTAAATACATTTGAATTTGTATGTAAAAATGTAATTATTTACATAAGTTAAAATTATTTTTATAAAGAAATACTTAAAAATATATGCCTACAGGAACAAAAGCAGCAATCTACGTACGAGTATAGGCCTGCAGTACTCGGCGAAAATGTGACGCGAAAAACTTTTCACTTTACCACTTTACTAGCAGCAAACCAAAGGTCGTACCAACATGAAATGAAAAGAATAATAAAATCTAACTAATTTACTCAAACATTTACGCTTACAAAAAGTTTTTAACCAACAAATATGAAAAATTGTCGCTTACTAACTTTTTTGTGTTTGTTAAAGTACAACTCTTATTAAATCTAATTTTTTAACGTTCTTTCAAACAAAATATTACCTTTATGGTTTAATATTCTAAATGAGGAAATCATGCTGCTTATACCTGCCAAGTTTCGAAATTTAATTCACACTCTAAATTTTTTAAACCTTGATTTAAGTGAAAGTTTTTATTAAGTTTTGTACGATGCACGGCGCGGAATTGGAGAAATTAGGATCTGACAAAACCGCATCCCCAACCTACCACAAACCCATTCCTAATCTACTTTAAATCAAAGTATAGTTAGAGATAGTTGCAGTAGGGGCCTACTATTCAACATATTATTTGGCAGTGAGAAATACCTCTGAAGTAATGCAAGATTAATAACGATATATCGAACAAGTTACTGCACGAGGATTGGGGTAGGTATTATTTTGTGAAAGTGCATGGGAATAAAATTATTTGCAACGATGGTATAATAATGAGAGAGTTCACCATTAAACGACATTATGAAACAAAATATACACTAATCAAAGACCCTCGAGATTTTGACAAAATAATTGGAATAGACGCATTGTAAAAGCAAATGGATTGTAATTATACCGCTAAAAAGTAATTTTTGCTGCAGTGAAATAATGGAACATACAAATACGTCTTTAGCAGTACAATACGGATCTCAAAAAGCAAAAATGCGTCTCCAACGCCTTCACCACGAAGTCACAATTTTCAATTACGGGTGGAATAAGTTTTCTGATAGAACTTTGAAAGAAATGATTTAGGTAGAGGTGGTGTAGCTTTTTAAAACACCGAAGCCGTATCGATATGCTTCTTTAGACTTAACTCCCTTACAAGCATTAATCAATCGAGGTGTGCCGTTCAAAAAATCGTCCGTTGCAAGCACTTTCTACAAAATAACGACCTGCAAAATTATAAAAACCATTATTAAGCAAATTATAAAATTATTAGCAGTTACAAAACCAATTTACAAGGGCCTTTTTTTACTGGTAGGTAATTTTACCGCACATTAATTTTGATTGTAGTTTAAAATGTGTAACAACGGGTTACTATGTCCGAGTATTACTATATGTAGCTATTATTACATAAGAAATGTATTGGTTTGTTATATACTCATTTAGCGGCAACTATATAGAAGAATTTGTCAATTTGCACCACACAATAACTACAAGGAGCAAACACAAAGCACTTAATACAAATCCCGTGCATTCATTCAGAATATTAAACCATAACAGTAATATATTATTTGAAAGAACGTTGAACAATTATGTTTAATAAGGGTTGCATTTTAAGTAACATAAAAAAGTTAGTAAGCGACAATTTTTCGTATTTGTTGGTTAGAAACATTTTGTAAGCGTAAAAGTTTGAAATAATTTGTTACATTTTAATACTCTTTTCATTTCATGGTTGTAGGACTTCTCGTTTACTGCTAGTGAAATCGTAAAGTAAAATGTTTTTAAACGCTGCGTCTCACATTTCGCCGAGTACGGCCAGGCCTATACTCGTATGTAGATCGCGGCTTTTGTTCCTAAATGCATATATTTCCAAGTATCTCTTCAATAAAATAATTTTAACTTAAGTAAATAATTACCTTTTTACATACAAAATAAAACGTATTTAACTAGATACTGATTTTGAAATTTCTCTAGTAAAATTATTTATTTTTTAAATGTCTTAAGATGTTGAAGATTTATTTGTACAATAGCAAAATTATATTACAAGCCCTTTTACTTTCTGACATATATTAAAATAGAGAAAAATTATTGTAATAGTAAAATAATAGTGTGAAAAATAGAAATTTCGAGGTCCAACAACAAAAACTCCTGGTCAGATTTTGCTGAAATTGGGAATATTTAGGCTATGTCCATTCTGTTTAGAAATGTAAAAGTGATTTTGAAATATTACAAAATAGAACAAATAATCGATAGTTAAACGAAAAACTATAAAAACTAAAACTAAACTTACAAAAATAATAATAATAATGACTCGCGTTGAAAATATTCTGTACGTTTATGTGGACCTGGTTTCTTATAGACGTTGAGTGATTGTTTAAATTTTAAAGTTCTCTTTCAAACCAAAATAATATTAAAAATATAGCGTTTTAGTATTAATGTGAGATAGTTTGTGTCAGCTACCTGGTACCATTTATTTGTAATAACTCACCATGTTTTATAATTTTGTGATAGGAATATTTCATGAAAAAAATTACTACTGACACTCGGGGTTTGATTTGACGTTCGGGACTTCAGTGTACTGGGTCGAAAAGTGGAAGGGGCCGCCATCTTGGCTGGGGAGTCCTGGTTCACTGGGTCTTTGGTCATGACATCTCTATTTGTATTAAGTGCTCTGTGGGTGCAAATGATCAGTTCTGTAGGATTTACGCGTTGGTGACCTTATTAAAACTGTACGTGTTTAAACGATTCTTGACGTTAAGCACAGATACCTGTATCAGAATCAGAATATTTTATATAAATTCCTGTTAACCTATTGACTGAAGTTACCTCTGAAATCGATTTATCACAATATCAATCCTAAACAAACTTTCACTTGAATATAAATGTTGAAGGGGTTATTTTTTGCTTTAAGGTAATAAATACACTATTTCTAGCTTATTACTGCCTGGGTGAAAATGATGGGGATACAGTGATGAAAATATTATTCACCTTATCAACAAACAATATACACCTAATAATCCATTATAAATTTAAATTACAGTTAATATATTATTGATTATAGTTGGTTATTGCTATTAATATACAGTAAAATGTTATTAATAACATCAGTTTTAAAGGTGGAAGTTCAGTTTTAATTTAACTTATGTTAAGAGACTGAAATAAAAATGTCATTATGAAAAATTACAAAACGCCTACATAAAATTACTAAATTGACAAATTGGCATGAATTTAAATCAGCACAGATCATCTAAGTGCAAAAAATTCTTTGAGAAATTATTCAAGAAGGTTACATTGCAAAATGTTAAAAAATGGCAAATAACAAACTGTTAATGATATTTCATACTAATAACAACTATAACATTTCAAAGCAAAAAAGAGAACAATTTATGTGTGAATACCGCAGGCAATTTGAATTTGAAATTAGGTCAGTTTATGTGTATCAAAACCCAAAACCATAATAAAGGCGAAAAATAAAAATCGGCTATAGATTTTTAGATAAAATAAAACAGCTATTTTTTTTTATTGCTGCAAAGAAAAATTATCTTTTATCGAAAACCTGGTTTTTTACAATACGCCTGAACATTATTTAAGGCAGATGCTCTCTCATAATTCATGTGATTAAAACAAGTCATTTTCTTATTGTAAAATAAGTACATATATTAAAAACTTCCAAACCTTTAAAGCATTGTAAGTTAGAGGTGTTACAAAAGATTTTTAGATTTCATATAATGATGTAATAAAACTCACAGTATAAGGGGTAGGTTAAAAAAGTTCAATTAGTGTCGGTTGCAAAAAACAGACATAATTGTTTTATTCTTATTCAATATTAAGAACAAAAAAAGATTTAATAGAAAGGAAAAGAAAGGTACATCAAATTTGAGGCAAAGGTTTAATTTTCATTTATCCCATGTGGATAAGTATAATAAACTTTACTTTATAATTGTAAAGTAAAAGTGATTAATAAGTTTCACCGAATGTAATGGACTCCAAAGTCAAGAGAATAAAATAATCTCATAATACTAACTATATTCCAAGATGACCTTATTCCAGACAATAAAATGAAACCAGTAATAACATAAAAATGAGAAAACAATAAAATGAAACATTCTACATTTGAACTTAAATCAACAACATACTGGACTTAAAATTTAATTAAAATTAAAGAAAATTGTAGTGAGGCACAACACTTTTGATCACACTAATGGTTGTTGACTGAATCATTAGCAGCTTTAAAAGCAGATGTTGACCAATGTGGTCCAAAAATGCTTATGCCTTGTATTGGACTTGTACATTCAATATGCTTTTATTTTGTGTTTTGTTATGTTTGTAAATTTCATATTCCTCTAGTGTGTTGATATGTAGAGAATTTTCCAAGTTATTAGACTTTTTTTATTAACTTGGCAAAAAACCACTACTTATATATTTATTCAGCAGATGTGTTTTACACTAGGTCATTGCATTATTCAATGCTGTGAATCACTGACAAAACTGTTGCTCAGGTGAGTAGTATTTGTGTGAGTCTGTAGTGTATTTCTGTTCTGTGGTGTGTTATTGTTTAGAGTAGTTGTTAATTATGTGCTCAAATATAGTATTTGATTGTGAGTGTGTTTTGCCATTTATAATGTGTTGTGGATAGTATTTATGGTGTTTATAAATCTCATAGTGTATTAGTTTATTAGTGTACATATTTTATGAAATCATAGTTGAAAACAGTAACCATTTTCCCAATGTAGAATTTGCTAAAGCCAGTACAGCTTAGTTTGTACATACTTGGTTCTTAGGTAATTTTGTTTTTTTGTGTGCTGTATAGTATGTTTCACAGCAGTTCTCAATGGTCCCCTAAACACTGATAAAGATTACCTAGTGTGATCAAAAACTTGGATGCCTTAGTAAGTTTCATAAACTTATTTAATTATAAGATTGTTAAGTTGTTAGGTTATTAATTTTAAATATGAATGTAACACCAAATATCATGACAATAATGATAACAAGAAATACTCTGTTTAAAAATTATAATATTTACACTTTAATACAAAATTCAGTTAGTATTTAGAACTTTCCTTTATTTACATGAAAACTTTTTAAAAGTAAAGTTAAGTTTCAATAAAACATTAAAGTATTTGTTGTTGTTTAAACGTTTCAGAATAACTCCATTCTCAAAACCTTATATCTATTGATAGTTGTTATAATTTAATTTGTTATTCATATTTAAAACATTTTGCAAACATTTTTTTTAAAAAGAAAAATATTTCATCAGTTTCGTATTCAACTTGAAGTATTTTTTGAGGTTTGCATCTTTTATTTATATTGATGTTATGACACTACTTTAAGAATTTAAATAGTTGCCAAAATCCAATGACTTACTCATACTACTTAGCAGGTTCATTTCTCATTAGTTCAGTGGGTAGATTGTTCAACTCACAGTATTGAAGAATTTACTGGACTATTGTAGAACGCATCTTATTAGAAATGTTAGGGTTTTTTCTGGTTTTTTTCAAATATTTAAATTAAAAGGAGTATTTTTGTTGATAGGATTATTTCATTTAGGAGAATAGGAGTACCTTCCTAATACTGGCCTTTGGGGGGGAGGGAGAGGGTCAAGGCCGGGGAGTGTCTGAGGGGCCAGTTCTCTAGAAGCACTGTTTTTATAATTACAGGAATTTCTTTAAAAATATTTGTAGGAAGTAAAAAAATTAATTACAAATGTAAATGCAATAGAGAGTAGGTAAAAAAAGTTCCAAATTCATCATTTCCTCAGGGAAAGCTATTTTTTTATTGAAAACTAAAAACAACCTTTTATGTAAAAGTTTGGACTTTGATTTGTTTTTTTCTATAAAATTTGTTTGAGATCCAATATAACTTATTTTATATCAGAGTCTATTAGGTTTGCATCATAATCCAATGAGAGAAAAACTAGTACATTGCAAGATTTTGTTTTATTTGAAGTAGAAAAAGTTTTTAAAAAACTGTTTATTTCCATCTTGTTCTTTCAATAGTTATTTTAGATACAAGTGAATAAAAGTGTTCTGCCATGGAGTGAAGCGACACATGAGGGATGGCAATTATAAGAGCTGGAGAAACTTTTACAAACAAGTATCGAATGAAATTTTTCACAATGATGAGCGTAAGAGAAATTTCAAGAATACGAGGTGTGAGCAAGATAAGACTCTTATGCAAAGAGTTATGAAAACTTTACTTACTTTTTATTTAACATACAATAAAACCTCTCATATCCAGAACCTCTGATATCCAAACGTAATATGAAAAAATGTAGCCTAAGTGTCTTTATTCCATAAAGCTTGTTGTCATCGTGCCAGTCTCTGGCGTGCTCTTTGTTTTTCCCAACCTAATAAGTTGTGTTCAGTCTCCATATCATTCAGTTCACTAGTGTTCTACAGATTAGTGTATTACCCAACTTAATCAGTTGTGTTTGAGTGTCCGTATTGTTCAGCTACTGACCGACACTGAGGAAAACATTTACTGAGGTTCTCACTCCCGTAGACATAAAAAATTCCAAAAATATCTTTCTTTCTTTATTCTGTAGGTTTTGAAAGTCGATAAATATCCCTTAGAAAGCACAGACTTCTAGTCTTATCCATGAAATATCAGAAAATAAACGCTCTTGAAGCAAACAAAAATGACATTCATGATTAGTTGGGCAGGTCTTTATACCCGCTACTAATAAATGGTCGTGACTAGTTGATAGTGGGTAAACTCCAAATGGTTAAAGAACTTTACATAAAGGTATGTAACTAAATTCTATGTACAGTTCTATAGTGCTATTGAAATATAATTAAAATCTTCAATAAGAGTAACTAATTTACTTAAAAAATCATACATTTACTTCGTAGTACAAACGTAGATAGTCTCTCCCATATTCGGATCAAGCTGTCTGGATATGAGAGGTTTTACTGTACTTCCATCAAACAAGAAATATTTAACCTTATGAAAATGTGATAATTTATAACAAGAAATATTTAACCTTATGAAAATGTACTGATAATTTATGTATTTAAATTTCATTTTCTCAATAAACCTGAGCAGGGTTACTCCGTCAGAAAACCATTTTCATATGTGTATGCCAGAGTTTATAATGTATATGATTTGTTTTTACTCAAGTATGTAAATACATTTATATGCATACACAGTATAGATACAATTGAATATCCAAGTGATATTGCATAATTAACATCCTCTTCACCCACACCGAGCTTATGTGTAGCCTTGTAGATTATTATTTCTATAAGCAGTATACTATAATAAAACTGAAATCACAATTTTAAAAATATTACACACACACACACAGACATACTGATATAAGAGGTATAAACCAACCTTGAATCTTTTTTATTCTCTGTATCAATTCCAGACAAAGCATCTTCTACAACAGGAGAAGATGGTTGTTGTTCATCATCAATTTTTTGGATTTCACCATCTTGTTTTTTCCCCGTACTCCCGATCCAACTACTCATTTGATTTGTTAATCCTGAAAACATGTCTACAATCTTATTTAAATACTACCTAATATCTACAAATTGTAATATCTATTCACTGCACCCACTTCACTCGACTCGAACACTGTACATGACAAACGTCAAATTTATTATCAGCTGTTTACAACTTACTGTCTTAACCGTCGACTATTACGATACTAAAATTCAAGAGATACATTCGATCGAAGTAAGCAGCACCGTACTAATAAACGTCGTCTGATATAAGCAGCCTTGTACGCAGTCGCAGAGTAGTTTTATATAATAAGTATTTATTATTTAATTTGTTATAAAAATTGTGCTCATAATATACATGAAATATTATTTCTGGCTTTAAACATACTTGAAAGCTACCATAGAAATGTTTAAACAGTCTTTTTTTATAATTCTTTATATTTCTGTATGACATTTTATTGTGAATATTTTGTTTTGAATACAAATTTTAAATTGAAAAACATTATACTTTGAAATTACATCTAATTCTAAATGGTTAAAAATTATATATATTGAATATTATATATAGTGTAGAGAACTGTTTACAGAATGGCTCAGACCTTGATTAAAATGTTACCAACGTAAACAGTTATACCATAATTTGAAAGAAACTGACGTATGGTAAACAAAATGGGAAAAAAGAAAAATGTTGTATATCGACGAACCTAATTTAATTTTAACTTTAAAACTTTTATTTTCAGAAACATATTTTACAATACGTTTCTTACCATATAGCAAAGTTTTATAATTCGCTAATCCTTATAAATATGGTAGTATTCAAGCACAGTTGGCAATTATGATAGAAGGAAGATGCCGCCACATAGAGTACAAAACATCAAGAGCAAGAAGTGTTTGATGTTTATTTTGTCGTAAATGAATTATGATAATATTTTAATTCCAAAGTTAAGGGCCTATTGCAAATTTAAACTGTCTGTTTAAAATCGTTGCATATGTAGGGCATTCTGAATATAAACCGATACATAACAGGAGAAGTGTTTATTTGGAACTATTTCTTAAATAAAAGAAGAAACAAGTTAGGAAAAGGCGCATTCTCTCGAGGTTTTGTAGTTCATGAATGTGTATTGTAGTTCTGCCAGTGTTAACTTTAAAAGTATAATTTTGATTTTTATAAATTGTGCTGTGGACAAAGTTATATGGAGAGATAAATATGTATTCAGTTAAACGTATAATTACAAAAAAAAAATAATTTAAAACTCTAGAGGTTAAGAGGCTTATAGTGAGGATTATAATTATTTTGGTAGAAACCCTGCAAGGTTAGTTTTTATAGCTAGAGCTACAATATAATAACTAATTTTTGTTTAATAAATTAATTTTCTTGGATAACTAACGTATTTAAAGTAAACTTATTCAATCAAATCTCAAAATAATTAATGTAAGTTGACCTCAACATTTACAACTTGTATTGCCAAAGAGGGATAATTTCTAAATGCAAGTTAAGTAAAAATGTATAATGAGATTTATTGAAGCCATTTATTAAAAAAATGTCTAAATACTTGAAAATTAATAACAAGGCGCTTTAACATTTTGTTGTAGGAGTACTTACTTGATGGTAAATACTACTTTTCACTATTCATATGAATTTTTAAAATGGCATAGATATTATTGTGGTTTACACTTGAAAGAACATAAATTTTCTGCATAAGTCAAATTTTGCTGAAGATAATTGTAACTAAATTACAACCTAACCTAACAAATGGTCTGATGGAAAACGAACTATTAAGTCTTAACACAAGTCGTCATAAATTAACGTGATTGGTTATTATGCTCATTGCCTACCACCTGACAAAAGTGTATGAAAATGGGTAATTATATAGACTACTTCTATTTTTGTGAATTTGGTTTTCTTTTCTTGGTAATTATATTGACGTGCGACTACCGCTATTTTTGTTTTTACTTTTCCTATGTATTTTTACGTCCTAGACACGAATCCAACATTATTTTTTGTCGCTGGTGCCGATTTTTTAAAATATACTTAAAAAACATAACCTAAACTAACCTTTATTGACGTGTGACTACTGCTATTTTCGTGAAATGTTTTTACTTTTCTTATGTATTTTACGCCCTAGACATGAATCCAACATTTTTTTTGTCGCTGCTGACGTTTTTTTTTAAAATATACTTGAAACAACGGTAAAAATATAGTCTTAATGACATTGGTTCTAAAATTGTTTGTTTGTTTTTAAATTACTTATTTTAATGTGTAGAACACGATTATCAACTTTTTTCTGCAGAAAATACGGAAGGTTACTTTTTTTCACATTTTATATTTTAGGTTGTAATGGCATGTAGGTCTATAGCGTGAACCGGGCACGCAGTAGCTACAGTGCACTGCACTATGTCTAGATTTGTAATTTTATACGTTACTATATACCTACATTAAAATATACCTACAAAGTATCCAGTCAGGATAGATTTGGATGCAGAAAATTACAACCAAATCCATCCTTACTGGATACTTCATAGGTATATTTTAATGTAGGTAAATAGTAATGTTGTATATAATTATAACCAAATCTATCCTAACTGGATACTTCGTAGGTATATTTTAATGTAGGTATATAGTAATGTTGTATAAAATTATAACAAAATCTAGACGTTTAATAATAAAATAATAATGACGATACGACAAAAAATAATGTTGGATTCGTATCTAGGACGTAAAAGTACATGAGAAAAGAAAACAAAAAATCACGAAAATATCGGTAGTCGCACGTCAATAAAGGTTAGTTTAGGTTATGTTTTTTTAAGTATATTTTAAAAAAAACAGCATCAGCGGCAAAAAATGTTGGATTCGTGTCTAGGACGTAAAAATACATAAGAAAAGTAAAAGAATATGACGAAAATAGCGGTAGTCGCACGTCAATATAATTACTCTTTTCTTATGTATTTTTATATCCTGAACATGAATTTGACATTAGTTTTTGTTTCTGAGGTCTATTTAAGGCCAAATACTCTGAAGAAGAACACATTCATTATTTTCTATTTACCGTTGTAGTAATTGCACCACTTGGATTAAAATAGAAAATTATTCTAAAACACGTCCTTGGACGATATCCACAAGAATTTTTTAAAAATTTTGCACAAAGTTATATTTTATCAATTTAAAGTTGAGTATATAATTCAGTGCAGAGTAATAAGTTGTGCATCATTTATGGACAGATACAGTGATGTCATAACTGTAGTTGGTGTTTTAGGAATCTTAACTTTGTAAATATGCTGATTGCCCATCCCCGTCCTGAAGTTATATTGATAACTAATATTTTTGTTATTGCCAGAGCAGGTTAATTTTATATAGCAAATCTATAAAGTTATAACTAAATCTATCCTGACTGGACACTTTATAGGTATATTTTAATATAGGTATATAGTAATGTATAAAATTACATCCAAATCCATCCTAACTGGAGACTTTATAAGTATATTTACAACCGTATGCAATAACCATAAAAATTAAGCCAAAAGGTTATTTCTCAAATATTTACACTCGTAAGTTATGAATAGAGATAACGTGCCGTCACTGTATCATTCTGCGAATGTTTAACAACTTACTACTCCAAACTGAAATTTTTACCCAACTTTAAATTGATAAAAAATAACTTTTCGTGTAAAATTTTGAAAAAAATTCTGCGTATCGTCCTAGGACGTGTTTTCAAACAATTTTCTATTTTAATCTCAGATGGTCCCAAATTTTCACAATTACTGCAACGGTAAGTAGAAAATGATGAACATGTTCTTCTTCAGTGTATTTGGCTTTAAATAAACCTTAGCGATAAAAACTAATGTAAAATTCTTGTTCACAATGTAAAAATACATAAGAAAAGAAAAACAAATTCATGAAAATAGCGGTAGTCGCACGTTTATATAATTACTTAAAAAGTGTTCAAAAAGAGTCCTAAAGCAATATCCATAAGAATTTTTTTTTATTAGAAGGAAAGTAATTTTTTTATTGAATTTAAGTTATGGTACACCGTACTACGTGTATGTGTATTTAAATATACCTATTAAGTCTCATGTTAGCATAGATTTGGTTGTAATTTTATACAACATTACCTAATTAGACGTCTGCTTTTACGGAGCAATACCTTTTGACAGTAATAATAATATTTTTTGCCTTGTCCCTGGTTGGGTTGGACTTTCAGCCAACTCTGTTGGTCATTTAGCACTACCCAGGGTACATATACAGCTTACAGTATGCTGCGAACGTGACCAACTTTGTCCTTCGAAGAAGTTATGGAATACGGTTGTGAAGTCATTGCTATCTCTTTTAATCTAAGGAAATTAGAGATTGTCTAGAACAGTGCACTGCAAAAATTAACTGGTGGAGGAACATCGACACCAATACTGGAATGCGGAAGTTGCATGCGGAAGTGGAGCCACTGCAAAGCCGCAGGGAGAAGTCAGTACTTATGGTCGGGAAGAGGGCAAAGAGAATCGGCTACAGATATTAACCTGCAACATCATGACTCAGACAACAAACATCACCATTCATTCATGCAGAACAACTTAGAATTAAATACAATCTGGGGCAATCATCTAAATTCTCATCCTGTCACAGTTTTCCTATCATTACCTGAAGGAAAAGTGTCAGTTTTAAAACATACACATATAAGTCCTAAGGACCATTTCTTACTCGATCTGAAGATTTTACCCAGGACCTCTTACATAACTGATGTTAAATCATTGTTCCCTAGTATACCTATATTAGAAACTTTTAATTTTATAAGTACATTTAGGTAATCAATGTAGAACCACACAAAAGTGAAGGGATTTTCTAATTTATAGAGGTTTGCATGATCCAAAATTGTTTTCAATTAAATAACGAATCTTAACGTTGCTGAGCATATGAGTGAATTTGAAAAAGAATTAGAAAAAAATGTAACATATTTTTCTAGGGTTTGGTTATGATATGAAACAAATCTAGCATTGATAATTTTTTAAGTATTAACAGTAAACATCAATTTATTAATTTACTCATGAAGTAGAAACCAATAATAGTTAAGCTTTTTTTTAGATATTTTTTGTTAGAAATAACTCTAAAATTTAGTTTGAAATATATAGAAAACCAACCAACATTGATGGATTCATTTTAATAGATTCTAACCATAGTCATACCCATAAATTAGCGACATTTAATAGTATGGTTGACAGATCTCTGAGGATACCCCTTTCACCATGGTGAAATAGGTTTGATCCTATCAATATAATATCAATATAATATAATATTATCAATATAATAATAAAAAATGTAAGTTTAGGAAATTGAGAATAGATTCCACCACCTTCCGACTCACAAAGATTTGTGGGAAGATAACCCAAAAAAATTTATAACCTCACCATTTGACAACATTATTACCAATGGCTTAGACAACATTTTCAAAAATTTCAATTAAAGAGTAGCCTTTGAAAATCATAATAGGTTAACCAATTTATTAGGAAATCCGAAGGATAAATTTCCGATTTTAGGTATGCCTGGAATCTATATCAATGCTTGTAAAATTTGAGACCAAATGTATATTGGTCAGAGGAGAGAGACTATAACTAGGTTTAAAGAACCTAGCTCATATTAAACATTAGAGGACTGATAAATCTAGTGTAGCTGAACATATCTTGCCTAGGGACTTTGTAATAGATATCAATAGTGTTACGGTAGGCAAAACGTCCTCTGACATTTTACTTAATAGTTATAAAAGGAAATTCATTGCTAAAAGTAAGGCTGAATTGTTGATGAGTTATTTATTAAGGCCCAATTTATTCTAGTTTATTCTCTTTGTTACCACCAAATAATTGAGATTTTTCTTTTATTTGTAATTATTGGTGGTATTGTCAATGTTATTTAAATTGCAAGTGATAATATATTTATTATTATGAATGATGTTACATTTTGGGTCATTTCATGTCAAATCAACCAACTAAAAAATAATTTTTGGAACTTAAGGTTTCAGAATGATCTGATTTTTTGTATGATTGTTCCTACCATCAAAACTAACAAAAATGCAAAATATCAGATTTTTCGACATATAGTTTTTTAATTATTAATTTTCAAAAATAGTAAAAAGTACGAAAATTGTCAGCGCTTTGGTTACTCTAAACTGCTCTATTTTCAAAACTACTAAACATACAAGATTGAAATTTTCACCATTTTATTCTGTTTTACAAGAGCTTTAATTTGATACCATACATGATCATGCTTAATTTGTACACCCTTCCAGTTGTAGTCGTTGGTTCTACTTTTTGAAGTAGTGTTTCACCTGGGACAATTAAAATGTCACAAGGCTTTGGGTAAACAAATGATGCTGCATGCCCTTTTGGATGTAGAAAACTCACTTCATATTCACAAGTTTCATTATTCTTTTTAAGAATACATGAAAGCCACCAGAATTGATCATAGGCAACAGTCACAAAGCCAGATTCGATGTATTGTAGATCTGTCGGTGTTATATACTCAAAGGCTGTGATAGTTTTAGTAAACTGGTAGGGGCTGTAGTAGTAATACTTCACATTGATGAGATTTTCTGAAATTGGGCTGTAGGAATGAAACTTTTGGGTTCTAACAATGGCTACTGAGTCATTGAATCATGCAGCAAGTTTCTTTCCCATATCTGCATATTCTTGTTGCAAGCAGTATACAAAATCAATTCTAGATATATTACCCATGGCAAAGTCATACAACTGCAGTGGTGTTAAAATTTAATTATCATAAGGACGCTGGAGACTAGCTTTGTCAGCAAGGCGTTTGATAGTGCCACCAAGGCCATCACAGGCACTTTTTCCATGGGATGTGGCAAAAACTGCCATTCTGCTTCGATTAAAAATCAGTTTTATGAAAGCAAAGGCTATCGAAATTTTTCTTGTTTTTATATTGTGCCGAACTACCATCGGAGAAGTATGTTATTTTATTGATTTCAAAAGGTATAGTTTCTTCCAGTATAGAAATAAACGTCTGGAATACATTAAATGTTACAGTATTGTGTTCGAAGCAGTGTGATAGAAAAACATAATCTAAATGTTTTAGTTTATTTTCCCAATTGTAGTAAACTATAAAAGGGTGTACAGTAGCCTGAGTTGATGTCCAATGAAATGACTGTACTTCGTCTTGGATAATAAATGAATAATTTTCTGCAAAGTCACAGTTAATGAATGAGATTTCAGTTTTAAGAGCATTTCTAGAAATTCATCAACAAAGTCTTCTACTTTTTTTGTTATAGACTCCATTGTACACCGATCGACTGTAATCCACTGTTTATATGTCACTTCATCGACAAGTTCATCTTCAAATTTATTTATTAAGGCATCATGCAATTATTCAACACCAGGGCACTCTTTACATTCACTCATGTAACACTCTTGTGAGGGTGGATTGCATATAATTTTAGAAAGGCAACTATGGTATGATTTTAACAGGGTACTATCTCCATCCCACCAGATGCTTGAAAGCCCTATACTGCTCATTATCAGTTTCACATTTTGATGTATTGTGCAGACACATACAGTATGTGTGCCACTTCCACCGACTAAAATACAGTTTTATGGCCTCAACTGACAAGACTTGGAAAATCCTAAACGATTAGTATACTGTATGATCTTTGGGGACGAGTATGATTGATCGATAAATTGATGAGTTTAGACAAAAGATATTTTATTAAAATATGATCCCATTGTCATCCCATTCTAAAATTTGGCATATATGTACTATAATAGTGTACAAATAACATTTATTTTTTCAGAAAAATAAAAAAATACGTTTTTGAAATTTTTCAAAATTTATTTTTAGAAAATTTTTGGAAAATGGTAAAATTTACCAACATGATCATGTATGGTATCAAATTAAAGCTCTTGTTAAACCGTATAAATTGGTGAAAATTTCAATCTTGTATGTTTAGTAGTTTTGAAAATAGAGCAGTTTACAGTAACCAAAGCGCTGACAATTTTCGTACTTTTTACTATTTTTGAAAATTAATAATTAAAAAACTATAAATCCGAAAAATCTGATATTTTGGCCGCTGAATGGTAGAGTGGGAGTGCTGCCATTGTGAGTAGTTATAAGGATTTAAGTTTTAGATCCTGGTATGTTTAACCTTCTGATGATGCTAACTGTGTTAGCGAAATGTATATCAAGGCAGTTTGAATATTTATAGCTAGGGTTATTGTTGTTTATCAATTATAATTATGCTACTGCGTTCCGTATAAATGTTTGAACAGTATTATATACTTGAATTTTATAGTCCATTACGTTCGGTGAATCTTATTAATCATTTAAACAATAGTTTATGAGTATCCGAAGTTTGAATTTAGTAAATTTGTTAAAACTTACTGAGACAGAACGTTTTCGATCGCTATGTGCCGATCTTCATCAGTGTCTTCTGCTCGGAGATGTTGGGTCAAGCAAAATTTAACGATACACAAAAACACAAAGTACAAACATATTAAACGAACAAATGCAATACAAATCACACATACTCTTCGATACTATCGAAAACCTACCTTTAAAACCGTCACCGCTTGACATAGAGATTGAAAACGTTCTGTCTCCGTAAGTTTTAACAAATTTACTAAATCCAAAGTTCGGATAGTCATAAACTATTGTTTAAGTGATTAGTATTATATACATAAGGGGTATTATGTTTCCAAATCCATCATTTTTAAAACTTTCATGTGATGTATATTTTCTGTGGTGCTTAAAATCACCTGTTTCTTATTTCGAACATATGATTATACTAACAAATTAGAAAAGATTAAAGATAAATAATATTTGGTCAAGTATTACAATCTACTTTAAATATTGGCATATAATAAAGCCTCATTTCATAATCTCATTCTTTTATGGTTTAATTGTTCGGTAATTACTGGATACATTTTTTGTTGCTTTATCAATAAAATCTAGATACATGATATTTTTGTTTTTTATGTTTTTGATCAAAGAGGACGGTTGTTTCTGGGGAAACAATGAGTCCCATTTTTGAACTCAGACCATAAATCAAGTGCTATTATAGGCAAGTGTAACATAACTAACATATGTTTAAATGTTTCTAGTTAAAAACTAATAGCCAACGTGAAGATAGAATCAAATATTATGAATGTAAATGTTGTAAAATAAAAATCATGTTTAAATTGCAAAAATACAAACAAATAAAATTTACAATTAAATTTACATTAGTTTATACTGAAGTAATTTTGTTTTACACTAAAGCTAGTTACAATACAATTAGCTACAAAGTATCCTATTAGAAAACAAAACAGGTTTTCAAATATAAGAATACCAGTTACTGAATTGAAGGAGTATCTATTAGGTTTTGATTGTATTTTCCGTTTTTTAACCACTGTATCTAGTAGCATCACTTATAATAACTTTTTTCTAAAAAAAATTTGTACATAACACATCTAAATATGAAAACAAATTTGCAGCAGTATATATTATGGAATTACCTGCAAAATTGATGGATAACAAATTGTTGCAGCTAAACTAGTTTCAATTTAATTTTAAGTGAAAGCAAAGAATATAAAATGTTTAATAGTTTGAATTTTAGGTATTTATTTTATTTTCAAACATAATTGATATTTGTGGAAACTACACTGTGCAGTGCAGAAAGTCATCAGGAACATGTAAAAAACAGCAAACATTTCTGCAAATGCCCCGACATTACAAATTAAAAAAAAAGTATAAATAATTTGCTTTTCCTTTGAAGAGTGTGGCACTAAGGCTTACGTAGGAACCATGTTGAATGAAAGTCCTCCTGTGAGTAGCCATATTACATTTTGTTGCAGTTGTATAAAATACTGAAAACTAGAACTGCATCTAACTATTTGATAGTTGATAGAGGCATGGCTAATGAGTTAGAGGAACAACCCATAAGAGAAGTATTTATGTTTTAAGTGCTGGCGGGCAAATGGTAAAAGCAGGAAGTATAGCATTATTGTTCTAGTCAATTAGGTCTTTTATTGTGAAGTTTAACCACAGTGGTTTTCTTATTTTATTGTTCAAAGTTTATTATTTTCTTTTAGTTTTGATTGGTGTGTATATAAATTTCCATTTTTGTACAATCCCAAATGTTTATCTCGGAGTTGAGATATTATATTTGTAATTGATGAACTTAGTAAACAAGAAGACAGTAACAGTGTGTTTGATTCCAATGTAGAGGTTTTTGATTGTATAAAAAATGAAGAAGATCCTATTGATTGCTTTTTTACCCAGAATTACATGGTAATGTCATTCAATGCCAGTATTGAATGAGAAACAAGCGGTAAAAAAAGTATTTTTCCATCTTATTGATGTCACAGTCCTCAGTGCACTCTGGATTTTCAATATTAAGAAAATCCAGTTTTTTTATATTAAAACTAAAAAGACAATCATCTATGAGGTTAAACTGTTTGTAGAAAATCATTTTACTGTTTGGAGAATGGAAGTACCAAGTATGTGTTGAACCTATGTTTAAAATTTTTTGTATGAAGAAAAAGATATTCAACTTAAAGAGAGGGAAACATAATTTTTTTTAGTGAAATTTTATACAAACAATATCAAAACTCATTGGAATTTTTATTTCTTAGTCCTAGATGATTTTTTCTTCTGTCAGCACAATTAATTTATCCTATGGTGATGAATTACATGCATACTCTTTAAAAAGTTAATAAGTTAACTTGTGCTGCTAAAAAGTTTATTTCTTTTTTTTATTAGAAAATCTAATCTAACTGGATACTTTGGAGCTATATTTTAATAAATCTTTATAGTATAATTCAAAGGCGGTAAACTATTACTGTCTATATCACACCTAAAACATTACAAACCTTGCACGGGAGTGATACTTTTCTTTCACAAATTGTAATTTTTGAATTTTATAGTCGATTACGTTCGGTGAATCTTAATTAATCACTTTAACATTAGTCTATGACTATTGGAACTTTAAATTTTGTAAATTTGTGAAAACTTACTGAGACAGAATGTTTTCGATCTCTATGTGCCGATCTTCATCAGTGTCTCCTGCTTGGAGATGTTGGATTAAGAGGTGATGGTTTTAAAGGCAGGTTTTCGATAGTATCAAAGAGTATGTGTGATTTCTACTGTGTTCGTTCATTTACTATGTTTGTACTTTGTGTTTTTGTATGTCTCTAAATTTCATATTGTTCTGGTGTGTTGAGATGTGGTCCTTTTTTGTTGATGAGTAAGATTTCTAGGTTATGGTAAAAGTCTGTGTATTTGTGTCCTGTTTCTTTTATGTGATTGTAAAATGCTGAGATGGTGTTTGGTAAAATGTTGTTGGTACCATGGATGTAACTTCTGTATACCAATTTTTGTAAAAGTCCTTATAGTAGTTTCCGAGAAAAAATTTACACACACACACTTAACCAACCAACACACACACACACACACACACACACACACACACACAGATATAGGAATTTTTAGATTAGGTAGGAGACCGACAGACTTACCTAGTGGCAATAGACCAAAACTGCAATATCTTGCAAATAAATAAATAGACACATATAAGAACTTATCACACTATAGAAATATTTCGATCACACAATGATCTTTATCAATCAAAAAAGAAAAGACTGAAGTGCACTTCAGTCTTTTCTTTTTCCTCTTCTTCTATTTCTTTTTCTCTTTCTTTTTCTTTTTTTTCTGTCTTTTTCTTTTTCTTTCTCTCCATTTTTTGATTGATAAAGATCATTGTGTGATCGAAATATTTCAATAGTGTGATAAGTTCTTTTATGTGTTTATTTATTTATTACCAAGAGATTGCAGATTTGGACTATTGCCACTAGGCAAGTCTGTCAGTCTCCTATCTAGTCAAAAAATTCCTAAATAAGCTTTAAGCTCTACTAGAACCATCACTTTTACTATATGTACTTAAACAAGAAACTTACTTCGTATTTATGCGAGTTAAATTTAGAAGATTTATGGTATTTTCATTGTCGAGCATCAACTGAAACTGGGTGTTGTAGTAGATTGCCAGATATGTGGAATTTCCGCTGTCACGAAGTATACCAGTTCTGTTCTATTTTTGGATTCACTGGACTGTGGGAACCTTTTTAGTTTGTCTTGGAGTTAATTTGGTCTATTAGGTTAAATAATTTATTAGATTTTTTAATTTTATTTGTATTTGTTCGTTTATGATATTTTTTTGTTTATAAATTTGTAGATGTTCCCAGATTGTCATTTTGAGGACTATTTGTACTTCTTTTTATTAGATGTATGTTTTCTAATGTGGGGAATGTATGTTTGATTTTAATGTCATGTGTAGCTAAGTTTGAGTTGTAAATGTTAGGTTTGACAAAATGTTTTCGATTGCTATGTGCCGATCTTCATCAATGTCTTCTGTGTCATCTTTATATCTGTCTTTTAATATCTTTTTTGTTTGGCTGATGTATAATTTGTTACAGTCTGGGTATTCGATTTTATATATATCGTCATTTAGTGTGGGCCATATTTTTTCCAGTTGGTTTATTTTATTAATTATGCTCCCTGTATTTATAAGCTATGTTGATATTATTATTTTTTAGTATTTTAGTTATTCCTTTTATGTTGTACCCTGTAAACGTGAATGTGGCCTATTTGTTTTTTGTGGTTTGTTTTTTGGTTGTTTTAATTTGTTTAGTATTTTTAATCTTAATTTATCTATAGTTTTTTTATTGTATCCATGTTTTTGGGGTTTTGATATATTATTTGTTTTTCTTTGTTTTTTTCTTCATTTTTTACTAGTGGGATGGTTAGAGTAGTTTGGTATTGTATTAATGGTTTGTATACGTTTCCTAAAAATTGAGTATCCAATGTTATTTGTATTTCTGGTTATTGTTAGGTCTAGATAATTATTTTATTGTTTATTTCTTCTTCCATGGTGAATTTTATATTAGGGTGTAAGTTGTTGATTTCATTTACGATGATATTATTATTTATTTCTTTATTTTTGGAGATGTATAATCCATCGTCAACATATCGTATCCAGTGTCCATTGGGGTCATGTAATTTTATAATTTGTGTGAATATTTCGTCAAGGTTTTGGAGGTAAATTTCTGATATTATACTTGAAAGGGGTGATCCCATTGCTAAGCCATCTATTTGATTATAAATCTTATTATTAAATGTGAAAAAGTTTTGGTTTAGTATGGTCTTTGGGCATTTTGTAATATGGTTAGTGTATTTGGGGTTGGATTTAAGATAACCTAATTTGAGTTTTATTATTTGGATAGTTTCGTTCATTGGTATATTAGAAAACATGTTTGTGATATCAAATGTTATAAATTTATTGTTTTTGTTTATGTTTATCGTTTTTAGTCTGAAGTTGCTTGATGTAATCATCTTGAATTGACTGATTAAACTAATTTTATAAATACTTAACTAAGTGAATACGTAGTTGCTTACTTGCTGACTCGTTTCAAAATATTTGTTCCTTTTATGAAGCTTCGTAAAAGGAACGAATGTTTTGAAACGCGTCAGCAAGTAAGCAACTACGTACTCACTTAGTTAAGTATTTTTAAAATTAGTTTTTAGTCTGTCGGTTAAATTAATTGTTTTTTTAAATGGTGCGTTTATTTTCAAGTTTAAGTTTGTGTTGTAGGTTATTGGCGATTACTTGTAATATTTTATGGGTGGGTGCATTTATAAAATTTTTTAGATGTCTTATGGGATTGTTGACTTTATGTATTTTGATGAGGGCGTTCAATTTAGGGGGATTCGGATTGTCTATTGTGTATATTGGTAAGAGTTTTTTTGGCTGAATAAATTGATATTGTTTTTTGCTAATTGTATGATTTTGTTTTGGCATTTGTTAGTGAAGCCTCTTTTTAATTCTATGCAACTGTTGGATTTTATAAATTCTTCTGTTTTTTTATTATATTCTGTTTTTGATATGATTACTGTAGTTTGCTTTAGCCCACTTTTGTTGCTATTATTGCATTATTGTATAGTTTTTGTTTATGTATGTTTTATTTTTGTTGTGATATTCTTTTGTGATTTTTTTGTTGATTTCGTGTGATGTGTTTGCAATGTTATTTTGGTTTTCATAATTTATAAGGTTTATTGCCAGTTCTGTTTCATTAATGAAATGAGGTTTTCTGTTGTGCAATATATTTTTGGTTTGAAGTTTGTTTTTGTCCTATTTTCAAGTATCTTTATTTTTTCTTTGGTGAAATTAGTTTTTGTAAGGTTTGTAAAGCTGGGGTGGAAATTATGTTTTGTTGTATTATTGTCTATGTTATTTTGTTTTTATATTAGTTTGTTAAGTTTTGATTATATTTTTTTGTTTTTTAATTGAAGCAAATTTCTTGCACTTTCCTTAAATTTTGATATATTTATATCATAACCAATGGCATTATAAAGTTTTTAACAACTTGTACAACAATATTGTGGGTTATGAAATTTTATTCTTAAATAATTAACTCTTAGTGCTTGTAGGATTTGAGGACGAGTTAAAATACCTTTTCGTTCAAAAGAAAGAAATTGGAATTGCTGAAATATGGTGATAGAATGCAGACCAACTGATATTACTCCTCAAAGAGACTAGATGTCCCAGAAACATTTCCCTCAAAACATTTAGTGATTTTCATTCTGTGTATACTGTTGAAACCCCAATCTGTGAATTCTTGCCCCTAATCCATATTCTTTGTCAGTCTCTTCTATTCTGAGTTATAAATAATTGGTGCAAGGTTGAAATTCATGTTGAAGTCTTCCTCATATCTCAATCAAGTACAGGCTAAATTGTCATATAGCACCTACTCTGTTAGTTTAGAAGAAGATTGTGTTCTTTTTTAAAAATTTTGAGGTTATTTTCAGTACAATAGTAAAAGTGTTGTTCCTTCAGAATCCCAAATGAGTTGAAAATATGCCTGATTGCTATTGAAAAAAGCTGAATTTTGATAAATCTGCAAATATTTGCTAACACACATTTAGGCTATAGTCTGCTGGGCTTAGTCCTTAAAGACCAGTTTTTATTTTGAAGGGATAGAAATTGAAATTGAATTGCAGAATCGACTGGAAACTGCATCTGAAATCCCCAGTGCAACACCATACATTATAACAGAAAGTCTTTGTGATTCTTCAACTATTGTTTTCACCGACATTTTCTGGTGTTCTGATGAATCTGCATTGGGCATGAGTTTTTATTCTTAGTTTATTACCAGTATCTTCCAATTGCACCAAATCCAGAGCTAAATTGTTTTTGTTAGGAATGACGTTGTTCGGAAGGTTAAACCATTTAAAAAAAAACTGTTGCAATTACTATGTTTCCATAATTTGCACCCTCAGAAAATCATGATTTGATAAGTTCAAAGCAGCTATGAAAGTAGTATTAGAGGTAGAACAAAGGCAAACTATGTGCCAGTGCCGGCTTTCTACCGCCTGAGTAGTTTCTGATAAATAGTGCATATTTGGTCTGCTGTGCTATGAACATAATAACAGAAACATAGTTAATCCAGTCTATCAAATATTACTAGAAGAGTACTAAATATTTGTTTGAATGATTATAACAGATGTGCTTGAAGTTGAATGTCAGTAGAAGCTCCAAAATATGAAGATCAGTGGCTGATACATGGATGAAACATCAGCTTTGTTGAATAACTTTATTATTTTCCAGTCATTCCCTTCATATTGTTAAAGTTACATTAAATTATCTAGTTATTCTAGATATGAAATTAACTCCAAACATTTCTAAAAAGTTTTGTCTTCAAAAATTAATTTTTACTACGATGATAGTGAAAGTTTTTTTTTTATCGAGAGTAAAATAAACCTCAAACTATATAATAATTCAACTACTAATTGAAATTACTATACTAATAATTTATCAAATCCCTCTGATATTGAAATGCGTTTATTTACAGTTCTGTATACATTAGTAAATTTTCACAAACACACACACACACATATATATGCATGAAATAAACTTACATGAGGATATATAAAATCATTTTACCATATGAGATTTGTTATTATTGTTAGTAAAAGTTTTACCAAGTTAGTAGGACTATTTCAGACATAAAACCCCTTGTATAAGTGATGTTCTATGCTCCTTATATCTTATCCCTACTTAAATTTATGTGTGTGTGTGTGTGTATGTGCACAGACGCTAACTCTAGCTGAAGTAAGATTTTATTATTTTTTTGACCATTCAATAGCAAACACATAATACTCTCATTAAATAAAAAACAAGCTGATACTTCTGTTAGATCATGAGATATCGTGAAAATTATGACAGCATCCTTGAAAAGAGACCAGCATTTCATCAATGCACATCCTTGGACCAGGAGAATAAACTAGTTGGGAGTTCTTAGCAAATATTTTTGAAACTGCAGCTGTAGGGTCCTCATTTTCCCTTTCCTCAAGATCAACAGGGTTGTCAAATAGCAATGCCAACAGTAAAAATAAAAATTATTTCTTGACATTGTTCAGCGAATTATGTCTCGGCCTGTTCTATCAGTAGAATAAAAACTATCAGTTGACTCGTTGCTAGATTTGAATAAACGAGTATATATCAGAAGTCCGATGAAATTTTTTAACTCTACCATGTCCATATCAGATAAATAAGATTACATGGACTTCTTATTAAATAAAATAAGAGGTTTTGAGAAATTACTCCTGATTGAAATAATCTTTTACCTATACTAGAAAAACTATATACAAAGTTTGGAATGAACAAAATAATAATGTTACTTAACACACGATACGTCTTAGAGACGGGAGAATTTGACGCTCTATACTTGAATGTTCTTGGAAAAGACAAGTTCCCTTGAAAAGACAAAAACAAACATGACCTTCACTACACAAACTATACCACTCAATTAAAAGGTAGACGGGTGGGAGACACGAAAAACACGTAGGAGAAAAATATACGGGTTTTTAAATTTGCGGTTATCTCTAAGACGTATGGTGTCAGTTAAGGGTTAAATAAAGTTTTTAACAAAAATTTGTTGCTAAAGTTTATCAGCGAAATGCTACGAATTTAATTAAAAGAATAGTAATGTATAGTTGTCAATAAGATGAAGTTTTAATGCAATAGAAATAAAAACTTGAGCAATTTTACTTATATCGCATGTGTTCAATGGGTGACTAAGAGTGAGGTTAAATTTTACTAATTTGCAAATGCATTACTGCAGAACAACTAGTTTGTCATATTTTTCTTTTGTATTTGATTTGAATGGTTTTGAATATAAAGTGCACAAACTTAAGACAAAACTTAATCTAAGTTACTAGTGAGATGCAGGTTTGCTATAGATCACGATGCTTGCTTAAGGTTAAGATGATAGTGGGTGAACCAAAATAAGTAACAAAAAGCATTGAGTTGTAGATGGTCCATAGAACTTGATGGAATAATTGAGAAACTACTGGGAATATCTAGAATGTTACTTGAGTGACATTCTGGTTATACTGTAAATGTCATATGATTAATTATTTTTGCAGGAACTGGGAAAATAAGCTGTGCTATGTTGTAAGTCCTTAGATTTCTGTATCTAACATATGTCTTAAAATTTATGTTGTTAAATTTATTTTTGTTTTTCATCAAATCTATCTTATCTGGTAATATTTGAAAACATGTAGGTCCATTCAGGTTTTTTTGTTTATTTAGAAATATGTTATTTTAAAATATCACAAACATGAAGTAAGTCATTTTAAGCATTGAGAAACATAAATATCAAAACAATTTGAACATAATTTTAATGTAGCACTATGCAACACTATAAACAAATGTTTCTTTATAAAATAGCATTATACTTAATCTCATTACTATAAAGGTACTAATTATCTGGTTAGAATAAATTTAGTTATATAAGGTAAATAATATCTTCACTAAATGTTACATTAATCTTCTCACTGGTTACAAAAACTATTTTTGAAACTTTTTTACAAATACAAAAATTATCACATAACAGTAAATGTTTACAACGTTTTTCTTATAACAATTCACATATGTTGATAAAATCTTATGTTTGAACTTGTTTTAGTTAAAATCCCTACAATTGGTCTAACTTTAATTAAAATCCATGGAGTTGCTGAGAATTGTATGGATCTAAGGAATGTGAAAAAAAAGGTGTAGATTAAAGTTATAACTATATGAAGCAACTGTGGCGTAATGTTTATTTTTAAATAAATAAAATTATAACTATATGAAGCAACTGTGGCGTAATGTTTATTTTTAAATAAATAAAATAAAATTATAACTATATGAAGCAACTGTGGCGTAATGTTTATTTTTAAATAAATAAAATTATAACTATATGAAGCAACTGTGGCGTAATGTTTATTTTAAAATAAATAAAAAGGTTTAGGTTCAAATAAAATGTTATTTGTGGTTTAAAGGTTTTATTTATTTAAAAAAAAAAAAAAAAGATTAAAGTTAGTTACTAAAATAGGATTTAGGCAATAGGTGTAGTGGACAATAGTCCTGTAAAGTGGGGTAGTTAGTAATATTGTCTTGGTAATCATAATACTACATATTAAGAAAATCAGAAGAATATCTTATTTAATGTTACTCTTAAAAATTATGTAAAATTTTTTATTTGTTTCAGATAAATTCTACATCCTCATAAAATCTGCCTCTGTATTATAAAATGAACTAACTTCTGCAGCCATGAATAACGTAAATGAAATTGATACTGTAAAACAAACAGAGGACACAGTTTGTGTAGAAAACTCTAATGCTTCGCAGCCAATGAACTTAAATTGTGTTTCGAGTGATTTGTCTGTTACAAATTGTGTAGTTAGTGAGAATATAATTAATGATAAAAGTTTTGTTGGAAATGAAAAACTAAAAAACATTTTAAATAAGGATATTCCTTTAGCTCCATCGTTACAAGAACAAGTTGATGAAGATGATGTTTTGGGCGGTGATGAAACGAGTAGCAAAGAGTTTGATGGAAATATTGATGAAGATGAGCTTTTAAAAGATACAGAAGGTGATAATAATATAAAACATACAACTGAAAATAGATCAACATTCCCTAAAATATTTAGTCCTGTTGAGAATAGTAAAACATTACAACGAGAAAAGTTGAATGGTGAAGACATAGAAAGAGGATCGGTTAGTAATGTTTCAGATTCCAATATTAATAACTGCTCTTCATTAAACGAAACTGAAAAACATCTTAATACATCTTCAGGTGAACAAAACACTGTCTCCAAAATAAACCTTAGTAGTCAAAACATAGATACCAGTTGTATTGAAAATGGTGATCCTTTAGAAGCTGGTCAGTCTATTACAGATGTTAGTGACAGTGATGGAATTAATAGAACTGAATTTCTTGAAATTGATCAAGAAGCAGTACAGACAGAAACAATTGAATTAAATGATGAAGATCCATTTGGTCAAACCAATGAAAGTAAAGATAAGAGTATTGAGATGAAAGATGTTGAAGATAATAATACTGATCAACAAGATAACAAAGAAAATAAGCCAAATGGTGAAAGCAAAGTTATTGAAACCCAAAAACCAGTAGACGATATCAAAGAAACTGATGTAAATAAACCTATACCATTATCTTTAGAGAATAGCAACGTATTTCAAAACATAAATAATGAAAAATCTGATAGTAAAAACGTTAGCAAAGAACCAATTTTAAATGAGAAATGTCCCAAAGCTAGTAAAAACAACAATTCTTCAGAAGATAGTGATAATGATGTATGCATTATTATTCCGGACAGTATGCAGGGTCCTGCAGCAAAAAAAGTACAAAGTGTAAAAAATGACATCAAGGTTAAAGTTTCTGAGAATAAAGTTATTCAGAGAACAGAGGAGAGTAACAAAGATAGACAGAAAAAAAAATCAGAAGAAACAAATAAAACAGCACTCAAAGATAAGGATTCAGTTGAAGTACAGACTCCAAGCAGACCTCAGAGAAAGGCAGCTAAGAAAGCAGAATCTCAAATTAAAGTATGTATAGGTTTATTTTTCATGCCTATTGTTTATTGTTTGTATTTATTTAGTTTTAGTTTAATTCTAGTTTTTATTTTAATTAGTTTTTTAAAAAAATATGTGTTAATAGTTTACTTGTAGGCATTTGTATTAAGTTTATAATTTGTTAGTTTAAGCTTACTTATTTTTTCTAAATGATAGGAAATATGTAGATATTTACGCAAATATGTAGAGATTCATAAAAACTGGTTTGTTAAATGGATGGACTAAAATTATTTATTTCATAGCCAAAAATGTTTTAATGTTGTGTGCTACTTTGGTTGTCCTGTAAAAATACAGCTGAAATTAAATTTCTGTCTAGGTTTGGTGAATCACACCATGAATTAGGGATGGTTGATCCAGTGACTTTAACGGATCGGTGACTTTATTGATAAAGACCTTGGATCAGTAACTTTTGCCGGAGACTTTAGTACCAGTGTCAAGGGATACTGAAACAGCTTGGTTTGTGCCAATAACAGGCAGGCATACCAATGATTTCACACCTTGGTTTATCTTTGGGTCATTTTAATTAAAAATAAACTTTTACAAATTTAAGAACAAACTACCGAGTGCGAAATTTTGTCTAGTGTACACAACAATGTCACTGTCATGAGTCCTGTCACAAATCGTCCACTCACATGACTTAAAAAAGTAGAACCAGTGACAGGAACAAATCAACCAATGACACCCGTGGTAAAATATCAGTAACTTTTTCGTCAGCGATGGTAACATTTTTTTGGCCAATCACAACAGAGACAACCTCTTCTCTCCTTCAGTCAACAACACTGCACGATGATCGGCTCCATGAGCCGAGCAGTAAGAGAAGAACTGAGAGAAGATGTAGAGCTTTAGAAATATTAACATTACTCTTGATAGTTTTTCCATTAAAAAATAGAACCAATCGTTTGGTAATGTATCTACGTTCTCTGTGTTTTATTATTTCTCAATAATTGCAATGCAACAGTAACTGCAATTCCCATATATATCATTCAGTTATGTCAGTTTACTCAATCACCTACATGAAATTAAGCTTCATCTGTAAAGATATAATGTTTTAAAGAGCTTTACTATGTTACTTATTAAC
Source organism: Prosapia bicincta (assembly GCA_036971475.1). Classification (NCBI taxonomy): domain Eukaryota; kingdom Metazoa; phylum Arthropoda; class Insecta; order Hemiptera; family Cercopidae; genus Prosapia; species Prosapia bicincta. The sequence goes on along the minus strand of JBAIZL010000001.1, from coordinate 355,672,731 downwards.
CATATCATTGGCAAACTGATAACTGGTTGATATGTAGATTTAATTTCATGTCTAAGTTATGTTTTGTAATTGGGAAGACGTATTTACTTGTGTAAATATTTTGAATTGTCTCAGAAATTCTGAGTTGCAAAGTCTGCTTAGCAATTGAACTTTGGGGTTCTTACACAAATTTGACAATAGGTGGTCAGCCGCTTCGTTATTTGTTACTTTTTCACATCAACTCTTTGTTTCTTTAAACTGCTCATACCACTCTCTAATGTTGTTAGCATGCTGGATTATTGTCATAAATATTTCGGAAAGTTTACTGAATTTAACTCCACTAACAATGACACTACTTTTTGCTGGACTGTTGGTTTTGCATATTAGCTCAAGGGCCATGGCCAGAGTATAGTCTTATCTAAAAAAAATACTGGATGATATACTTAGTAGCTGCAGGTTGAATTATTAGTTTACATTGTTTACAGAGATAATAAAAAATTATGACATTGTTTATTGATGAGTATATATATTGTAATATTTTCTTTTTTTATAACATAAATTTTTTTGTAACACAAAACATATAACTCATTAATAATTTAAATTCTTTATTACAACTTTTTATTCACACAATAAACAGAACAAACAAAAATAAAACTTAACAAGTTTTAACACAATATGCTAAACTCAATTCCTTCAATTTTAGTTACAAAATTTTATACCCTAGGCTATTTTCTAAGATCTCTTAATATCTCGGGGCTTATATGAATGGGCTATATCTTTTAACTCTTTGGTTAGTTAAATAAATTTTGATAAACAAGATTAAATTTAGAAAATAGTTTTAATAAATAGCTTCCTGATGAGTAAACTTAAATTTGGAATAAGCAAAAAGGTCCCTAAACTGTTTTAACTGGATTATGTTTCTTATTTCTAGCTATTAATTAATTACAAGATATTCTAATAATGTACAATTTTAAACTTCCTTATAATCTAAAAGTCCACTAAAGGTTATTTGTATAGCGCTATTTACTTAACTTATAAATTCTCGGAAATCTGCTGTTTGTTCCCACGTAGGATTCAGTTCTCTTTAAATTTTATATTTAACACACTTAAATTCTTTTTAGTTACTTCAAATTAAATTAACTCTGTATTATAGCTTTAAATTCACTTATCCTTGTTTTAATTTGGCCAATTTTCTTCACAAATCTGTATAATTTTGACGAAATTCTTCAAATGGAATTTTGACTTCTAAGAAAGGTCTGCTTCTTTCGGCAACCCACGCTATAACTAAACTAACGCGTCCTTTCTTTTAAAAATGTTTAAAATATGGCGGCTATTCCTTTTCCAATTCATATTAATTATACATAAACCTTGGCTTTCATATAACGAAGTTCCATTTCTTCCCACTAGAGTCGACTGTAACTGACCTACTTCTTTGCTTTACATCTGCTAAAGCGCCAACACAATGGTTTTTTTTTTTTTGTTAACATACTGTTTCAACTTTCCTATCCTTAACAAACCTTCCAGTGTTTATTTAAATACTATTATTTTTGTGTGTGCAGTGTCTTTACGTTTTACTTTTGTAATAATTCCGAAATGTGTGTTTTGAGTTGGATTTATACAAACATAACCTTTCATTTCATTGTTTACAATCGCGATTTTCACCTTCTATCTCTCAAGTAATTACTTATGCCCTGTGTTACTTAAGTTTACAATTTTGCTTACATATAATTATTATTATTAGATTATCTTGTTTTAATCTTATTTGTTAGGTTATTTGATACAACAAATTTCCTAATGCAACAGTTCAAATATCTTGTTTACGTTTTACAATCTTTTCTAGGCTTTTACCTAAAATGAGTTTCAATTTAATCTAACCAATTTCTTATTTGCTATTTTCAAAATGTTACAATATATATATATATATATATATATATATATATATATATATATATATATATATATATATATATATATATATATATATATAGATTTTTTGGACTAGGAGACTGACAGACTTACCTTGGTAAGAGTCCACTCTGTAGTCTTGAAATAGAAACACATAAAAGCACTTTAACAATGATATATTTCAACCACACAGTGGTCTTTGTCAATCGAAGAGAAAACACAAAAAGAAATAAAATAATTATAAATTGTAATCACAGATTGTGTAGAGTAGAAATCAGATGTCACAGATGCACAGATTAAAGATATATATATTGTTTCCATGAGTATATGAGTGATTATAGTTTCTAGTAAGTTTCTAGAGTTTATAGTAAACTATAATTACTCATATGCTCATGGAAACAATATATATATCTTTAATCTGTGACATCTGATTTCTACTCTACACAATCTGTGATTACAATTTATAATTATTCTATTTCTTTTTGTGTTTTCTCTTCGATTGACAAAGACCACTGTGTGGTTGAAATATATCATTGTTTAAGTGATTTTATGTGTTTCTATTTCAAGACTACAGAGTGGACTCTTACCAAGGTAAGTCTGTCAGTCTCCTAGTCCAAAAAATCTAAATAATCTTTACCAACCAAAACTAACCTAAAAATATATATATATACATACACGCGCACACACACACACACACACACACACACACACACCACACACCAAGTCATGCCAAACTACTAAACCATGCCATTAGATTAAATAGGAGTAGCGGGTTAGCTTTGTAAATGAAACGACTGTTTCAAAACACCAAGTAAGTTTATGATTTTCCCTTAGTTACTCAAATAATTACCTACAACAGATAGTGGTGATAACATAATAGTAGTTTACTATCAGTTTAGTTAGATACTGACAGTAATATTAAGAGATATCACTCATTCAAGTATTCAAGTTAAGATTTTAATTTTGTTAGGGACAATACTGTTTTTGATATTAATATTTCTCCGAGGGATGGGGAAATTGTTGTAGACAGCGAAAAGAATTTGGAAAGTGGAAACCAAGTTGAAAGCCTAGGCTTTCCTGATATTTGTCATGGTTCTGAAAAAATACTACTGATTTATCTGCTATTTATTTATCAGTCAATCTATCCAAAATAGATACGTGTTTTTCTACCACAACTAGAGCTGAAAATATTTATGTAATACAGTTCAAATCCCATTATAACGAAATCTTCGGGACTGTGAAAAACATTTTGTTAAACTGAAATTTTGTTTTACGAAATGTAAGTTAAATGTTACAATACAATTCTATGAAGCATAAAATAATTTCATTCTTCCCTTATTAAATTTATAGAAGTTAATATTGTTGATGTAGAGGGCTTGAAAATAAACTAAATTAACATCACTTTTTAATTTAGTTTTGTGAAGGAGTAACTTTGATACGGTTGACACTATCTCTTACCAACCATTTAGAAGTTGTAATCATGCCCCAGGCATTTTTAACCCTTCCTAGATGATAAGCAGTATATTCTGCCAATCGTAAATCTCACTTCACATTGCTAAGCAATATATTTACTTATAAAAAAGTATTATATCAAGTAAAGTTAAGAAAAACGTCAATAGAATACGTTGGAATGTTTCTTTATTTGAGATTCATGTTATTAGTTGCATAACTCATTTCAGTGGGTTATATGGTCATTCAATAGGAAACCTCAAGGCATCAATCAAGCAGATATTATATTTGCTTGCTGACGCGGCAGCACGAGGTTGAAGCTTTTTTGCTTACTTATCTACTACGTATTTATTTCATATTATGTATAGTTAAACAATTTTTTTTCTATATAAGTATTGATTCCAATAACTTATTTTCATTGTGAATACTCCTATAAATAATAAATATTTCTAACCTGTTTCAAATGGGGTCCATAGGTACCCCCCCCCCCCAAAATAGAGAACATTTAGAAACTTGTTGATTTGAGCCAGTATCTAAAAACTTACATTGTAAGGTATATGAACACAAATCGGTGGCTTTTAGACTTATAGCTATGCAAAATTTAAATTTTTGTAATTTTTTGAATTTTGTAAAGTTGTACTCCAAAAATAAGCCTGATTTTATTTCTATGAGAAACACAAGGTTAAACACCAACCTTAGTCTAAAATAATTCCTAAAATTTCATTTTGACTTGTAAGATTAAAATAAAGTTAATATTTTTCTTTAAATTTACGTTTTTGAAATTACGATCAAGTGCTAATTATCAGACCATAAATAATATTTTATTTTTAAAGAATTAAGTCATTTTAAATATTCATTTCTTTAAATACGAATATTTTTATTATTATTTTTAATGAATAGTTATTTTTTTTTACTAATATTGATTACAAACAATTAATTAAATTATGCTTTAATTTTTAATAAATTATTTTAATAATTACCTAATTTAATTAAGTAATTAATATGCAATGACTTTTAATGCTATATAATACTAATAGGTATAAAGTTTTTATTCAATACAGTTCTATGGCCACTGAGTTAAAATTAATTTGTACCTGCCAGGGCCCTCAGAATATGAATTATTCAATCGACATTGGGTGTAATTAGTATATATTATACTAAATGTAGTTATAGTTTCAATAATTCTAATTATGCTAAAGCATGACTAATGTTAAATTTTTTTTTGTTTGCTTTCAAACATTGAACTAATTCTTGTTAATGGATTTATCATGGTTAATGGTTAACATAGCTAATGGAATAATATTAGAATAATTATTCTTGTTTTATGTGAGTTAAATTTGTAAGCTGATTTTGAGGACAAATTCACTTGAGAATTCAACCATATTAATATAGTTTATAGATTTTTTTGGCTAAGGATAGGTACTTTACTAAAAATGAAGTTTTCTCAAATTCTTTTTTGTTAAAATTCTATTTTATCATAGTCTACAAAATGCCAAATATGTAAACGTTTCTAGAATCATAAAATTAATAAAAAAACATTTGTCTTATTCCAATGTACTCTTTTCATTATTTTACAAACTGCACCCAATTTATATCTTAGAGGATTGAACTAATTTGAAATGTCTCTGCTAAGAAATGTGAGTAAGTCTGAAGCTATTGGTTAAGTATTTTTTTAAGTATTTAGCTATTTGTATTTGGTCATATAAAGAGTGAATTAAAATGTATTTTTTTTTTTTAAATGGACACATGGTTTTCATGTGTACTTCCCAGATATATCATTATCTAAATTATCCATTAAGTTTCTTTTATAAGTTAAGTGGTGCAGTTTTTATGGCATATTTTTAAATGTGGTTAAATAGTTTATGATTTCTTTTGTATTTTTACATTCACTATGTTTATTTTTTGTGTCGTAATGTAATTGTATATTTTATATTACTACTGCACCGAGTTTAATAAGAAGGATCCATTTTTGTGGGAGTGGGGTTTTTATGAATTTTAGTTCATGTTTGTATAACAAGGCTGTTTCAACTATATGATTAAGAAAAGATTAGTCAATGTAGTTTTTAGTTGAGTATGTATTGCAGAAGACATTATTTAAAATTTATGTAGTTTACTTTATTCAAAATAGTAAAGGGTAATCCATAAAAAATTTTAATATTTTTGTTTTAATAGCAGGTATTGCTTGACACTGATGATGGTGTATTAGATGATGAGGATGATGCTGACGATGATGATGTCAATTTAGAAGAAATTCAATATGATGTAGATGATGACGATCTAGAAGTAGATGAAGATGCAGATATTCGAGAATGCACTCAGTGTTGTAAAGTATGAGAATTTTTACAATTTTAGAATAAATGATAAAGATGATTTTAAAAGTTCTAAAGAATTGGGTATTTTAAACAATTCTGTTTCTTTTTAGGGTCTTGTTTTACAAATTATTGGTTTTGGTATGGGTTCTCCTAAGTTTGGCCATTTTGTAAAGCAAACAAGTATATGTGATGCAGTTATGAAAGGTTTCAGTGTTTTTTATGTTACACTTTTTTGTATTAATTTGGCCAAAAAAACCACTATTTACTGATTTATTCAGCAGACACGTTTTGCATTAGGTCAGTGCATTATTCAATGCTGTAAATTACTGACAAGACTGTTGCATAGGTGTTTTGTGTTGGTGTGAGTGGACTTGTCTTGTCAGAAATTCACAGCATTGAATAATCCGTTGACCTAGTGCAAAAAGCTTCTTCTGGATAAATTAGTAAGTAGTGGTTTTTTTGCCAAGTTAATACGAAAAAGTGTAATTTGTACAAAAAACCTCAAGATGTACAACACAAAAACTACAAGTTTTCTATTAATTTTAATCTTCATCACAATCATGCCTATGACATGTTCTATTATACTAGAGACTCTTCTATTTTTCAAAGTGTATGTGTGGCTTTCGAGAAATATTCTTTTGGTCCTAACAAATCTTTTTCTAATTTTCAATCATATTTTATAAAATCTTTATTTAAATGTATTACTTGCTTCCACAAGCTTCTTACACTTTTTAACTATTTTTTTACGCAACTTGAATGCATAAGGAGTTGTTTGTTAAATGGACATTTTTATAAAACTTTTTATTAATTTTGTTTATTTCAAACTGTTTTAGATAAAACCGTGTACAATTAATGTGATAACATATGGGAAAACAAATTATTTCTGTGGCGAAAATTGTTTTAAATTATTTCGTCGAGGAGGAAGTGTAGTTAAAGACCACCCACCTTTGGAAGAAGTTTCAGATATCTCAATTCCTATCCAAGTACTTGATGATGATGATGATGATGATGAATCACCTGTACTTGAACCAGAATCAGAAGTTGTACACGATTTAGACAATGATGAACCTTTGCCTAACAGGACAGTCTCTGCAGAAGAATTTACCAGAAAATGTTCTCAATGTAGTAGTAAAATTATTTCATGGGATGATAAAACTTTATCATGGGAAACTATGGACTTCTGCAATGAAGATTGTTTAGGTAGGTTTTATAAAACTTAATACATCATATCAAAATTTTATTTTCTTAAAAACCTAAATAATTTAACGTTAGTTTTACATTCTTTAAAAAAAACATGTGCACTATTTGTACATGCCGCCCATACTTCACAGCGCATTGCCCTTGGTTCACCTGGGAGGTGAGAGTAGCATTGTGAGGACTTAATTCCCAACTACCCCAGTCAGAGCAGTTATTTCTACCACACCCAACCGGTTGACTGACGAGGAGGGATAATTCCTCACCTTTGTACCATTGCCTTGGTCCGGGCCTGCTTATTCAGAAACCTTCCGGAATCCTTATTCACAAGTAACCTACATATCTGTAGGCCGTTCCACTATCCGCCACCCGTGGACCCGCCCAGTTGCTAAGGCAAGCTATCTGGGACCGGCCTTGTTTAATCAACCAGATAGTGAACCGGGCTTGCCCGCTACAGTCCTTGCTGCCGTTTCAATTTTAAAACTTTAAAAATAATATTTTAAAAAGATTTTGCCTAGGTGAAAAAGTTCTTCAACTTTTTTGCCCAAGTTGAAAAAGGCTTAAGATGTGTAAAATAAAAAAAAGAAAAGCTATGCAAAGTAATTGAACAAAATGGATAAAACCTAATGACACAGAAGTGATAACATGAATTGTAATACTAAGGTATATTTTAAAAATGAGTGTTTCTGCTAGTGATTATAAGTAAATTATTTTGATCTTTAACTTTTTCCATGAGGAATTTCTTGGACATTATCCTTGTTTTCTTTTTATTTCAAAGGACATTTAGAGCTAGTGGAATTTTGAATGCAGCTAGCTGATTGTGAGAATTTATCACATTCATTACTGTTTAGTCACAGTAGCTTAGAAACAAAGCTGTTGTAGTACAGTGGAGTCTCGATAATTCGAGGTAGATGGGACCGAGATCCCTTCGGATTAGATGGAAATAAGTTCTTGTACATTAGAAAAAACAGGAGTTTTACTAACCCTAATTATGTAACTAAGAATGCTCAAAATACCTTTATTGTTTATAGTACATTGTTTAAAACGGTTGCTAAATTTTTTCCTTTTCAGTAACTTCCTAGAGAGATTGTAAAAGATAGCGTGAAGTTTTACAACCAATCCAGAACACCCTGATTCATCAGCTGGATTAATCTTATAACATTTGCGGGAAGATATAAAGCACAGATATCATCAGAGCACATACAAACTTGCTCGTATACGACGGTGCTTTGTCTAATAGTAAAATAGTCTTCCGAGGCTAATTATTTGCTTTTAAAAACTTATCAGTTTCAAAACTTTTTGAATAGTTCTTTATTCGTCCAATCAGCATGTTAGTTTTTATATGAAACCGGGAATGCTGACGTGAAAACGTCATGTCAGCGCCGACTTAAAGTCAGACTCCAAGTTAACGGAAGCTCAAAAAATTAGGACTCTACTGTATATTATTTTCAGAAATGGTGCCACTATTTGAAAAACCAAGTAATTCATGGGAAACATTTTGTATGACAGGGTTGATGCATAATTTTTTATAATTTTGTATTTGTTTTGATAGCTAAAAGTTGACCTAGTTTGTATTGTTTACTAAATTAAATTTAAAATAAGGTTTAAATTATATATAAGAATATGCTGTTATTACATTATTATTATTTAGTTATTATATTGTAGGAAAATATCAGAATGAGCTTGGTTCCCACTGTGCAAACTGCAAAGGTGCAGTGCTTGCTGCTAGTTTAGGGAAATACTGTGTTCGCTTTGGATATGATATAAAACAATTTTGCTGCTCTACATGCCTGGAAGAATTCAAAAAAGGACTGAAAGTGTGCAGTTTTTGTCAGAAGGATATTTCCAACGGTGCTGAAGGGTTTCTTGCACCTGTAGGCGATAAGGGACAGTTTAAAGTGAGTATTAATTTAGTAACTTTAAAATCAATTATACAATGTATCAGTAACAATTATTGGATACATTATTTGAGAAATAATTATTCTTATATTATATTGAAATTTTTTCAAATATTTATTGTTGTAGGAATGTTTGTAGAGATGTAAAAGATCTGTTGAGTATAAAATATTTCACTGATTAGTTGTACTTGATGATATAGTATAAGAACAGAAGAAATGTTTGTACACATGTTTGTTTTCAACTGGTTTCTTTTTTTTGTGATTGTGCATTTGAGAAATAGAAAATTTGTCAAGTAGTTACGAATTTCCTAAACTTATTTAACTGTAGTAATACATGGAGGTAAAAATGTTTAACAAGAATAGAGAGTGTATACAGGAGAAAAACATTGAAGCTGTTGCCAAGAATTAATAGTATTGGAAATTAAAGAGTAGTTGAAATCAGATGACTAATGTAACATGTCATTATTTGTATAAACTCACAGTTGTGATAACATCACAGTGAATTGCATCTGAGTTGCTTGTTCATGTAAAATTGATATAGCATACCAAAGCTATATGAACTATTGAACTATACCAAAGCTATTGAACTAGATGTTTATATATATTTGTCTATCTGTGTCAAAAGTTTTCACAACTGTCACTGCTTCCCTTTTACTCTACCATATTTTTTATTTCCTTTTTTTTATCTTCTCTTAATGATCCTTGTGGATCTCATCTGCATCATATAGTATGTCATTCTGTGTTCTTTATTTTTTTAACATTAACAAAATAATAGGTTTTTCAATAGAATGGTACAATGATTTTTGTTACAGGACTTTTGCACACAAGCATGCATGGAAAAATATGAACAAATGAGCAACAATGTAGCACCACCACCACAAACACATCCCTGTAGTGTTTGCAACAATAATAAAATAGTTCAGGTTGAAGTATTGTTGGATATGAATGTTAATAAAATGTGCAGCGAAGTATGTTTTGCAGCTTTTAAATTTGTAAATAATCTTAAAGTTGGTAAGTAAATTTATTATCATAGTTAAAAAAATTTAAGAAAATAATAATTTATTAATGATTCATAAGCTTCCAAAATCTTTCTTTTTGTAACTAAGTTTAGTTTGAGAACCTAGCCATTTTCTGAGGTAGATTGTAACTATTATTAATTAAGAACTTAGATGCCGGCTCCATTATCGGCATTTTCCCAGAGAATTGCCAAAATTTTTTAAGCCTCTTTTTAAATAATGTGTACTTATTTTTTGTTCCATCATACCTAAGTACCAAAATATTTTCCTAACATAATATATATATATATATATATATATATATATATATATATATATATATATATAGGAATTTTTGGACTTGATAGGAGACTGACAGACTTACCTCAAGGCAATAGTCCAAAACTGCAATCTCTTGGAAATAAGCACATATAAAACACATATAAAACACTTAATACACTTTTATTTGAAATATTTCGATCAACATGATCTTCTTCAGTCAAGAAAGAGAAAAACAAAACAAAAGATTGAACCGTTTATATATATAGGTTAGTTTTGGTTGGTAAAGATTATTTAGATTTTTTGGACTAGGAGACTGACAGACCTACCTTGGTAAGAGTCCACTCTGTAGTCTTGAAATAGAAACACATAAAAGCACTTAACCAATGATATATTTCAACCACACAGTGGTCTTTGTCAATCAAAGAGAAAACACAAAAAGAAATATGAGAGAATGGATTAAATAAATATCATATTTATTTTATAATGGGTGTGAGATTATCAAATGTTTTCATTATTTCTAAACATTTGATAATCTCACACCCATTATATACGAAAAAATACAACATATCATAATAAAACACAAAATAAACACAATAAATAGACATAACAAAAAAATCAAAAATTTAACAAAACAACATAACCTCAAAAATAGCCTAAAACCAAACCAACAACCAAATCACACTTCTAATAATAAAAAATTCATAAACTTAACTGAAACCCAATTCACGGAAAAAGAAAAAATAATAATAAATGCTTTCAAATACAACCTACCCAATTTTAATAAAAACCAAATAATAAAAAACATAATAGTTGACACAGAATCTAACATCCATAAAATTACCCACCAAAACACTGAACACTTAAGAAACAACATCAATAATAAAATTAACCTAATAAAAACGGAAAAAAACAAAAAAACGAAACAATATATTAATAAAAAAGAAATTATAAAACTCAAAGAAAAACTAGACAACAACGATTACTTAATATTAAAATCAGATAAAATAAACACACCAGTAATAATAGAAAATACCAAATACACCAATTCAATGACTAACCACATAAAAGAAAACAAATACGAATAAATCCCAGACCCAACTACAAATACCTTAATACAATAAAAAACCTAATAGTCACACACAGAAATACCCTAAACTATAACAATAAATTAAATTACCACACAAGACTTTACCCATTCAAACCATATGCACCAATATTAACAGGCATACCAAAAATCCACAAATCCGACACATCATTTAGACCACTAATAAATTTCAAAACAGCACCATCCTACATAATCCCAAAAATACTAGACAAAATAATAACATCTAAAATACAAATCGACAACACGTCCAATATAAAAAATGGATACAAATTAATTAATAAATTAAAAAACATAGAAGCAAACAACAACACTAAAATAATAAGTTATGACATAACTAACATGTACCCTAGTATCCCAATAGATGAAACCATAGAAATAATGAAAAACAAACTAATACACAATAATGAAAAAAAAAACACAATAAATAGTATCATAACACTAACAAAACACATATGTAACCAAAATTACTTCCAATTTAACAATAAATACTATCAACAAACAACTGGACTCCCCATGGGATCACCCATATCATCAGTCATGTCAGAAATATATCTACAACACTTTGAACAAATAATAATTAAACCTATACTAAACACACATAATATTTCACTATGGACAAGATACATAGACGATATACTTGTAATATACCAACCCACCATTCACAACGAAAACATACAATTTACTGTCGAAACAGAAACAAACAGAACAATTAACTATCTTGACATCACATTAAATATAAATAACAATAAAATAGGAACTACAGTACACAAAAAACCTACTTCCAACACCACCACAATACACTACAAATCTAACCACCCCTGGACACACAAAATTAACACTTACAGTAACATGATAAATAAAGCAATAAAATACACAAAAGATAACAAACAAAAATTAAATGAAGAATTAGATAACATTACAAAAATAGCAATAGAAAATGGATACACCTTATAAGAAACATACAATAAATTTACAAAAAAACCTAACCTCAACACAACACTACACCCTGAACACAAAAATAATAAAAATAAAAAAATCTACCTAAATATATAAATACACCAATATATAAAAATATAAATACACCAATAACAAAATAGAAAAACTAACAAATATATACAACAAAGAATACTACACTCCAACATACAAGCCAAACAACAAAATAATAAAATATCTAAATAACACAAACCACAAAACAAATACAGAAAAACATAACCTATCAGAAGTTTACAAAGTTACATATATTATTATACTATATTAAATATGGTGATATTTTTCTTGTAATATATTTAATAAATTAAAAATATTTCTAAAACAAGAATACTTTTATTGCATATATTATTCAAAGCTTTTTGCAAATAATATAGTACCAGCATCTTCAGGAAAATAATTATGTTAAATAATTATCTATATTTTAGATAATTATTTTCCTGAAGATGCTGGTACTATTTTATCGGCAAAAAGGTTTGAATAATATATGCAATAAAAGTATTCTTGTTTTTGAAATATTTTAAATTTTTTAAATATATTCTCTCTCTGTTAAGTAATGCTTCAATGCGATAAATGTTATACAAGATTCTTAACAATTAAAATTTTTAAAACTTTATAATTTACTTTTTAAGGAATTTACATTTTAATTTACTTCCTAGTAAGGATGAGTTTATCTAAGTGTACCAATGTTTGTTTTAAACTTCAACCAAGTCCATAGTTTAAGAATTATGTTACAACTAAATATAATATTTAGATAATATTTTTGACTTCTTTTATAAGCTTTGGTAAATTATGAAAACAATAGTAAAAATCAATATAATACATCACTAAAAGTGACTTATAAGTGAGTTATTTTAAACTTAAGATAAACTTCTTTCAATGAATCAATTTTTTTGGTTGGAATAAACAACTAGAATTCACTTACATTGTTAACAAATAAGTGTGTCTGGCCATAACTCCCAACACAACTAGCTCCTAGAATAACACCATGTTTATAATGCAGTGGGCATTTTTCTATTAAACAAAAACTATCGTAATTAGTTCTGTAAATAGTGTGAATATAGTTATTCTTGTTGTTTAATACAGTACATTCATTTTTCCAAAATTAGCAACACCTGTGGCCTGACGGTTTTTGGTTCAGACTACTGGGTTGTCAGGCCAATTGGTCCGACACGGCAGCTAGTTAAATTCAATCTGGCTAACACAAAGATGAAAGTCATTGGTCTTATTTATATACCGGAATATTATCAGAAATAATTATTAGACTGCAGGTGTATTAATGTTGAAGCATTTTACTATTTACAATGGATTTTTTGCAACAGACGATTATATATAATTAGTTTCATGTAATTATGTAAAATAATATTTATTCTATAGACATTTATCAGATTGGTAGGAGATTGGACAGTCTTACTTTGTCAGATCTACTTGTAGCAAATATTAATTAATTTTTCATAATTTTAACTTTTTGAAAAAACAGGCATTGTCTGTAATGTGTAAAAAATTGTAAAACAATTTTATGCAATAATAATTCGTAACTTCCATTATTAAATATTTTTAATTGCATTGTAAAAATGTTTAGAAATTTGTGTACTATATAGCTTTTTCTTTATGTTGTAGAAAAATGTGACATGTGTAAGAAGTATTTTGACAGAGAAGGGACAGAAAGAGAAACTTTTTCAGTATTCTATGAGAATGCTCCTCATAGTTTTTGTTGCAAGACTTGCATGAATGTTTATATTCTTGCTAAACGGAAAATTGTCCCTTGTAATTGGTGTAAGGTAAGTAATAGATTTATATTTTAAAATAACAATAAATTTGATATTACAGGGGGCATTTGTTAGCACTGGAATTGTAGGAGATAAAAATCACAGATAAACTAAAAAAAAGCTGTGATTGAGGGGAAATAAAAGACTAAAAATATTCTGATTTAAAGACTCATATTATACATAAAATGTAATATAAACAGTACATTTCATTAATAATATTTGTATTTTATTAAAATACAAAGGAACTTGATAACATTAAAGATACAACTGTACTCATGATAAATTCAAGGAATCTAATTTATACACTATATTAAACATTACAACCAACCATGACTGTACAAAATATTACGTTATTTTAGATTTATGAGTTTTTGAAAAAAACCCATCATTTAAGTGAAAAACAAATTTTAGAATTTTGGCTACATTTTTCTTAGCATCAGTTCCTAAGCCAACTATTGGCATCTTGCTTCTCTAAATACTGCATTAGATTGTCGATATGTTGTAATTAAGTCATCTGCCTTGGCTCATCTTCATTTTCACTTTGCTCTTCTGTTTTCCTTTGCTTTGTTTGTATTTTCTATCTGTCAAGCATTCAAATCGAGGTTCACTAACATAGAGCAACTACTTTTGAATACTCTTTTAATCCCCATTCATAACCCCTAAAACAGACTTTTAAAGTCAACCAGTATAGCAGGATCGGTTCATACTTTCCTTAACAAGTAATTTTTTATGCATTTGTCTCAACATTCAGCAAGAGTTATCTTCGTGACTTCACAAGAGTTAAGAGTGTGACTGAATACCATGCAAACACAATATCGTAAATTCTGTCGTACATTTTGAAATTTCAAAATTCTTGAGCTCATAACCTTTTGCTATTCAACACTAACAGCTTTTATTTTTACATTAATTAAAAAAGCTCTAAACAAGATCACTGAAATGTAAAACACAATAAGTCATTTAGCACAATGTATGTCAACCTATACCGAAGGAAAGTTACTGTATACGAAACGTAGCTGGTTATCACACTTAAAGTCGGCCAATTAACATGAGACAAACACGCAAATTTTTGTTTAATAATAATTAAGAAAGCCGTGTCAACATTTTCTTCTTATAATGCGTATTTATTAGATTTTTAAGTGGAGTAATCGGTGATGCGTCACTAATGAGATGTTCTTGCCAAGCTGTCCCAGCCTATTGATAGCCCTGTCCTAATCCCCCAACTGTGGCTTGTCTCAACTTGACCTAAGACGCTGTATAACAGATATTATCATCTCGCCACACTTAATGATTTGAGAAATTTGTGCGCAGTTCACTTAAAAACCAAGCATACTTGATGAGCACATTGCCTTTCATTGGCTCGCAGCTGACGAAATCAAAGGCTACCAGAACAAATCAGTATTGTTCAGTGAACTATATAGTAATGTACCTATTTTTATATCTATAGATAATCTTCAATGCTGATAATCTACTCATGGATAATCAGGAATTTAGTGAATTTAAATTAATGGCAAAAAAACATTCATATCTATGTTTAGGTCAAATAATATTTTATAGGCAATATGAAAAACAATTTTTGTTTTCTTTAAATCATAAGTTTTTTTTAGATATTGTCTCAGTATTATTAAAAAAAAAAAGATTAAAGTTCTATTGTAGTATGTTGCATGATTTTCAGAATTTATTTAGTTTTTAATGTAATCTCTTCAGAGATTTCTTTACTATTTAATTTACGTAATTTTTTTTTTTTGTGAAAACTAATCTTGTTTTTACTTTTTTGTTATTGTAAAATTAGGAATCTTAAATATTCCAAATATCCTAAATCCAGATTTTCCTAAATATTGGATGAGAAATATAGATTTTAATGAGCATGTTCAGAACGTTTATCTATATTTTCAAGTATTTATTGTACACTATGCAGGGATGTATACTCCTGGATTACGTATTCTTACCGACCTTTTTTCCCTGCCTTACTTTGTTTCTTTCTCTTCATCAATTGCTAAGTCAATAAGAAAGTAATGGTTTATCCATTGACTACGAACCTAATTTCATAGACCTGTGCCTCAAGGAATAAACCTCTCAGAGGAACCAACCCCTGAATTTTTGATAAAACCAATTAGCCTCCGATAAGCCCTGTTCAAGCTCCTTTTCGGGTAGTGGAATCTTTGAGAGACACTTGTGATTTAAAGACTATACCTGGATACCTAGTGAACTTATCTTATTTAGAATGAAAACATAGCTAATTGGAAAATATACCTTTTTATTTATTTGTTCCAAGGTTCAAATTAATAATTATTATTTTTATTTAATTTAACAGGATTTTCTTGATTAAAAACTTTTTCAAAATTTCATACGACTTGCCATTGAATTAAACATTATTATCTCATTCTATGTTTTTAAATTTTCTTATTATCATTAATTTTATATATAATTTAAATTATCAAAGTTACCATAATTAATTTTGTATATAGTTTTGATTGTTACAGTTAACTTTTACATATTTTGAAATCTGATTCTTTTTAAAACACTTAATATTACTATTTAATGCCTTTAGGCTAGGCCTTGAACAATTAACTTCTTTAGAAATTATTCATTAGAAATTCACTTAGAAAAAGCCATATAAGATATACATCTTTATACTTAATCCATACATTCCCACAGCGATGGGAATGGAAAGTCAATTTTGAATCTTTGTTACTTAAATTTGGGTAACCTAAGAGAGTTGACTAATCAGTCCCTTAGGTTATTCCCATCTTATTTAATTTTGAATTTAAGTTAATATAATTTGAAGTAAAATGTTATTAAAAAAGAATAATTAAATTGATTATATAACCTTGTACTGTAGAAATCTTTTTATCTTCATTAATGTTGTCATCTGTCGGTCCAATTACAGCTTCAAGGGTCTTGGTAGGTAGGCGTCTCTCCATAATTTCGTTTAATCTTCTTATTTTCTTTAATTTTGCATTTTGGTGGTCGAAATTTTGTTCTGGGTATATATGAGCCCTTCGGCTCATATATATCTTCCTTCCCCTGATCACATCGTAGCACTTTTTACTCTGTTTCTAGCACATTTTTTCTTGTCCTTTTCGCATGGTACAAAAACACGTCTGCTCGCCTTGAGAGCCTAATGCATTCTCCCTCTGGATAGCGTCCTTTTTTGTGAGCCCCACTTCATAGTATCCATTTTTCAACTTTTGACCAATCAGAAAGCCGTTGCCATGGCAATTGACTTTGTTTGTTCGGAAATTCTGAACTAAGATTAGTTTCACTTTTTGTAAAAGGCGTTTCTGTATTTTGATGTGTCCTTTCCAATTTTACCTTTTATTTAATAACGTATTTGACTTTATTTCTTCTTATTTAATTTAATTTACTTTTTAAAATTCCTAATCCAAAGTTCGACTGTAGCGCTTTCGTTTCGTAGTGACAAGATTTATAATCAATACCCTAAGCGGATTTTTCCAGAATCAAATATGACTGCTTCTAGTATAACCTAATTTCTAGGCTATTACATTTTAACATTTAATCTTTACTTGTACATAAATACTATTTTCCCTAGCTAGGCCTAATTTACTTTCCTCACATCTTATAAATTTACATTCTTTATTCCTGATTATATTTAAGTACAATTATTTTAATAGCCGGCATCTAGGCCGAGTTTGTTATACTACACAATTACCGTCTTTTTTGTATACATAATTTAGGCTATCCACTTTGAAGTGATAATTTTTCTTATTGATTATAATTTATGTTTTTTAAGTCTAAAGTTATTTCTAATATTCTTCGTTTTACTATTATTTACCCTAGTTTTAATATTATTATTATTATTATTATGCTTTAAAATTTTTACATATAAATTTAGCCAATTATTTAACCAGGTTAGGTTTGATTCTGGTATTCTGTACAATTACCCTGATTCTTTGCATCGGACATTCTGGCCGCTGCAGTATGTACTGTGTGGGTCCAAGCTCCGTGTGTTTGCGGGGTGAGGTGCGGGGGAAGAGGGGCTACGGCCTTGTAACTGTTATGTGCGTGTATTCCTTTTCAAATAACATTCGGCCAGTTAAGCTAGTGGAAGTGTGTGTTTTAATAGAATTGTGCGTGTTTCTTCTATCGCCTAGCATAGTGTTTTTGTTTAGTGTTGATAATTATACAACACTAATTTTAATTTTTAATTAGTGTTGATGTTTTAATTTTTTAATTTAGTGTTGATTATAGTTAGTCATGTCTCAAAGTTCGTCAAGTGGAAGTAGCCGTAAAAGAAGTTTTGTTGTACATAGTGAAGCTCGAACATTAATTAGTAAAATAATTGAAAAATGTGACGAAGAAGCAAAAACTAATTCATTGCGTTTCCCATTAAAACAGACCACAAAAAGAGCAGCAGATTATTGTGGAAAGTCAGATAATTTTATTCTGAAAGTCCGTAAAGAGGCTAGGCACTTGAAAGAACAAGGTTCAAGCAGTAAGCTCTCCTCGCCTGGTAAAAAAAGAAAAACCAGGTTCAACTCAAGTTTAATAAGGTTACAGGAATTAACCGAACTGGGAATAGAAGAAGTGACAGAAAATGACTGGATCGGATATTGCAACAAAGTCGAAGACCTTGAGAAATATTACTGGGAAACTGATGGCATAGTATCAGATGTAATAGACGAACTAATAATTAATATTAATGCTCAAGACGACAGCAGTACAGACGATACTACTAGTGACAGCGATTCCAGCATTAGTGACGCAGACAGCACACTTGCTAGGCCACTGTAATACGTAAGTATATGTTATCAGTATTTGAATAGATGTTTTTTTTATGGGTAGTAGCTTTACCCTCACTTAGCCTGTGTTTACGCATTCCTCGAATTCCTAGCAAACACACGGAGGTTGGACCCGCACAGTACCTTTCCTCTGTACCACTTCCATTAAAAATATTTTATTTTGTGTGGATTGTTCTCAAGAAGATGTCAGTGATAGCATAAATTTTGATTGGCACAAATTTGATTTGAAATAAAATACATTTATTTATCCTCTCATGAACTGATAACTTATAGAAGTGTGCATGATGTTGGAACTTCCATAATTTGTATAAGCATTTGTAAATAAATTTCAAATATTTTCAACTCCTCGTGGAATACACTTGAACATTATGGTTCCAATTTACAGACTTCAATAGTAAAGAGTAATTAAACAGTCTTAAATCCATGATTAAAAAATATTAGTTATTTGTAATTTACAATAATTAAATTTAATTGTACTATCATGTTTTATATTATTTTATTATTTAATATTATATATTTATTAAAGTATAAACAATTCAGCAAGAAGAGAATTTATAAAATAAACCACTTAAAGCTTTTCATCAATTTATTAATATCATCATGAGGTTTATATTTATACTGTTTCTACAACTAACACACAAATTAAATATATATCTTACTTACACTTTAATGTACTTTAACAAGAATCTTACTTGGTATATTTGTGTGAGTTGACTTTTAAGAACTATTAATTACGTGCTCTCATTTTCAAGGTTATTTTGAGACTGTCTCAAAAGTACGTTAAAGTGTAAGTGATAAGTGAATACAAGAAAACAGTGCTGCAAAATTTTTATAGTTTTTGTTTCTCTTTTTTCAGTATGATTATTATACTACTGAGTTTCTCAAAAAATATATGATTATAACACAAACCACAAAAATGAAATATATGATCGACATAACATATACACACAGATTATTTAAGAATATTTAAAACTCTGTGAACAATTTGTTTAGAACTAGTACAAGAAAGGTTTAATTATGTTGGTAATTCCTTGAAGGTAAGAAGCTGTAAAAAGTTAAAATTTATGCTGAATGTTTCTAAAAAATGAGGTCATAGAGATTTCTTAATAAAATATAAATGCAGATATTTGTAGAAAATTCTTTTAAAATAAAATTTATAATTAAAATTTGAATTACTTGATAGTATGGTAAACATAATCTATTTCTAGAAAGTTTTAAATAAATTAATATTAGTTAGACTTATAAAAGTTTTGTGTTGCATTGTTTTTATAACGTATGCATTTCTTGGTTCTTGCAGGTAAAGAAATATAACTTTGATATGATAAAGAGGGTTCTCAATACTGGGCAAGCTATAATGATGTGTTCACTCAATTGTCTTACTCTCTATCAAGTTTCCATTAACGCAGTGTCCTCACGAAGGTAATTATTTTTACACATATCTGTGTAACTAGAAAAAGGAAAAATAAATTCAGCTTTATAATACCCTGGTAATGTAAAATTTGAATAAGTAAAGTTCAGTTACTTGACTTGGGCTCAGTTGAGATCAAAGAATTTATTTTAGATGCTGATGACTTTCAGTTTTATATACAAAAGCAAGAAAATACTAACAAAACAAATTGCTTTGTCACAGGATCAAATGTGATAACTGCCATGTAGTGAGTCAAGCTCAGTATCATTTGACTATGAGTGATGCAACAATTCGGAATTTTTGTTCCTATCCTTGTGTTATGAACTTTCAAGGACAATACAGCAAGTCTCCTATTACTCTTCATGGCAATGAAATTCAGCCAATTCCTACAGGTAAGTTTGAGTGGTTATGATACAGTTAATAATCATGCCATTATTAATATGACATTTCAAGTATATGATATACTGTTTTTAGGTGTAAAACAAAGTATTGAATAAATAGAAATGGTGTTTAATAACTGATAAACATTGGAAATCAAGTGTTAAATTTAATCTAAATTTGAAAGCCTCTATGGATCTATTATTATTCCTTAAATTTGATGTGGTTCCTATACAAATATTTACTATTGCAAAAAAATAAAGCATTTATTGTCACTGAATTTATTACTTGGACAAAAAGCACAATAAAGTTCAATAATATTGTAGAACCTTAAGAATGACTGCCAAGCAACAAATCGATTAATCCTGTAGCTAGTACAAATTTGCAGAGTTTGTATTGATAAAAGCAGTTTGTCAGTTGGTTAACATAAATACATACAACATTTTTTAATCTCAATGGTGACATCCTAAAGCTGTCTTACAAAAATAAGGTTTGATTTCACAGTCCTAAGATAGCTATAGCAATTTCCTATCTACAGTATGATTAAAGCAGTATACAAAAAAAATCATCTCACTTAGACTTGTAATTATGTCATTTTATTGATATAAATATTTGAAACTAGTAATAAATATCCAGTATTCTGTAATTATTAACATGCTTTAAATATTTAAGGAATAGTTCCAAACTGTTTGATCAAAATTGTTAAAAATGTAATTGAAAAAATGTCTTTATCTTCAAACAAGTAATATAATTTTTTTTACGTCAATTCCTAATTAGGTTAAGTGAGACAAATTTTATTTTAGTTACTATATAATAAATAACTACAATCAATATAAATATATGTATTTATATTACAATATTTGAGTGGCATTAAAATAATTTGAATTACAATATTAAGTGGCAAAATAGGAAGCAAAATTAATTATTTTGCTGGTATATGACATTTTTCGATGTACAATTATGATGACCCTACAATGTAAATTTTGCTCAGCACAGTACTTAGGCCTGACCACGGATGGTCTGAATATCAGAATGAATGGCCACAGACATGATGTTAAAATTATGAATATGGACAGGCCAACAGCTCAACATGCTGCGAGTCACATTACAACTTTTGATGACTGCTATACCACAAACATAATTAAAGCACCCCCCCCTGATTGCAATCCTTTAGAACTGAGAAGATGGGAACTATCATACCAGTGGTATAGCAAGTCCAGAGAATCCCCTAACCTCAATATCAGATAAATCCATTCACTTTTTTCCCTAATAGCCTCATCAGAAATCTCCAACCTCTTTTCCCCTGACAGACTTATATAAACTATAATCACTCATATGCTCATGGAAACAATACATATATCTTTAATCTGTGCATCTGTGACATCTGATTTCTACACAATCTGTGATTACCACTTTTACTTTATTTTATTTCATTCTCTCATATTTCTTTTTGTGTTTTCTCTTTGATTGACAAAGACCACTGTGTGGTTGAAATATTTCATTGGTTAAGTGCTTTTATGTGTTTCTATATCAAGGCTACAGAGTGGACTGTTACGAAGGTATGTCTCAGTCTCCTATTCCAAAAAAATCTAAATTTGGATGGAATATAATCTTTACCAACCAAAACTAACCTAATGTATATATATATATATATATATATATATATATATATATATATATAGATTTTTGGACTAGGAGACTGACAGACTTACCTTGGTAAGAGTCCACACTGTAGTCTTGAAATCCATTGTTTTTCCGTTGCACTGACTTTATGAAGTTAATATATATATATATTATTGTAAGTAATTTTATCCACCATTAAGTGCAATGATTTTACCTTGTGTGATGAGGCACCTTTCGGTCACTTGACCATTGTCGAATCACTCAATTTTTCTGGTGTGGATGTTCGGTCTGTGGTGTTGGTACTTGTTGACGTCATACGCGTTTCCTCTTGAGTCTCGTGTATAATGTTTTTGAATAGTACGTCCTCTGCATATGTTGTTTGTAGATTTATTAAATTGTTGTGTATGTTTTTATAAATGTGGTATTTTTCTAGTGAGTTTAGTTCTATTGGGTTATTATTTATTTCAAGTAAGGTTAGGCTATTTTCATAATTTGTTATTTCATGTTTATGTGATATTAGGTGTGCTGCAACATTGATACTTTTGAATTTTTGTTTTTGAATGCTATATAATATTCTTCAAATCTTATTTTAAATGATCTGGTTGTTTCCCCTATGTAAAATGCGTTACAGTTGTTACATGTAATTTTGTAAATTCCTGATAGGCTATGTTTTTCTGAATTTGTTTTGTGGTTTATGTTATTAAGATATTTTATTATTTTGTTGTTTGGTTTGTATGTTGGAGTATAGTATTCTTTGTTGTATATATTTGTTATTTTTTCTATTTTGTTATTGGTGTACAGTCAACTCCCGATTATCCGGGATAATTACCGGCAGGGCCGTCACGGATAATGCGAAATCACGGTTAAAAC
The DNA here is from genome assembly GCA_036971475.1 of Prosapia bicincta. NCBI lineage: Eukaryota > Metazoa > Arthropoda > Insecta > Hemiptera > Cercopidae > Prosapia > Prosapia bicincta. The sequence continues at coordinate 355,649,817 of JBAIZL010000001.1, read as the reverse complement.
AAATGCCATAATATCCACAGCCCTACTTCTACCCAATGACTGTAAAAACAGCTGATAAATAGTACCCCCTCCTGTTGTACCGTCACTACTGTACAGTTCGTTTTGATCAGAAGCAACGCATAGACTGACCACTGAGGAAGGGTAGTGTTTACGTTCGCTGACTCGAGCGATCGCATAATTCCGCGAATTCGGCGTTCGGATTTATTCACCGAAAAACGGCCGCTCGCGCTCGGGGTTATCGAACCTCCATGCATCACGTTCGATGCTTCGATGTGCTCTGATCTGATTGGACGTTGGAGATAACGCGCAATTAGGGATTCGCGTCAAAGAACCGCGTTATAAAAGGACAACAAGAAATATAACGTAAACTCAGACATGCTGACCGAAACTCTGCCCGCGAGTGCGCGTCGCGCGGAAACAGATAGGAAGGATTTATGACACGGGGTGGCGACTGCGGACGAGTTGACAGTCTATAAATTATTCCGTAAAGGTAAATGTACGCCTCAACGACCGCCCGCGCTCGCATCAGTCCGCCGCGTTCACATTTGACTCCTCTCGCCCCACTGCTTCAAGTGGAGCTGACGATCCCGGTTGATCCGCAACCCGGTTGATGCGATCCCGGATAATCGGGAGTTGACTGTATTTATATTTTAGGTAGATTTTTTAATTTTTATTATTTTTGTGTTTAGGTTGTAGTGTTGTGTTGAGGTTAGGTTTTTTGTGAATTTATTGTAATGTTTTTTTTAAAAATGGTTTGTTGTATCCCTTTTCTATTGCTATTTTTGTAATGTTATCTAATTCTTCATTTAATTTTTGTTTGTTATCTTGTGTGTATTTCATTGCTTTATTTATCATGTTACTGTAAGTTAATTTTGTGTGTCCAGGGGTGGTTAGATTTGTAGTGTATTGAGGTGTTGTTGTTGGAAGTAGGTTTCCTGTGTACTGTAGTTTCTATTTTATTATTATTTATATTTAATGTAATGTCGAGATAGTTGATTGTTCTATTTGTTTCGTTTCGACGGTGAATTATATGTTTTCATTGTATGTATTTAGTTTGTTTAATATTATGATGTGTTCGTTGTGAATGGTAGGTTGGTATATTAGAAGTATATCATCTACGTACCTTGTCCATAGTGAAATATTATGAGTGTTTAGTATAGGTTTAATTATTATTTGTTCAATGTGTTGTATATATATTTCTGACATGACTGATGAAATGAATGATCCCATGGGGAGTCCAGTTGTTTGTTTATAGTATTTATTGTTAAATTGGAAGTAATTTTGGTTACATATGTGTTTGGTTAGCGTAATGATACTATCTATTGTGTTTCTTTTTTCGTTATTGTATATTAGTTTGTTTTTTATTATTTCTATGGTTTCTTCTATTGGGATACTAGGGTGCATGTTAGTTATGTCATAACTTATTATTTTTGTGTTGCTATTTTTTCTTTGTTTTATATTTTATTAATTGATCCATATCCATTTTTTATATTGTATGTGTTGTTGATATGTATTTTAGATCTTATTATTTTGTCTAATATTTTTGCAATTATGTAAGATGGTGCTGTTGTGAAATTTATTAGTGGTCTAATTGGTGTGTCGGGTTTATGGATTTTAGGTATGCCTGTTAATATTGGTGCACATGGTTTGAATGGTTAAAGTCTTGTCTGGCATTTTAATTTATTGTTGTAGTTTAGTGTATTTCTGTGTGTGACTATTAGGTTTTTTATTATAATAAGGTATTTGGTAGTTGGGTCTGTTATTTCTTCGTATTTATTTCCTTTTATGTAGTTAGTCATTGAATCGATGTACTATTTACTATTTATTAGGAATATACTGTGGTTGAATTTAATAATAAATACACAAAAACCTCTTAACCACAAACTTTCTTTAATTTACCCTAATGTACATTTCAGTTACAAAGTAACCATCCTCAGAGGGATAACATACAAAGACTGTATGGTATTTTCTGTAAGATGTATTTGGTATTTTCTATTATTACTGGTGTGTTTGTTTTATCTGATTTTAATATTAAGTAGAATATATATATATATATATGTTTTTTTTTTTTTTTTTTTTTTTTTTTTTTTTTTTTTTTTTTTTTTTTTTTTTCCTCCCCAATAACCTTATCTCTTTTCCTCTGACAGACTTATATAAACTATAATCACTCATATGCTCATGGAAACAATTTATATATATATATATCTTTAATCTGTGCATCTGTGTCATGTGATTTCTACTCTATACAATCTGTGATTACAACTTATATTTATTTTATTTCATTCTCTCTTTTTGTGTTCTCTCTTTTTGTGTTTTTTTTTTTGTGTTTTCTCTTCGATTAATAAAGACCACTGTGTGGTTGAAATAATCATTGTTTAAGTGCTTTTATGTGTTTCTATTTCAAGACTACAGTGTGGACTCTTACCAAGGTAAGTCTGTCAGTCTCCTAGTCCAAAAAATCTATATATATATATATATATATATATATAGATTTTTTGGACTAGGAGACTGACAGACTTACCTTGGTAAGAGTCCACACTATATATATATATATATATATATATATATATATATATATATATATATATATATATGTATATATTTATAGGTTAGTTTTGGTTGGTAACGATTATTTAGACTTTTTGGACAAGGAGACTGACAGACTTACCTTGGCAAGAGTCCACTCTGTAGTCTTGAAATAGAAACACATAAAAGCACTTAAACAATGATATATTTCAACCACACAGTGGTCTTTGTCAATCAAAGAGAAAACACAAAAAGAAATATGAGAGAATGAAATAAAATAATTATAATTATAAATTGTAATCACAGACAAAGACCACTGTGTGGTTGAAATATATCATTGTTTAAGTGCTTTTATGTGTTTTTATTTCAAGACTACAGAGTGGACTCTTGCCAAGGTAAGTCTGTCAGTCTCCTAGTCCAAAAAATCTATATGTATATATTTATTTATTTATTTAGATTAGTTCTATTAGAGCTTAAAGCTTATTTAGGAATTTTTGGACTAGATAGGAGACTGACAGACTTACCTAGTGGCAATAGTCCAAAACTGCAATCTCTTGGAAATAAATAGACACATATAAAAACTCATCACATTATTGAAATATTTTAATCACACAATCTTTATCTATCAAAAAAGAGAGAAAGAAAAGACTTAAGTGAACCACAGATAATTATGCCAAACCGGTAGGTCATTTTATGCATGCTTCAAAGAACACATCGCCCAAATAAACCCAAAATCCAGCTACGCAACACACCTAAAAAACATGCAACACCCACACACAGACAAACATACTAATTTAAACATACTCTACACATTAAAACAAAGTAAAAAACCTTCAACTTTAGAAAAATAAGAGATACTCAAACACTACGCAACAGATAAAGAAAACATATTAAACGATCACACAAATTTTGAGGCCAACTTCCTTTTTCCCCCTTCCACAGTCATAAATCCATTCTTACAACCTTTGTACCTAATAGCTATGCTGCCAGTAGAGGCTTTGCTTCATAAAAGGAACGATTGTTTTGAATGTGTCATAAGTAAGCCCTATGTATTCACTTATTCAAGTATTTTTTAATTAAAACATATAGAGTGTTTATATAAAATACTAAGTTTAATTTAATTAGCAATTAATTTAAGCAGCCAGATATAATAGATTAAAAAAATGAAACATGATTTAACTATTATCATTTGAATGTTAATTTTAACTAGAACATTATTTTAGGTTTGTCGGTAAATCCTGCAGCTTTGCCAGTTATATCTTCAGTTACTTCCCTAGCATCTAATGATTCTCAGAAAGAAGGTGAACACATTTCTCCTGGAACACAGATAGGAATTAATGTAAGTATGTGTTTAGTAGCTCTCTTCATGTTTAAATAATTCCACAGCTTAACATGTTCGCTAACAAAATAAGCTGCAATGTTAACAAAATAACTATTGGTATACAGTAATCCCTCCGTATCCGCGGCAGTTCGGTTCCGGCGGGTTGCCGCGGATCGCGAAACCGCGGATAACGGGACCTTATTTGAATGGTAAAATGAGGGTTAGGTTTCCAGAATAAATTTACAAAGGCAAATGTATTTTAAGTGTACAGAACTATATTTATTTATCAATTTTTTAGAAGATTATGTATGTATAACTATACAAAATAGGCCTAATATTTACGAATTTTTAATAAACACAAACAAAAAATTACATATGTTACATATGTACAGTTAAGTCTTTGCAAACGTGTACAGTACAGTAAGCCGAATTTAGGCTGGCTTGAAAAACTTCGTTATTGGAGCTTGTTTCTTCTCCTTTTCAAGTTCCTTCTGGACTTCTTCATACGGTAGCATCAGGTTCTGGAGTTTTCTTTTAAAACGAAGAGCCCTTTCCATGAGAGGATCTGTCTGCAACACGTGGTCTGAGAGCTGTGTTGCCATGCGGAGAATTTCACCGACGGATTTAGGAGAAAATCTTGTCATCGTTCTAGGATCATCAGGATCTTCATCATCGTCGATCTGTTTGGCTTCTTCATTTTGGGGTATCATCAATTCCTCCAACTCTTCCACTGTCAATTCTTGATTGTCCCCTTGAATCATATCTTGAACGTCCTGGTGGTCGATTTGAGAGAAACCCTCACCCTCCACGTTGTGAGCGATTTCTAAAATTGAATCCACCACTTGTGCTCCAATTCCATCCATGTTTCCTGCTACATCTCCAACGACTTCAGGCCACAATTTTCTCCAACATGCGTTAATAGTTGATGGCTTCACTTCATTGATGGATTCCTTTATGTTAATCAAACAATCTGCGATGTTGTAGGTTTTCCACATCAATGAAACGGTAGAATCAGGGGCATCATCCATTCCTTTCAAAAGACGCTCAAATGTTCTGCGCACATAATAAGCCTTGAAAGCAGCGATTACTCCTTGATCTAAAGGCTGTAGGATTGATGTGGTGTTGGCGGGAAGAAACATGAGTTTAACGTTTGGATGGTCAATTTGAGGATGCCCAGGGGCATTGTCAACCAACAGTAAGACTTTAAAAGGCAGGTTTTTGGACTCAAGATAAGCTTTCACCTCAGGAATAAAACAGTTGGTGAACCAATCACGAAACAATTCCCCAGTAACCCAAGCTTTTTTGTTAGACCTCCAAAATACAGGCAGGTGATCTTTATCTTTACCTTTCAGGGCCCTTGGGTTTTGAGACTTATAAACAAGCAGGCTTTTAATCATAAACCCACTAGCATTGACACAAAACAATAGGGTTAGTCGATCTTTGGCGGCCTTGAAGCCAGGTGCTGTTTTTTCAGATTTTGATAAAAATGTTCTTGAAGGCATCCTTTTCCAAAAAAGGCCTGTTTCATCAGCGTTGAACACCTGTTCCGGACAGTAACCTTCCTCTTCCAAGACATTTTGAAGCTTTGGAGGAAATTCTGCAGCAGCTGTGTGGTCTGCAGAGGCTGCCTCGCCTACGAGTTTCACATTATGAAGGCTAAAACGATGCTTAAATCTTTCAAACCACCCCTTACTGGCTAAAAACTGTACCGGATCTGAAGATTCACTGCTCTCCATCAATGACTCAGCAAAATGCTTGTGAAGATGCTTGGCCTTTTCTCTGATAATATGCGAGCTTAAAGGAACTTTCTTCCTCGTTTGATCCTCTATCCATATGCTCAACGCCTTTTCAGTTTTTTCAATTCTCACGTCTCGAGAAACAGAAGCAGTTTTTGCACAGAGAAGTCCACCTTCTGTCACACTGTCTCTAATTTTCTTTTCGTTTTTTCGAATTTCCCGAACACTGGACTCATTCAATCCATATTTTTTTGCGACTGGAGCAACTTTGTCAACTTTCAGTGCATCAAGAATTTTTATTTTTTCAACTAAGGACAACACAACACGTTTTCTTTTCTCAATCTTAGACATGTTAATTCACTCAACCGAAGAAAACAGAACAAAACTCACACTCGAATACTCAACGACACATCGAACACACTTTTACTTTTTACACTCGAACACTGTCACAAAGAGCTGAACGCATACACGTCTCTGGCGAGTGATACTAACTGACTGACGTGTTGTGTGGCGGATGGCGGGAATATGCGCGCGCAGACTACAAAAGCAAAGCAGACGAAGGTAGTGAGTGGAATGGGAAAGAAGCTGGCGGGTAGGGGTGGTAGGGGGATGGGTACCACGAATTGCTTTATAACTACGCTCCTAGGAATTACATACTGAAAATTTGTATCAGCTCAATTCGCGGATAACCGAATCCCGCGGATGCCGAACCCGCGGATAAGGAGGGATTACTGTATACCAGTTGCCTCAATTATGTGCTGCTCTGTTCATGGACCGACATCCCACAATGCCCCCCTCGGACATGAAATGGACTGACTGCTCATATTTGGACACTGTTTGCGAGTTACCTTTATTCCTCTTAAAAATCAGTGTTCTTATTTTAATGGCTTGATATATTCATTTCGGTCTATATTCATGTCTGACAATAATGTGGACATTTTGTCTCTCAGTTAGTCAAGGTAATTTCTGCTTATTACGGAAGAAATATCTGGCATTCATTTCATAAATATTGAATAGTGCTATAAGTAGTACTTGTACAATAGTACAATCGTAGATTGTTACTTGCTGTAGAACTTCATTCAAGGAAAATATTGTAGCTGCAGTATATTTGATTACAATCACAAAGAATGTTCTTTAAATGACATTTATTACAAAAGATGTAAACGTGCATTTGTAAATATTCTGTGTTGTTAATGGAACTCAAATGTAAACATATTTTGTCTCTGATACTATTACCCTTTGTATTACAATTCTGTTTCTACCTGTATACAGTATTATTTCCAATATATTACACATCTCAGTCTTGTTTTATGTAAGTAGCAAATTTAGTTCATACTTTATTAAATTTTACATACCTTTTAAAATTTGGTTTTCATCAAAATCATGTCCAGATTTTGCGGGGTTTTGCATTTGAGGGATATCACTGTAGTGGTTCATATGTGTGACGCTCAATCTATAAGATTTTTGTGTTATAGACCGACCGGTTCATGTATGCACCATCCAAAAAAAACACCCAAAACAAAAATATACACTCACCAAAAATACGTCTATGGTTTTTATATATAGTGTAAAACTTATTACAATAACATTCCACCTTTGGATTGTAATAAAGGTCAGAGGCACATTAACAAAGTCTGTGTGGAAAGATCGAACTCTGATTGCTAGCCTCTCATGAAAAATCAGACGACACATATGTGCTACTCGGTAGCGAACGTGATGAACTAATGAAAATTGTCTATCAGTAGGTAATTTTTAATTGTGATAAGAGCCTTCTAAATTTTTTTATAAGTACACTGTAAGAGCAGAAGCACCATTTCTTTACAGCGATTTGTGACTTGTCTCAGGGTTGCCTAACTGTGTCTTGTCGTCAGCATATAGGTGTTATAATTCTTGACCTCATTTTTTCACATTCCTGTGCGTCATGCACCTTTCAGTTGTCAGTCGGGTTAGTTATACTATATCAGAATTCTTCTTACAACATACTTTTTTGTAAACTGCAATGCCACTCTATGCTACAATTGTGTCTGACGAGGTTATACAGATAGTACGTGTTTCTAATGCAGCTAAATGCTTGTACACCTTGAACATCGCTGCATTATAAAACCAACCATAATTTTAATTTTCAAAATAGTTTCTTTAGAGTAAAACTATGTTTTTAAATTTCATATTAGGAAGCCATGGCTAATTACGAGTAAACAAATAACCTGCAAAACTGTCACCTACTTGCAGCTTACAACGTAGCGGCAAACTAGATTTTGTGATGACTCACATATTTGTAAACATTTTCAACTTGTTTCAAATTATTGTCTATAGAGTGTAGCACCAAACAGTAAAAGATTGAATGTCAGGGGATTTGCCGCAGACGAGTTATAGGCATTTGAAAATCGTGTTGGGGGACCTTCGACATACGAGTAAACTGCAATATACGCTAAGCGTGGCTCCCCCGACAATCGAGTGCTAAGGGTTAACTATGGTGACTGTTTTTTTTCTAGGTTGTCCAGATCTGTTATTGGGAACTACCCAGTTATTCTCATACTGCTTCAAAATATGTATTACTGTGTGCTAGAAGTACAAACATAGATCAAGGTATTTAAAATTGTAGCTATTTAGTTTGTGAACTAAATGGAACATGATTAAGTTGCTATATTTTATGAAACAACTTTAATTCCACTTTCATTGCTAATTGCACACGTAACATATTGAAAAAATACTCACTAGGCAATGATAACTTTTTTGGTTTTTCGCCTTAAAAAAAAACTCATGTTGTGTGGTTTTGATTATAGACAGGAACACCTGATGTGAGTTTGTAACTGATCAGAGAAATCAGCGAGCTACAAGTGAATTTTCCATGACTCTTATCAGGAAATTAGTAATAAAGTTTTAAAGTATTTTTATTGAAGCATGTTGTGTGATATTTGTTTTTATAATGTATTCAACATTATTGTTGGTAATATTCTTTTTCAATTCAAGTTTATTTTTGTCATATTGTTGATATATGATATGAAATTTTCAGTCAACCATAGCGGCACATGTTGGTAAAATTCCATATAAGCAACAAATAATAATAAAACCTCCAAGTCCTATGGAAGTAAAAAATAAACAGACACAGACAAGACCAAACATGCATACGAAAGGTGTTTCCTGTAGGCCGCATCCTTGTGCAAAGGAAACTCAAACCGAAGGTAAATATTTATGTATGCTATATTATTCAAAAATTATTATTTTTGCAATTTATTTTCTACATATCAAAAAGCTGTAGTTAAAAAAAGTTAGATATTATGGTTTGATATTACGATGATATTTACTTTTTTATAGAATTTTGCATAAACTGGATTTTAATTCAATATCGGAGATTTTATTTTTGAGATCAATGGTAATATTTTTACAATGAATTCATTTTTATAAATAATCATTCCAATGATGTTACAAAATATCGTTACATCATGTTTTTGGAGGTAATATTTTTAAAATTAATTCATGTTTATAAATAATCATTCCAATATTGTTACATCATATTTTTGGTAGAAATATTTTTAAAATTAATTGATGTTTATAAATAATCATTCCAATGATGTTACAAAATATTGTTACATCATATTTTTGGTGGTAATATTTTAAAAATTAATTCATGATGATAAATAATCATTCATCCACTGTGCCATTATTTAATTATAAAACATTCATTCAAATATAAATTACTATTTATACTTCATAAAGACGAGGTCAGCTGCTTATATCAGCAATTGTATCTAATGATTTGACTTAGTTTTACTATCTGTTCAAATTGTTCTTGGGAATAAAGGCAGGTTACAGTTCTTATTTTGAATTTTCAAAAAATATTTAATTTGAAAAATATTAAATTATTAGAATTTAAAGTAGTTCTAACAATATTTATTTATATCTGAAAAAAAAAGTTCACATCCTTTACAAATTATTAGATATCACTAGGTCAAGATGCATACTGATTACTTTGTATATTTACTGACTTGATTCTATAAAACTACTTTAATAAATTAAATTTGAACATACCTTGGCAATCACTTAAACTCACTTGGCTTATTTGCGAAAGAGAAGCATTACTCGGTTTTATGTTTTAAACATAATTGAATTTGAAATAAATAAAAGAAACAAAACAAAGCTACTTATTAAAATTTACAAACAGATTTTCATTTTGTTATTATATTTTCAAAAGTAAATTATTAAAACTTTTGATCAAGCCTTAAACACAAAGAATTATTAACGAATGCTACCCATGGAGAACTATCCTCTGTCACAGCTGATAAAAAGACAAAAGCATAAAAATTCCTAGGTTCAAGTTAACTGAATACCGCCCTTATTCATCCTGATAGCTGAATTTTGGTTATTGATGAACTTTAATATAGGTCCTTCCCAAACGCTGTCTAATTATAACAATACAGAACTGTACTTCATCAGGTTGGGCAAAACCACATTTAACAACTATTTATTAGGAATATACTGTGGTTGAATTTAATAATAAAAACACAAAAACCTCCAGAGTCTTTGTATGTTATCCCTCTGAGGATGGTTACTTGGTAACTGAAATGTACATAAGGGTAAAATAAGGAAAGTTTGTGGTTAAGAGGTTTTTGTGTATTTATTATCACATTTAACAACTTGGAGCTACTATGGTGTGATTTTTTTAATTTGAATAAACAAAACCTACACTTAACCACTACAACTTTTTATTTCTATATTTATATATACATTTCATTGCAAAGCAATCATCTTCAGAGCAAATTATAGAAGAGTTATTCATATTTAAAGGAGTGCTTTGCATTCGAAATATACATAAGGATTGACATTTTTGTGGTAAAGAGTTTTTATTTATTTTAAATTGAAAATAAAAAACATGAGATATTTGCATCAAGCTTTGTTGGCACATAAAAAGATACTAATATTTCTTTAACAATTTCTATTTATAAAATTAAAAAAATTGATTTGCTTTTTTGAAAAAAATATCAGTTTTGAAATTTTTTTATAATTAATTATTATTTTTATTTATAATTTTGAGTTGAACTAAACACAAAATTAACAGACTTTAATAAACAAAAATTTTATAAACTAAGATAAACTAATTTTATAAATTATAAACTAAGATTTTTAACAGTTTTCGCTACCGTAGCCATGCATTATTGCTAAAACTAAAATAGATCTGGATGTTGAGCTGCAATTAAAATAACTGGTACCTCGATGTGTTATAAACAAGCGAAAAGAAAATACAATATATTTTATCACTGTATTAGTACATATGTTTATTCAACAGTTGAATATACACATTATGAAACAAATTCCAAGAATAGAGAAAACTACAGAGCAAGGTTTTACTGTATGGTATGAGTATATAATATATATGTATATATTTGAGCCATATGTAAATGATGCTATGAGCAATTGATAAATGATTTTGAAGGAGTTGATTATATATGGTAAACATAAAATTGAACATGTTCTATCATAATTAAGTTCATTATTCACAAAAGTATGACAAATAATTAATTTTGTTCATTTTACTCTTTTGTTTTAGATGATTTGGAGAGTACACTTAAAAAACCAATTTTTATCCCTGTTCCAGTACCTGTTTATGTACCTACACCTATGGCAATGTTTAGTTTGCCATTTCCCGTTCCTGTGCCATTTCCTCTCCCTGTTCCCGTTCCGATATTTGTGCCTACAACAAGAAATTCTGCTGATGGAATATTCAAAGAAATTAAGGTAATACATTGATTTTTATTTTGGTGTTTTAGAATTGCATCATCTTTCATTATGTTTATGTCATGATTGTGAACCAGTGTATATTCTTTCATTATGTTTATGTCATGATTGTAAACCAGTGTATATTTGTTGTATATTTATGTAAATTTAATTTTTTTCACTGGTGGTTTTGAATAACTATATGTTTTACCCAACAGTTATTAAAAATTCATAAATATAAATTTAATTTAATTCCATAGTTATGTGGACTCTAATTTAGAAACAAGGCAAAAAAGGCTAAACTTTTATTATTCCAGAAGACCGCGTTCAAATATTCCTTACATTATCGAATTTCTGAACATAACCAACTACTATTCTTCACTTAGCACTTAAGCACCATCTAATCCTAAAATAATTTCTGTTCTGAATTGGCACTTGTGCTATGTACAGATAGTTCTTAACATATTAAAGCTTACGCCCGAGTTTAGATTGGGCCATTTAGTTAATGCTAGCTGCCTATGCCCATGTATAGCTCGGGATCCTGTATTTATTTACACAGTAATGTAATTCTAGCGTATTCTTAGTTTTGTCAATATCGTTCTTTATATGGGTTATTTTACTTTACATGTCTTTATCTTTAGGCTAATCAAAGTTGCTTTTATGAACAAAAAAGTTAAATGTGCAGTGTCCTAGACAGTAGAAATCTGCAGTTAAATGCGGCGACCTAGAGCTATCGGACAGTAGTTTGACAGACGTTTGTCTGCTCAGATACTGAGTGTTTTATTAGTACGACCTGTTTACGTTTTGTGTGTTGTTGTTTGCTCTAAAGTTTATCTATCAGTTATTTCATTTATTTAATTTGTAGTTTGTTTAATTTTTGTTTTTTAGACAGTGACAGTAACAGTAAACAGATCTAGACACAATCGACATATTTTTTCATTAATGAACTGAATGATGAAAATGTATATGACCTGACTTTAGATTCGTATTCAAAAGGAATATATATATATATAAGGTTCAAGCAGATAAAGGTTCAACCACTGTCATTATGAATAAAGAAGACTACATCAAAGAAGCAAATAAGCAACTGTCAGACATCACAACATACAAAATACTTACAGATAACCCTACTACAGAATTCAACAATTTACTCTCGGACCTACTCAAATATACAGCTCCTGAACAAAATATTTCAGAAACATCTCTAAAATTATTACATAATGAAAACCCCTCTACTCCTCAATTCTATATGTTACCAAAGATCCACAAAAACATAATCCCTCCACCTGGTAGACCAATAATTGCTGGCTGCAATTCAGTAACGGAAAGAATTTCAGCTTTCCTCGACTCACACCTTCAACCCTTAGTAAAGAACCTTCCATCACATACCCAGGACACCAATCATTTCATAGATCGACTTTCACAAATATCTGTACCTCTACCCCCGGTAACTATTTTGGTCACCATAGATGTCACCTCTCTCTATACCAACATCCCTCATGCACACGGCCTATCTGCAATAGAGAATTTTCTAAGCAAACGCCCAGGCAAGCCTTCTCCCACTACACCTTTTCTTGTGAACCTGACCAGGTTCATCCTCGAGAAGAACAACGTTCAGTTTGAGGGAAGGAACTACCTTCAAATAAAGGGAACAGCAATGGGCACCAGAATGGCACCATCGTACGCAAATCTGTACATGGGATTGTTGGAAGAAAGTTTTCTAAAGACACAAACACTTCAGCCATTATGTTGGTATAGATATATAGATGACATCTTCCTAATTTGGACACAGGGTGCTTCAACACTTGAGGCATTTTTAGACAGCCTGACACAATTCTTCACACTTCAATTTACTTGGGAGAAATCTACATCAGCCATCACCTTTTTGGATGTAGAGGTAACACTCCAGAATGGAAATATCAACACAGGAATTCACATCAAACCGACAAACCACCTACAATATCTCCATTTCGACAGCAACCACCCAATAAACATAAAACGATCCATTCCATACAGTCAAGCAATCAGGGGTAAGAGAATCTGTTCGAATGATAGGGAATTGGAAGATTTTAATAGAAAGATATCAACAGCCTTCCAGAGAATAGGATACCCAAAAGACTCATTGAAAACCAAATTCATTCAGCACAATCCTCGGTTCACCATAAACCACAAACAGAACAAAATAAACTGTCTTTAATAACTGACTACCATTCTGGTCTACATAAACTCAACAAGATATTGAGAGATGGCTTCAAAATTCTTGAAGCTTCCGTCCACACCAAAAATCTTTTCACCGATCCACCGCAAATTTGGTACAAGCAACCTCCCAACTTGAAAAACATCCTAGTACATCCTAAACTACCAGACCCTGAGGCAGAGAAACCACACAAACTTCCTCATGGCTCCTTCCCATGCAATAGACCTAGATGCAAGACGTGTCCAATACACCCCTCAGCAAATAGTTTCAACAGCCAAACAACAAAAATGGTCTTCAAAATACAGGGTCATCTACCTGGGTCAAAAAAATATACAGTCATATACAGGGCCAAAAAATCTATCTATATATATATATATATATATATATATATATATATATATATATTCCTGATATTTCCTTAACGGTGGATAAAATTACTTACATAGTAATATATTAACTTCATATATATATATATATATATATATATATATATATATATATATATATATATATATATATATATATATATATATATATATATATATATGAATGTTTGTATGTATGTATGTATGTTATAGGCGGTTAAACCGCTAAACAGAAGTTGATGAAATTTGGAGGTTTTGTTAATCATACTCCCAGGATGGTGCGTGTGATGTTTGGTTTAGATCAATCCACAGGGCTCAGCCCCAGAGGCTTAGGAGGGTTCAGTGTACTGCCTTTCATAAATCTAATGTTAAAATGTGTATCCATACTAGCGTTACGTAAATTAATTTAAATAAATTATAAACATTATGTAAAAATAAAAATGCTTCATTTAATATTTTAAACTGTTTAAAATTACTAAATTCTATGTACAATTATTTCTATAACATTTATTGATATTAAAAGTATGATCATCGTTAATATTCTTGAGAAATTTGAATCAACCAAAGTTGTGCAACAGAACCAGACTAACCACAAAAATACTGCACCCAATTTGATCCAGGCAGAAATTAGAGGAGTTGCAAGTTCATAGGAGAGATGGTCTTTATTCCATGAATACTGATGATTTCATCAATTCTATCTAGTGATTTGAAAGGACTACAATTTCTTTTGCGTCTTGCATTCGGAATTACCATAAACAAGGCACAAGGACAATCATTGACCATTGCTGGATTAAATTTGGAACATTCAAGCTTTTACCACAGACAATTGTGTATTGTGTGCTCACATGTTGGGACACCTAAAATTTGTTTGTTTATACGCCTAATGAAATGAAGAAAAACATTGTCTATCCTCTAGCATTGCAGTAAATGAAAATATTTATTTAGATGTTGATTTGCTTTTTATATTTCAAAAATTATGATTTCGGGCGCAGAAACGAGCATCGGATAACGCTAGTATATATATATATATATATATATATATATACACTCGAGGTGTGGCTAGAAAAAAACCGAACTGATGCTATAAAAAAATTTTATTTTCCATTATTTACAATTTGATGTTATCTCCTTCAATGTACTCTCCTCCTCGGTCTATATACCGCTCCATACGAATTTTCCACTGTTCATAGCAATGCTGCAGATCATTTTCGGTAAGTCCATACATTACTTCCGCCGCTTTTTCTTTTACTGCTTCAACACTCTCAAATCTAGTTCGTTTCAAAGCTGACTTGACTTTAGGGAAAAGAAAAAAATCACAGGGGGCCAAATCAGGTGAGTAGGGTGGATGGTCTAAGATGGGAATGTTGTGATTGGCTAAAAACGTCTTCACTGACAACGCATTGTGAGCTGGGGCATTGTCTTGGTGCAGGATCCATGTCTTTTTTTTCCACAAATCATTCTGTTTTCTCTCGTTCAAGTAGGGTAGTCAGGACGCTAATGTAGTAATGCTGATTCACTGTTTGTCCCTCTGGTACCCAATCAATTTGTACATTCCCTTTGACATTAAAAAAAAACAATCATCATTGCCTTGAATTTCGATTTTGACATTCGTGCTTTTTTTTGTCGTGGAGAATCAGGAGATTTCCAATCCATCGATTATAGTTTGGTTTCGGGATCGTATGTAAAAAACCATGGTTCATCACAAGTAATAACATTTTGTAAAAAGGTGGGATCACTTTCAATGTTTTCTAGGATGTCAGAACAAATCATTCCTCGGCGTTCCTTCTGTTCAATTGTGAGACACTTTGGAAACATTTTTGCACACACTTTGTTCATGTTGAAACTTTCATGAAGAATCTGCCTAACACTTTCCTTGTCAATTCCTGTCAACTCAGACATTGCTCTGATTGTTAAACGGCGATCTTCTCGAACAAGTTTACCGATTTTTTCAATGTTTGCATCAGTTTTTGCTGACAATGGTCTGCCAGTGCGAGCGTCATCACTTGTGTCATCGCGGCCATCTTTAAATCGTTTAAACCACTCAAACACTTGTGTTCGCGATGAACAATCATCGCAGTACACTTGTTGCAACATTACAAACGTTTCACTTGCAGATTTTCCAAGTTTGAAAAGAAATTTGATGTTAACACACTGTTCTTTCTGTACACTCAATATTTTTTCGACGCACAGACAAAACGTCAACTACTTAGAACAGACGCCACGGGCAGACTGAGTGCAGGAGGCAGATGAAACTTGAGCAGTAGGCGGAGCAAGAGTCACGTGACAGGCCAGGCGACTTTCAGCCTTATTGCATTCGTTTTATTGTTTCACCTGTGCTAGTTCGGTTTTTTTCTAGCCTCACCTCGTATATATCCATGACCATCAACCATGAAAACCATCAATCCATGACCAAGAAAACTATAATAAATATTTAAATCAGTTATTTTTATCTTTATTGTTTTTATTTTTCAGTAACATTTTCTAAATGAAAAATTTATGTTTTCTTAATGTGAAAACAAAATTTGATTTAAATATCCCTTGTAGTAACATAGAAATAATATTTGACCTATTTTTGCCAGATTTGATTATTATGATTCAGTACATTGCTGAAACCAAAATCTCTTCGATTTAATTAAGACAGAATTGGTAAAATGCATATATTTTTACATTTTTGAAAACTCAAGTTGCATTGTAAATTATCATGTCCATCAGGTAGGCAAACATTTGCATTATTGATGCACGTTTCGCTTTATTGTCTAACTCATGATAGTACAGGGGGCCTCTAACAGAGGTCTGCGTCTTTATCGAGCATCCCGTTGTTGTAATCATCCTTACACTTAGGGTTGGTTTTATCTTTTTTTTGGTAATTTTCAAATTAAGAAATATTTTGAAATAGATTAAGAGCTACAAAATTGATCATTCTGTCGTTCACTCTAACAGCTGTTGGAAAAATATTAAATTTTCAGTTCTGAAGCAGGCTAGCCAACTAGAGAAACTAATTTTTCTATATATTACAATATTAACTAAATATACATATATTGAATATAACGAATATACACTTATTGAATATACTACATAGGAAAGTAATTGTTTTAATTAGTTTCATTTGCACCTGTTTACTTTTATAGGATTTAAGGAATCAGCCAAATGAGCACCCCTATTTAATATTTATTATAACAAACAAGTTAATAATGGAAATTTATTATTATAATAATAGTGTAGATTTTGAAACAATTTATGCATTTTTTTTTTGTATAGCACTTGATATATTTTCTATTGTTGACTTTAATTATTATATTATTTGTTAAGTGAAACAAATTAATTTTCCATTTTTTGTTATAGAAAATTCAAGAAAAAATGCCTACAGACCCTTTTGAAGCAGAATTATTAATGATGGCAGAAATGGTAGCAGAAGAAAAGAAAGAAGCAGGCAGCAGCTCAGAAGGAGAAGATGCATCTGAGCCAGTAGAAACATCAGAACCTTGCGGTGTGTAATTTGTAAAATACAAAATGTTTAATTATCTTGGCCTGTATTAAATTTACATTTTCAAATGTTATCATTTTTTTTTTTTTTTTTTTTTTTTTATTAAAACTGGTCATTTCTGACCAACCATTAATTTACATTTGATAATTAGATTTTAGCTTTTATTACAAAGAATCCATTGATTTCTATTGTATCTTGTTTGATGTTGGAAGCCAACCGGCGTGAGGAAGAGCATTGTTGTCACTCTTGTCGTTCAAAGAGTTCAAATGGTTTTGTCCTTTTGATTCGTCTTGTCAGGTGGTTGTTGTCGAGAAGTCTCAGTGCCTCAGGATTTTCGTGTTGAGTGAGCCGATTTACGTGTTTGATGGCGTTCTGTTTTATGACTTCCTCGACCATGGGTACACCAAGATCGCAATGCAAGTCACTGTTACGCACATACCAAGGAGCGTTGGCGATGTTTCTTAGTACTTTGTTCTGGAAGCGTTGTATCCCTTGTATGTGACATTTGCTGGCACAGCCCCAAAGCTGTATACCATACGTCCAAACCGGTTTGAGGATTTGGTTATATACCAATAGCTTGTTAATAGCTTGTTGTATATTGATACCCGTGAATTTCGACCGAGTAGCCAATACATTTGCCTGTAGCGAGTCTGGAGTTCTGTGAGTTTTATTTTGACATGCTCGACCCATTTGGCTTTTGCATCAAGATTCATGCCGAGATATTTAGCTGAATCATGATATGGGATAACACTTCCATTCATTTCGAGCCTCTGAGGGTTTGGGATCCTCTTGTTTGTAAAGTTCACATGGACTGCCTTCTGGTCGTTGAGTTTGATGCGCCATTTCTTGGTCCAAGCCTCAACTGAATCGTTTGATCTTTGTAAGCGTGTTGTCTATTCTTGAACGGTTTTCGCTGTCGCTGCGTTTGCTGTGTCGTCTGCGAAAGTGGCCGTGATGACGTTGGCTGTTTGCGGAAGATCACTGGTGTACAGCAAGTACAGCATTGGTCCCAATACGCTGCCTTGTGGGACTCCAGCTTGTATTTCCTTGAAGTCAGAATACGTAGATTCGTGGTTTACTCGAAACAGTCTGTTCGATATGTACGATTTCAGTAGATTCACAAACTGGGCTGGCAGAAACATGTTGAGTTTGTGAATCAAGCCTTCATGCCAAACTTTATCGAAGGCTTGTGAAACATCCAGGAAGACAATCGAGCAGACCTCCTCACCTTCCAGTGCTTTTTCAATGATGTCAATTAGTCGATGCACCTGTTCCACCGTAGAGTGTCCTCGCCTGAATCCAAATTGATGGTCGGGCAGTAAGTTCTTTTCCACGATGATAGGTTTAAGCCTGTTGAGAAGCAGCTTTTCAAAGAGTTTTGACATTATAAATGTTATCATATTTGTAAAATATTACTGGTAAATGCAATGGTATCAGTATTACTGCTACATTGGTAATTACAAAAGCGAGGTATGGTGTTTACACAAATGTTGCAAAAATATTGTTCCGTGGAGTTGTAATATTAGTGGAAAAGTAAATTCCATTTCATAGTCATTTCATTATAAACTTTCTCAGTTTTTTGTAAAATAAATTATAAGGATTTGAATTTGGTTACAAATAACAATTTAATTGTTCAGTTGTTGCCAGTACTGAGTGTTAATAAGGAGCAAGTGTGGCATAGTTTTAATACAATCATTATAGTTTAAAATATTTATGTAATATATTTGTATTGTACATCATAAACAAAATGAATTAGTTTTCGTAATGTAATGGAACTAGCTACTTTTTCAAATTACCATAAGAAAAGTCTATTGTAAAAATTAATTTTGTGATTTATTGTCATCTACTTTTAGGTGCCAGTGGAGGAGAAAGCGGTTTTAGTCCTGAAGCGATAGAATCAAGTAATACATTTGCCGATGATATGCTTCAAATGGCATTAAAGATGGCCTCTGAACTTGAAGGTCCAGCAGTAGATTTAGAAGCAGCACTCACACCTGCTACAATAGCTCAACCCCCTCCTCCTGCTATAGAGCATCCTGAAGGTGAGACAATTTAATTATTTTATAAAGTGCTTTACCATTCCAACACAATTAGTATTTGACATTATGAAAACTAATTGTCATAATTTCAAAAAATTATGAAGTTTGTACCGCTATAAGTGTGGTAACATTTTTTAAATACAAACACCATTAGTATTATAAATAATAACCAGTAACACTGGTTAAAAAATAAAGTTCAGCTTATTCCATTCGTACGAATCTGAAATTTATGCGTATAAACAGGGTTTAGTGAGAAATGTATTAGAGATGAGCAGGATAGACATAAATTTTTTTCCATGTAATTATTATTTTCAACTCTAAATCTTTTTGACAAAAATGTGATTATCTTTCCACCAAATGATGTCATCATTGCCTTGAGAGATTTGAAAAATAAAACTATAGTAAACTCGCACTAATCCGGCAGATATATGGCTGGAACACTGCCAAATTACTGAAAACGCCGGATTACTGGAGGGCCCATTAAAAACACAATGTACATTGCATAATATTTATATCTATGGCTGAAAAATAAAGGCAGCATACTAAATAGTCCTGAACTGTACTTGAAACGATAAAACGAGAATGAATGTTCTGGTCTGTACTTTACAATAAAAGGCTACCTTCAATAAAAAAAACATAGCGTTCAATACAGTTTTTCGAAGTCATTAAACTTACACGTTTCGCATTGCTCAGGAGGCTTAAAAAGGTTTCTTATTTTCTTCTCCAATTCTGATTCAGTAACACTTAGAACTTTGTCTTGCAGTCTTTTGAACACTAAGATGCCACTCGCTGAAACTGTTTTTTTCTGCCCATTTAATGGATGTTGGGATTCCAGCCACTGGCTTATGTCATCTGTCATCTGCTTTTAAATTGGCAAAATTGTTTGTATATCACAAACTATACAACTAGAACCGGGTGGAGTGAAGATCACTTGATCACTGACATCGACAAGTAGACATATATATAGGTTTTGTTTACAAATTGATTATGTTTACATCTTCCGTCCTTGATGAAAACACCGGATTATTAGAGGGGCCTGATTTTACAGTTTGGTGTTGACAGAAATATGAGAAATTTTTTTTTACCCAAACTAATCTAAGAAAAAGAATATACCAAGAAATTTCTAACAAGAATTCCTGGTAGTTTTTTGCCATTGCAGCTCTACAATGTATTAAGGGATTTAGACAAATACTACTACAAGTCATCAACGTTAAAAAAAAATAAATACAGTAAAAACTCGATTAACTGTCACCGTCGGACCGTGGTCATGACAGTTGAGCGAATGGACGAATAACAGAAACACTATTATTCCTCCATAACTTAACTTCAATCAATTAAATTAAAGACGGATATCACTCTCGTGATAAAAACAAATGCAATAAGGCTGAAAGTCGCCTGGCCTGTCACGTGACTTTTGCTCCGCCTACTGCTCGAGTTTCATCTGCCTCCTGCACTCAGTCTGCCCGTGGCGTCTGTTCTTAGTAGTTGACGTTTTGTCTGTGCGTCGGAAAAATGTTGAGTGTACAGAAAGAACAGCGTGTTAACATCAAATTTCTTTTCAAACTTAGAAAATCTGCAAGTGAAACGTTTGTAATGTTGCAACAAGTATACGGCGATGTTTATCGCGAACACAAGTGTTTGAGTGGTTTAAACGATTTAAAGATGGCCGCGAAGACACAAGTGATGACGCTCTCACTGCAGACCATTGTCAGCAAAAACTGATGCAAACATTGAACAAATCGGTAAACTTGTTCGAGAAGATCGCCGTTTAACAATCAGAGCAATGTCTGAGTTGACAGGAATTGACAAGGAAAGTGTTAGGCAGATTCTTCATGAAAGTTTCAACATGAACAAAGTGTGTGCAAAAATGGTTCCAAAGTGTCTCACAATTGAACAGAAGGAACGCCGAAGAATGATTTGTTCTGACATCCTAGAAAACATTGAAAGTGATCCCACCTTTTTACAAAATGTTATTACTTGTGATGAATCGTGGTTTTTTACTTACGATCCCGAAACCAAACGTCAATCAATGCATTGGAAATCTCCTGATTCTCCACGACAAAAAAAAGCACGAATGTCAAAATCGAAATTCAAGGCAATGATGATTGTTTTTTTTATGTCAAAGGGATTGTACACATTGATTGAGTACCAGAGGGACAAACAGTGAATCAGCATTACTACATTAGTGTCCTGACTACCCTACGTGAGCGAGTACGGAGAAAATGGAACGATTTGTGGAAAAAAAGATGGATCCTACACCAAGACAATGCCTCAGCTCATAATGCGTTGTCAGTGAAGAAGTTTTTAGCCAATCACAACATTCCCATACCCTACTCACCTGGTTTGGCACCCTGTGATTTTTTTCTTTTCCCTAAAGTCAAGTCAGCTTTGAAAGGAACTAGATTTGAGAGTGTTGAAGCAGTAAAAGAAAAAGCGACGGAAGTAATGTATGGACTTACCGAAAATGATCTGCAGCATTGCTATGAACAGTGGAAAATTCGTATGGAGCGGTATATAGACCGAGGAGGAGAGTACATTGAAGGAGATAACATCAAATTGTAAATAATGGAAAATAAAATTTTTTTATAGTATCAGTTCGGTTTTTTTCTAGCCACACCTCGTATAGAACAGAAGTGTAAATATATTCTCTGTCTGATAAGTTATGCTTCAGGTCCGATAAGTACTACACGAGGTTGCATAACAAGCAAAAGTTTTAAAACCAAATAATTTACTTCTTAAGGAATTTAAGTTATTATTTACTTCCTAGTAAAGATGAGTTTAAGTGTATCAATGTTTGTACTCAACTTCAACCAAGTCCGTTTTTAAGAACCATTTTACAACTAAATATTTGGTCAATATTTCCGACTTATTTTTTAGGTTTTGTGAAATTTTGAAGACAATAGTGAAAATCAACATTATATGCCAATAAAATTATTTATTTTATTATTAAAGTATATAAAGGTTAACTTATTTCAATGAACCATTTTTTCGGTTGGAATAATCAACTCAACTTCACTATAATTGTTAACAAATATATGTGTCTGCCTGTAACTCCTGACAAAAAGGTTTTAGAATAACATGTTTTTAATACGTCGGCGTTTATCCATCAAACAAAAACCATCGTAATTATATCTGTAAGTAGTGTGAAGCTTGTTGTTTAATACAGTACAACTATTTTTCCAAAAGTAGCAACACTAGTTGAGTAGTACTAATAAAGATAAAACGTTACTAGACAACAATATCTGGCCTAGCGGCCCGACGGTATTCGGTTTATGGTACTGGCCGTCAGCGTCGCGCGGTCAATTGGCCCGACGGTTGAAAGAGTGACGGTTAAACGAAGTTTTACTGTAAATACAGTTAAATTTGTCACTCCATTGACACTGCTATAATTTGGCAGAACTGCAGATAACAAAATATGGACCCTACTCAGGTAATCAAATCCTCTTTAGTTATATATCAGATGACAAAATATTGCTTGATGAAAAAGGGCTGTTGAATACAGAGAATATAGAATACCTGGCTTATAACAATTACAATTTAACCAAAATTCTTAGAGAAGTAAATAATTGTGTCTATTATTTTAATATATTCTATTTGTAAACAGTTAATCATGGGATTTATTTGTGAACTGAAAGAGTAAGACAAAAAAGTCATTTGAACATATTTATATCCCAAACAATATGAGAAAGCCTGAGTAGATTAATAGTATTTAAGGAAATGTATAAAAATGCACAATACTCCAACAATCTTGATGGGCCTCTGTTTGGAATTATTTTATTATATGAAAGTGTTTTACTATACTAATAAATATTATTAATAATTGTATAGAACCGTCTTTATTCATTTTAAATGTTTAAATCTATGCATATGTATAAAATATAACGTCTCAGCTGTCGAATAGTAGATAAGAGCATTCTCCAATAATTCTTTCAATTTCACAATCCTTCAACTCCTTCTCACTTTCATCAACAAATAAAATATTAAATCCACTCAATTTTAACTTAAAAAGAACACAAATAACAAATTAAATACAATTTGGTTAGCATATAAACATATCCCACACAACTACGACATAAACACAACATCACAGACAATGTCAGCTGATCGGTCGCCAGATAAAACGTAATTATTTAAAGAACGGACAGTCCAAAGAGGATAAAAATACTACCATTGGAAAGCCCAAAGCCTGTAGAATAAGATGCATTTGCGATCTATTGGATTTACTGGGAACTAACTCGACATAAATGAGTTATATTGGAGGACGGCGATTCACCGTCGCTTTACAGAATGGCACACTGGGTCGCGTCGCCATCATTGTAAGCGAATGGGTTAATAGTATAGATCATAAATGAATCAAGCAACAATTAGAAATTATCATGATACTAATATATTTTATTAGGTAATGATGTGGGAGATGATGCTGAAGGAACAACCTCTATTAGAAACACCACAGATGGCAGAGGACGCAAAAGATCAAACTCAAGAACATCCCAGAGAAACAGTGGCAATTCGAATTCATCAGATGGAAATGCACAAAAACGAAGTCGTCGGAGTAGTTCTGGAGGTGATATTTCTCAGATAACTACTCAGAGACCCAGTCCTCCAGTACCGCCTGTCCAGCCAGAAGAAAAGCCGGATGCAAATTTTAGGCTAAAGGTAAATTATTCTGTAATTTATGTTTTTTATAAAGATTTTAAAAAAATACTTGTTTTGGTTAGAATAGTAATTCTAGTATATGATTATTAAATGGCTTTCATTTCTTTTCTCCATAGTCACACTAGAATTATTTTATCATATTAAAGGAATCCTATTGGTAATGATTCCTACTTTTAAACTTGATTTTTTTTGTAGATACTTGGAAGTTATAAAAAAATAAACCTGTATATTTTTGCCCTTATGCAAAGATTACTTGGAAAGTTGACGTGTTTCATAAACAAGGGCAGCAAGCCTGGTTACTTATACATATAAGGATCTTGAAACATATTTATCTGTATCATGACATAAAAAAAGGACTAGGGTAAAAAATACATAAACCTGTTCTATCTTAGCACACAGTAAGCAAACTAAGTATTCCAATATTACAGATCTTATAGATGTTTAGGAAAATTTGTTAAAAACAAATCTAATATTACATGTAACAAGTCAGTCACCTTTTCCCTTTGGTTATTGTATATAAGTTATTTAAAAAATGATCATAACTAGTTAGTCTTTATGTGATAATATGAAAAAAAGATATGTAATTTTGTCAATTATTACTAATTAACTTTTAACTATTCCAGTATACATTTGGTGTGAATGCCTGGTGCCAATGGGTGATGACAAAGAATGCAGAGCTAGAAAAACTTAGTGGAAACAATCGAAAGTTAAAACTCTTTAAGCCAGAAATCCTGCAACTTACTGCTGATGAGTTGAACTATTCACTTTGTCTATTTATCAAAGAGGCAAGTTTATGTTTATTTTTGACTAAAATTGTGTTTAATTGATTATTGTAGACAGTAAATGCTCTGCAGTAATTTTTTGAGTAAAGTACTGGCCAATAATTTGATTCAACATTCTCTATATCAAATCTATCTTCACATTTTAAATTGTAACTTTTTATAACAAATTTCTCTAACATTCCTGTGTTCTGATATGCAGCAACGCATGACGGATAAGATAGCACTATAAAAATACAAAAATTCAACAAAACGTCTTCAGTAACTATTTTAATAACAAGCAATAACAACTTGGACTTGACAAACAACGTATTAGGTGATGTCAATCATTAGATAGAGGTTCCTTTTGTTTCATGAGTTATGACCAGTTAATTGTTTTTAAACTGTTGAATCAAATCATATATGTTTAATGATTTCCTTCTCTTTTTAAAAAACCAAATAACTCCCTCACATATAAATAAAATTGGGATTGGAAGTGTATACAATAGGGTGGTCGAAAAAACTAATTTTTTTATTTTGAAGTTGCGCTGAAAAGTTGCAAATTATATCTACAAAACCCAAAATGTCTTCAGTAACTATTTTAATAACAAGCAATAACAACTTGGACTTGACAAACAACGTACTAGGTGATGTCAATCATTAGATAGAGGTTCCTTTTGTTTCATGAGTTATGACCAGTTAATTGTTTTTAAACTGTTGAATCAAATCATATATGTTTAATGATTTCCTTCTCTTTTTAAAAAACCAAATAACTCCCTCACATATAAATAAAATTGGGATTGGAAGTGTATACAATAGGGTGGTCGAAAAAACTAATTTTTTTATTTTGAAGTTGCGCTGAAAAGTTGCAAATTATATCTACAAAACCAAAGAAAACTATTATAAAATCTGTTGACATTTTCCGGTTGTGCATAGGCCCTAAAGTTTGACAAAATATAAAACTTCTTTTATGAGATTATTTTAAAAAAAATTTCATTTAGATTTTTCATAATGCAATAGTTTGTAATGTCTTCAAACTAAGACATACTGTTAGCCAAGACGGAAGATGACAAAAAATACACAAGAGTGCTTGGGCGTCAAAGAATTTTGAAGGCAGATATATGCAAGAAGGAAAACAGTAAAAACATTCAAGTCATCAAAATTTTATTGGTGTAAAATATATTATAATATTTAACCCAAATAATAACCCAATAGAACTATACTCACTAGAAAAATACCACATTCATAAAAACATACACAACAATTTAATGAACTTACAGACGACATACTATTCAAAAACATTATACACACGTCTCAAGAAGAAATATGTATGACGTCAACAAATACCAACATCACAGACCGAACATCCACACCAGAAAAATAGAGAAAAAGTAAATCAGTGATTCGACAATGGTCAAGTGATCCAAAGGTGCCTCATCACATAAGGTAAAATTATTGCACCTAGTGGTGGAAAAAATTATTTACAAGTAATAATAATAACTTCATATATATATATATATATATATATATATATATATATATATATATATATATATATATATATATATATATATATATATATATATATATATATATATATATATATATATATATAGGTTTTTTGGACTAGGAGACTGACAGACTTACCTTGGTAAGAGTCCACACTGTAGTCTTGAAATAGAAACACATAAAAGCACTTAAACAAGCCTTATCTCTTCTCTTATCCTACAAGCCACTTATCCTTATCTTCTTCTCTTCACTTAAATAAGCCTTATCCTAATAGCCTTATCTCTTTTCCCCTAACAGACTTATATAAACTATAATCACTCATATGCTCATGGAAACAATATATATATATCTTTAATCTGTGCATCTGTGACATCTGATTTCTACTCTACACAATCTGTGATTACAACTTGTATTTATTTCATTCTCTCATATTTCTTTTTGTGTTTTCTCTTCGATTGACAAAGACCACTGTGTGGTTGAAATATATCATTGTTTAAGTGCTTTTATGTGTTTCTATTTCAAGACTACAGTGTGGACTCTTACCAAGGTAAGTCTGTCAGTCTCCTAGTCCAAAAAATCTAAATAATCTTTACCAACCAAAACTAACCTAAAAATATATATATATATATATATATATATATTTTTTTTTTGACAATTATTTTATTTTATTCTCTCATATTTCTTTTTGTGTTTTCTCTTCGATTGACAAAGACCACTGTGTGGTTGAAATATATCATTGTTTAAGTGCTTTTATGTGTTTCTATTTCAAGACTACAGAGTGGACTCTTACCAAGGTAAGTCTGTCAGTCTCCTAGTCCAAAATCTCTCTCTCTCTCTCTCTCTCTCTCTCTCTCTCTCTCTCTCTATATATATATATATATATATATATATATATATATATATATATATGAAGTTAATAAATTACCAATTTTGAGTAATTTTATCCACCATTAAGTGCAATATTTTTACCTTGAGTGATGAGGCGCCTTTCGGTCTTTGACCATTGTCGAATCACTGATTGTTCTCTGCTGTGGATGCTATGTCCGTGAAGCCGGTGTTTGTAGAAGTTACGCGCACTATTTCTTGATCTGTGTGTATGAGGTTTCTGTATAGTATGTCTTCTGTATATGTTGTTTGTAAATTCATTAAGTTGTTGTGTATGTTTTTATAAATGTGGTATTTTTCTAGTGAGTTTAGTTCTATTGGGTTGTTATTTATTTCCAGTATGGTTAGGTTATTTTCGTAATTTGTAATTTCGTGTTTATGGGAAATTAGGTGTGCTGCAACATTTGATACTTTAGAATTTTTATTTTTGAATGCTCTATAATGTTCTTCAAATCTTATTTTAAACGTTCTGGATGTTTTTCCTATGTAAAAGGCGTTACAGTTGTTGCAAGTGATTTTGTAGATTCCTGATAGGTTATGATTTTCTGAATTTGTTATGTGGTTTTTGTTACTAAGATATTTTATTATTTTGTTGTTTGGTTTGTAAGTTGGAGTGTAGTATTCTTTGTTGTATATATTCGTTATTTTTTCTATTTTGTTATTGGTATATTTATATTTTAGGTAGATTTTTTTATTTTTATTGTTTTCGTGTTCCGGTTGTAGTGTTGTGTTAAGGTTAGGTTTTTTTGTGAATTTATTGTATATATTTTTTATAATGTGTTTGTTGTATCCATTTTCTATTGCTATTTTTGTAATGTTATCTAATTCTTCATTTAATTTTTGTTTGTTATCCTGTGTGTATTTTATTGCTTTATTTATCATGTTACTGTAAGTGTTAATTTTGTGTGTCCAGGGGTGGTTAGATTTGTAGTGTATTGTGGTGTTGTTGGAAGTAGGTTTCCTGTATACTGTAGTTTCTATTTTATTATCATTTATATTTAAAGTAATGTCGAGGAAGTTGATTGTTCTATTTATTTCTGTTTCAACGGTGAATTGTATGTTTTCGTTGTATGTATTTAGTTTGTTTAATATTATGAGGTGTTCGTTGTGAATGGTAGGTTGGTATATTACAAGTATATCGTCTACATATCTTGTCCATAGTAAGATTCGACAATGGTCAAAGACCGAAAGGCGCCTCATCACTCAAGGTAAAAATATTGCACTTAATGGTGGATAAAATTACTCAAAATTGGTAATTTATTAACTTCATAAAGTCAGTGCAACGGAAAAACAATGGATAATATTAAATATCAGGAATATATATATATATATATATATATAAGGTTAGTTTTGGTTGGTAAAGATTATTTAGATTTTTTGGACTAGGAGACTGACAGACTTACCTTGGTAAGAGTCCACTCTGTAGTCAAAACAAAAAAAAATATGAAAAAAAAAGTTTTATTTTTTTTTATTTTCTCATATTTCTTTTTGTTTTCTCTTTGATTGACATAGACCACCGTGTGGTTGAAATATATCATTGGTTAAGTGCTTTTATGTGTTTCTATTTCAAGACTACAGAGTGGACTTTTACCAAGGTAAGTCTGTCAGTCTCCTAGTCCAAAAAACTAAATAATCTTTACCAACCAAAACTAACCTACAGCTCTTAATATTTTTTTTATCCACCCACGAGAGGTGTCCGTTTAGTAGAGGGATGTCAAGGAGAAGCAGAATTGTAAAAATGATTACAGTATTTATTCATTACACACTCATTTCTAACCCAATATATAATAGGCTAGTGGTATTTAATTAATAATGTAGGCTACCTATTTATAAATACAGTATTATTATTATTATTACTAACACTCGGAGGGACCTTATTGGTGTAGAGCACTTAGCTGTAGCCTTTGTACTCTCTTCCCATCCCTACCACAGGACTAGCTTAGTGGATACCTACCTCTTTGCAGAAATCAAGTACCCACCTGATGCTAGATCTTCTGATATCCTCTGATGTACATACCTGCCAGCCAAACCACTTTCTCCTTGTAGCTCCCTAAGCAGGACACTCACAGAGTACATGGATTGGGCTTACCTCTTGGTCCTCGTCGCATCTCTTGCACACAGGGGACCTAGATTTTCCAATTTTGTATTGGAACCCCCTCAGATTCCCATGGCCTGTAACCAGCTCTACAGTAGCTCTGAGTTGATTTCTACTTAAGGAGAGTAGTTCTTTGCCCCACAAATCTCCTGAGTAACCCCACAGTACTTTGGATTTGTTACACCCCAAGGTTACATTCCATTCTTCCTTGCACAACCTGTCTATATGTGCCGTGATCCTCTTGCGCCCCTCCTGAGGCGGCATGCCCACTGCCCTCAGCAACGGTCCTTGGGTTATACACCCTTGTTTTGCTAAGGCGTCAGCTCTCTCATTCCCTATCCAGCCAGAATGTCCTGGAATCCAGGTTAGGTTGAGTGAATTATACTTACTCAGCTCTGCTAGAGAAGCCATAGTCTCAGCTACCAACCTAGAGCTGGTATTATCCTTACCTAAAGCCTTCAGAGCTGCCTGACTGTCCGAGCAAATCCAGATGGTCTTGCCCCTCCTGCCAGACCCTATTATTTCCTCAGCACATAGTTTGATCGCAAGCACCTCCCCCTGGAAGACAGAGTTGTAGTCCTCCAGGCGATGACAAAATCTGTCTTGGTGTCTCGGTGTCCACTAAATCCTGCTTCCACTCCTTCCTTCATCTTGGACCCATCGGTGAACCAGATTTAACCATGTCTGGGTCTATACTCCGCCCATGCCTCTCTTGCAGGAATAAGGATTTTGTAGTTTCCTTTTTCCCTCTTAAGAGACAGTATCTTATCCTGAGGTTCTATCCAGAGCTCTTTCAGTGAATCCCCAAATAGCCGTTTATGAAGTTTGCTACTTGTCTTCCACTGCCCGGTACAGCTTAGCCGGTATGCAGTTTTCATTGCCTCCATCCTAATTTGAAGATTCAAGGATGGAAAACCCAACATAACCCTCATGGCCGCACATGGTGTGCTTCTCCTTGTAGCTGTTATGCCTCTAAGGAAGAGCCCCTGCGCGCGGTCCAGCATTCTTTTACTTGTTTCTTTCTGTGCCCTGTCCCACCAGACGATAGAGGCAAAGACCAACCTCAGCACCACAATGGCGGAATAAATCCAGTTCATCTGACGTGGACCCAAACCCCATCTCGTGCCTATTGCTCCTCTGCATTGCCAGAACGTAGCTATGGCTTTTTTGCCCTTATCCTCCAAATGCTCACGCCAGAGTAGCTTCCTATCCAGAATAACTCCCAGATATTTAGCGCTCTCAACGTAGCTTATTTTGGTATTACCAACTTCCATCATCTCCAGCGATTTAGTTTTATATCGCCTAGTGAAGATGAGTGCCACAGATTTCTCTCCTTGAATGCATAGTGCATTCTCCCTGCACCATGCTTCTGTTACCTTGAGTGCCTCTTGAAGCAGGTCTTTAAGGACCTCTTCAAATGGTTTTCTAACAAGGATAGCTATGTCATCCGCATATCCTACCACCTTGACACCCATTCCACTGAGTGTCCTTAGGCCGTCCACGACAAGGCTCCACAGCAAAGGGGATAACACTCCACCCTGCAGGCAGCCCTCCGAGACCATCCCATTTATCGTGCACCCCATCCAGGATGCAGTACTAATCCGGTTTTCCAAGGAACTCATAATCCAATTTATAATTCCATCAGAAATCCCATGATCCATAGCTGCTCTCTTCATGGCCAGTCTAGAGGTACTATTAAAAGCCCCCTCCACATCAAGAAAAGTCCCAATACATATCCCCTTGTTGTTGATCTGACCCTTAATAAAGTCTACGACCGACAACACCGCAGTCTCCACTGACCTACCAGTTCGGTAGGCGTGTTGGTCCTGATGAAGCGGATACTGCTTCAAAGGTCCCTCCTTCAAATAGTGGTCCACCAGCCTTTCCAATGTCTTTAACAAGAAAGATGTGAGGCTGATAGGTCTGAAGTCCTTTACCTCTGTGTAACCTTTCCTCCCCGGTTTGGGGATAAAGATAACCTTCGTTTTGAGCCAATGCCCGGGCGTGTAACCCAAGGCAACACAGCCTCTGAGTAATCCTGTCAGCGGCCCTATTATTTCCTCCAAGCAATTTTGTAGTAGTGCTGGAGTAATATTATCTAATCCAGGCGCTTTGAAAGGCTCAAAAGACAGAATCGCCTCTCTCACCTTTTGTGCTGAGATCACCTGCTTAGCAATATTCCAGTCCGCCCTTAGCCCAGTATGTCGGAGGTTTTGAGCACCGTCCCCTACCGGTCTAATATCGGGAAAACTGTTCCTCATAAGCAGACGCAGTGTTTCCTCCGGGGTGTCAGTAAAGCTATCATCAGTCTTCTTGACAAACTTAAGCTCTCCCCTCGGTCCACCTGCTAACACCTTAAACAGTCTAGCAGTGTCACTCAGTGTACTTGTCTCTGAGCACCACTTTTCCCAAGAAGCACGTTTAACCTCTTTAATAAGATTTTTATAGAGACCCTTGCTGTCTTTATATGCCTGCCAGGTCTCCGCCGTTTTCTTCTTCTTTGCCCTATTAAAGAGCCTTCTAGTCTCTTTCCGTCTTGCCTCTAACTCGCTGTTCCACTTAAGCTTACCACTCCCAGTGTTTATCCGCGAGAGAGGGCAATTTTCCTCAAACGACGTGGAAATTGCAGTCCTGATGTAGGCCTCAGTATTTTCCAGTTCGTTTGATGTACCATATTTACCACGGAAGTCAGACATCCGCCTCCTCACCGAGGACTTAAAACCTTCCCAGTTTGTCCTTCTCGGATTCCTAAACCACACCACATGGGGGACAACTCCCCTCATCGTAGCAGTGATGATCTGGCGATCAGACATGGAGGGCTCATCCGAAACCTGGTCATGCACCCACCTTACCATTTGTCTATTACAGAAGGTGATATCTAGAACCTCCATTCTGTTTGAAGTGACAAATGTTGGCTCGGCACCTGTGTTTAAAACCACAACGTTTTCTTCAATCAAGAAGGCTAGGAGCTCCTCACCTCGCTCATTTGTGTCTGTGCTGCCCCACACCTCATTATGAGCATTGGCATCACAGCCCACTAAGATTCCTATATTCCTCTCCCTGCAGTATCGAACTAACTTATGTAATTCTGCAGGGGGCGATTCTCTATTGTGGGCGCAGTAAGTGGAGGCCACGATGAACTCCCTGCTCCCACTTACCTCGCTCTTGCCTCGAATTCTAACCACCGCAAGGTCTTTAGTTGAGAATTCTTGAATCAGCGTGGCTTCTAGTCCTCTGACTATCACACATGCTCTGTGCCCCTCATGTTCCCCACTTGCGTAGGTGCGCCCAGCTGCAGTCAGACCCCTTATACGGTTCCTGACCAGCCACGGTTCTTGCACCAGCGCAAGCGCTGGTAATGTGTGCCTCACATTTAAGCACCTGGTTAGGACCACCGAGGCGCTTTTACTGTGATGCAAGTTGATTTGCAGGATCATTGCTCAAGGGTCAGCCGTCTCCAACTGACCCCTACGCCTTCTCCTGATTCTCTCTCTCGTCCTTCTCTTCCAGGTCCTTAGAGGTCCACTTAAAAGTGACCTCTGCAGTCCCCAGGAAGGCTTTCCCATCTCTTGCCTTTAATAGTCTGGCCGATGCCTCATCCAATCCTAGGCAGAGGAGGCTTGCAGGTCCCCGCTCAATGCACTGTAGGATCTTCCACTTCGAAGTGTCAATTTCTGGGTTTTGCATCCCGATGAACTTGACCAGCTAAGTGGCCTCCCTTTTTGGTGGTGGTACTAGCACCGTCACTTTCACCCATTTGATCAGATCATCAGGCAGGACTAGCCTTGCCTGAGTTCCGTCCTCGAGCTTAACTGACGGTACCACTTCTCTCAGCCATTTTGCCGATTCCTCCTCAGCACAAATAAATGCTGCGACTCCATCCCTTAGGTGAGTGTCTCTCTGAACCGCGGAACAAAACCTCTACTAGGAGTGTCCAGAATCCAGTCCATGACGGTGCCCTTAAGATGGACGAACGCCGCCATCTCTATCCTCACGCCTACACTATCCTAAAAGGTCACAAGAACCCTCGGTATGTTGGCGGAGATCGACGAGAAAGACGGCTCTCCCGACCCAGCAGGCCTAGACCTCTTGACCTCCGACTCTGGAGTAGGATTAGAAGTACTCCTTTCCTTCCTTTTCCTCTCTCTCTCTTTTGTCGTACGAAAGTCCTACCTGATCCACTGGCTTCCGGGACAACAGGGCGGGTTCTAGCCCCAGCCTCTGTCAAACCCTTCCGCTGCCCGGACCGGTGTTTCCTCAAAGGGGGTGGCGGTGGTTCTCTGCCCTCCGCCTCCGCCTTCTTTGCTTCCTCATGGTAGGAAAGCCAGAGTGCTTTCCTCCTTTGTTCCTGTTGCCTTCGCAACTGGATTTCCATCTGTCTCTACGGGGGCCGAAGCCACCTCCATAGGAACAGATTTGTCGGTAGGTTCTAAGCCCTGACCAGTTAAATTTATTTTTTCTATCTCTGCCATGTGTGTTCCCACGAGCAGCTAGGGAAATAAAGGTCCGCCGCCGCAGAGCCCCGCTTACGGCGGTAAGGCGATTTAAGTACTCAGGGGTGGCGCCAGGTGCCCCTGAGGCTCCGTTAAAGACCCTCCTTACCCTGAGGGCCACGAATCTACATCGGCACGGATCGCATAACACCTTCCGATCGGGGGTGTAAGTGCCCATCCAGACCACCAACCTGGATGAGGGGTGCTTCTTGGTTGCCGCCCGCAAGGTAAGGGCAGGGCGAGAGCCGGGCAGATAACGGCCCTTCAAGTGCTAGGACTGGCCCCTTTTTTTTGAGCCGCCTTCATGCACTCACACAATTGCCTGGACTTCCTGTTTATAGGGAGCCACATACGTACAGCTCCGCTCCACCCGTCCCCCACACCCGGATTAAGCCTCTCCATCACGTCAAGGTCATGCAGCCCATAGGAGAGGAAATACAGTATACAGTACAATAAATATTGTAGTGTACTGTTATTAAACATAAATTCAAAACCAAATTTAAAAATTTCTGAATCAGTACAGTAATACAGTACTGTATATTAATTTAATTTGTGAATTATTGTAGAGCCTAGCCTATGAATTATTGTAGAGCCTAGCCTAGAATTACTGTAGAGTCTAGCCTATGAATTACTGTAGAGCCTAGTGTATGAATTACTGTAGAGGCTAACATTTGAATTACTGTAGAGCCCAGCCTATGAATTACTGTAGAGCATAGCCTATGATTTACTATAGAGCCTAGCATATGAATTACTGTAGAGCCTAGCATATGAATTTTTAAAACATAGATTAATCGTTGTTTGTTTTGATGAGTGGTGGGGCTGTACAACAGTTAGCCACTTTTTTGAAATTTTCTTCCCAACACACGTTTTGTTTTTAAAACACAACTGCCGGAAAAACAATCCCGTTTCATCGGCATTGAAGACATCTTCACGTGTATATGATTTGATAATTCTTGTAAATTTGTTTTCCCATTCACTCACTGTATATCTATCTACCAAAGCACTTTCACTCGGAATTGTTTTAAAAGAAATCATATGTCGTGTTATGAATTTTTCGAGCCATTCATTTGATGTCTTGAAATCGTCTATCCTGAGTTCACTCGCAACTTCTAAGGCCTTTGTTTGGATCATGGGCCTGGAAGTTGGAATTTTTTGAGTTATAACCTTTTGAAACCAATCAAAAACTACCTTATCTACTGTCATACCCGATCCATGTGCAGTAAAGTTTCTTCCCACACTTTGGTTTCTGTTTTCACTGAATTGCTTTAAAATCATATCTTTGTTTTTTTACTATTTCTGCTCCACTCGTTTTACCTACCTTAAAACGCTTTGCAATTTTCCTAACACCACATTTTATACTGTCAGCATAATGAATTGCGTCTACTTTTTCACATCGGCTCATACATTTGTGAGGAGCCATGTATACAATTCTGATTTTGTACAGAGTTATTTCAGCTACGTTTTGCAGTACATTTGTTCGCATATCAGAGGTTCAAAAAACAAAAAAAAAACACCATTTGCTGTCCGTTGTCCGCCTAATGGAGTGTCCGTTCAAAGGAGAGACAAATCCTATGTGCGTATTATTAAATTTGTCGGTTTCCAGAAAAATCTTTGTTCAAGATATATGTATATATGAAGTTGATATATTACTATTGTAAATACTTTTATCTACCCTAAGTGCAATAATTTTTTCTTGTTGTGATGAGGCACCTTTCGGTCACTTGACCATTGTCGAATCATTGATATTTTTCTGGTGTAGATGTTCGGTCCGTTGGTATTTGTTGACGTTACACGCATTTTCTCTTGATCTGTGTGTATGATGTGTTTATATAGTATGTTTTCTGCATATATAGTCTGTAGGTTCATTTTTATTACAATAGTAATATATCAACTTTATAAAGTCATATAAAGAACTAAGTCAAAATACAAATACAAGAATTATAATTGAATTTACAATTCAAAGCTTTTTGTTGGCTAACAGTACCAACATCATCAGGAATATTAAACAATTAAATTTAACACATGTGCAACACGTTAACAATACTTAGCACATATGTTAATTTTAATTGTTTAATATGCCTGATGATGTTGGTACTGTTAGCCAACTAAAAGCTTTGAATTGTAAATTCAATTATAATTCTTGTATTTGTATTTTGACTTAGTTCTTTCTTAATACACAAGAATACATATTGCGATACATATATATATATATATATATATATATATAGATTTTTTGGACTAGGAGACTGACAGACTTACCTTGGTAAGAGTCCACTCTGTGTTTATATATTTTTAGGTTAGTTTTGGTTGGTTATATTTCATATATATATATATATATATATATATATATATATATATATATATATATATATAGATTTTTTGGACTAGGAGACTGACAGACTTACCTTGGTAAGAGTCCACTCTGTGTTTATATATTTTTAGGTTAGTTTTGGTTGGTTATATTTCATATATATATATATATATATATATATATATATATATATATATATATATATATATATATATAATATATGTAATATATTACACTTTCTAGAAAACAGTAAGCTGTTATTCTGAATATACTTCAAGCTGGTAAAGTATTTTAAGAGTAATTAATTTTGACCATATATTTACACTGTTAATTATACTTTTTAATTGTATTAGATGAAGAAACCAAATGGCCAAGAATATGCTCCAGATACAATATATTATCTATGCCTTGGTATACAGCAGTACCTTTTTGAAAATGGAAGGATAGACAATATTTTCACTGATACCTATTACGAGAAATTTACAGATTGCTTAGATGAGATCGCAAAGAAATTCACAGAAATATATGATGATAGACGTAAGTATTTTATTGTATCATTTATTATTATTTTAAATCTTTAGTTTCAGATACCATTTGTACTTGATACTATTTGAATGTTCAAAGGTTAGATGTTTAGTTCTGATCTGTTAAACTAAAATTATAAATAAGACATTAACATATAACATAATAATAAATACACAGAAACATCTTAACCACAAACTTTCTTTATTTTACCCTTAGGTACATTTCAGTTACTAAATAACCATCCACAGAGGGATAATATACAAAGACTTTTTATGTTATCCCTCTGAGGATGGTTACTTGGTAACTGAAGTGTACATAAGGATAAAATAAACAAAGTTAGTGGTTAAGACGTTTTTGTATATTTATTATTAATTCAACTGCAGTATATTCCTAATACGAGGCATGTTTTTAAAGTAAGTACCGTTTCTAAATTTCCCCGCCGCAGCTCTGCGGTCGGCGTTTAGCGCATGCGCGCAGTGTAGCTACATCTGTTGGGAAGCTACAGACGCCATTGTGACGCCGTTTGATCGAGTCTTAGTTTGTTTACGTGATTTTAAAATGCCGCAGACAATCGAGAATCCCGCCGACTGTGAAGTGCGTGGTGTGATTCGTTTTCTCTGTGCTAAAGGCTTAAAAGCAATTGACATTCAACGTGAAATCAGTGAAGTTTATGGTGAAAACATTATGAGTGAAGGAATGGTGCGGAAATGGGTTAGGGCTTTCAAAGATGGCCGCACAAACGTTCATGATGAGGAACGAAGTGGGCGACCTTCAGTCATTACCGATGATCTCATTCAAAAAGTGGACTGTAAAGTGAAAGAGAACAGACGGTTCACAATTTCGTCCTTAGCTGTAACATTTCCTGCTGTATCAAGAAGTGTTCTCTACGAAATTGTGTCTGAACGTTTAAATTATCGGAAACTGTGTTCACGGTGGGTACCGAAAATGTTGACTGATACGCACAAAACCAAACGATTGGGCAGTGCATTGAGCTTTCTCGAGCGTTACCGTAACGAGGGCGATGATTTTTTAAGCCATATCGTTACAGGTGATGAAACGTGGGTAGCCTACGTTACACCAGAATCAAAACAACAGTCAATGGAATGGCGGCATTCAACATCCCCTAGGAAAGTCAAATTCAAGCAAACAATTTCTGCCCAGAAAATCATGTGCACTGTCTTTTGGGACAGAAAGGGTGTGTTGTTGGTCGATTTTCTGCCTCGCGGTGAAACGATCAATGCAGCCGCGTACTGTGAAACTTTAAAAAAACTGCGCCGCGCAATCCAAAACAAAAGACGTGGCATGTTGAGTGCAGGCATCGTTTTGCTCCACGATAATGCTCGTCCACATTCAGCAAATCTAACGCAAGAGCTCATCACTTCATTTGGCTGGGAACAATTGGACCATCTTCCATACAGTCCCGATCTAGCGCCTAGCGACTACCATTTGTTTCTACACTTGAAGACGCATTTAGCGGGGAAGCGTCATTCCAATGATGAAGAAGTAAAAACGTCTGTGCAGCAGTGGTTGTCCAGTCTGGCGGCAAGCTTCTATGACGACGGCATACAAAAGCTGGTCCCAAGATACGACAAGTGCCTTAATAATAATGGAAATTATGTAGAGAAGTAGAGGAAAGAATGCTCTTTGAGGTAAATAAAGTTTTGTTTGAAAAAATTTACTTGTTCATTTTTTATATCAAAACGGTACTTACTTTAAAAACATGCCTCGTAAATAGTAATATAATATAATAACTATATACAATAAGTAAATTATATATATATATATATATATATATATATATATACATATGTAGTTATATATTAATATTAATATATGTACTAGTATAGGTGTTATATATTTTTATATATAAGAATAAATTAAAGTTATTCTTGTATTTGAAATATTTTTATTCATTCAAGTTATTATTATGTAAACTGTAAACTATTATTCCACCATTAAGTGCAATTAATTTTTATGCTGTGATGAGGTACCTTTTGCTCAGTTGACCACTGTCGAATAACTGAATTACTTTACTGATGGTGTTTTCCGGTTCGTTATGTTGGTTCTTTGTTGTTGACCTCACATACGTTTCGTCGTGTGGTCCATTTGTGATGTTTTTGAATAGTATATTGTCTGTATATGATGTCTGTTGGCTAAGTAGGTTATTGTGCTTATTTTGATCAATGTTCGATCAATCATTGTTTGATTAAAATATTCCAATAGTGTGGTAAGTTTTATGTGTCTATTTATTTCCAAGAGATGGTAGTTTTGGACTATTGCCATTAGGTAAGTCTGTCAGTCTCCTATCTAGTCCAAACATTCCTAAATAAGCTTTAAGCTCTACTAGAACTAACCTAAATATATATATATATATATATATATATATATATATATATATATATATATATATATTCTTGATATATAACGTTATCCATTGTTTTTCCGTTGCACTGACTTTATGAAGTTAATATATTACTAAGTAAGTAATTTTATCCACCATTAAGTGCAATAATTTTACCTTGAGTGATGAGGCACCTTTCGGTCACTTGACCATTGTCGAATCACTTAAGTGATTCGACAATGGTCAAGTGACCGAAAGGTGCCTCATCACTCAAGGTAAAATTATTGCACTTAATGGTGGATAAGATTACTTACAATAGTAATATATTAACTTCATAAAGTCAGTGCAACGGAAAAACAATGGATAACGTTAAATGTCAAGAATATATATATATATATATATAGATTTTTTGGACTAGGAGACTGACAGACTTACCTTGGTAAGAGTTCACACTGTAGTCTTGAAATAGAAACACATAAAAGCACTTAAAAAAAAAAAAAAAAAAAAAATATATATATATATATGAAGTTAATATATTACTATTGTAAATAATTTTATCCACCATTAAGTGCAATGATTTTACCTTGTGTGATGAGGCGCCTTTCGGTCCTTTCTGGTGTGGATGTTCGGTCCGTCGTGTTGGTACTTGTTGACATATATATATATATATATATATATATATATATATTTCCTCTTGAGCCTTGTGTATAATGTTTTTGAATAGTATGTCTTCTGTATATGTTGTTTGTAGATTCATTAAATTGTTGTGTGTGTTTTTATAAATGTGGTATTTTTCTAATGAGTTTAGTTCTATTGGGTTATTATTTATTTTAAGTATGGTTAGGTTATTTTCGTAATTTGTTATTTCATATTTATGTGATATTAGGTGTGCTGTAACATTTGATACTTTTGAATTTTTGTTTTTGTATGCTCTATAATGTTCTTCAAATCTTCTTTTAAATGATCTGGTTGTTTTCCCTATGTAAATGCGTTACAGTTGTTACATGTAATTTTGTAAATTCCTGATAGGTTATATTTTTCTGAATGTGTTTTGTGGTTTGTGTTATTAAGATATTTTATTATTTTGTTGTTTCTGTTTGTATGTTGGAGTGTAGTATTCTTTGTTGTATATATTTGTTATTTTTTCTATTTTGTTATTGATGTATTTATATTTTAGGTAGATTTTTTAATTTTTATTGTGTTTAGGTTGTAGTGTTGTTGAGGTTAGGTTTTTTTGTGAATTTATTGTATATATTTTTTATAAGGTGTTGTATCCATTTTCTATAGCTATTTTTGTAATGTTATCTAGTTCTTCGTTTAATTTTTGTTTGTTATCCTGTGTGTATTTTATTGCTTTATTGATCATGTTACTGTAAGTGTTAATTTTGTGTGTCCAGGGGTGGTTAGATTTGTAGTGTATTGTGGTGTTGTTGGAAGTAGGTTTCCTGTATTCTGTAGTTTCTATTTTATTATCATTTATATTTAATGTGGTGTCAAGATGGTTGATTGTTCTATTTGTTTTTGTTTCGATGGTGAATTGTATGTTTTTGTTGTATGTATTTAGTTTGTTTAGTATTATGATGTGTTCATTATAAGAAAAAGTAATCAGTGATTCGACAATGGTCAAGTGGCCGAAAGGCGCTTATTACACAAGGTAATGTATATATTTTTAGGTTAGTTTTGGTTGGTAAACATTATATAGATTTTTTGGACTAGGAGACTGACAAACTTACCTTGGTAAGAGTCCACTCTGTAGTCTTGAACTTTATGTGCTACCAGTGTAAAATAATTGTTGATAATTAGAAGTTTAACTTCTTTAAATCGAAGTTATTTGTTTAGATAACTTAGTCAGAGGTTTTTCTTCACTTGCGTGAGTTCTAGTAGTACATCAAAAAACAAACCAATGTTAATGATGGTATTTTCTATTCCATAAATGTACTTGAGGATTTGCCAAATATTAAAAGGGTTAATTCTGCAAGCCAATCGGACATTACAAGAACTTTTAGTTTTATACTATAGGCCTATCCATAAATTACTGCATATATTAATGTTATACTCATCTAATTTTTTTGCTAATGTTGACCGCAGTAACTTTTAACCAGAACTGCTTTTGGCTGGAAAGGTAGTTTCCAACTTTCATAACTCGAATTTTTGGTCAATTCGAATTTTTTCATGAGTTCCTTCAGCTTTGAATTAGCTATGCTCTACTGTATATATACATAACATATATACATATTAATTTTGCAGTGAATAAAATCGCAGTTCTAACATTTCAATAGAGTCTCATCTACCATTGATGAGTTGAACCCAACAACAGTTGAAGTGGGAATGTAAAGCGCAGACAACTCCCACTCCTATATATAGAGGAAAGAAGCCCCTGACATCAATCCACACAAACCTGACCCAAAACAGTTACACATTCCTTTAATATTGTTCACCATTCTTCCAATAAAATCTATTGATGACACATTTTCACACTCCGGGCATTGACATCGAATGGGTCATTTGACAATATTACATATTCTCATCACAAGTGTTTGAGAAGTATTTCTTGAAGTCTTAGTAAGGTTTTCCAAATGGTTTTATATTTGGCATTTTAAATATGGTCCTTAAAAAATCTTCTCAAAGTGTGCTTCTCGTTTGAGATTGACACTACTTTGGTAAAGTTTGAATAAATGAGTGGCTTTGCTGATATTTTATGTCTCCAAAGTTGTAATTTCTCAGTAGACATCTTGATGAAATCTCAATTAGTAACTATATATTTGAATCTCCACCCTGTAATTTTATGTTATGGCTCATTAACTAGCAAAGAAGTCTGACAAGCCAATATTACTTGAGCACTTGGTTTTTTAAGATCATGTTTCACTTATTTTACTTCTTAAAATTTTGATTATTCATTAACTTTCTATCCCAGGACAGGTTTTAAATACTATCTAATCTAAGCATAGGTATTCTATACTCAAAATGTCTAAACTTTGCACTTCTATCCTTTCCACTTTACAAAATAAATACTTTACCCACGACCCTTTTCTTAAACTGTCCCATTTTTGCTTCTGGTACTTGCTTCTAAAGACAGTTATTTATTGTAAACCCTTTGCCATATAATATTTTTTTTAAAAACTTTTCTACTTAAGAATTGTTTTTCTATTACTTGTTTTTGTCATGACATGAAGTATACTGTATTTTACGTAGGAAGTAGTTGAATCTCCTAATTAATTATATGTGTTTTTGTTATATTAAAATTTGTCAGTATATTATTCATGTGGCATTTACATTGCAGAATACATTGTGACTAGAGTAGAAGAGGAACATTTGTGGGAAAGTAAACAGTTAGGAGCACATTCACCGCATGTACTTCTTAGTACGCTCATGTTTTTCAATACTAAACACTTCAATCTTACAGTAAGCATTATGTTTATTTTTTTGAGTTAAGTAATTATAAGAAATGATTTCTATTTCCATTTAAGTTTTTGTGCAGTTAAGTAGTATGCCAGTTCACCAGTTTTTCTTTTCTGCATCGTAGTATAAGTGACTCGTTGTAGAAGCTGAGGTTTCACATCAGGAGTTCTCAACCTAGACAAATATCAAGAAGAGTGTCTTGCTAGATTATTAGAGTTTAAGAAATTGAAATTCTTTTGGCAAAACCTGTTTAATAATATATGAAAACCTTGATAACAGGTTTTTAAATGATAAATGAATTTTTCACTCAACAAATTTATTAGACTTTTTCTTAACACTCAACTTCTGAAACTGAAGATGTAAGGTAAAAGAAATGTTCTGAAGACTTATGGAGCAATAAGTAGCTTCACAGTGTAACGTTATTTTGTATTACCGCCCAAATAGTCTAATTCGATATGATAATTCTAATTGTCACCGCAAGAAAGCGATAGCCGAACAGAGTCGGAAATCACCGGCACCATAACTAGGGCTTATCCCTCACATTGTGATTGAAGTGTTCCCGTTGTCAAGTCTCCACCACTGTTTCAATTGGTTCGTGGGCACCAAATACTTTTCTGTTTTTGATTTAAATTTCACATCACCAGATCCCACTCGCACACCAGTCGAAACATCTTACCAGTTTCTGCACTCTCTGGCTCCTGTATCAATTTACTCGCATCCCATTTGGTTTGAGTACCGGTGTGCAGGTCCTCACACGCCTTCTAGACCAGGTCTTTTCGAACATAAAATACCAGTATGTGTTTAATTACCTTGACGACCTGGTAGTTTACTCAAATTCCTGGGAGGAGCATTTACGGCATCTCCTCGAAGTGCTCATGCGTCTGCTCCGGTTAGGCTTGATGGTTAACCCCGAAAAGGTCGAGTATGGCATAGAGGAGATGAGTTTCCTGGGGCATTTGGTTTAATCCCGAGGCGTTACCATCAACTCTAGCAGGACCAGTACCATAGAAAATTTCCCTTAAGCTAAAGAACGTCTAGGCAGTCGGATGCTTTATAGGCATGACTAAAATTTTTTTTCTAAGTTCATCCCTAATTTTTCCCAAATTGCGGCACCCTTAAACCTTTTAAGGCACAAAAGCCAAACATTTCTTTGGAAGGAGGCCCAAGAAGAGTCCTTTCGACTCCTGAAGCAAGCCATCTCGCAACCCCCTGTCCTCCGAATTTTACCAAACCCTTCATTTTGCAAACTGATGCCAGCTCTTGTGCACTAGGTGCCGTTCTGTTACAAGAAACTGATGGTATCCAACAACCTATCGCTTATTCCTCTAGAACGGCAAGGGAGAAAAAGGCCTCATCAGCCTGCGAACTCTATTGCCTTGGCATATTACACGGTACCAAAAAGTTCCGACAGTATTTAGAACATCGAGAATTTATTTTAGAAACCAACAATCAAGC
Organism: Prosapia bicincta; assembly: GCA_036971475.1. Taxonomy (NCBI): domain Eukaryota; kingdom Metazoa; phylum Arthropoda; class Insecta; order Hemiptera; family Cercopidae; genus Prosapia; species Prosapia bicincta. Next base: position 355,606,010 of record JBAIZL010000001.1, on the reverse strand, counting down.
TCTTTCTTGGCTCCTCGCACGTTCCTGTCAGCTAGGTAAACTCGCGCATTGGTTTACCAAAATCACCTCATTAAAGTTTACCGTCAATCATATAAGAGGAACAAAGAACATAATCGCCGATACACTGTCCTGCATGTTCAACCCTGAAGATATAGACACACCTACAGATAAAGAAAATCACCGGACAGTTAATTTATTATGTCAATTCCCCCTAGTCTTTACAGATATCAGAGCCCATCAGGAAAGTGACTCGGCACTTAAAACAATAATCGATCAATTGGAAAATAAGATCGATTTAAGTAAATTCTGTCTCAGCAAAAAAGTATTGTGCCTGAAAAATCATCTCAATATTCCCTCACACATATATTTACCTAAATCTTTAATAGACATAGTTTTTGCATACTACCATGATTCCAGCTTCGGTGGACACTTAGGCCTTTTGAAAAAACAAATTCAAAATTAAAGAACTGTTCTATTGACCATCTCTAGCCAAGGATGTCACCCAAAGAGTGAAGGCTTGCCAGATCTGCGCTACTAGTAAACCCGGCCAGAAGTGTAAGTTTGCAGAACCACCTCAAAAACCAATAAAAAATCTACATTTGACTTTGTCAGGAAACTCCTTTGCATTGGTAAGGGAAATACCATGATATTGGTTGCCGTGGACCAATTCACAAAGTTCACCTGGTTATGTCCTCTCCGCGACTCTAATACCGCCAATACCACTTTCATCTAATATCTTTTAGCATTTTGGATATCCGAAAATCATCGTTTCCGACAACGCCACCTGTTTCACTTCACATACGTTTTGCAATTTCTGCTTTTCCCATGGTGTCAGACATGTCACTCTTTTGGCCTATCACCCTCAGCCTTCAAACGTGGAATGCTTCAATAGAAATTTAAAATATGCCCTCATAGCCTTCCACTCCTGTGACCAAACCACATGGGAGATGTCCCTCATGTGGCTAGAATTAGCTTTCAACGCAGCCATACACTAAACCACCAAAACTTCCTCAAATAAGCTGATGTTCAATTTTAATCTAAAATCCCCTCTTTTCCTAACTTGGCACATGGATGATCTTCTTCCTCCGAATTCCATGACCTCCACAAGCCTCTGGAAACTGGTCAAACAAGACATTTTCACATCCCTTCAAAGTTAACGACATGGTATGGTACAAGACTCATCCCCTTAGTTCAGCGATTGACAAGCGCACTGCCAAACTCATGCCCAGATGGTCAGGCCCTTTTCTTATCCTCGATTTTCTTACACCTGTAAGTGGCAAGCAATATATTAAAAAATCTCATGTCAAACAATTAAAACCACACTTCACTCCCAGTGATTAATAAAATTTATAGGCAGAAAAGTAGTTGAGTGCCGAACATTTGGTGGACCCGCCATTGTTCAGAGGACTAGTTCTATTAGATAAGCCTACCCTATTATTATTTGGTGTATTCTATATTGTATGTGCCCTAATATATATATCCTGTTATTTGTTTGTGTTGATTGTCACCATAATTATTATATGTCATAGATATTAAGCTATTGTTTAAAAAGGAAGCTACCAGACTCTCACTCCACGTGGGTCGAAGGCATAGCGAGCCATACCCGACGTGATGTGTAACTCCCTTAATAATTCAGTAATCAAAAATTACCAATTGTTGTGTTTGATGTTAACTAACTGTTGACTTGCTCTAGAGATAACAAATACTTTGTAAAAGTATTCCTTGTGCTGAATTGTTTTCAATTCGATATACAAGTTAACTATGGTTTTTTGTGTGTTTAATGTGATTTTATAACATTTTTCAATATAAGTCTGATTCAAATTAGAATAAAACAAAATCCATGTTTTCAAATTAAAAAATAATAATTTCTTCAGGACAAATTGCATTTTATCAGAAATTATTTTAAAAAAAATTAAATCTCTAATTCTGTCTTAGACTGTGGATGAGCATATGCAGTTATCATTTTCGCACATAATGAAACATTGGAAACGGAATCAGAATGTTACATCAAGTGGTGGAGGTCTACCAAAAGTACCTGGATCCAGAAATGTTTTGTTAAGGTTTTACCCTCCTCAGACTGCTCTAGGTATAATTATTTTTTGTACCACTATTATGCATAACATATTAGATTTTTTAACTTTTCCCTTTTGAATCTATTCATGTATATATCCAGTATTGCAAATGAATCTAGAGGTGTATAATATTTATACATGTATTTCCTAAAACATTTTTATATTACTAGTAAATTAGCAATAATTTCTTTTAAATATTTAACAATAAGAAATTATTGAAATAAAAAATAGAAACACAATTTTTTTACAGCTGTGTGATTATTTTATGTGGTATAGTATTCTATACATAAAGTCATAAGTTGTTGAAATTATGAACAAAATATTTAAGCTATTTTATTCAATGAGCTGTTGGTTCAAGCAAAGACACAAATGAAGCTAGAGAACTAAAAGGGACCACAAAAGTATTCCAACTTGTGGCATTGTCTAAAATAATAAACCACTTTTTACTGCCAAAGTGGAATAACATTTGAGCCGAAGATTCAGTAAAAAAAAAAATGTATAATGGGAAACATAATGTAAAACCTGCAACAATATGTTTAGAAAGTAAGTTTCCTGTTATTATAGAGGAATCTAAAACTCCCTAGTTTAGTTAGATAATGAAAAACAGCAATATTCAGATGATATCAGCATGTGTATGCTAACACCAATTCAGCAGAGTGGCCTAATTATAAAATTTTACTTTTCTCTGTCTAATTCAAGATTAAATGACTGCAGTTTATATTAATGTTAGACAGTATGCCATCCCTCTATAACAGGCAAATATGGGATCAAAGCATTGCCGGATTATAGAAAAGTTAACTTGACCCTTGCATTATACTTATTGCTAGTCCTTGAAAAATGAACTGAAATAGAAAAATACTTTTTTCTCTTACTAATCTAATTTGATATCAATGTTAGATAAGATCATGTTAGAAGTTGATTAAAGTTTATATAAACCATCATACAATATCACAGATATTTGTGTGCCCAGGCTGTTCTAATTCAGCATGATGCACATCACTTTTAGCACGATAAAACAATGTGCTTGAGTATTATTGTCGTATCGTATTGTATGATTCTATTAGATTTTACAGAGGACCATTGAGAGAAAATCATACTAAATTTCTGGTAGCGGTAAGAACACAAATGATGCCATATAGGGTTTATATACACAATAAATGCTAAAATATAAAAGTACATGTACCTGAACCATGAAATGTCCCTTTCACTATTGTCTTCTAGATTGATGATGAGTTTCTGGGTGCACCCAGTTCGTGCACTACACTTTACCTAACTACAAGAAAAAGAGTTTACATATAAATCAAAATAGTCACTATCATATACTATAAACTACACAGCATATGTCGGTTTGTCCAATAATATCTTCTCCACACGGTGGAAGAAAAGGAAAACTTTAAAAAAACTTCGTCACTCCTTGAGTAAAAAATGGGAGAGAGTTGCAACTATAACCGAGTCTTACAGAGAACAGACGGCCCAATCTTGTAAAGGGCAAGAATCGGCCAATAAGAGTAAGCATTTACATTCATTTAGAATTTTAAAATTAAACTTAATATTAACTTTTCCCTTACTAGGTATAATACATTACAATTCTATCTATTTTTATTTTATAAAATAACGGAATCGAAAAGTGCATTTAAATTAATATTGAAAATTTGTCATAACTTCACTTCATCTGTGTGTATACAAGTAAACACTAATACAGGTAATACGTTTAATTTCATACTAAGCAGTATAGGCATTTAAATGATGACATATAGTTCCTTTCATATAAAACTTTCAATTTGTATAGGTAAACAAATAATGAATCACCAGCAGGTACATTTATTAGCTGGATGTTACTCAAGCAATCAAAAAGATAAGAGCTCAGAAATAACAAGTTGAAGACTGATCCCAGTGATTTTTTAGTACTGTTCTGTAATAGTCGTCACAGCTACCTTACTGTGCATATCTTTCTCAATGCGCTTAATCTGATGGTTTTTAGTTGTTTTTTGGTTACTCCTTTGTCAGGTATAGTAAGACTTAAGTAAATAAATAACTATATATTTTAGTTGCAGCTACATAACTTGGTACATCAAAGAGACAAGTTGGTATTCTGGAATCAGTACATTAATGCCAACAAATCGGGGTTAGGAGGGCATTATTGAAAACTACCAGATTATTGGTGGTGCTGTAGTACTGATTATCAAGGGGTTGCTGTATAATAATTTTAATTTGGTTTAATGTTTGCAAAAAAATAGCAATATGTTTTTCTTTGGCTTAAATTAAATTACATATTATTTAATGTAAGATTTTGAAATTAAAATTTCGATTGTTGTTTAAAAATTTACAATTTTAAATATATAAACCAAAGTTTATATATTGTCTTACCATGTGTTTTTTAAGTTTATAAATTTTTTGTTTTTCAGAATCTCCAAATTCTAGGAAGAAAAAAGTATATGAACAACAAGAAAATGAAGAAAATCCATTAAGGTGCCCAGTGAAGCTATATGAATTTTACTTATCCAAATGGTAAGGCATGTTCATTTCTAGTTTTTAAAACATTTTAAAAAATTTTAAAGTAACCATTGTGTTTAAAATAGGTTTCTTTATTAAGGTCATTGTGCTTTTATATGACAATGACCTTGATAACTAATTCTTATTATACGAGGGGTATTCAGAAAGTAAGGAACGTTTTTGAATAAAAAAAAAAAATAGGTACAATACAAATTTTTTTATTATATACATCTGAAAGAGCAACTAAAATACTACTTTTCTACGTAGTCGCCAAACAAATTGAGACATTTATCGTAGCGGTGGACAAGCATTGAAATTCCTTCATCATAGAAATCTGCCACCTGCGATGTCAGCCTTGAGCTCCGCGTCGTCATCAAAGCGCTGTTAGCCAGGTCTTCATTCTTGGAAACAAGTGAAAATCGCTTGCTGCAAGGTCAGGACTATAGGGTGGATGAGGAAAACCTCCCATTCATGAGTTCTTTGGTACGGTTAGCTGTGTGAGTCTTGGGCATTGTCATGCACAAACAAAATTTTTGACGTAAATTTCCCTCGGCGCTTATTTTGAACTGCTCTCCTAAGGTTGCGCAAAGTTTCACAGTACCGCTCAGAGTTTATTGTTGCACCATGTTCAAGAAAGTCAATAAGAAGGACACCTTGCCTGTCCCAAAAAAACCGTCGCCATAATCTTCCTTGCTGAAAATGTTTGCAAACATTTTCTTGGTTTTTTGGGGGAGCTTGTGTGCGCCCACTCCATGGACTGTAATTTTGTTTCGCAATTAACGTGTTTTACCCATGTCTCATCACCAGTTACGAAGCAATCCAGTAGTGAACCACCATGTCTGTCGTAGGCATCCAGAAATGTCAAACTTGCCTCCATTCGCTGACTTTTATGGCGGTCATTGAGCATTTTTGGCACCCATCTTGCACAAAATTTGTGGTAGCCTAACCTTTGTGTGACAATTTCAAACAACAAAGTCCGTGAAACTTGTGAGAAACAAAGCAAAAGCTCCGTTATCGTGAATCGGCAGTTTTCGCGAACCTTTTCATCAACTTTAGCGACCAGTTCATCAGTCTCAATGCTTGGGCATCCGCTTTTCGCTTCGTCATGAACGTCAGTTCCGCCGTTTTTAAACTGAATGCACCATTTTCTCACATAACTTTTATTCATTACGTTGTTTCCATAAACTTCACACACTTGGCGATAAATGTCTATCGGTTTTACTTTTTTTGCCAACAAAAACCGTATCACTGACCGCACCTCACAACTGGCGGGATTTTCAATCGCAGCGCACATCTTCAGTTGAAATTGTAAAAAAACGGGCAACGCGGAAATGTTCCCTTTGTCACTGCTGGACGCCGACTGAGTTGCCGAGTGTGCACGCACCAAAATGTACGAGATCAGCACGCGCCTAGCGGCGTCAGACAGAAACGTTCCTTACTTTCTGAATAACCCTCGTATGTGTTTTGTTTCACTAGGATAATTTGTTTTTGCTTCAAAGAATAAAAGAAATGTTTTATAATCATTGATACTTGTAAAATGAATTTTGTTTGTGTTTCACAGGACTTCTTGTTTGGGATCGCTTCTAAAATTCAAATTAAATGGAATTTTTAAAGGGGTTATCATATTCTATAATGAGTAGCTTCCTATGCGTGTTTTTGCATGTGGTAAACAGAAATGCCATTGAAATAAATCCGAGTACCATTATCAAGGTAGAAAACTTGACATCCTGTCTTGTAGTTGTTATTAGATGTTTGTAGGTATTATTTACTTGCATCAGTATATTTCTTTTTGTATATTATTTTTTTTATATAGATTTCTAAGAGACAATTGTGAAATATATGATATTAATAGAAAATCACTATTTGTGAAGTGTTTCTTTTCTCAAAGTTTCTGTTCACTTAGCCAGCAAGATTATTTTAACTGATTAATAGAAGTTTCCACTTTATTATTATAAAACCACTTTTATTGCATTAATTTTTTTTTTTTTAATTTGTATTGCTATATGAAATAATTAAACCTATTTTTCTGATCTCATTTATTGATAACTACTGTCAGTTCATGATAAATTAATTCTTTTTAAACACAGTTTATTATGAAAAATAAAACTAAAGAAATAATCTGGACTGACAGCATATAGGATTTATAATTTTAACATTTGGGAATGGTATTTCAGGTTTCATTTTTCTGATACAAACCAACTGGAATATTTTTTTATTATTTGGTATTTTTGCATATCTATCTAGTCATAACCCACTACAGGACATCCTTGATTATTTGATATTTTTTCTTCTTTTGAGAAAGCAAGCGTTCAGTATATAAGGGTTATTTTTTAGTGCGAACCTTTTGTAATATAAAAACATTTAGTATAGTTTTACTTTATGAATGCTCCTACATTTTGCATTGCTTTTAACTTTGTTCTTGCCATTTCTAATATTTTATAAATGTCTCATTCTTTAGAAATATTTCAAATTCAATATAATCATCTCTGCTTAAAACACTATAATATTTTCAGTTATTTTACAAATTTAATTCATCTTTTTGGCATTAAATGAGTCACCTTTTTGGCAATGAATGACTCGCAGAAAAACACAGTAGGCTTCTATGCACATGCAACTGTCTTATTTTAGAACTTTTAAGAATGGATAATTTTAGCTATATGCAATAAGCTTTTTTGACTGACCGGGGTCAAAGCAATGAATAAATCATACATATTATTGTAGGAGAGAAGGTATTTGTTTAATTTGACAGCCTAAGTGCTGTAAATTTTTCATTGTAAATTTTTTTAGAAAATATTAGAGATGGCAATAATATGATTACTGAATAGATTATATCAATTTGAAATTTAAATGTTTTGACTGTGGATGTTAATTTGGTATATACCATATCCAGCAAAATTAACAGTACTGAATCAGCTGAGGGCAGCTGAATCGGTTGTCGACTTTTGAATGTTGCCATGTATTCATGTTGACGTATTTGATTTGAGGTTAGTTTTTTGTGTATATGGTGTTAACTATTGCAGAGAAAAGTTATCGTAGAGCATTATTTTCACATATTTCGAATTGGGCATGCGGGTAGTCCAAGTTTACAGGATGCATTACGTGTACAACAGGTGAGTGGATTACGTTTACAGGAACAATTTCACAAAATCCCAAAATGTATTGCTGTAATTATTAGGATGTTAAAAAATTTTGTAGACAGGTAGTATTTTGACACAGCGGAAGGGATTTTCAGGTCGCCCAACTACTGTACAAATTAAATTCACAGAAGAATTTTGCAGTGTTACAGTCACCGAATAAAAGCCTAAACTGAATCCAAGCAATATGCTGGTGAGAAAAATGTTAAAAAACATTGGTGATTTTTCTTACAAGATACAAAATGTGCAATTTTTGAACTATATGAACTAAACAGCTAGAGTTCAGTACTGCACTACAATATGTGCTATGAAAAACCTGAGATTCTGAGTTATGTATGGTTTTCAAATGAATGTCATGTGCGCCTTAGTAGCTTCATAAACAAGAAGACATGTTTTCTTAGGTTTGAACGTCCTGATAGTGTTGTACAAGTGTACATTTGGTGAGGTGTGTCAGGGAGAGGCATAATTGGTTCATAATTTGTTGATGATTGTAATGAAAATCCTGTTACTGTAAATTGGGACCGATTGGGTTATTCTTAGCCATTTTATAGAACAAATCAGGAGATTTTGTTGTGCCCGAAACCTGCGTTTTCTTTCACAATGATTCCACCAAGATGCCATAACCAGCCACACTGCTTAACAACATTGCTTTCCTTAAAGAAACTTTTGGCAACCACCTTCCTTTCTTTACCGCAACAAAATTCCTTATCCAGCCCCTCCCCAGATCTTACATCATCTGACGCCTACGTCTGGAGAATGATTTTCCATAATGACTCACCATCGTCCAACTATAGGAACAAATAACCATGCGTATAACGAGCATGAAACAACCAAAATGATGCAAAACCTTCAAGAATGGTACCATTGTTGCTTCAAATCAAACAGAGGTCATATAGAACATGTTTATACCCGAGTCTAACCGATTTAGCCTCTTTTTATTTGCATGTGTTTGTAAAACTATGTAAATAAAATACAATGAAATCTTACAATTGTTTCAGTACTGTTTATTTTGGCGCATACGGTAATAGATTTTACTATAGTTCATTCCAGCTTATAGTGTTTTATCTAATTATTGCATGCAATTTTATTTCAGTCCAGAGAGTGTAAGGTCGAGAAGTGATGTATTCTACTTACAACCAGAAAGATCATGTGTGCCAGATAGTCCAGTTTGGTATTCCACAATGGCATTGGGCAAAGAACCTTTAAGCAAAATGTTGCACAGAGTGAAAATGGTTAAGGAAATTAACATTGCTTTACTTAGCACCTAAACAGTGGTTTGTTAAAATCGTTTTAACAAATATTAAAAAAAAAACATTTCGTACTTTTTTATGTATTTAACAAAGAGGTTGTTTCTTATAATCTTATTAAGTGATATTACCATTACGTGGAAGTGCGTGTTTTTTTATCTGTTTTTATTAAGTTTATATTGCAAAATATTTTTTTTTTACTTTTCACAGACAAACATTAAAACAAAATATTTTTGTGGTTAAAATATAGAAAAGGGCTTAGTAGAAAGAAGTTTAAGGATTCAGACACATTTTCTTCAGTTAGTATGTTCTGAGTGTTAATAGTGGGGCAGTTTTTTTAGACATCACAATATACTGTATTTTTAATGTGGAAGTTACCAGAACCAAGTAATCTTATTTCTCAATAACCATTGTGTATAAAATCCAGGTTACAGAAAAAGTTGAAAAATCATGTAATTATTTCTTGTAAACTGTATTTTGTTAAGGTATTGTAATTTGGAGAACATAATTAAAATAAGTTGTAACTTCATTACTTTAAGATTTGGCATCAGTATATTGTGAAGTGGTATAAGTTTAATATTTTATATCATGTTGTGTGAACTGATCTATGTATGTGGAATATAAATTTTGCTAAAAACATTCCTAAATATGACTGCTAAACTCTAGTTACAGTTATATATGGGAGTGAAAAGTTTTTGTTACAGCAACAAGTTCAATAGTTTCTTTTATTATTCTCAGTAAAAATTTCCATGTGTCTAAATGTTAACAATTTTTATAGTTAATTAGTCTTCAACTGTAAATAAAATTTGAAACCAAAAAGAGTTTTGAAAATTATCCTATAAATAAAGTGAATGTTATTTATAAAGTAATGTCTAGAAAACTACTTATTGGGGATTTAATTTATTTTTGGAAAAAAAAGTTTATTACATTGTGTTGTGGAAGTGTTTCTATTTATAAATCACCATTTCAAACATCAAAGCTTTGAAACTACACAGTTTTTGCTGAAAAGGGTTGTCTCATTATTTTTCTTATACAATGTTTAGTTTCGCATTATTTAACAAATACAGGATAAGACATTTCCTTTTTTTTCAATGATAAATGAATGGAATAAAAAGTTAAAAGTTGTATTTCTCATAAAAATCAGGTGCAGCAAATAAGTAAGTGATTAACAATACTTTTAAAAAATAATAATATTCCAGAATTTAATGTATTTTTTTAAAAATCTTGACAATTAATGGTTTAAGTAATTATATATTCTGTCAAGTATTATGGTTTAGCACATTGTTACCTACCACCCAAGCTCCAAATAGCACAATCATGCAAGTTTCCTGTGCTTTATTGAGTTCTATAAATAAAGAGTAGCAAGAAAAATACCTAATACAACCTATTCTGTATAAATCAACCTACATTACAATGGGATTGTTTCAACAAAATTCATATTCCTTTGAATACTGCTCTCTATACAGTACAGTACTATGAACAGTGCTAGTTACCCTTAAAAGTAATTAATGTAATTAAAATAAAATATTAAAGTCACAGTTTTTTAAATTTAGAAATAAGTTTTCTTTTAAGCAAACAGTTGGAATTCACACTAATCTTAAAAGTGGTCTTGTCTTATGTTACTGAACTAGAATTGAATTTTTTTACAACAAATTAATAAAATTATAATTATTGATACAGAAAATAAAAATAGTATGCATATTGGTTCATAATACACATGGGGCACATATTCTTGAAAATATGTCTATTAGCCACCCGTGAATATTTATACACAGTCTATTCAAGAAGTATTGGGACTGGTTCCAAAATCAAAATTTATTGCAAATGTCATTACAATTATTTAATAATCTTCAAAATACATTCCTCCTGCATCGATGCTCTTAGTTTGCCACGTCTGGCACTTGTCAAAACCCTGCTTGAAGTCGGTTTCTGGAATACTGTTGAGAACCATTGTCCTCACCTCGTGATGGAGTCGAACTGATGTCTTTTGAGCTCCCTTTTCATTCACGGAAACAAGTGTGGTGAAGCCAGGTGTGGGATGTAGGGGGGGGGGGTGAGGCAACATTGCGTGCCGAATTTTGGCAGCAGCTGCTGCACAACGATTGCACCGTGGCACGGCGCGTTGGTTTCCAACTCTATGGTTGTTTCCAATTCTTCGCAATGGCTGCCTATACGCACGTAACACGATTTTGCAGGTGTGTCAGTACTTGCACATAATATGCAGCACTTACGGTTGTTGCAGTAGGCACGAACTCCTTGTGAACAATGCCACGTTGGTCAAAAAACAATCAGTATGGTTTTTATTTTGACATCCGAGCTTTTTTCGGACATGGAGACCCCTGCGTGTACTATTCTGAACTTTGACATTTCGTTTCCGGGTGTAACTGGAACACTCATGATTCATCGCTGGTAATAACACTGTTGAAAAAATCTTCATCTTCCTGGATGCAGTCCAAAATGTCATGCAAAATTTCCACCCGCGACAGATTTTGTTCCTCACTCAAGACATTCAGCACCAGTTTCGCGCACATTTTCTTCATCACAAGATCATCTGTTACAATGGTGTGGATGGTTCCGACTGAAAGGCCGGTCTCCTCATTGATATGGGCAATGTTTAAACACCTGTCAGTGTCCAACACTGTTTTCACTTGGGCCACCTGAGCAATGGTAGTCTTCGACAAGCCTTCTTAAACATATTGTGCAGTCAAAAACACTTGTGTGGCTCAAGGCATCACACCCATAAGCCTGATTAATGAGTTCAAGGGTTTCTGACGCAGATTTCCCGAGTTTAAAACAAAACCTCACAGCGTAGCGTTGCTAGGCGGTTTGCTCCATGCTGGCCCAATGACACCATAAAAAATCATGTCATAAAAAGCCCTCTCCTATCTCAAAGTATGCTCGCAGGCGACTGAATTAATTAATGTGCGCCTGAGTGGTAGGAGACTCATCTACCGAGGCTGACCATTTGGACCCCCTACCACCGCTCCGTTGAGGATACAGCGAACCAATCCTGATACTTATTGAATGGACACTGTAAATTTTTTAAACTTTCCATAATTTTTTATTTTAAAAACAAAATATATATTTTAAGAGAATGAATAAAGTATGTTGTAAGTGTATGTAGAGACTAGGTAAGTGTTTCACAATAACCTGAATCTAAATAAAGTAAACGCTAAAAGTCAAAGTAGTAGACTCAAAATCTCACAAAAATTAGTCTTTAATAAACACACAAAACAAACTAGTTTCAGCGACGAAGTCACTTTCTTCAGTGTTTGGCTACTACTTAGTAGTACTCAGTTGTAGCCAAGCACTGAGGAAGGCGATTTCGTTGCTGAAACTAGTTTCTTTTGTGTGTTTATTAAAGACTAATTTTTGTGAGATGTTGAGTCCACTACTTTGACTTTTACCTTTGTGAATAGTTCTCACTAACTAAGCTCTAAGTAACTAAAGTAAAAGCTATAAACAAAGTCTAAAACGTCAATGAAATGTACTTAAGTATAAAACTATAAAAGAAACAGTGTATAAATAAGGGGGAAACCAGGTACAGAAAACATATTCCTCTTAAATACGAATTTTAATCTAAAATACCCACAGGGGGTGCGACTAGTGGCACCTATTAAGAGAGGTTTGGAGCGGAACTCCAGTCCACCACAACTGACAATAACTAATCATACATAAACACACGAATATTCAGAAACTTTAACACTACTGATAACAATACTTCTACAATATACAGAATCTTAAATGCATCCGGTCAGACACACAACTTCACACCAAACACAATACACTCTCTCTGTCACACACACACACACACTTGCACATTTAGAAACTTTAATAAACAACTCAATTTTATACATATCTATACTAATATCTTCTCAGGGTTTATGACGGGTCAGAACCATCGCTCATTGGGAATTCTGAAAAGACCAGAGCTTTATAAACTCTTGTCTGGTATGCTGCTTTTGCTCTGTTGAAGACATAAGTGTAGTTGGTGGTTTGCTAGCCATTTCAGCCCTCGGTCTATGGAGCACAGGTGTTGGAGCCTGTGCACAGTATTATGAGTTCTTGGTTGATGCCTATCCAGTTGAGTTTAGGAGAAAATTATGGGTCCTTAGAGTACTGGGGGTTAGAAATGATCCATGAGTGTACCTGTTCTTATAGTCTCACTTGTTGTTATTCATGGTTAGCTACAGGTCTCACCTGTAATCTGATGGTTAGCTTTAAATATTTTTATATATATTACAAAAAATATAGTTTTCTAGGTTTGGAGAAAAGAGGCATTGTACGGCTTTGCCGACGTCTAATGAAATTGATGATGCTAAGGAAGACGTAGTTGTAAATGCTCCTCAATTAGAACCAAAGTTTTAAATTTTTCAGAGGATGGTAAAAATGTATCTAAAATGTCACCATTTTTGATAAACAAGGAGATAACTGGATTTTTTGGAAGCCCAGTGGCTTCCATTATGAAATTGAGAAATGGAACCCTGATGGTAGAGACAACTAGTCAAAAGCAATCTCAATCTATGCTGGAGATGACGTTATTATTTGACCAGTTTGAGATTTCTGTGGTTCCCACAGAACTTTGAACTTTTTAAAGGGGTTTGTCACTTCTTTTGCATATCCCAGAAAGTGAAATAAAAGAATTATCATCCCAAGAATCATTAATACCTTTTCTAGAAAGCTTGGTTCAAGAAGTAAGTCACTTACAGAGATAGGCATTAAGAAAAATAGATTTTTACCATCAGTGGGTAAAAAATACAAATTACTCCTCTCAATAAAAAATGCATGTTTTAAACCTAGCGCAAAAGTACAAAGTCCCAATTAGCAACTCATAACACTCTTCCTTCTGAGTTAACAAGAAATTCCTCAGTTTCCACCTCTGACATAGTAGTGATGGAATCTGAGAAAACATGGAGACATCTTCCAATATCTCGGGCTCATTGATTGTGGACATCAGTGATAGCCATGTGAATCCGTGTCACTAATCTGCATGGCTGCACCTAAAGACTTAGTGACACAAGACAATATTAAGTGTTAGAAATCACAGAGTATCTTGAAGTATCTGTGAGAGATTTGTCTCCAATGGTTATCTGTATTCAAGAGCAACACCTCCATAAATCTTACAATTTTGGACTAAGAGAGTGTTCAGATTTTAGATGTGATTTCTTACTTATTGAGTTTATTACTACCTTAATCAAGTAATATAATTTTTTTTTTTTTAAAGTAAATTCCTACTGAGTTCAAGAAAGAAAGATTTTATCATTGTTTGCTTATTTCCAGTTTGTTTATTTGATTCATTTCATTCATTTTTAACCTTACAGCACTATTTATGATATTTTGTGGTAACCATGACAACAATTTAAGATTGTATGGTAATGGAAGTTTTGATGACAACCAGATGGGGGAAAAATTCATTCTGAGAAATTAATAACTTATGTCTTCTGAGAAATGTGTTTCATATGCTTACTTGAATCATGGACTTGATAATACATTACTAAGGGTCAAGTGAACAGTTATGACTCCCTACGTGTATCAATAAACACTATGGACAAATAATCGATCATGAGTCTTGAGCAGCACCCGTCAGCATTGGATTAACATTTTTTGTACATTGAGCGAGACAAAAGTTTCCTTTTTTTCCAAAAGACAACCATCAATAGGATAGTGTACCTGGATATGTTACAAAACCTCTTATTACCACAGAACAAAGAGGATGACTTGTTTACTTCATGTAAGATGGCGCACTACTCCAATAACAAACTGATGTCCAGTTTTTTCTCAATTATGGTAAACTATATTACTTATGTTAAACTTAAACTACAAATTCTGAATTTCTTATCTTAGTACACAGATCATGTTCAACAAAAAATTTATACTTGTTTATTATGTTTCTGTCAGCTTAAAATACACAAATATTTCATGCTTTATTTTATATAAATATAATTTTCAATTTACTCAGTGAAATGGTAACCTCTGCACCACACCTTACTATGTTATTATGAGCTTTAAACACTCCCATTTCTTCTGGAATTGATTAAGGTTGTCACAGATTTGAAAGTTGACTTTTAGTTTACATCATTCATAACAAACCATGTTATGATAAAATGAGCATTACAATGGCTAACATAGATCTCTGAAATAATTTCAACAATGGAGCACAATCACTTTCAATAAGACTACAAAGTACATTAAAGTTGTTATCTGCCCAACCTGAGGCAATAATGATTACTATTTTCCATATATTCTTAGACTCTTAAAATGCTGGCAAAATCAAACTCTGGTCTGAGAAATTGTAGCATGCCCAAACTGTCTTTCAAGAGTTAAAATAGCCTATCATTTAACACATATTCATTAACATATTAATAGAAACAGTTGCATTAAACATTCACTTAGTCTTAAGTGACTATACTTGCAGGGAATGGACAGAATTTAAGGGATGAGTACTGAAGGAAATGGAAATGAATGAGTTTATGAGTGTGTTGACCTAAACCTTTGAGGAATCACTCTGAGGACTGAACGATGAGATGAAGACACAAAATCTACTCATTACTACTAAATCTACTAATTATAATTAACTTACCCTCTTATAACATAATTAAATTTCCTTTTGTTTGATGATCGCGTTTGTTTTGAAATTCTGATAGCAATTTAAATGTTTTTTTGTAAGGTATGAGGATTATAATAAATTACATTAAAAGGTAAATAGTTTTCTAAATTTTTGTTTGTTGGAGTCACAATTATGCATTTTTAGTTTAACCAGGAGATAAGGAAAATGTAACTCATCAAGATTAAAACACTCTACTATTGATTAGAAAAAAAAGTCATTTTGCAAATAATTAAATAAAAGAGATTATTGTCTATATGAGTTAAAAACAAACTGAAATTACTTATTCAAAATTACTTAATCATTTAATACCACCTCTAAACTTTATCAAAACTCATATTAGTATTCCTTTTATCATAATAAGCAACAAGTACATATCTTATCTCTTCTGAATTAACAAAACATTGTCCATTCAAATTTATTTAAAGTCATAATAGAAATGTTAAATCTATGTGTACTAGATCGAGAGAATAAGTAATGTGTTCCAGAGTGGTAATACTGTGCACAGAAAAAGGTTTCATAATAAGAAAGTGTTGTCCCTGGGCTTTTGGAATTAAAAACTAATTATGCTCTGTCCATTTTTCAGGTTGTTTTTACTTATTGCAACTAGCAGCCACCTAATATTTATCGTTTAGATCTTTACATTCAATTCTTTACTGAGAGTTCAGTCTTCAGGAATGAATATTTTTATTGAATTTCAGCTTTAAAATCGAAAAACATCTCCAATAGTACTTTCTTTTAGCTTAGGTAAGAGCCAAAATTTGTCATACTTGGTGGAGATTTGTCTAAAAGTAATAAAAATATGACCATTTCTCATGTCACAATTTTATTTAAAAATCAATTGTCTGAATCATTTATGCTAATAAAGTTCCTGAACATCGTCAGTAATAATTATTTTTTCTCATGAATAACATTTTTAGCAGGAAGTGTAAAAAACCACAAAGCATTCTCGTCATTGTAAAGAATGCTGTAAACACTCTTGTGTGAAATTTCAAGTTCAGGGAAAATAGCCTCAAAGGCCGTTTAATCTCTGTCCGTAAAATTTAATGAACATGGTCATTACTCTTAATAGTGGTGAAATTAAAAGGTCAGCTACAAATGCCATTTTCAACTTTTGTTTTAATACCTCGAAAGTGCTTTTTATACTAGTACAAGGCAATTTTTCTCATATATTTTTGTATATTTTATTCAACAACCCAAGGCCCATAGATGACAATTTGTTCAGAAAAACCCCATTATATGTCAAGACACTGCCAATAATATTTTATAATCAGAAGAATTTTTATAATATGGAGTTAGTACTAATGAAAAAAAAACACTATCAAAACTAGAAATCATGTACAACTCAAAACAAAATGAAAGTTGAAAGAAAATTAAATTCATATTTGTATAAAATTATTAAATATAAAAAGAAGTTGTCAATTTTGTTTTTGCAAGAATTGGTCTTAAATAAATAGGTTGAAATTTAATATAGTTTATGAAAATATTTATAATAAATTTGTTTACCCTATGAACAAATCCAATGGCATATGAAATTGTACTTAATTTCTTCTTCACAAGATTATGGGCAAATAAAATAAACTATGAAAAAGGTTAAATGAAAATATTTCTAAAATAAAGTTTGATATTTAATATGACATAATAATGAAAAAGTTACTACACAAAGCTAATTAAAATTAACCTGTTTTCTTTGGTTTAATAAATTCATGTTTCCTCTTGAGCTTCTTACGAGTCATATCCATTTGGTGAAGTGATGAATACACTTCAGTAAATATTTGCTTTTGCTCTTCTTCTGGTATTGTAGCTCTAAAATAGAAAAAAAACATATAAATATAAATTTTGGTGTTACAAGCCATGGTTAAGTAAGTACCCTTTTGATTAGGGCTGCTGTAGTTGGCCTCTGTTGCAAGTTCACTTTGTACCTCTATAATAAGCTACAGACACTATTAGAAGAAGATTTTATTGTATTAATTTTTTCTGTATTTTATTTTTATTTGTTCTGTTTTTAAATACCTCCACTAAATGAGAAATACGCTGTGTGGTTTGTTTCTCCAGTGCTAAAGACATGAATGTAATTGTAATTCGTTAGAACGAATGACATAGAAAAAATTGTGAGATTAAAGTGAAGAAATAGTTGAAAAATGGTTTACAAAATTAAAAAATGACTACACAAATATTCATGTAACCTTCATTCATCACTGAAGATCTGGTGTAGAAAGTTGATAAACTGAGGTGCCCAAAATCAAATGTTGAGACAGTGGCATGGATTTCCTAGAGTGTTACAGTTAGGAGAGGAACGAGGTTTTTAATAAAATAGTTAAACACGACAAAACCATGTGTAGGATACACAATACACTGGAATCAAATCATTAAAAAATTATAGCATTCAACATAGTTCAAGCCAGTAAGGTTTATAATGCCTATACTTTCAAGTAAAAATACAATTTTTAAAATATATTCTTAAAAATTTCAAAACTAATTTATTAAAAACATGCCTTATATATTGATCCATTTGACTGTTTAAGTTGCCATTTTCTATGATTTTTTTTGTTTAAACCAACTAATTCAACTGTTATTAGTACAGTAGAGTCCTCAAAATTCCGAGTCCCGATATTTCAAGCTTCTGTTAAATTCAAGCCTATTTAATCTATTTGGGAGAAAATGATAAGTTGGGCTTCCAAGAAATGTTTATATCCATACGGCATGGAAAGGAAATGAGTTGGGGTTCAAAGAAATGATTATAGCAATAGAGTATGCAAAGGAAATGAGTTGGGCTTCCAAGATATGTTTATATCAATAAGCTAAGCAAAGGAAATGAGTCTGGCTTCCAAAAAATGTTTACAGCCATAGGGTATGAAAAGGAAATGAGTTGGGCTTTCAAGAAATGTTCATATAGAGTTATATAAATCTATTAGGGTTCTTTAAAACTATTTTTTTAGTACACAGGAACGTATTTCCGTGTAATCCGAGTTTTCAGGAATTCGAGGGGGTCTCGGTCCCATCTAACTCGAATTATCAAGACTCTACTGTACTTTCAACACTTGAAGAGAAAAATATCTGTTCATGTCTATAGATAAGCAATAAATATGCTGCCCAAACAATAAAATTCTAAATAAAAGAATAAATATGCTACAACTCGCAATTATAGAAACTTTACTATCATAAGTGTTTCAATGACAATGTGTCATCATCTTCAGTGATGCTACACAAATTAAACTTAATTGAAAAAGTTTAAACATGTAACTTTCACTCACAAGACAGCTCCAATATTGTTTATAATAAAATTTTAGTTAAGTACATTCTTCTATTCAAAAAACAAAATGATGTCTTACAAAAATCTCTGTCTTACTTTATCCATATTTTAAAGAAAATTTTCAATGAACAAATTATTTCACCATGCTTATCAATTGTTTACCATTTGTCGTGTACCAATTGTTTACCAAGTTTAAAACAAAGGTAAATTTTTTTTATAGTAATATGGGTGCAACTTAATCTTTATAAAAGAGTTTGTTTTAGTGGTAAAATAATTTGATTAATAATAGAAAAGGGATAACTAAAACACTTGTACATTTGTTATTACGTTACACTTGCCTATAGTAGCAATTACTTTTATGATTGTTGAGGATGGCTGTTTCGGGAGATGTGTCCCATTGTCAACTCAGACTGTTAATGACTTTTTGGTTGTTTTAGATTGGGGTGGGATATTAGGTAGGGATGTAGGTGTATTTTTAGAGAGTATTGGGTATTATAATGTCAAAAAGTGTATGAGAGTTATAACGTAATTGAGTGTTTAGTATGTGTGTAGGGTGTAGTTTGAATGATACGTTTGTGTTAGCCCCTTATAACATGATGATATATCGCCTATTAAAAACACTGTTAACCAAACAAGAACACTAGCAAGAATTAAAAACATATAGCACAAACCAATGGATATAACACAATGATTGATAAACTATACAGCCGCCTAAAAAATAAACTCAATAACCCAACTCAAATTACTCAACACAACAAACCCATAAAATACTTACAGTACCATAGAGATTACCCAAAACACATAAACTAACCAACATATTTTGTAAATAGAAATTCAGAATAGCTACTCCACACACCACACCCTCAAGATACAATTTAAACCAAAGAATATAAAACAAAGACATGGAGTTTACAAACTAACTTGCAGTTTGTGCCCCAGTGTTTACATAGGGCAAACAGGAAAGTCATTTTACACACACTACCAAGAACACATTAAAAAGGACCCGGAAACAAAAACACCCAATCAAACCTCGCCGAACATCTCATCCACAAACCATAACATATAAACTACAAATTCTTCACAAAAAAATAATAAATAAATAGCAATACACAACCGAACAATATGAGGTATACAAACATTTCAAACTACACCCTACACGCATACTCAACACCCAATTAATTATATTATAACTCACATACACTTTTTGCCATTACAACCCCCAATACTCTCTAAATAACCCTAACCTAATATTCCACCTCCAACCTAACTTGAAACAAGCAAGAGGTCAGTTACAATCTAAGTTAGCAATGGAACATATCTCCTAAAATGGGCGCCCTCAACAATCGTAAAACTAAGATCTACTTAATAAAGGCAAGTGTGACATGAAAACATATGTACAAGTGTTTTTAGTTAAAAACTAATATTTCATGTGAGGATGGAATTAAATAATAAGAAAAGGGATAGATATTTCGTACATGACAAAAATAGGTTTTAAGATACAAATTTTTGGAGATTTAGGATATGTTTTAACCCATCCATCCTATGGACAAAAATGTGTAACAACACATTAGTGATAGGTCATACAGACATCAGTTTCTCGCCCTGATTTCTATTGTAGTTTGTTTGCATAACGAGAGTTTATTTTTTTGATTTCTTACGTACTAGACCAGACGTCTATGCTGTATAAGAAATATTTATTACCTCTTGAAACCTGCAGCATAGGTAACGATATTGAGGTTGGAATGTCTTATGGGCTGTCAATTTTTAGCCCATAAGTTTGCCTTTTACCAGACATTACAAAGCCATCATCAGTTTGAATGTTAATGGATTTTCTTGTTCCGTATAATTGTTACTCGGTGTTGGTCAGTAGATGAGGTTTGTTGTGTGTTTTACTGTGACAACATGGAACACTAGTTTATTTTTGTGCACAACATAGAGCCAACAATCTAATGTAACTTAAACCAAAAGTAAGTTTAAATTTGTTTTGACTAATTATGACTACTCATAATAATCAATTAAAAAATAATAAACTAAGGTACAAAATCATTAATAAAAAATTCATTCATATAAAATATATATTTAGTGCTTTATAAGTGAGAATATTTTTGTAGGAATTAATTTACACCTACTGGACCATGAATAATTTAATTTCTAACGGATTAAAATAGGTTTGAAAAAAATCTTGTTTAACATTTACTTACCTATACTGTTTCATTAAATCATATTTCTCCCATGGCTTTTTATGATATTTTTCTACTTTTTTCATTTTTTTCTCAGAAACATATTTGTAACTGGAATAATCAATTCCATGCAACAATTTATTTCCCATGGTGGTGGTCTCATTATTACCTGAAAATTATTAATTATATAAAAAGAGTGTTGTAAATAAAACATAAGGTGATTACACAGCCAATCAAGATAATACAATCAAAGCAAAGTTTTAACCCAATTACAATTAGTTATACCAACCGCTAATCATGTCAACCCCCAATCAATTTGCAGGTCATCGATTATTTGGTCAGAGTGTATATTGATGCACCAAGCAAGTCTTTAATTAGATCTTGTTTTTTGTTGAATTTTTAGTCTAATTCGATCCTTGTTATTATGATACAATCTCCATGCTTTAGATAAGGTGCTCGCCTTTCAAAGCTATCATTATAAAGAAAGATAATGAATGAAGCGTGGCTTTCGAATCCGATAGGATGTATATTTTTGAATTGCCATAAGTAATTGTTAAGTAATTCTACAAGTTCATACTTGTTTCGAATATCAGAAATAAGAAAAACCATCCTAGAACTAGTGGACTGCGGGAAGGAATTAACTCTTCAATGGGTACCTGCCCATTGCGGAGTACCCGGAAACGAAAAGGCTGACAAAATTGCGAAAATAGCCTCAACCATGGGACCTACAGATGAAGGCAAATACTCCCTGCTACATTGCAAAAGCATAAGCAGGGAAGCTTTCCGAAAACTTTGGTGTGAAAATTGGGAAAAAGAGTCTACCGGTCGACACCTTTACCAGCTCCAACCAGAACCACCAGTCGAGGACAAATATAGGGAAGTAGCACGATCAACAGCATCTTTTGCTGCCAGAGCAAGAACCTGCCATCTGGTGACACAGAAGTACCTATTTCGTTTTAATCTCACAGAGTCTCCGTTGTGTGCACTCTGTGGTGTGGAGAGTGAAACAATTGAACACATCCTGCTGAACTGCCCTTACCCATTACCTACAAGAGACATCCTCAGACCATTGTGACAAAGTGGCAAGATATTCTAGTTAAGAAGAACCTGTGAGCCATAGCATCATATATATATATCGTGACCATCGGCTATAGTTAAGGACGCCTGCACAAAGATGTAAGAAGTAAGTAATAAAGAAAGATAATTATAGCTGTCCTAATGTGTTCTCAGAGTGACAGGATTATTAAAGTAGGATTTTTATTTTAGTTCTAGTTTGTTTTTAGAACCAACTTTTCAACTAAAAATTCAGGTAAGTTCTCAGTCCAAACTTTATTACATTATCTTTGCTATCCAGTCCTAATGGTTATTGATAGTAAGAGTTAGTGTAATAAATTTTAAATTAATCACAAAACGAAGTGTACATTTTTGTTTAAATGTGAAGTGAACAATTAGAATGTTACGCCAACACCCTCCAATTGAAGTTTGGGTTCACAGAGAAAACATCTTGAAGAGCACTTTTGGAATCGGAACACAAAAGGTAATGTGAAAAGTTAGATATAACACTTTAACTTAGTTAATGCTTTAAGAATCGCAAAGAGCGCTGTAAATACACTTCTAGCCGAGAGAAATCTGTATGTATAGGTCCATCCCAAGGCATAAAAGGCACACATGACGCCATTGTCCAGTTTAGACCCATCAGTGAATATGACTTCCTATATGCTGGTCGGATCTGTATATTGCTAAAAATTCCTGTTTTTAAACAATACCAAGAGTATTGCTTTTGATATATAACTGGACAATTAAAAATCGAAGAGTGCCGTTTTTATTAGTCATGGAGGCAGATAGCACGTTGATCGTTCGAACACAGTAGGAAGTTGTAACGCAAGGTTATCCATAATGCGCAAAGTCCTTATGCCGAATGGAGCAGTCTGACCTTGGCGCAATCATAATGTTGATTACAAAAGTTAGCAAAGACCAATTTGAATGCCAAATGACTAGGTTTGCTTCGAAGACCAGAAAAAAGTAGGAAATTTGTAGCTTTTGACGTCGCATTGAGAGGGCAGCTTCCCCAGCCTCAACAAGAAGAGTAAAGATAGGGCTAGACCTAAAAGCACCAGTTGCAAGTCGAAGTCTAGAGTGGTGGACTGAATCGAGAGTTTTCAGAACTGTAGGTTGTGTGGATGAATAGGCTTGACAGCCAAAATCTATCTTACGACCACTCAAAGCATACTAGTTGTGTCTGTTCCCCCAACTAAGGACTCTTAGCATATCCAATATCTTGGTGCATTTTGTCTTCAAATCGCGCACATATGGGATCCATGATAGTCTTTTATCGAATTAAAGACCTAAAAATCAGACACTGTCCATGGTTTGAAGTTGAATCTCATCAAAATAAAGGATAAGCTTCTGGTGTTGCTCACGACTAATCGCTACACATTGAATCTTCAAAGCAGAGAATTTAAAGCCTTTAGTCCTTTACCATTCCTCTAATCCATGTATTGCGAACTGCATAGTTCCTTCCGCAGTTGTCATATTATGAGCAGGCACATAAATACAAGTCATACACAAAGAGAGAACAATGTACCGGAGATCGTATAGTAGATGTTACATTATTTATTGGAACGGCAAATAGTGTGACACTCAGCGCGCTGCCCTGTGGTGCACCCTTCTCCTATTTATAACTATTTGATTATGTGCTTCCAAGACGAACATGGAAATATCTGTTTAATAGAAAGTTAGCGACGAATGCTAGGATATTCCCTCATATACCCCATGACTTCAAAGTGTTCAGAATTCCTCTTTCCCATGCCATATCATATGCCTTCTTGAGAGCGAAAAAAAAAAAACAGTAAGTATTTGACACAAGAGAAAGCCATTTTCAATAGCGGATTCTAACAAAACCAATTGATCAATAGATGATCAACCCTGACTGAAACTATACTGTTTGTTGCAAATAAGTTGGTTGGTTTCTAGGTACCAGACAAGACGTCTGTTGATCATCTTTTCCGGAAGATTCCATAATACACTTGTTATGGATACAAGCCTATAATTACTATGATTGGTTTTGTCTTTACCTGGTTTTAAAAGAGGAATTACTGTTGCTTCTAACCATCTATCGGAAAAGCACTGCTTGTCGAATAAACAGTTGTATATCCGAAGGAGGAATAGTTTTCACGATGATGTTTAATTATAGAGTATACAATGGAATTGAGACCTGGTGCAGAGTCTTTCGTTGACGAGTTAAACTGAACCGAATTACTGTGTTGAATATTGCCATTTGGTGACAAGTAGATACAACACACAGTGATCTTGTACGGGAATGCTGTTTGAATGGCTACTACTTATAAAAAAGTTTTTACGTTCAGAGCCACTGCATCGATACAGTCACGGGCTAGGATGGTCACACCACCTCTAGCTCAATCTTCTGTAATGAAGTCGGATTTAAAAACTGAATACTCATTTACGTGAAAATATTGCAATTCGTGGAGATGTGTCTCTTGTAAACATATGAAGATTAAGTACACATCTCACACAAGTACCTTTATATCTTCTATGTGACTCCTAACGCCATTTATGTTCCACTGTATCACTGATTTGCTAATAGTAGACATATCAATTTAGCAATGGGTTTCTCTGAGAAACCTCTCTCCTCTCTTCTCTTACCTGGGACGTTGACAGATGTCGCAGGTTTGGAATCCTCAGATTCCATAACCACCTGCCCGAGGATGGAATCTGAGGAGGTTTTGGATTTAGGACGGGTGGTTTTCCCACGCACCCCTATGGTCACATTTTTTTGGTATCCGATACTGACGGTGCTGATATGGACTCCTGTACCACTGAATTACGCGTTTCATCTTTGTGTTTTATCATCTTGGACGTAGAGGGATTTTTACCAGTGGACAATGTCTTCTGCGCAGAGACGCAAGGCTCGCTTGAAGATTTATTGCGAGTTCCAAGTCCCCTCTGTGGAAGGGCTTGGTTTAGGAGGTAAATCACATTGTGTCGTTGCAGGTAGCACCAAATTCAAGGCAGGGCCATTGGTAACTAGTGACAAGAGGCGAGTAGCCTGTTCTGTTAGAATTTCAATTTTCTTTGATAGCTCGGCACAGTTGGTACAAGACAATTTGGAAAGGGTCAGAGTAGCGGCATAGGTTTTACATCAGCATTTGCCTGAGTAGATCTATGGATTTTTTTGGCCTCTGAAAACGATATCTTTTCTTTAGCCACCATGCCTAGGATATCTTTCTCTTCCTTAAGTTAGGGCAGATGTGAGATCGCGTTGGGTGATCACCATAACAGTTAGCGCACATTGGAGCATTAACACATTCCTTATCATCACTCTCTGACCAAGGGGAGAAATAGCTGGCAGAACAGTAACTGTGGTTACGTCTCGGCAGAGCAATTTCACATCAGCATCCCAGACCAGAGTTTGTCAAGCTCTGACGTTTTTAACACTCCCAACGTGCAACAGTTCTAATCAGTCGAAAACCCCTAAGAGA
Source organism: Prosapia bicincta (assembly GCA_036971475.1). Lineage (NCBI taxonomy): Eukaryota > Metazoa > Arthropoda > Insecta > Hemiptera > Cercopidae > Prosapia > Prosapia bicincta. The sequence goes on along the minus strand of JBAIZL010000001.1, from coordinate 355,580,528 downwards.
AGGTGTATGTGTTGAAATGTAGAGATTATTTTGAATATGTGGTGTCTGTAGGAAGTCTATTAGTATGTAATAGTGAAGTGTTGTCAGTAACGTGTATGTTAGACTGGGGTACCATGAAGGACACCAAACACCTCTCAGTAGGTGCGGTTAGTCCACACCCTCCTGCGGCGTAGAAAATTAAAATAAAATATATGCATTCATAATAAAAATATAAATTTTCCTCAAATATATAATACAACCTCAAATAGGCATACCAGTGAAAAAATGCAAGCTGATCCATCTCACTAACAGATTTTCTCTTATCAGTTGAAATTTATCTTGCAAATTCAAACTTGAAATGTTATATCATGTTTCTTGTGAAAGTATAAATAAATAAATTGTTTCCAATATAAATAATATTTGTTTTTTTTCATATGCACATACCATTTATTTATAATGTAAAGGGGAAGGGGCATGGGAGGGCTTTCATTTGAAGCAAAGGGGGCGTGGTACCGACAAGTCTGGGAACCCGTGCTATAGAGTGACTTTCCGAGACTGAAATGCCTATGAATAACTTATTTCTGAAACTGAAATAACCTTTGGAGTGATTTATTTCAGTAACTGAATAACCTATGGAGTGAACTATCGATCATGAAATACAAGGAGTGAAGTAATTAAATAAAACTATATATTATAAATAAATAAAACCTCTTAACACATACAGTTTTGATCTTAATTTTGATGTACATTTCGATCGCACAACAATATATCTTCAGAAGAAATTACTACAACGAGTCTTGTAATAATTTCCTCAGAAAATGATTGTTTTGCAGTCAAAATGTACATCAGGATTTAAATAAAATGTTTATGTGATCAAAAGGTTGTATTTATTTATAATAAAAAAATACACCAAAGTTGCTCCAAGTTATTAAAACTACATATTGTAAAACAAAAAAAATATTATAAAGGATAAATGAATTATGAATGACAATGACAAACGTATAAAGCAGTAAAGGAAAAGCCAAAATAAGATGCATTTTTTAAATAGATTCGATCTGAAATAAAATGCTTACTATAGTGCCTAAATTTAAAAGTAAAATAAATCTATAAACATCTATTAAATAGACTTCAGGAACAGAAACATAAATGAAAATTTTTTCATAATACGCAGAAGGTTCTAGAGCTATCACAGGATGGAATTATCAATGGTATGCCAAGCTTATGAATATGGTACAACAGTTACCCTGAAAGGGAGATATTGAAAAGCCTCTATAAAAGATGTCTAAAAAAATAGTTCATGTAAATAAAACCACAATGTGCGTTATATATTTGTTGACTATAAATCAGAAATTAAGTAACAATCACAGTGAAAGTTTTGGTGCAAGTCTAAATTTTAATAGTAAAAACCAATTTTTTAAAATTTATAAATTTTCTAAAGAATAATTACCAGATTTTGAATTAACAATAAAATCATCAAATAATAAAAAAGTAAATTAAAATTAAGAGAATATATAAGCAATTGACTTATTTTCAAAAAGCTTCATAAAAGGTGGTCATAAAATAAAATATTGTTCAAGTAATTAATATCAAATATGGAAAGCAAATGATTAAAGTTACATTTATTTAACGAATAAATTAGTCTATCCACTTGATATTCAAAATAAGAAATAAAGTAATGTATTTAAATGTTAATGCCATATATAATAAGAGAATCTTGAAACAAAAGAATATGAAGTGATTTACTTTGTAATTACAGTTTAAAATGTTTTATGTCCATATATCCGATATTAAGAGAACAGGATTTGATAACTGATTAAAAATAAATCAAGGGAAATACTTACTAAAGTCCAGCAGAATTATGTGTGGGAGCACAGAAATAATTAAAAACACAGTATTACTAAGAAGTAATTTTACCTGTTGCTTCCATGAAAGGGTTATATGGACGTGTAATAAAACAAATTAAAATAAATTATTTTCTTGTGTAATTGAATATGTGAGTAAATTTAAGGGTGTAATTTGAACTTTAAAATACGAACTGTTCAAGGATTACGTTTGACTATGAACGTAAAAGAAGATAAACAATAATATAAGCAAAATTTTGACATATTTTAAGAAAATGTAGACATAAATTCAAAAATCAATTAAAATGTATTTAATGTAAACATAATTGCTTATTAGAAAAGAAATGTAAAATGAGTTAAATTTACAGAAAAAGTAAACATCATGTAATAGAATCGATTTTAAATAATATTTCAAATTTAAAGAATTAAACAATTTATAACAAACAGTGATTGAATTTATTAAAACCATCCTGTGGTGAAATTAATTAAATAAAATTCATAGAATTTTTCCAATCAATAAAAAAAAGTAGAGATTAAATAAACCACAAAGAATTAAAAAAAAAGTTCCTTAGAAATAATTTTAACCAAGATATAAGACATAAATTAACTCTTAGGTAAGGTAAAAACCTTGTGGTTGGTTTTTCAAAACAAAGTCCAGGGATTTATCCACTGGCAGATCGAGCTCGACACACCACAGGTACTAGGAACTGGTAAGTCGGGTGAGATCATATTTTGACTGCAATCGGACTGGAGCGTGACGGCTCTCGCCGAGGAACGCGTGTTTCGGGGGAAAGGAAATTTCTCCATGCAAAGGGCCGCGGCAGTATGTCCATTCAGTTGCCAGCCATAGCGCTGAAGAATCAGGATGGAAGGTTGATCACAAACAGTTTTGACACAGCTAATGTACTGGGAATGTCTATTTCGTCTACTTCAACCTATAGTAGTAAATTCGGAACTCACAAACTCAAAGAAGCAATACCTTTTACTGCTGGGTTGTCTGGAGATTCTCCTTTGAACACTCTGTTCTCTATTGGGGAATTGCAGTCGGCTCTCTTGTCAACAAAGGATTCTGCACCAGGTCTTGATTCCGTGTATACTCTATGATTAAATATCTACTATCGTGGGTTAAAATAGACCTCCTTCAGATATATAATCGTTTATTCGAGGAGCAGTGTCTCCTGATGGATGGTTAGAAACAACGGTAATTCCTCTTTTAAAACCAGGTAAAGAAAAACCCAATCCCAGTAATTATACGCCTATATAACTTACAAGCGCTTTTTGCAAACTACTGGAGAAGATGGTGAACCGATGTCTTGTCTGGTATATAAAAACCAATGAGTTTATGTGTAAAGAGCAGTGTAGTTGAAATTGCTGTTTTTTTACTTATAAAAGGGATATGATATGTCTTGGAAAAGAGGGATTTTGAACACCCTAAAGTCATGGGGTATACAAGGAAATATTCTGGTATTAATCGTCAATATTTGTCTAATAGGTCTTTCGGCTTAAGTCGCTGAGGCACACTGTTGAAGAGTTATCTACAGAAGAGTGGTGTTCCAGAGGGTAGTATGCTAAGCGTAACGCTATTTGTCTCTGGTTCACTGTTCTCTTTTTGTAGACGTTTTTTGTATTTACGTTCCTGCTCACAGTATAGCAACTGTGGAAAGATTATTGCAAATTGTAAGACACAGATTAGAGGAATGGTCAAAAAGAAGGGCTTTAAATTCTCTGCTTCGAAGATCCAGTGTGTAACACTTAGTCGTCGTAAGCAACACCATATTATTATTATTCTATTATCATCCATTTTGATGCGATTCAGCTTCAAACCACTCACAGTGTTCGATTTTTAGGTCTTTTATTCGATTAACCACTTTCATTAATCCCACATGTACGTGATTTGAAGATGAGATGCAACAAGATATTAGATATGCTAAAAGGCCTTAGTGGCACGAATTAGGGAGCAGACATAACTAGTATGCTACGGTTCTATCACGAGGTCGTTCGACACCGCATATATTATGGTTGTGTAGTGTACTCATTTGCACGACCTACAGTTCTGAAAACTCTCGATTCAGTTCACCACTCTGGACTTGCTACTGGTGTTTTTAGATCTACCCCTGTCCTCAGTCTTCTCGTCGAGACTGGGTAACCTGCCTTTTCAAAGACGTCAGATGCAGCAGATTTCTTACATATCTGGTCTTCGAAGCAAACCTATTCATCTGCCACTCAACGTCGTTTTTAAAGACTATTTTTAACAGTATTGCGATGCACGTCAATGTTCCACCGTCCCATTCGGCAGACGAACGTTTCGTATAATGGATAATCTTGATTTGCAACTTCCTACTATGTTCGAACGATCAATATGTATCTACCTCCATGAATAAAAAAACGCCAATCTTTAATTTTTCACTGCCCAGTTATATCAAAAGCTCTACCGGTACTTCTGATGTCGTTTACCACCAGGAGTTTTTGTCAATACCTAGATCCACCAATATAGAGGTTATCTTCTCAGATGGGTCTAAACTGAACAATGGTGTTGAGTGTGCATTTTACTCGTCGGGTCATACTTACACGTACGGATTGCCCTCATCTTACAGTGTTTTAACAGTGGAACTATTTGCCATTTTTAAAGCCTTAAGTGTCATTCAATCTCGACCTTCCCACTACTTTTTGTGTTCTGACTCCAAAAGTGCTCTTCAAGCTTTTCAGGATGTGTTCTCTGTTAACCCCTTAGTTGGAGATATTTTGTGTGCAGTACACAAACTTCAATGAGGGGAGTTGGGGTAACAGTTTTCTAGATTTCTGGTCACTACGGAACACTCGGAAACACAAAACCGAATGAAGCAGCGAAGAATGCTACTAGTATGATAACAAATACTTAATGAGTTATGGCATCTGATTATGTATGTTTTACAAAACATATATTGCTCATTGCTTCAAATGACGAATTTCATAGCCTGATTCACAATAAGCTGAGAGAAATTAAAAATATCGTCCATCCATGGAGATCTTCTACGTTCAAAACATAGGGAGGAAGTGGTGATCAGATGCCTTCGTGTTGGCCATTTTTTTGGAACTAATGGAAATTTAATGCATCATGAAGATCCTCCTTTATGTCAGTGTTATATCAGTTATGAAGTTCCTTCACAGTCATGCATATAGCCTACTGGTGGATTGTGTTAGTTTGACCCAGTGGTTCCCAACCTTCTAAGGCCCATCACCCCCTTTATGGAAGTTGACTAACACCTATCCCCCCCCTTATCATTTCCATTGTATGTCTAATTTGAATTCAAAGCAAAGTAAAGTAAAAAGCAGTTTTATCAGGTAACTCTTAAATAAAATAGAAAAAATAAAGAATTTATCTACATTTTTTACTGATTTTTCTAATGAATAATTAAATAAAAAATTTAAATAATTAACTAAGATAATAGTCATACATTTGAAACATTTAATTTTTGAATAAGAATCTGAAAAAACTAACACACAGTGTTGACAGCTGAAACATGAAAAAATGAAAGTTTGAAAACTTTGTTATTTTATTTTATATAGGGCCTATTCAATGGCTGTCTTGTGATTGGAGGATTTCAGTTAAAGCTTGAATATCCAGCTTTATGTTCGTCAAGTTTAGATGCAAGTCGTTTTTGAGACAAACGTGCAAATTATTTCTTTGATTTGTGAGGAGCTGGATAAGAGAAGTAAATAGGTTTTCAACTAAATATGCTAACGGGAACCAGATGAGCAATGGTTTAGTTTTCCTCAGGGTAAGTGTGCATAAGCTTCACCCAGGCTGATTCGTAACCGCTCTGCTTGAAAATGATTTTCGCCTCAAAGCCATACTTCAAATGTAGAAACTCCGTCTGCAAAGAGCTATGAAGCATATCCACAGCCTCACACGAAAATGGATCTAGAATATAATCCAGAATTTGTAACTCGGTCAAATCTTCAAATCTTGATTCTGTGTCAGTTATTTGGTGAAGGTGATCAGTAAAAATTAGTATATTGTCATCGGTAGTTCAGGCGTCCTGTTATCTGAACACTCTAAGGGTCGACAACTGAGTCAGCTCTTTACCGTCAGTATTTACCTTGCGAATATCAAACTTGACGATGAATGGTGAAACAGTTCCTTTGGCCTTGATAAGGCTCATCTCATTTCCTTGAAGCCTTAAATTGACTTCAATTATTTGTTCAAAAATATTTGTAAAGCAAGCTAATTCCAACTTGCGTTGCTTCAAATTCTAACTTAAAACCGGATCAGACGTGTGGAGAAACACAGTAACCGTGCCAAATAATTTGAAGAAACGGCGCAAGCAGTTTCCTTTGGAAAGCTAGCACCTCAAGTTCATATGTAGACGCAACCATTCGAATTCCTCATAATTTTCATGGCCAAGTTGTTAGAACAGACGTTCGTTGAGACAAATTCATATTTTGTCTAACTACTGTATTAAACTAATACTGAGCAGGTCTAAATAACTACTGTATGACTCAAAATAAACTCATATTGAGCAACCCTACTGAGTTAATGGAACAAAGTTATCTAATATTGAGCATGTCCAATGTTCAAATGACTCAAAGTAAACGTTTTGGGAGCAAGGTTATCTATTAACATCATATTTCGATGAATAAATTTACACTTGGTAAAAGGGTTATGAAATCTTAATGGATTTATCTCTAAACACTTGTAAATATTTACAAACTTGCCTATAGTAGCACTTACGAATATTTGTTGAGGACGGCCGTTTCGGGAGATGTGTCCCATTGTCAACACAGACCGTAATGCAATGGGTCTGAGTTACAGACTTTACTTGAGTTACTAAGTGCTACTATAGGCAAGTTTGTAAATATTTACAAGTGTTTAGTGAAAACTAGTAGCTCACGTGAAGATGTAATCAACAAATATGGATTTATCTCATTTATTTATATTTGTTGATTCCGTCTTCAACAATATAAATATCTCGTTTATTATTTTATGTTATGATAAAATAATAACATTGTCTAAGAAGTGGCAATTTATAACATGGTTCTTTACCATGTCAACGCATTTCTGGTGATATTTCAATATATAAATATATTGATATTTGAGACAATTAAATGAATAAATAAATATATAGTACATAAATTTAACGCACGTTGCTCTCACTATTTCCACAGAAAAATTATTTCCTTTTTTGGGTTTATTTTGCAAATGAATACATAACAAAAAAATGGGGTTGTCAGTTAGATTGTATTGTACCACTGTATGGAGTCTAAAATGGGAATTATTCATTTGTTTTTAGGGCAAGGACAATATCTGCAGCTCAATTATCCATGATGTTAACTACAGACCAAATAAATCAAGACTGTAGAAAACATACGGTGTATCAAGAGTGTGACTGCTGTCTAATGGAGATGTACACAAGGTTTGAAGTTTACAAATACAAACAATTGGTACACAGCAATGTTTTTTTTTAATAGTTTAACAGGCGGCATGGTATGGGCCTTACAAACCCACTATGCAACGTAGGTACTAACCATGGGACCGTTCCAATACTTATGTTACTGTGTATAGGATTAAACATCAGGAAAATTATAAACCTCCTTCTAGTACTTGAGGGTTGACCTGTATATGTAAACCGAATCAGACGTTTACTATGCCGTATCTTTGATCACTTTGATGTACAGTATTGCTGTCCTTCACTATGATGAGTCATGTGATGTACGCATGCGCAGTTGGAGGAAATCAAGCTGCGCAGTTGCTGGCAATTTAGAGTGTTCGCGGCTTAGTTCAAGTGAAAACTGTTACGAAGAATTGCAAAAGTGCGACTTTAAATTGTATAGTAAAAATATTATGCCTACTATATTTTAAAGGTGAGTTATTAATTTTTAAAATAAACAATGTGTGCGCCTTTATTAAGAAAATATTAGTCAGCGGGACTGTCCCACAGAAGTGAATATTTCGTTTGAAGACTGTAAAGTTAACAGAGGTTGTAATAGAACCTAGTAGTGCTGTTATAGTACTAAAAATGTAGTTAAATGAAAACCTTTATTAGATGATGAACAATTTACTGCATACACATGTTATTTAACGATTTTAGTTATTAATATGTTTTAAAATTGTTCCAGATGCGTCTAAAGAATTTTTCAAAAATTTGGAATACAAATACATAAACCATTATAATTGTATTTAATTAATATAGTGAAATTTATCGAAACATCAATAAGTTATGTATTTATAATACTGAATAATAAAAATATTTAATAATAGTCTAATATTTTAACTTAATAATGTACAGTAAATAAAATGGTAAATAAATCTGTTAAAACAGTTATCCTACAACATAAACTAGGTTGTGTATAAATATTTCTGACAACATGCTTGCAATGGGGAATCCCATTGACAGGCCTTTGTTTTGAGTGTAGTGTTTGTTGCTGTATGTGAAATAGTTCTGAGATGTGATTGTATCTGTCAGTGTTATTATTTCTTTGGTTATGCTGTCTGGAGTGTGGTTTACTGTTAACATTTGTTTAAGTATGTTTATTGTTTCTTTTATGGGTATGTTGGTGTATAGGTTGGTTATGTCAAATGAAGCAACTGTGGAGTTATCTGGTATGTGTACTTTTTGTGTAAGATCTACATTGTTTTTAGCTGTTGGGGTTATTAAATGTTATGTTATTTCTCATTATTTTGTCGAGGTGCTTTGCGATTTTGTGTGAAAGTACTGATGTATTGTTAGTGGGCGTATTGGTATGTGTTTTATGTGTATTTCAGGTAAAGCGTTGAGTGTTGGTGCTTGTGGTTTAATTTGTGGATGGTGACTTTTTTCTATGTTTATTATGTGTGTGCATTTATTTATGTTTAGTTTGTGAGTGGAATTTGTTTGTGGGGTCTGTGGTTGTTTCTGTGATGTCATTGCTTTGAAAATATGGTATTACTTTATTGTTTAATTCTGTTTTGTGTATTATGCTGGTGATATTGATTTCATCTCCTTTTATGAATTTGAGGTTATGTTGCCTTTGTGTTTTATTGTGCTTAGTACTTTTGTTTCGTTGTTTTTGTGGTGTGTTTGTTTAAATTACGTATCATTTGTTGTCGGGAGTATTCACGTTGTAGGAGGTATTCACTTAAATAACTAATTAAGTGATAGTAAGATAACTGTTAAAATAAATTAAAGTTCAATTATTGAAGAATAACTATTTAAGTAATAGTAAGAACAAGTGTTGAAACACGCTGAAGAACGATTAATGTAGAATTAACTATTTAAGTGATCGTAGGATTACATGTTAAATAATCCAAGGGACAATTGATTATACAATTGACTATTTAGGTGACCGATAGATTAAGTGTTAAAATAAACTAAGGATCAATGAGTAAGAATAAACTATTAAAATGATGGTGGAAGTACAGTAAACTATCTATAATCCGGCCCTTCGCCTATCCGGCCTTTCTAGTAATCCGGCGATTTCGTAATGGATGGAAGATGTAAACAAAATTTGTACATTTTTCACTGCTTGTCTATGTCAGTGACTGAGTAACCTTCACGTCACCCGCTTCTAGTTTTGTAGCTCGTGATATACAAACGTTTTCGAGCCTGATCTGGCTAATGGAAAAACGTGTTAAATAACCTGACACTGTTAGAAAAATATAAGAGGGAAAGAAAGGAACGGCCAAAGAAACACAACAGAGCAGAATTGCTGAGAATTTTGAAATCGAAGAGTGAACGAAGACGAAATCATGCACATTTTTGACAGATTACGAAATAATCGAGAAGTTGGAAGAAGAGAAAGAAGAGGACATAATGACTCTGCCTCTAAAGACAGTATCTCACATCGCTGCCATCGATCCATTCGCAATATCCATGGGCAGAACGGTGTTTTAGCGAGTGTCATCTTAGTGTTGAAACGACTGCAGGGCAAAGTTTTAAAACCCAGACTGTTATTTCAAGCCAAAAATCAGAAGGAAATAGAAAAACTCCTTAAAGCTGCTGAGTTATACGAATAGTATAAGTTTAAATGACTTTTAAAAACTGTACTGTAGGTTGTTTCTTTAAAAAAAGTTTTACCGTTAAAGATAAGATAATCTTTTATTGTGAAGTACAGACGAGTATGTGTTTTTTCAAATACAGCAGATGACTGTTTTCCTATGTTTTCTTTATTTGTGGGCAATATACATAAATATTGTACAATGCACATTATGTTTATATTGGACCTTCCAGTAATCCAGCAGTATCCCAGCCTCATATCTGCAAGATTAGTGAAAGTTTAATGTATATCTTAAATAATCCAAATGTAAATTTATATAGAATTAACTATTTAAGTGATCGTAAGATTAAGTATCAATCTTATGATAACATTAAACAATTCTAGAACTGACAGAGTAACACAGTAAAGTATTCCAAGTAGTTAGTGGTAAGAATAGGTGTTAAAATAATCTAAGGTATTTAATGTAGAACAACTGTGTGTGATCATGTTTAAGTTGAATTTAAGATTATATTTTAGATAATCCAAGGAACAATTAAAATAAATTTAACTAATTAACTGATTATAAGGTTAAGTAGTAAAATAAGCTAAACAACAATTAATGTATAACTAACTATTTAAGTGATCGTGGAAAAATATATTAAAATAATCCAAGGTACCATTCATATAAATTAACTTATTTGTTGATACCATCTTCACGTGAGCTACTAGTTTTCACTAAACACTTGTAAATATTTACAAACTTGCCTATAGTAACACTTACTTATATATGTTGAGGACGGCCGTCCTTTGTCCTATGTGTCCCATTGTCAACTCAGACCGTAACAGGAGTAAGTGCTACTATTGGCAAGTTTGTAAATATTTACAAGTGTTTAATAAATTAACTATTTAGGTGATCGTAAAAATATATGCTAAATATTCCAAGAGGCAATTAATGTAGAATTACTTATTTAGGTGATCGTGAGAATATATGTTAAATAATTCAAGAAGCAATTAATGTAGAATTTCTTATTTAAGAGGTTGTAAGAGTATATATTAAATAATTCAAGAAGCAATTAATGTAGAATTACTTATTTAAGTGATCGTGAGAATTTATGTTAAATATTCCAAGAGGAAATTAATGTAGAATTACTTATTTAAGTGATCGTAAGAACATATGTTATATATTCCAAGAGGAAATTAATGTAGAATTATCTATTTAAATGATCAAAAGATTGAATATTAAAAGAAAATAAGGAACAACTAATGTAGAATTACTTTATTAGGTGTACGTAAGAATATATAATAAATATTCCGATAGGCAATTAATGTAGAATTACTTATTTAGGTGATCGTAAGAATTTAAGTTAAATATTCCAAAAGGCAATAAATGTAGAGTTACTTATTTAGGTGATCGTAAGAATTTATGTTAAATATTCCAAGAGGCAATTAATGTAGAATTACTTATTTAAGTGATCGTAAGAATTTATGTTAAATATTCTAAGAGGCAATTAATATAGAATTACTTATTTTAGTGATCGTAAGAATATATGTTAAATATTCCAAGAGGCAATTAATGTAGAATTACTTATTTAGGTGATCATAAGAATATATGTTGAATTATCCAAGCGGCAATTAATGTAGAATGACCTATTTAAATGATCGTAAGAATATATATTAAATATTCCAAGAGGCAATTAATGTGGAATTACTTATTTAGGTGATTGTAAGAATAAATGTTGATCCAAAGGGAAATTAATTTAGAATTACCTATTTTAGTGATCGTAAGAATTTATGTTAAATATTCCAAGGGGCAATTAATGTAGAATTACTTATTTAGGTGATCGTAAAAATACATAATATATGCACTAAAACCTCTTAACCACACACTTTATTTATTTTACCTTTATGTACATTTCATCAGTCTTTGTATGTTATCCTTCTGAGGATGGTTACTTGGCCACTGAAATGAACAAATAAAGAAAGTTTTTGGTTAAGAGGTTTTTGTGTATTTATTATTAAGTTAAACCACTGTATATTCCTAATAAATAGTAAAAATTATGTTAAATAATCCAAATTTGAAATTAATGTGGAATATACTATTTAGGTAAATCATGAGATTAAAATTTAAAACAATCTAGGGAACAATTATTGTAGAAATAATTAATTACGTGATCGTGAGAATATATGTTACATATTCCAAAATCAATTAATGTAGATCCATTATTTAAGTGATCGTAAGAATGTATGTTGAATAGTCCAAGTGGCAATTATGTAGAATTATTTATTTACGAGATCTTAAGAATATATGTTGAAATTTCCAAGGGACAATTAATGTAGAATTATCTATTTAAGTGATCGTAAGATTATAGATGGTTCAACTATAGCTAATGTTAAAAATTTACAAGGGACAATTAATGTAGAATTACTTTATTAGGGGATCGTAAGTATCTATATTAAATATTCCATGGGGCAATTAATGTAGAATTACTATTAGGTGATCGTAAGAATATATATTAAATATGCCAAGGTGCAATTAATGTAGAATTACCTATTTAGGTGATTGTAAGAATACATGTTAAATATTCCAAGAGGTATTTAATTTAGAATTACTTATTTAAGTGATCGTAGGAATAAATATTCCAAAAGGCAATTAATGGAGAACTACTTATTTAGGTGATCGTAAGAATATATGCTAAATATTCTAAGGGGCATTAATGTAGAATTACCCATTTAAGTGATCGTAAGAATATATATCTTTACACTATACCAGATTAATTCCCTATTATTCACCCCTCTGATATCTCTTAGTTCTGCGTGCTTATTCTTTAACTATACCTCACTATCCTCCTGGCTGTGTCTTCCACCTCTTTCTTTTCATCGTATTTTTACACTATAACAGATTTATTCGCTATTATTCACCTCTCTGATATCTCTCAGTTCTTCGTGCTTATTCATTATCTCTACCTCGCTATCCTTCTAGTTGTGTCTTCCACCTCTTTCTTTATACCTTATCTTTACACTATAAGATATATTCCCTATTATTCACCCGTCTGATATTTCTTAGTTTTTCGTGCTTATTCTTTATCTATACCTCGCTATCCTCCTTGCTGTGTCTTCCACCTCTTTCTTTACACCGTATCCTACACTTCTTTACTGCGTATCTTTACACTATAACATATTTATTCTCTAATATTCACCCCTCTGATATCTCTTAGTTCTGCATGCTTATTCTTTACCTATACTTCGTGATTCTCCTGGCTGTGTCTTCCACCTCTTTCTTTACACCGTATCTTTACACTATAACAGATGTATTCCCTATTATTCACCCCTCTGCTATCTCTTAGTTCTTCGTGCTTATTCTTGATCTATACCTCGCTATCCTCCTGGCTGTGTCGTCCACCTCTTTCTTTACATCGTATCTTTACACTATAACAGATGTATTCCCTATTATTCATCCCTTGATATCTCTTAGTTCTTCGTGCTTATTCTTGATCTATACCTCGCTATCCTCCTGGCTGCATCGTCCACCTCTTTCTTTACATCGTATCTTTACACTATAACAGATGTATTCCCTATTATTCACCCCTCGATATCTCTTAGTTCTTCAGAACTAAGTAGCTTCAGAACATGTTTTTCATTCATTTTATATGCATTACATTGGGGGTGTGTAGTAAGCATTTTTACCACATTTAAATAATATTTGTACAATATATAACACGTTAAGTACCTATTATTCATTTCATCATTATGAAGTAATGATTACTCATAAGAGTAATATTTTATTTTGCTCTGTTTGGACAGCACTGTAAAAGTTCCCTAGATATCAAGTTATAAATACAGATACAGTTTTTGTAAAGTTAGATGAAAATAGAGAACGTTACTAATAGGCAATATACCATATGTTGTCGTTTCTGTAAAGAGCATTATTGTCGAAGAGCATTATATCGACAATAACTACACTTAGAAGACAGGATATATATTAAAGGTTTATCTAAACTTCATTTAAACCAACATGTATTCAGAGTGCACCTTTTTAGAGGAGGTTTCAGCACCAACATTTACATCATTTATAAATGCTTTTATATCAATATACAAGGGTGACATCATATTTGTGAGGTATATTGAGTTACCAATTCTTTACAAATACAAATTATTTAACAATTATTAATATTTTAAAACTCAGACTTGGATATTTAGATTTCATAAATAACATTTCATTCGATTAGTAAAGTAATGTAGTGTAAAAGTTTTAATTGAAATTAACTTTAATTTGCTTACCTTCCACTGAACGGCGGAGCCGTGACATTGTTTCTAAAAATTAAAAAAAATATATATATTTACTAAATGAATAAAACATGTGTAAAACTATAAAAGCTTAATTAACTTTTAGGAAAACAATCGCTATTAATAAAACGATAAAGCTAAATGATTTGAAAACGATACAAACTAATTAAACTAAAGTGCCAAAATCTCAATCTAAGTCCAGCAATATATACAGTAGCTGATTTAAACGTTTCAGCTGAAAGTTAAAAAGCTGATATTAAATACTGAACGATATAACAGCTGAATAAATATAAATTGAATGAAAGGAATTAGGTTAACTTTATTTATGATATTAAAAGATGCCAATTTGCAAACGGCAGTAAGAATCTAAACATGTGCTTTGGCCCGGATGAAAAAGGTGACGAAAACCAGCGTGTATTTTATATACAGAAAACGCCATAAAGAATTGAAGAGAAAACGCCATGAAAGCATCCCAAACGTGTTACCTTGTGTCACCAATGCAATTATTTTATGTTTAAATTAGTGATAAATGGTAACTGTGAAGGGAACTAAGGTTTTAGCACAAACTTACTTGGCTAAACCATGACTAACTAGAGAAAGCATTATGTAAACTTTCCTTTTTCTATTGTGTTTTATCATGAAACAATATATTCACGATTTAAAAATATTAAAATGGATATTAATTATAAAAACTGTTTCTCATATAGTATAATAACTTTAATTCCAAAATGGAAGATTGGGAAAAACAAAATAGTATTTCTCTTACATATGGACTGTGTGCTGTAGTATGCCTCCTCTTCATATGTTGATGTATGTCTGAAATTTCGAATGTTAGATGTGTCGGGTATGGAGCATGGAATTAAGGTGTAGTCTCTGAAGGGTTGGAATGCTGCGTCTTCTGGAAATAAAATGGTCATTAATTACGAGTTAAGCGAGTGTAGGACTTATTACTTAGCTCATACATTACAATGCTTTATACGTAACTCTCTAGAAAAACTCGAGGAAATGTAACAATTTCCCTCTATATGTTTATTTTAATTGTTTGAGCAACATAGTTCAACCTTATGGTTTATATTTGGAAGTGATTTCTGATACAACTTCTATGATACGATACTAATATGAGTTATAGTAGAACATTTTGTATGGTAGATTATTTAGGGTTCTTAAACAGAGAGAGAGAGAGAGAGAGAGAGAAAGAGAGAGAGAGAGAGGGATAAGATAAAATTGATATTTGGAATATGAAATAAATTTATATCAGATTGTAAAGACAAACAAAACAAAATAACTCATCTCTCTCTCTCTCTCTCTCTCTCTCTCTCTCTCTCTCTCTATATATATATATATATATATATATATATATATATATATATATATATATATATATATATATATATAAACACCATGTCCTGTCTAAAGTGTAAGCCAACGGCCGACGAGCTATGAATTCCTTTCTTGAATATTTCGTTTTCCTAAAGAATGAAGTCTGAGTATTAATTTTAAAAAATTTTTCATAAATTTTGTTTAGTCCATATTCATATGAAAATGATAATTTTCAAAATTTGTATTTGTATTTATTTTAAAACTAACGAGACCAAAACATGTGGTTTAGTCTTACCTTCATATTGTTGGCGCAGCTTTTCTTTAATGGCGTCTCTCATGGCGCGAGCTCTCACTAGAAAAACCGAAAACATTATACAAACATAATAAAATTTCACACATGTTTATGGTTATTATAGCTTACTATCTGTGTAATTATAGTAGCTGATATTACAATGATAAACCTTAACTGCTGTGCGTACATTGCACATAGTTTTGTCAATGCTTGTTCATATAGGCTCACATTGCAATAACCACTCTCATACGTTTTTGTGCAAAAATGGAATGAGATAATTTCGGGTGAGGTAAATGCTATAAATAAATAATTCAAATTTAAATAGCTGCACCATTTATTGATAAACATAATTGAAAAGATTAGAGGGGATTGATTCTTTAAAAAGAATTTGAAGGAAACAGCAAACGTGAGGAATAACTATGTTATCAGCATAAAATTTACATAAAACTTAAATCACACAATTTATTTTAAATGACAAGGAACAGAAAAATGGAAAAAATTCACATCTGAATGATGTAGTCTAAATGTAATAAAATTATTACATGTAATTCATTTATACACAATAGACACACACACACACACACACACACACACAAACACAACACAAAAAATCTAGAGGACATATATGTCGCGAGTGTAGTCATTTTTACCCGGAGAGTGTACCCTGATATGAGTGTTGTTATGTTGTCTTTGAGCTCCAGCTTGGCAGCTGTCGCTTCAACGCGTGCAAGTGCGGGCAGCAGCAATTCAAAGGGTTAAACATGTTTGTATATGATTATACCGCCGTGGCTTGTGTGTGTTCTATCCGTGCCGTATACTAAAGTTAGGTATTGTGAATTTATCATGGTGTTTTAGATGTGTCTCTGTGATTAGTGCAACTTTGAGATTATTTCTCTGCATGTAATGCAGAAGTTCTAATTTTTTTTGATTTAATGCCGTTGGTATTCCAAAACATCCCTGGCAGCCTATCAATGATTGATGTAGGAGATGTACGTTATGAAGGTGGTCAAGAACTGAGAGAAGGTGTTAGGATTCCTACGAAGAATGCCCTTAGTTCACCCATGAAGGCCTCCCAGGTCAAGGAGGGGTTAAGAACCTTGAGGAAAGGTTCGAAGGAGTTCTTGGCCCAATCCGAAGGAGAGGGCGTTGAAGGGGTCTGGTCTGGGTTTGGTATTGGGCGAGCTAGAGTTGGCTCTGGCTCGGGCTTTGCCTCTCTCTCGGGTTCTTGGGGGGTGGGGAGGGGAGAGGTTCACTCTCGCCTGCGGTGCTGGAGGTGGTACGGGCTGCTCAATAGCGATAACCTGGATAGAGCCGAGGTATAAAAAATACCGGCTTTGGAGGGAGAGCCGGAGGCCTGACTCATTCGTCGAGTGAGGCTGGGCTTAAAGCGACTGCTTTTCCAGCTCCATCATGACAGAACGGTCCCTGGATCACTGCCAAAGCTGATCTTAGTAGCAGCATTGATTATATGGAACTGCTCATCAGAATGACGCTGACGCAGCTGCACAAGTCAATATGGTGGTTTAGTGGTGCTGAGTACGTTTAATTGTAAAATATAATTGGTTAATATATATATTAATCTGATTTTCAAATCATGTAATCATGCAACTACACATCTAGGTTAGGTTTTCATAGACTTTAGAAAAAATTCAGTTAAAATATTTTATAAGCCTACAAATTATTTATTTTATACTTTATCTCCACATATTTCTATTTGCAGAGTTCAAGTTTCGCTAATTTATGACGTTGCAGTGGCGGCGATTTTGCTAGACATTTGCTTGTTTAAGTTTTGCACATCAACATTTAACTACTGGAAAGACCGAGGAGTGCCCTATTTAGAGCCTGTACCATTTTTTGGCAACATAAGAGATCAATTTTTGGGTATAAAAGGCATAAATGAAACATATAAATATATGTATGATCAAATGAAAAATGAAAAGTTTTTCGGATTTTTTGAGTTAAGAGCACCTGTTTTAATGATTAGAGATCCTGAACTTGTGGAAAAAGTACTTATTAAAGACTTCACGCATTTTTACGATCGAGGGATCCCTTCCGATCCCGAACGGGACCCGCTGAGCGCTAATTTATCCGGCCTGGAAGGGAAAACGTGGCGTAACTTAAGGTACAAACTCACACCTACCTTTACCACGGGAAAGTTAAAGGGCATGTTTGAACAGATTTGCAACTGTGGTGAAGGGCTCGTTAAATTTATCGAAGAAGAATCATTGAAAGACAAAGCCATCGAAAGTAAACCAATGTTAAGGACCTTCGCATTCGAAATAATAGCAAGCGTCGCTTTTGGTTTGAAAATAGATAAAGATAATGAAGTCATTAAAGATTTTTGCAAAGTTGTTGAATCTATGATGTCACCAAATAAGTTGCAGATGTTTAAGGTGTTTGCACTCTTGTACGCTCCCAAGTTGGCCAAGAAGTTTGGGATAAAACGAGCCCCGAAAGGAGCAGAAGATGGTGTTATGTATATAGTACGGGGGACTTTGAACTACAGGAGGTCAAACAATGTGAAGAGAAATGATTTCTTGCAACTCTTATTGAATCTACAAAAACAGGAAGAGGAGGGTAGTTTAAATTTCCAGAAAGAAGTGGACTGTAATAACGAAGAAGATGACGTCATCAATAAGTTGGAATACACGTCCAAAGGCAAAGAAGATAATAACTTACCAGAGACGGAGAAAGGTAAGTAATGCAGTCTGTAAGATTAGATGAATTTGTCACTCAAACACCAACTCTCAATATTTCCATAACAGATCAGATATTACCTGACTTTAAATTTTCCCTTTCTGCACCACACAGAAGGCCTATATACTATATCGTTTCTACCCTTCTGGTGCTTATTTACGTTATTTAATGACAGATCCTTTCAATGAGTTATATATAATTATTGCTATTTAATTGTTTTATTAACCTTTGGCCACCAATTATACCTCACAGTTATAATGATCTTAATTACAATCATTTACTACCTTGGCCACTTACAGGTTCTAACTAACTGATCTGGAAGGTGGATCCAGGAACACTGTACACAGTTCGTCAGTTTAACATTATTCCTTACTTAATAGTCAATTATTAATGAGCAACAACAAATTATCAATAGTGACAATAATTATTACCAACCTTGCAGCCTTACAATATTAATTTAAACAGGCTGGCATGGATCATGGGCCTTTGAGAACCCTTATGAGATATTATCTTGGCGAAAAATAGTATAATGTATTATGGGTTTATTTAGGCATATATCTCAGGTCGCTATAAGAAAATCGAGTTGTCGGACTCTTTATCTTTTATTAAATTAAATTAATTAGCGATTGGTAATTTTTAAATTTATGATGATTATTTAATTAATCTTTATGAATCTTTGAAAAGTTGTACATAAAAGTGTTTCAATCAATTTTGAAAGTCTTTATAATAAATCTCTGGTAGGCTACTTGGTACTACTTGTATTGCCAAAGATGGGTCCCTCCTGCGTTACTTCTTGATGTGATCTGATTCCTTGTCATCCGTCAATGTGTCGGTCTTAAAACCTCACTTTAACCACTTCGCGTTATACTCAATGATTAATCATTTATTCCCTAGTCACTCTACTGACGTTTACGTATTTAAAGTTTAATTAATTAATTATCCACAATTATTAATTGATTTGAATAGAACACTTACACCCTCTCTACAACCACTCCACTTCACAACTTCCTTGTCTCTCATTACGTGTTTGCCTCCTTGAGTTTCAGAATTCCATTTTTTTTCTTTTGCTCTAATATGGTATTTCAAAATTCGCACTAATCAGCTCCTCGTATAATTATTCCCTTCCAGTCGTGTGCTTCCTTACAGACCGCCTCGGCCTCCAGGTCATTCCCTTTTCTTGTACGTTAAAAAGAGAGGTTTCTTGAACGAAAATGGTCACTGGAAGGTTTTTAAGGGTGATGAATCCAATTCCGTCATTAAATATTAATGGGGATTCACGGGATGGCTCCAAAACTGTTGCAAGGTGGTAAATTAGTGGTGCAAAATACTAGAGGCTAAAACAAATCAGGATGTGGTCGATGGTTTTTGAGGGTGCTGAGTCCAATTTTCAATGACCAAATTGACCATCGCAAAAATCGGTAATTGTGTAAAATAGGTATTCAGGGCAAAGCGCCAAACATTGCAATTATTTGAACTAATTATTGTAAAAAGTAGTGAAATTGGACCAAATAGCTGAACGTAGGGTAAAAGAGGTTTAAATTTAATAAATTGGCATTGCTAAAATGTTTTAAATACGAAAATAACTTAAAATTATTAGAGTTAAAAGAGCATCAAAATAAGCTGTAAAAGTGTAAAGCTGTATTGTAAAGTTTTCATACGCGAGAACAAAATTGTTTATAAAATCTTACGACGGCAGTACAACAACGCTGTAATCGAAAAGCTACCAAATATTAGGACAACGAATTAAAAAAATTTTGACAAACATAAAGAAATAAATTATTGGAACAAACTTTTAAATTCAAATAAACATAATTGTTGATTCTATCTTCACGTGAGCTACTATTTATCACTAAAAACGCTTGTAAATATGTTACACTTGCCTATAGTAGCAGTTACTTATATTTGTTGAAGACAGCCGTTTCGGGAGATGTGTCCCATTGTCAACTCAGACTGTAACGGGACCAATGAGTTACGGTTTGAGTTGACAATGGGACACATCTCCCGAAACGGCCGTCTTCAACAAATATAAGTAAGTGCTACTATAGGCAAGTGTTACATATTTACAAGTATAATTAAATTATACTTAACTAAGTGAATACGTAAGGGCTTACTTGCTGACGCGTTTCGATACAATCTTTCCTTTTACGAATCAAAGCCTCGTAAAGGTAGAGGCTTTACTTCGTAAAAGGAAAGATGGTTTTGAAACGCGCCAGCAAGTAAGCCCATACGTATTCACTTAGTTAAGTATCATTTAATTATAGTTTAATCAGTGAATTCAAGATGATTACAACAAGCAACTTTATTTATGAGGGTTTTTACTTAAATAAACATATCTTATAAAGTTAAAGGTTATTATAAAAGTCCATACAAAATAATTCAAGAAAATACAAATAAAAAGGTTATTAAATAACAAACTAGTTGCTACGATAATAAGGCGAGGATTTTAAGGGTTTGAAGGACAGGGCACACACGTGGACAACGCATTTTTCCGAAGAAAGCTTCAGTGGTCAGCGTTACTGTCATCCAAGCTGTCGACTTATTCGGACGTGTTTTGTGCGGTCGAAAATATGAGTCCAGATATGGAGTAAAGAGACTGAAAACGTGCGAAGATGTGATGCGGAAGTGTTAAGATATTTGAGCTATATGCTCAGTTATAAGCCTACCATTTACGTCATCTCGACCAGAAAAATAAATTATTATAAAACGGCGGAATTTGTATTTAAAGAAGACGCCGCCATTAAAGAGACTTAGAAACATAGTGAGAGAAAAAGAAAATGTTACAACTAATCAACACGTTTGGAATAATGATTCACCAAAAAGAATAAGATTGCTTGCCGTAGTTTGCTTTCAAGACTAGATGCTGGAAACCAACTAGAACAATGTTCAAGGTTATATAAACAAAATGTTTTATTTTAATTACACTTTGTTTCGACAAGTGTTGATTAAAGATCAAAATTCAATAAAAAGAAATAGCCTAAGAGAAATAAATCTCGCTTATGCTAAGAAGATATTTTGTAATAAATTCAAATCTTGCTATTTGTAAAGAGAAAGGAATTAATTGATTATAATTTTTTTTGGGTAGATAGGCCTATATAAGACTATAGAAATTATTTAGTATGAAATTTAAAATGAAATATAAATTAAATAGTTAGGATTTACAAGTTACTTGTTCTATAATTTTAGATTTGAATTACAACAGTGAGAATAAGTTCCAATAACATTTATGTAACAATAAAAAATTGTTATTTTCCAATTAGCGTTGAGTTTTCTTTTATATAAAATTCATTTCAATGGGTGTCCAATTATAGTCTTTAAGTGTCTCTCAAAGAATCCATAACATCAAAAAAAGCCTAAAAGGCTTATAGGCGGCTAATTATTTATGATTACAAATTCACGAGTTGGTTCTTTTGAGAGGTTTATCCATAGAGCTGCATGTTTCAGACAAGAGTTCAAATTTAAGGGATAAACCATTAATTTCCTATTGACAAGGAGGAGTTTATCATCATAGAGTAAGAGAACTGTTAGAGATGAGGTGGTTGGAGGTACAAAAAAGTTAAGGAGTTGAGGTAAGTGGCTCGTAGGAAATTCCATCATCGAAATTTACTGGGAATACGCCCAGTAGCGAAGGGGTGATTTGCAATAAAATAAAGTTCTATAAGTCAAGAAATGGTCATTGCGGGGGGGGGGGGAGTTTGAGATTGCTTAATCTAATACATTCATCGAAATTTACTGGGGATCCACTGAGCTGGCTAGATGTTGATTTGCTACTCTGGTAACAAAACACTTTCGATGATCGAAATATCCCCTTTTGTAATAAAGATTACGACCTGACCTCGGCTTTTTTAAAATCGATTATCACCAGGACTTAGCGTGGTATTCATACGTTAACCTTGCAAGCAATAATCAAATCAGTATCTGTTCTCGTACTGATGATCACCGATGCGAGCTACGAATACGCCTAATTTTTGCAATCGATTATCACCGTCCTTGAAACAACTATCCATACAACTCTGAAGTGAGCGATAACCTCACAGAGATTACAGTTACTATTAGGACTATATTAGGACTTGTAGCCCACGATCACCGTGACGCATAAGTCAACAAAAGCGTAGACGAATTATGTTTACCGGTCACAGAAGTAAGTGGAGTAGGGCAATTCCTTTTTTAACGGACGTTTAAAAAAGAAACAAACAAAGAAGATTAATAACACGAAGAAGAAAACAAATAAAATACACGTTTCAACTCTTAAAAACTGTATGAGATTATATGACAATTAAACTAATTTTAAACTACTTAACTAAGTGAATACGTAATTGCTTACTTGTTGACGCGTTTCAAAACAATCGTTCCTTTTACGAAGCTAACACTCTACTGGCGGCTTTGGCTGTATACAAACGGTATGACAGGGTTGGATTTATGACAGTAGGTTAGGTGTCGGCACTGACATAAATCTAACCCTGTCATACCGTTTGTATACAGCAAAAGCCGCCAGTAGAGTGTTAGCTTCGTAAAAGGAACAATTGTTTTGAAACGCGTCAGCAAGTAAGCAATTACCTATTCACTTAGTTAAGTAGTTTAAAATTAGTTTAATCAGTGAATTCAAGATGATTACATCAAGAAACTTCAATGACAATTAAGTTGAGAAACAAATGAAGTTTTAAAATTATATACAATATTATTATAAAAATATCAATCTCCAACACAAGTGGAGATTTTCACTTTTGCAAGTTGCTTGCTCTATCCAATAGTCTCTAAAATCCCTAATGCACATGGCCGTTTTGCATTGACTTCTGCTCCCGGTGATAAAGATAAGTTACGTCTGACAGAGTAAAAAAACTTTTTCTATAAATAGTTCTTTACATACAGGTAAGCTATGTACACATCTCTCCAAGACATGATCGCGAAGCCACTGCTTCGTGTTGTTTACGCGGAAGTATGACTTTTATACTTTTCCAACGGGAAGGGAAGTGGTACAGTCTCGAAAACCATTTTCTTGCGATATTTTTTAATCTCAGATTTTATACTCCAATGCACACATTGCCCCCCCCCACTTGAACATCCCAGATAATATCCAAAACCAGGTTTGGAAAGTACCTTCAAAAAAACCACCGAGTAACCATTTATGGAAGATTTTGTAGCTTCTAGGAATGTCAACTCCAATTCACTCCTGCCACCCCCGCACATTACAGTCATATTATGATGGTAGTACTGGACTCAGTACTATAAATAACTCTTATTAGCCATTCCCGCGAGCTTTTGGCATATTTTACTCAAATTCAACACCGTTCACCCCACAGAACCTGTTCATCTCTGAATGTACCCGGCCAATTCTGATACCAGAAAAAAACACAACAACTTAAAAAACCTCCGAATAATTATTTTTCGGCCATTATTTTTGCTTCTGAGATTTTGTACTCCAATTCACTCCTGCCATCCTTGTAGAGAAATTCCCGAATACCCCCGACCAATTTTGATGCAGTGTTGTATTGAATACCCTAAAACACCCCATAGCGACCCAAGGGAGATTTTAGCTTCTGGAATTTTCAATCAAATTCATTCCTGGCCACCCCACAAAGCCACCTAACCTAAATTGAACTCAAAACACTAATTTGAAAAATGTACTCAAATATATAAAAATATGTTGTGTGTATATATATATATAACGTCGAAAAGTTTCATTGTAGGTAAACCAAGACGTGACTCGATCACTGGAGAGGCGCTCTACTTGGATAGTGGGGGACCATGCAAAAGTATGGTGAAAAATCTCTAAAAATGCAGAAAAAGCACGTCCAGCGATCACCTGCTCGTGAGAAAGTTTGAAAAATTCCCATCCAAGCCAAAAGGAAGGCTATGAAGAATGACGTTCTGATAGGCTGGAACAATTTTGAGCACCATAAGGAAGCCAATCTAATTTGAATAGGGGATGAAACCCGTACGGAAACGATCCAAAGGGGAACATGAAAGTCAGTCTATTTTCAAGTTATAGGATTCGGAGTCAAAATACAGTCTCCAGGGAGAAATACATTAATTTTAGTAAGAAATATTAATTTCAAATAAAGTAAAGTAGCAATATAAAGTAATAAGTGAAATTAAATAAGGGAGATAGTTAAGTAATGAGTTATATTAAGTGAGGGAGATAAAAGTAGTACGTGAGACGTAGTAAGGGAGATAATAGTAGTACGTGAGACGTAGTAAGGGAGATAAAAGTAGTATGTGAGACGTAGTAAGGGAGATAATTGAATAGTAAGTGGAATTAATAAGGGTGATATTACAGAAATAAATTCAGTTACAGCATAGAAGCATTTCGAGTGATTGGAGAAAGTGAAATTGACATCTGTGAATAACAGAATGGTTGTCTAGTGAAGTGAAACAAGGAACTACGCAAGTAATAAGTAATATTTTATTTTAAATATAAAGCGAATTCTGTAAAAAAATATGAAGAACTTAATAAACTTTTTATTAATTCTTTAAACAGTAACAAGTCATTCAAATATAAAATTCATTAAACCAGGTGCAGTAACCTATACACCTTAAGATAATTAAGGACAGTTAATTAATTGTTATTTGTTAATTTAATAATAAATAGATAATAAATAAAGAGTTTTGATGCCTACCGGCAAATTAGAGTTAGTTAACCCTCATGCACGCGCGCCTTTTTATCTAACGTAAGTAGACGCGTTGTTGTATTTTATACAACATCTCGGTTTCCTACATTTTCCTTAACTTTCAATTGAGTTATTAAAAGTTTAGTCTTACCAATGAAAAAATTACTTGTGAGTTGACCAGCAATGTTTATCAGAGCAAAAAATAATGCAACTGGCCATCTTCTTGTTCTCCGGGCAACGCTATATGTAGCACAAAGCTGGTCATTACTATCAACTCCACCTTTCGTTATGTTGTACTGCAATATAATTTCTGGCTTATATGTTTGTTCGTCAACATCATCTGAGCCGTGCATAGTCGAAATCAATATTACCGCTTTAGTATTTTTTTGTTGTATATGAGACCATGGTTCGATCATTCTGGAACCAAAACAAGGAAGTACCTGGCTGATTGGTTTTATTAGGCAGAAATTCTGGTGGAATTTCCTGTTTGTTCTTACATAGAGTGCCAATCACCTTCCAATTCACTTTCTGAGTTATGATCACTTTTTTCAGCTTCACCGTCGCTCAGATCATCGTCACTTTCAATAAAATCAGCATTATCAATTTCTTCATCAGAAAGATCCTGTAAAATTTTTGGAATGTCTTCCAGAAACATGTCTTGAACAAAACAAATAATTCTTTAAAAAAATGTATATAAAAAACTTACGTTCCATCGTGGAGAAAAGAAAAACTGCACCGAAAAAATAAAAACGTCAGAAGGCGCCTTGTTGTATTTTGTACAACAGTGATGACTGACCAGAACTAATCGCACACTGAGGCTATGTTGATAGAATAAAGACATTGATGACAACTGATAAGAGTAGTGGGGGGACCAATAGAAGAATAGAACCCTGATTTGAACAAATATCTACCAACAGGTTTCAACAAGAATCAAAATATTAAAACTGTTGTACTTTTTACAACAGCGCGCGTCCTTGAGGGTTAAACATAATTATATGTAACTAACTACAAATGTTTGATATGCTTATAAATCTTGAACTGAGGATTGAAATAATTCAGTTATTGTAAAAACAAGTAGCTACGTATTAATTTGACTTCTTTAGAGTCGAAGATCCTGTAGGACAGTTGAGTAAGGTACATAAAACTATTCTATTTACAATGTTAATAAGCTTACAAACAAACTCGTTTACTTTTGCAGTCTTCATGACAGATTGGATGATTGCCGCGCAAGCATTCGTCTTTCTTACCGGAGGACTAGAAACTATTTCTTCAGCAACCAACTTCGCTCTATACTGTTTAACACAAAACCCTGAAATACAGAAGAAGCTTCAAGACGAGATAGACTCAGTTCTGGCCCACAACCATAATAAATGGCCGTACCAAGCTGTCAAAGACATGGTTTATTTAGAACAAGTTATCCAAGGTACTAAATTTGTGTGTGATATGAGTGTGTGTGTGTAAGGTATAACTCTAGCCGAATGCAACATCTCCTGTAATCAACACCGAGTAACAATTATACTGAACAAGAAAATCCATTAACATTTAAACTGATGATGGCTTTGTAATGTCTGGTAAAAGGTCAACTTATGGGCTATAAATTGACAGCCCATAAGACATTCCTACCTCATTATCCTTATCTATGCTGCAGGTTTCAAGAGGCAATAAATATTTCTTATACAGCATAGACGTCTGGTCTAGTATGTAAGAAATAAAAAAAATAAACTCTCTTTATGCAAACTACGATAAAAATCAGGGCGAGAAACTGATGTCTGTATGACCTATCACTAATGTGTTGCTACACATTTTTGTCCATAGGATGGATGGGTTAAAACATATCCTAAATCTTCAAAAATTTGTATCTTAAAACCTATTATTTTTGTCACGTACAAAATAACTACCCCTTTTCTTATTATTTGATTCCATCCTCACATGAGGTATTAGTTTTTAACTAAAAACACTTGTACATATGTTTTCATGTCACACTTGCCTTTATTAAGTAGATCTTAGTTTTACGATTGTTGAGGGCGCCCATTTTCGGAGATATGTTCCATTGCTAACTTAGATTGTAACTGACCTCTTGCTTGTTTCAAGTTAGGTTGGAGGTGGAATATTAGGTTAGGGTTATTAAGAGAGTATTGGGGGTTACAATGGCAAAAAGTGTATGTGAGTTATAATGTAATTAATTGGGTGTTGAGTATGCGTGTAGGGTGTAGTTTGAAATTTTTCTATATCTCATATTGTTCGGTTGTGTATTGCTATTTATTTATTATTTTTGTGGGAAGAATTTGTAGTTTATATGTTATGGTTTGTGGATGAGATGTTCGGCGAGGTTTGATTGGGTGTTTTTGTTTCAGAGTCCTTTTTAATGTGTTCTTGGTAGTGTGTGTAAAATGACTTTCCTGTTTGGCCTATGTAAACACTGGGGCACAAACTGCAAGTTAGTTTGTAAACTCCATGTCTTTGTTTTATATTCTTTGGTTTAAATTGTATCTTGAGGGTGTGGTGTGTGGAGTAGCTATTCTAAATTTCTGTTTACAAAATATGTGGGTAGTTTATGTGTTTTGGGTAATCTGTATGGTACTGTTAAGTATTTTATGGGTTTGTTGTGTTGTGTAATTTGAGTTGGGTTATTGAGTTTATTTTTTAGGCTGCTGTATAGTTTATCAATCATTGTGTTATATCCATTGGTTTGTGCTATATGTTTTTAATTCTTGCTAGTGTTCTTGTTTGGTTAACGGTGTTTTTAATAGGCGATATATCATCATGTTATAAGGGGCTAACACAAACTTATCATCTAACCTACAAGTTCTTCACAAACAAAACAAAAAAAACCAATTTACACAACCAAACCATATGAGATATACAAACATTTCAAACTACACCCTACACACATACTAAACACTCAATTACGTTATAACTCTCATACACTTTTTGACATTATAATACCCAATACTCTCTAAAAATACACCTACATACCTACCTAATATCCCACCCCAATCTAAAACCAAAAAGTCATTAACACTCTGAGTTGACAATGGGACACATCTCCCGAAACAGCCATCCTCAACAATCATAAAAGTAATTGCTACTATAGGCAAGTGTAACGTAATAACAAATGTACAAGTGTTTTAGTTATCCCTTTTCTATTATTAATCAAATTATTTTACCGCTAAAACAAACTCTTTTATAAAGATTAAGTTGCACCCATATTACTATAAAAAAAATTTACCTTTGTTTTAAACTTGGTAAACAATTGGTACACGACAAATGGTAAACAATTGATAAGCATGGTGAAATAATTTGTTCATTGAAAATTTTCTTTAAAATTAGGATTAAGTAAGACAGAGATTTTTTGTCAAATGCCTGCTTGAAGTAGGTTTCTGGAATACTGTTGAGAACCTTTGTCCTCACCTCTTGATGGAGTCGAACCGATGTCTTTTCAGCTCCCTTTTCATTCACGGAAACAAGAAGTCTGGTGGAGCCAGGTGTAGGATGTAGGGGGGGGGGTGAGGCACGTTGCATGCCGAATTTTGGCAGCAGCTGCTGCACAACGATTGCAGCATGGCACGGCGCGTTGTCATGGTTGTTTCCAATTCTTCGCAATGGCTGCCTATACGCGCGTAACACGATTTTGCAGGTATGTCAGTACTTGCACATAATATGCAGCATTTACAGTCGTTGCAGTAGGCACGAACTCTTTGTGAACAATGCCACGTTGGTCAAAAAAACAATCAGTATGGTTTTGATTTTTTATTTTGACATCCGAGCTTTTTTCGGACATGGAGACCCCTGTTTGTGCTATTCTGAACTTTGACATTTTGTTTCCGGGTGTAACTGGAACACTCATGATTCATCGATGGTAATAACGCTGTTGAGAAAATCTTCATCTTCCTGGATGTAGTCCAAAATGTCATGCGAAATTTCCACCCGCGACAGATTTTGTTTCTCACTCAAGACATTCAGCACCAGCTTCGCGCACATTTTCTTCTTTGCAAGATCCTCTGTTACAATGGTGTGGATGGTTCCGACTGAAAGGCCAGTCTCCTCATTGATATGGGCAACGTTTAAATACCTATCAGTGTCCCAACACGGTTTTCACTTGGGCCACCTGAGCAATGGTTCGAGCAGTTGTGGAGCGTCCGATGTGATGCTAGTCTTCGACAAGCCTTCTTAAACATTTTGTGTACTCAAAAACACTTGTGCGGCTCAAGGCATCACCCCCATAAGCCTGATTAATGAATTCAAGGGTTTCGGATGCAGATTTCCCGAGTTTAAAACAAAACCTCACAGCGTAGCGTTGCTAGGCAGTTTGCTCCATGCTATCCCAATGACACCATAAAAAATCATATGTCATAAAAAGCCCTCTCCTATCTCAACGTATGCTCGCAGGCCACTGAATTAAAGTGCGCCTGAGTGGTAGGAGACTCATCTACCGAGGCTGACCAGTTGAACCTCCTACTTCCGCTCCGTTGAGGGTACAGCGAACCAGTCCTGATACTTATTGAATGGACCCTGTAAATTTTTTTAATTTTCCATAATTTTGTATTTTCAAAACAAAATATATGTTTTAAGAGAATGAATAAAGTATATTGTAAGTGTATCTAGAGACTAGGTAAGTGTTTCACAATAACCTGAATCTAAATAAAGTAAAAGCTATAAGTCAAAGTAGTGGACTCAAAATCTCACAAAAATTAGTCTTTAATAAACACACAAAACAAACTAGTTTCAGCAACGAAGTCGCTTTCCTCAGTGCTTGGCTACTACTTGGTAGTACTCAGTAGTAGCCAAGCACTGAGGAAGGCGACTTCGTTGCTGAAACTAGTTTGTTTTGTGTGTTTATTAAAGACTAATTTTTGTGAGATTTTGAGTCTACTACTTACCTTTGTGAATAGTTCTCACTAGCTAAGCTCTAAGTAACTAAAGTAAAAGCTATAAACAAAGTCTAAAAAGTCAATGAAATGTACTTAAGAATAAAACTATAAAAGAAACAGTGTATAAATAGGGGGAAAACCAGGTACAGAAAACACATTCCTCTTAAATACTAATTTTAATATAAAATACCCACAGGGGGTGCAGACTAGTGGCACCTATTAAGAGAGGTTTGGCGTCCCTAGCGGAACCCCAGTTTACCACAACTGACAATAACTAATCATACATAAACACACGAATATTCAGATACTTCAACACTACTGATAACAATACTTCTACAATATACAGAATCTTAAATGCATCCGGTCAGAGACACAACTTCACACCAAACACAGTACACTCTCTCTGTCACACACACACTTATGCACATTCAGAAACTTTAATAAACAACTCAATTTTATACAGATCTATACATATCTTCTCAGGGTTTATGACGGGTCAGAACCATTGCTCATTGGGAATTCTGAAAAGACCAGAGCTTGATAAACTCTGGTCTGGTATGCTGCTTTTGCTCTGTTGAAGAAATAAGTGTAGTTGGTGGTTTGCTAGCCATTTCAGACCTCGGTCTATGGAGCACAGGTGTTGGAGCCTGTGCACAGTATTATGAGTTCTTGGTTGATGCCTATCCAGTTAAGTTTAGGAGAAAACTATGGGTCCTAGAGTACTGGGGGTTAGAAATGATCCATGGCTCAAAAGTGGTCCATGAGTGCACCTGTTCCCATAGTCTCATCTGTTGTTATTCATGGTTAGCTACAGGTCTCACCTATAATCTGATGGTTAGCTTTAAATATTTTTATATATATTATAAAATATAGTTTTCTAGGTTTGGAGAAATGAGGCATCGTACTGCATTGCCGACGTCTAATGAAATTGATGATGCTAAGGAAGACGTAGTTGTAAATGCTCCTCAATTAGAACCAAAGTTTTTAATTTTTCAGAGGATGGTAAAAATTTATCTAAAATGTCACCATTTTTGATAAACAAGGAGACAACTGGATTTTTTGGAAGCCTAGTGGCTTCCATTATGAAATTGAGAAATGGGACCCTGATGGTAGAGACAAGTAGCAAAAGCAATCTCAATCTATGCTGGAGATGACGTTATTATTTGACCAGTTTGAGATTTCTGTGGTTCCCACAGAACTTTGAACTTTTTAAAGGGGTTCGTCATTTCTTTTGCACATCTCAGAAAGTGAAATAAAAAGAAGGGGCGCATCACATCTTTTGCACATCCCAGAAAGTGAAATAAAAGAATTATCATCCCAAGAATTATTAATTTGATATGAAAATGGAGAAGGACCAGAAGCTTCTATTATAGAATTTATAGAAATGGATGTAACATTTGTTTTAGAAAACCATCTTGGATTTGAACACTTCGTACATAAAGTCTTAGGTATGTGGTCAGTGTGGAACTGTAGTTCACACCAAAAAGTTCCAATAACACCCCAAAGTGGCTTTTGCTGGTGATCATCATCCTCTTTCCTTTAGCTGTCCAAAGTTCAAGAAGGAAAAAGCGATCCTCAGAATAATGGCCAAAGACAAAATTTCATTTATAGATTCAAAGAAGAAACATAAGTCATCCTCATCTACACTTCAAGACAAATTTATGCCTGAGCTGCACAATTTATCTTTGTATTGATTCAAATTAAAAAAAATAGAAGCTGTCTCTCGGCAGGTTAGTCAGCTACTACTAATTCTGGTAACCAAATGTACAGCTACACGTAGTGCAAAGATTAATGTAAAAACCGTGGACTTGCTTTCTGCCCCAAATACCATTTCTAGAAAGCTTGGTTGAAGAAGTAAGTCACTTACAGAGATAAGCATTAAGAAAAATAGATTTTTACCATCAGTGGGTAAAAAATACAAATTACCCCTCTCAATAAAAAATGCACCTTTTAAACCTAGCGCAAAAGTACAAAGTCCCAATTAGCAACTCATAACACTCTTCCTTCTGAGTTAACAACAAATTCCTCAGCTTCCACCTCTGACATAGTAGTGATGGAATCTGAGAAAACATGGAGACATCTTCCAATATCTCGGGCTCATTGATTGTGGACATCAGTGATAGCCATGTGAATCCGTGTCACTAATCTGCATGACTGCACCTAAAGACTTAGTGACACAAGACAATATTAAGTGTTAGAAGTCACAGAGTATCTTGAAGTATCTGTGAGAGATTTGTCTCCAATGGTTATCTGTATTCAAGAGCAACACCTCCATAAATCTTACAATTTTGGACTAAGAGAGTGTTCAGATTTTAGATGTGATTTCTTACTTATTGAGATTATTCCTACCTTAATCAAGTAAAGTGAAACGTGTCTTAGACGGACCCTGTGTTAGACGGAATCCCGTCTATCGCAGAAAACTTTAAAAGTCCCAACTGTTGCCTATCTAATTTACCTGGTTAATAAGTTTCATAAGCCGGAAACTGTCTAACACGGAAGCGGAATAAGCAAAAGGATGAGTGATATGTATTTACTACGTCTTAGCTCTGCATAAGCCGGAAAATCTGATCATATACATGCTGTAAAATATAAAGTTACAATGACTTCCGTTTAGATAAAATACAGTTTATAATATATTTTTGTACCATAAAAAAATTCACAGATAGGTCTGGTTAATTGTAACGGATCGTATTTATTTCTGAGAACTCTGTAACAACATTAAGGATTGCTGAGATCCACAAGATAACACAATGGTATACAAACATCAATAATTTACGATAGGCAATGTGTCAGCTCTCGTTTCCTTCAAGATAACGCAATGAATGGTTTACAACCATCCACGGCCAGACATATTGAAAGGCTAGAGACCGCTTCATTCAAAAAGGCAAAAAACATGCGCAAATAGTAGAAAAAGAAGAAATTGAAGACGGACCAGTCGTAGAAAATAAAATAAAAACATTTAGCGAGGCTTTAATGGAAATTTGTGAGTTAGAAGATTTCGTGGTACGTATTAACAGCCCGAAAATGCGTTACCATTTGTTACAACTAAAAACAATAACTGAAACACAAGCAAGTAATACTAACCTTTTAAAACAAAAGTCAATGTTAGATTTTTTTCAAGCCTAATTGATTTTCTTTTATTTTTACGTAAGCCTACTATGTACAGTATTTAGCCTAAATACAGTAAGAGGAAAAATATGGTTTTTAATAAATTGCATCATTAATTCATTAATTTTGTTGACAAGGTTATAAGTGTTTTAGTTTTATAGTTTTCTATTACAAATGTTTTGTGGAGAAGGATAAAAGGATGCTGCATTAAAAGGTAAGATTTTTATTATGTAATGTAGGTTTTAACATTTTCTGTAGTGTGCATAGCCAACACCACCTAGAAAACAAGGTTTGCGAGTTGTGACGTCACAGGGCACAGGCTACGGGCTGTAATTAGGCAATCAAGATAACCGATATTACTGTTGAGTGAGGTTTATTTAGACGTTAAAATGTGATAGTTTTCTTGTGATTTAAATATACTTGCGTTATATGTTGAAGTGTTATCTCTGTAGGAAATAAACAGTCAGTACTTAATTGGAAATAAATAACTAAATTAAATACTGTATTAGAACAAATGTAGACACGATGAGAATTAATTGTCCGTTATCTATGTGGTGTTGGTACAGAGCCATACAGCTGATCAGTAGAAATAATAGTCTTATAGCTAAGAATCCCCAAGGCCTACCCTCACCCCAACGCTAAAAATAGACTCTGCAAACGTTTCGTGATGGTATTACCATCATACAGTACACTACTACTGTATAAGCCGGAAACCTGTCTTAGACGGAAAAAAATGGTGGCCCCAAAATTTTCCGGCTTAAACAGGTTTCACTGTAATATAAATTTTTTTTTTGAAAGTAAATACCTACTGAGGTCAAGAAAGAAAGATTTTATCATTGTTTGCTTATTTCCAGTTTGTTTATTTGATTCATTTCATTCATTTTTAACCTTACAGCACTATTTATATTTTGTGGTAACCATGACAACAATTTAAGATTGTATGGCAATGGAAGTTTTGATGACAACCAGATGTGGGAAAAATTCATTCTGAGAAATTAATAACTTATGTGTTCTGAGAAATGTGTTTCATATGCTTACTTGAATCATGGACTTGATAATACATTACTAAGGGTCAAGTGAACAGTTATGACTCCCTACGTTATACATAAAGTACGAGGCTTTAGATTAAATTAAGTTAGTAGCTAAAATAATCATCTGTTGAATTAAGCAAGGGAAGATACAAATAGTTTTCTTGTGCGGACAAATCAGGTCATTATTCTTTTCCAGGAAGTTTATAAGTGGAGTCTGGCAAATTGACAATAGACCAGGGTCCATAGTTGTTAAGACGGGAAATCCAGCGGCCGATATAGCCTGGGGAATGAACCGTGTACCGTTAGGTTTAGCTAATTGTAGTACTGTGGGAAACTGACAAGGAATGTATTGGTGGTAGTGGGAGAGATTAGATTTCATAAAAATTAAATGATCTGGAGTTTAGGGGAAGTTTGAAGGGAGTCTCAGAGAAAGGCAGACAGGTTGGTGGGGACAAGGATGGAAGTGTTGTAAAGGGAAATTTTTGTTAAATTAAGTAGAGTTTTTTATAAGTAAAATTTAGTAAAGTGTGACATAAAAGTTTTTTGAAATATAAAGTAAGTTTTTTTATTATCAATTGTAAGCGCTGAAGTGAACAAGCCAGGATTCCAGGGACTCTTCAGAACAATAAGTATATTTGAAAATAAGTGTAGCCAACAGACATCTATCTTTTAGTTTAAAACAAATTTTAAGTTCATCAAAAATTTATAAAAATTATTCAAGTCACCATTTCTAATTTAAAAGCAAAGTTCCCGTAATAGCGACCCTGAGAGCAAGAATAAAATTTTAATACTGTTTTTTGTTATTCTATTAGAAATCTAAAGCCTCAGAAGTCCACCTTTATTGTTTAAAAATTGATAAGATTGTTAATTTTTTTATAAACCTGAAGGTGTGACTTTAATAGGTAAGGTAAGTAAATAACAATTTAAAATAAATTTAATTATAACAAAAGTCAAGTTATAACGTGTATAAATAAACACTATGGTCAAATAATCGATCATGAGTCTTGAGCAGCACCAGTCAACATTGGATTAACATTTTTTGTACATTGAGCGAGACAAAAGTTTCCTTTTTTCCCAAAAGACAACCATCAATGGGATAGTGTACCTGTATATGTTACAAAACCTCTTATTACCACAGAACAAAGAGGATGACTTGTTTACTTCATGTAAGATGGCGCACTACTCCAATAACAAACTGATGTCCAGTTTTTTCTCAATTATGGTAAACTATATTACTTATGTTAAACTTAAACTACAAATTCTGAATTTCTTATCTTAGTACACAGATCATGTTCAATAAACACAAAAAATTTTACTTGTTTATTATGTTTCTGTCAGCTTAAAATACACAAATATTTCATGCTTTATTTTATATAAATATAATTTTCAATTTATTCAGTGAAATGGTAACCTCTGCACCACACCTTACTATGTTATTATGAGCTTTAAACACGCCCATTTCTTCTGGAATTGATTAAGGTTGTCACAGATTTGAAAGTTGACTTTTAGTTAACATCATTCATAACAAACCATGTTATGATAAAATGAGCATTACAATGGCTAACATAGATCTCTGTAATAATTTCAACAATGGAGCACAATCACTTTCAATAAGACTACAAAGTACATTAAAGTTGTTATCTGCCCAACCTGAGGCAATAATGATTATTATTTTCCATATATTCTTAGACTCTTAAAATGCTGGCAAAATCAAACTCTGGTCTGAGAAATTGTAGCATGCCCAAACTGTCTCTCAAGAGTTAAAATAGCCTATCATTTAACACATATATTCATTAACATATTAATAGAAACAGTTGCATTAAACATTCACTTAGTTTTAAGTGACTATACTAGCAGGGAATGGACAGAATTTAAGGGATGAATACTGAAGGAAATGGAAATGAATGAGTATATGAGTGTGTTGACCTAAACCTTCGAAGGGCCTCACTCTGAGGACTAAATGATGAGATGAAGACACAAAATCTACTCATTACTACTACATCTACTAATTATAATTAACTTACCCTCTTATAACATAATTAAATTTCCTTTTGTTTGATGATAGCGTTTGTTTTGAAATTCTGATAGCAATTTAAATGTTTTTTTTTTTGTAATGTATGAGCATTATAATAAATGTCATTAAAAGCTAAATAGTTTTCTAAATTTTTGTTTGTTGGAGTCACAATTATGCATTTTTAGTTTAACCAGGAGATAAGGAAAATGTAACTCATCAAGATTATTGTCTATATGAGTTAAACATAAACTGAAATTACTTATTCAAAATTACTTAATCATTTAATGCCAACTCTAAACTTTATCAAAACTCATATTAGTAAGATTTCCTTTTATCATAATAAGCAACAAGTACATATCTTATCTCTTCTGAATTAACAAAACATTGTCCATTCAAATTTATTTAAAGTCATAATAGAAATGTTAAATCTATGTGTACTAGATCGAGAGAATAAGTAACATGTTCCAGAGTGGTAATACTGTGCACAGAAAAAGGTTTCATAATAAGAAAGTGTTGTCCCTGGGCTTTTGGAATTAAAAACTAACTATGCTCTGTCCATTTTTCAGGTTGTTTTTACTTATTGCAACTAGCAGCCACCTAATATTTATCTTTTAGATCTTTACATTCAATTCTTTACTGAGAGTTCAGTCTTCAGGAATGAATATTTTTATTGAATTTCAGCTTTAAAATCGAAAAATATCTCCAATAGTACTTTCTCTTAGTTTAGGTAAGAGCCAAAATTTGTCATACTTGGTGGAGATTTGTCTAAAAGTAATAAAAATATGACCATGTCTCATGCCACAATTTTATTTAAAAAGCTATTGTCTGAATCATTTATGCTAATAAAGTTCCTGAACATCGTCAGTAATAATTATTTTTTCTCATGAATAACATTTTTAGCAGGAAGTGTAAAAAACCACAAAGCATGCTCGTCATTGTAAAGAATGCTGTAAACACTCTTGTGTGAAATTTCAAGTTCAGGGAAAATAACCTTAAAGGCCGTTTAATCTCTGTCCGTAAAATCTAATGAACATGGTCATTACTCTTAATAGTGGTGAAATTAAAAGGTCAGCTACAAATGCCATTTTCAACTTGTGTTTTAATACCTCGAAAGTGCTTTTTATACTAGTACAAGGCGATCTTTCTCATCCCAGCAAGCTGGCCTGAGCAACCGGGCGGGTCCACAGGTGGCGGATAGTGGGACGGCCTACAGAAATGTAGGTTACCTGTGAATAAGGATTCCGGAAGGTTTCTGAATATGCAGGCCTGGACCAAGGCTATGGTTCAAAGGTGAGGAATTATCCCTCCTCGTCAGTCAACCGGTTGGGGGCGGTAGAAATAACTGCTCTGACTGGGGTAGTTGGGAATTAAGTCCTCACAATGCTACTCTCACCTCCCAGGTGAACCAAGGGCAATGCGACAGTGAAGTATGGGCGGGAAACTACCCTAACGACACAGTTGTAAAAAAGAGAGTAAAGCAGGCTGTTCGCTTCATGAGCAACAGTTAATAATGTCCTGAACTTGGGGTGTGCTTCAAGGTCAGTGACTGAATACCCAATCCAAGGTGGAAGGCATCGTGCCGAAGGATGAATGGCTGCAGGGTATAAAATGCAGTTGCACACGATCCCCTTGAGGAACCAGACAAAACCTCATTGTATGTTGTCTTGCCAGGGCAGTGGGGGGCTCTGCTCTGGTCGACCGTTATTTCCCCCATACTCGTGGGACGTTAATGGACCAAGTAAGTAAAAGAATTGATTTCGAGACTGCACAGACAGTGGGAGCCAATGAAACGGCAAACCGTGAGTCTGTAGCAGATGTGTCAACGGCAACCATCACTGGGGGTGCGGGGGCGGCTGTCAAGCTGCCGACTGCAGAAACCGGTGAAGTGGCTGTAGAGTTGAGCACGCTGTCTAGTCCTGGGGCTGCTCTGCGGACCCAGGCGACTGCAAATTAAGCAGAACAATGATCAAGATCCTCCAAGTGAACCTACAGCATAGCAGGGCAGCGAGTGCTGTCGTGTGTAGGATGCTGGACAGGGGAGAGGTGGACTTGGTTCTCATCCAGGAGCCATGGATTTCTGGAGGACGAATATGCGGGCTGGCGACATCTGGAGGTAAGTTGTTGTACGATAAGGACTCCGGTGTTCCCAGGACGTGTATCCTGGTTAGGAGGGGGTTGAGTGCTTTTGTACTAACGGACTTCTGCTGCAGGGACTTAATAGCAGTGACGGTGGAGCTGCGGGCGGAGGGGAGGATGAAGAGGCTCAACCTTGCCACGGCATATCTCCCCTTTGACTACGCGGGGGCACTACCAACACAAGAGCTGAGGAGGCTGGTCGAGCACTGCGGGGCTGTGGATGAGGAGCTGCTGGTGGGGATGGATGCTAACTCCCATCACACTTCGTGGGGAAGTACAGGTACCAACACTAGAGGTGAGGAACTTTTAGCTTATCTTAGCTCTAAGAATTTACTAGTCTTAAATCAGGGGAAAGAGCCGACGTTTGTCACTAGGGCCAGACAGGAGGTCCTGGACATTATGGTGGCATCGAACCAGACGGCTAGGTATGTACTAAACTGGCATGTGTCGGATGAACCATCTTCTTCTGACCACAGACATATTAGGTATGATATCTCTCTAAATCCAGCCATGCTTCGGCCAACCAGGGATCCAAGAAGAACAGACTGGTACTCCTACAGGAGGGACCTGGGAGTTCAGATTGAGGAGGCTGGATTGGAGTATGGTGGGAGGAGAGAGCTAGAAGACTCTGCCGCATTGGTTGGCGAGGCTATAGTAGAATCCTTTACTGATAACTGCCCTCTCAGTGAGGGGAGAAAAGTAGGGGATCCGTCATGGTGGAACAAGAAGCTAGCCAAACTTCGGAAGACCACCAGGAGACTCTTTAATAGAGCAAAAAAGAACGGGGAGTGGGACCAGTATAGGAAAACACTAACCGAATACAACAGGGCAGTTAGAGAAGCACGCAGGAAGTCCTGGAAGGAGTTTTGTCAAGAGATTGACAAAACTCGGGAAGGGGCACGACTGCATAAAGTGCTCTCTAAGGACCCAGTTAACCCGGTGGGGATGCTAAGAACCCCAATGGGAAATATAACAAAAACTGCAGGGGAAACTGTGGAAGAATTAATCAGAACACATTTCCCTTCCAGTACTCTGAGGAAACTTGGGGGAGCAGACACTGAACCAGTTGCCAAACTCTCCACAAGACGTGGTAAGAGGGAGGACTGGGAAGTGGCAAGGAGGATAGTAACTCCACAAAGGG
Source organism: Prosapia bicincta (assembly GCA_036971475.1). Taxonomy (NCBI): domain Eukaryota; kingdom Metazoa; phylum Arthropoda; class Insecta; order Hemiptera; family Cercopidae; genus Prosapia; species Prosapia bicincta. Next base: position 355,541,277 of record JBAIZL010000001.1, on the reverse strand, counting down.
TAAGATGGGCTATTGGCACATTTAAACCCTACAATCTCCAGGTCCAGATGGGATCTATCCTATGCTGCTGCAGCAGGGAATGGATTTGCTGGTACTGGTACTTACTAAATTATACAGGCTAAGCATTGCTCTAGGGCATGTGCCGGCAGCCTGGAAATCTAGTAAGGTGGTCTTTATACCTAAGCCCACCGGTAACCAATCGGAAGGGAAAGGATACAGACCTATTACACTCATGTCCTTTGTTCTTAAGGGACTTGAAAAACTGGTTGATAGGCATATTAGGAGGGGGGGGGTGCTTTGGCCATAAAACCACTGCATTGGAACCAGTATGCTTATCAACCGGGGAAATCCTGCGAGGGAGCTCTCCATCAAGTGGTTGGTAGGATTGAGCAAATGATCGCCAAGAAAGGTTGTGCCATAGGTGCCTTCCTCGACATTGAAGGGGCTTTCAATAACCCCTCAGTGGAGACGATGGTAAGTGGTGCAAGACGTCATGGAGTGGATGCAACCACTTGTGGTTGGATAAGTTCCATGTTAACAAACAGAAGCATTTCTGTAGAGGTGGCAGGGGAGGTCAGAAGGGCGGAGACAAGTCTGGGCTGTGCACGGGGGGGGGGGGGGAGTTCTCTCTCCTCTGTTGTGGTGCCTAGTGGTTGATAACCTTATTGAACTCCTGAATGAACAGGGGTACTTCTGTCTAGGATATGCGGACGACATAGTTGTTCTGATCCTGGGCAGATTCCCTGATACAGTCCTTGAGGTAATCAGAAATCCTCTACGACTGATTGAAGAGTGGTGTAAAAAGGAGAACCTTAGGGTAAATCCAAAAAAGACTGCTCTCATTAACTTCACCAGACAGCGAAAAGATCTGACGACCAGGATGCCCCGCTTGTTTGGTGAATACCAAAGTTTGTGGGGGAGGTGAAGTACCTGGGAGTTACTCTGGACAGGAAACTCACCTGGAACCCACATCTTGAGAGGACAGTTAACAGGGCCAAAAGGGCACTGATGACTGTGAGAAGAATGGTGGGTAAGAAATGGGGACTGAAGCCATCAATGATGCACTGGATGTATCTGAGGGTGATAAGACCTATGGAGCTCTGGTGTGGTGGACAAAGGCCAACCAGGCACAGACAAGAGCTAAACTGAGCTCTATCCAGAGATTGGCCTGTCTGTGCACACTGGGAGCGATGTCAACTACACCAGGTGTAGTAATGGAAGTAATGCTTAACCTCCCTCCCCTTGAGCTTGTCCTTAGGGGAGAGGCGAGGCTGGCGGCATGGAGATTGCGCAACTCGAGCAACTGGGCTAACCTCCCAGATGTCTCGGGACATATGAGTATCGAGTGCGTGGTCAAAGAACCCGTCTTGGAAATGGGCAGCGACCACATTACTCGAATGTTTGCACCTGACTAGGTCCACCAAACTGTGATGGAATGGTCAGGGACATTAACATCGGGAGCTCAGATCTGGTACATAGATGGCTCCAAGATGGACTTCGGCACTGGAGCGAGGGTGTATTGTAAAAACCCAAGGGTAGAACTAGTTTTTTCCTTGGGGAGGCATACCTCTGTCTTTCAGGCCGAAGTATATGCTATAAATGCCTGTCTGGGAGAGATAGCGAGAAGGGAAACACATGGGACCCGAATTGCTATTTTCTCCGACAGTCAGGCAGCAGTTAAGGCACTAAACGGACACGTGGTCACCTCGGCCATAGTCAGGGAGTGCCTAATTAAACTACAAGCTCTGGCGAGGCACAATCAAATCAAGATAGGTTGGGTGCCAGGGCATAGGGGAATACTTGGAAATGAAGCCGCAGATGCGCTGGCCAGGGAAGGGTCTTCGACTCCCCTGATTGGACCGGAGCCTGCGGTAGGTATTTCCAAATCCATGGTGCGAAGGTGGATGGCTGAAAGACACTGTGAGCACTGGATCAGGGCCGAAGGGATGAGACACAGTAAGCTAACCCTTAGGAAACCTTCCTTGGGGCTGCAGAAGAGTCTCATCTATCTGTCTAGGCAGGAATTAAGGATAGCCACAGGTCTACTCACGGGACACTGTGGACTAAGGAAACATTTGCATAAAATGGGTATCTACAAAGATGAACCAGTGTGCAGATTATGCGGGCAGGAACTGGAGACTGCCACACACATTATTTACAGATGTGAAGTACTTGCTGAGAGGCGCTTCAACCTCTTTGGTGATGGAACGGCTTTGGTGGATGCTGAAGGTAAAACTCTAGTCAGGAAACTCCTAAACCTGGTAAGAGGGAAGGGGTTATTTGACTAGATCAGGGAGGTAAGTACAATATACCTTAAGGTAGCAGTGCTTCGGGCAATTCAAACCCGCTCCCAAGTTCAAAAAAAAAAAAAAAAAAAAAAAAAAAAAAAAAAAAAAAAATATCTTTCTCATATATTTTTGTATATTTTATTCAACAACCCAAGGCCCATAGATGACAATTTGTTCAGAAAAACCCCTTTATAAGTCAAGACACTGCCAATAATATTTTATAATCAGAAGAAAACAAAAATGCTTAGAAAGAAACAGTAGCAACTGTCTGGGTCAGGGTGACCTGAATCTCCTACATTATACACTTTCCCTCTTACAAGCACTCTTTATAATTAGTTTGGGTGATTAATTTGGAAACTTTTGACTCTTTCCTATGTAAATAGTTTGACAAAAACAACACTTATTTTATATATATAAGAATTTTTATAATATGGAGTTAGTAGAAATGAAAAAAAAACACTATCAAAACTAGAAATCATGTACAACTCAAAACAAAATAAAAGTTGAAAGAAAATTAAATTCATATTTGTATAAAATTATTAAATATAAAAAGAAGTTGTCAATTTTGTTTTTGCAAGAATTGGTCTTAAATAAATAGGTTGAAATTTAATATAGTTTATGAAAATATTTATAATAAATTTGTTTACCCTATGAACAAATGCAATGGCATATGAAATTGTACTTAATTACTTCTTTCACAAGATTAGGGGCAAATAAAATAAACTATGAAAAAGGTTAAATGAAAATATTTCTAAAATAAAGTTTGATATTTAATATGACATAATAATGAAAAAGTTACTACACAAAGCTAATTAAAATTAGCCTGTTTTCTTTGGTTTAATAAATTCACGTTTCCTCTTGAGCTTCTTACGAGTCATATCCATTTGGTGAAGTGATGAATACACTTCAGTAAATATTTCCTTTTGCTCTTCTTCTGGTATGGTAGCTCTAAAATAGAAAAAAACATATAAATTTTGGTGTTACAAGCCATGGTTAAGTAAATACGCTTTTGATTAGGACTGCTGTAGTTGGCCTCTGTTGCAAGTTCACTTTGTACCTCTATAACAAGCCACAGACACTGTTAGAAGAAGATTTTATTGTATTAATTTTTTCTGTATTTTATTTGTATTTGTTCTGTTTTTAAATACCTCCACTAAATGAGAAATACGCTGTGTGGTTTGTTTCTCCAGTGCTTAAGACATGAATGTAATTGTAATTCGTTAGAACGTATGATATGGAAAAAATTGTGAGATTAAAGTGAAGAAATAGTTGAAAAATGGTTTACATAATTAAAAAATGACTACACAAATATTCATGTAACCTTCATTCATCACTGAAGATCTGGTGTAGACAGTTGATAAACTGAGGTGCACTAAATCAAATGTTTAGACAGTGGCATGGATTTCCTAGTGTTGCAGTTAGGAGAGGGACGAGGTTTTTAATAAAATAGTTAGACATGACAAAACCATGTGTAGGATGCACAATACACTGGGATCAAATCATGAAAGAATGATAGCATTCAACATAGTTCAAGCCAGTAAGGTTTATAATGCCTATACTTTCAAGTAAAAATACAATTTTTAAAATATATTCTTAAAAATTTCAAAACTAATTTATTAAAAACATGCCTTATATATTGATCCATTTGACTGTTTAAGTTGCCATTTTCTATTTTTTTTTGTTTAAACCAACTAATTCAATTATTAGTACATTAGAGTCTCGAAATTCCGAGTCCCGATATTTCGAGCTTCTGTTAAATTCAAGCCTATTTAATCTATTTGGGAGAAAATGATAAGTCGGGCTTCCAAGAAATGTTTATAGCCATACGGTATGGAAAGGAAATGAGTTGGGGTTCCAAGAAATGATTATGGCAATAGGGTATGCAAAGGAAATGAGTCTGGCTTCCAAAAAATGTTTACAGCCATAGGGTATGAAAAGGAAATGAGTCGGGCTTTCAAGAAATGTTCAAACAGAGTTATATAAACCTATTAGGGTTCATTAAAACTATTTTTTTAATACACAGGAACGTGTTTCCGAGTAATCAGAGTTTTCAGTAATTCGAGGGGATCTCGGTCCCATCTAACTCGAATTATCAAGACTCTACTGTATTTTCAATACTTAAAGAGAAAAATATCTGTTCATGTCTATAGATAAGCAATAAATATGCTGCCCAAACAATAAAATTCTAAATAAAAGAATAAATATGCTACAACTCGCAATTATAAAAACTTTACTATCATAAGTGTTTCAATGACAATGTGTCATTATCTTCAGTGATGCTACACAATTTAAACTTAATTGAAAAAAGTTTAAACATATAACTTTCACTCACAAGCCAGCTCCATTATTGTTTATAATAAAATTTTAGTTAAGTACATTCTTTTATTAAAAAAACAAAATGATGTCTTACAAAAATCTCTGTCTTACTTTATCCATATTTTAAAGAAAATTTTCAATGGACAAATTATTTCACCATGCTTATCAATTGTTTACCATTTGTTGTGTGTACCAATTGTTTACCATGTTTAAAACAAATATACATTTTTTTTTATAGTAATATGGGTGCAACTTAGTCTTTATAAAAGAGTTTGTTGTAGTGGTAAAATAATTTGATTAATAATAGAAAAGGGATAACTAAAACACTTGAACATTTGTTATTATGTTACACTTGCCTATAGTAGCAATTACCTTTATGATTGTTGAGGATGGCTGTTTCGGGAGATATGTCCCATTGTCAACTCAGACTGTTAATGACTTTTTGGTTGTTTTAGATTGGGGTGGGATATTAGGTAGGGATGTAGGTGTATTTTTAGAGACTATTGGGTGTTATAATGTCAAAAAGTGTATGAGAGTTATAACGTAATTGAGTGTTTAGTATGTATGTAGGGTGTAGTTTGAAATGTTTGTATATCTCATATGGTTTGGTTGTGTAAATTGGTTATTTTTGTTTTGTTTGTGAAGAACTTGTAGGTTAGATGATATGTTTGTGTTAGCCCCTTATAACATGATATATCGCCTATTAAAAACACCGTTAGCCAAACAAGAACACTAGCAAGAATTAAAAACATATAGCACAAACCAATGGATATAACAGAACGATTGATAAACTATACAGGCGCCTAAAAAATAAACTCAATAACCCAACTCAAATTACACAACACAACAAACCCATAAAATACTTAACAGTACCATACAGATTACCCAAAACACATAAACTACCCACATATTTTGTAAACAGAAATTCAGAATAGCTACTCCACACACCACACCCTCAAGATACAATTTAAACCAAAGAATATAAAACAAAGACATGGAGTTTACAAACTAACTTGCAGTTTGTGCCCCAGTGTTTACATAGGCCAAACAGGAAAGTCATTTTACACACACTACCAAGAACACATTAAAAAGGACTCAGAAACAAAAACACCCAATCAAACCTCGCTGAACATCTCATCCACAAACCATAACATATAAACTACAAATTCTTCACAAAATAATAATAAATAAATAGCAATACACAACCGAACAATATGAGATATACAAACATTTCAAACAACACTCTACACACATACTCAACACCCAATTACATTATATTATAACTCACATACACTTTTTGCCATTATAACCCCCAATACTTTCTAAAAATACATCTATAACCTTAACCTAATATTCCACCTCCACCCCAACTTGAAACAACCAAGAGGTCAGTTACAATCTTGTTTCTCCTAGATTGCGATGGATCATATCTCTTAAAATGGGCGTCCTCAACAATCGTAAAACTAAGTGCTACTTAATAAAGGCAAGTGTGATATGAAAACATATGTACAAGTGTTTTTAGTTAAAAACTAATAACTCATGTGAGGATAGAATCAAATAATAAGAAAAGGGATAGATATTTCGTACATGACAAAAATTATAGGTTTTAAGATACAAATTTTTGGAGATTTAGAATATGTTTTAACCCATCCATCCGATGGACAAAAATGTGTAACACATTAGTGATAGGTCATAGAGACGTCAGTTCTTACCCTGATTTTCATCGTAGTTTGTTTGCTTCAAGAGAGTTTATTTTTTAAATTTTTTTACATACTAGACCAGACGTCTATGCTGTATAAGAAATATTTATTGCCTCTTGAAACCTGCAGCATAGATAAGGATATTGAGGCTAGAATGTCTTGTGGGCTGTCAATTTATAGACCTTTTACCAGATATTACAGGCATGACAAAGCCATCATCAGTTTGAATGTTAATGGATTTTCTTGTTTAGTATAATTGTTACTCGGTGTTGGTCAGAAGATGAGGTTTGTTGTGTGTTTTACTGTGACAACATGGAACACTAGTTTATTTTTGTGCACAACAAAATGAAGAATAATAGAGCCAACAATCTAATGTAACTTAAACCAAAAGTAAGTTTAAATTTGTTTTGACTAATTATGACTACTCATAATAATCAATTAAAAAATAATAAACTAAGGTACAAAATCATTAATAAAAAATTCATTCATATAAAATATATATTTAGTGCTTTATAAGTGAGAATATTTTTGTAGGAATTAATTTACACCTACTGGACCATGAATAATTTAATTTCTAACGGATTAAAATAGGTTTGAAAAAAATCTTGTTTAACATTTACTTACCTATACTGTTTCATTAAATCATATTTCTCCCATGGCTTTTTATGATATTTTTCTACTTTTTTCATTCTTTTCTCAGAAACATATTTGTAACTTGAATCATCAATTCCTTGCAACAATTTTATTTCCCATCGTGCTGTCCATGGTGGTGGTCTCATTATTACCTGAAAATTATTAATTAAATAAAAAGAGTGTTGTAAATAAAACATAAGGTGATTACAATCTCCATGCTTTAGATAAGGTGCTCGCCTTTTGAAACTATCATTATAAAGAAAGATAATTATAGCTGTCCTAATATGTTCTCAAGTGACAGGATTATTAAAGCAGGATTTTTATTTTAGTTCTAGTTTGTTTTTAGAACCAACTTATCAACTGAAAATTCAGGTAAGTTCTCAGTCCAAACTTTATTACATTATCTTTGCTATCCAGTCCTAATGGTTATTGTTGATAGTAAGAGTTAGTGTAATAAATTTTAAATTAATCATAAAACGAAGTGTACATTTTTGTTTAAATGTGAAGTAAACAATTAGAATGTTACCCCAACACCCTCCAATTGAAGTTTGGGTTCACAGAGAAAACATCTTGAAGAGCACTTTTGGAAACAGAACACAAAAGGTAATGTGAAAAGTTAGATTTAACTATAGTTAATGCTTTAAGAATCGCAAAGAGCTCTGCTGTAAATACACTGCTAGCCAAGAGAAATCTGTATGTATAGGTCCGTCCCAACGCATAAAAGGCACACACGACGCCATTGTCCAGTTTAGACCCAATATTGCTAAAAATTCCTGTTGGTAAACAATACCAAGAGTAGTGATATATAACTGGACAATTAAAAATCGAAGAGTGCCGTTTTTATTAGCCATGCAGGCAAATAGCACGTTGATCGTTCGAACACAGTAGGAAGTTGTAACGCGAGGTTATCCATAATGCGCAAAGTCCTTATGCCGAATGGAGCAGTCTGACCTTGGCGCACATCATAATGTTAATTACAAAAGTTAGCAAAGACCAATTCGAATGCCAAAAGACTAGGTTTGCTTCGAAGACCAGAAGAGTAGGAAATTTGTAGCTTTTGACATCGCATTGAGAGGGCAGCTTCCCAGCCTCAACAAGAAGAGTAAAGATAGGGCTGGACCTAAAAGCACCAGTTCCAAGTCGAAGTCCAGAGTAGTGGACTGAATCGAGAGTTTTCAGAACTGTAGGTTGTGTGGATGAATAGGCTTGACAGCCAAAATCTATCTTACGACCACTCAATAAAAGCAAAGCATACTAGTTCTGTCTGTTCCCCCAACTAAGGACTCTTAGCATACCCAATATCTTGGTGCATTTGGCTTCAAATCGCGCACATGTGGGATACATGATAGTCAATCAGACACTGTCCATGGTTTGAAGTTGAATCCCATCAAAATAAAGGATAAGCTTCTGGTGTTGCTGACGACTAAACGCTACACATTGAGTCTTCAAAGCAGAGAATTTAAAGGCTTTAGTCCTTCACCATTGCTCTAATCCGTGTATTGCTAACTGCATAGTTCCTTCCTCAGTTGTCATACCCAGCAGGCACATAAATACAAGTCATCCACAAAGAGAGAACAATGTACAGGAGATCGTTACACTATTTATTGCAACGGCAAATAGTGTGACACCCAGCATGCTGCCCTGAGGTATACCCTTCTCCTGTTTATAACTATTTGATTATGTGCTTCCAAGACGAATGTGGAAATATCTGTTTAATAGAAAGTTAGCGACGAATGCTAGGATATTCCCTCGTATACCCCATGATTTCAAAGTGTTCAGAATTCCTCTTTTCCATGCCTTCATGATATCATATGCCTTCTTGAGGGCAAAAAAAAAAAACAGCAAATGTTTGACACAAGAGAAAGCCATTTTCAATAGCGGATTCTAACAAAACTAATTGATCAATAGATGATCAACCCTGTCTGAAACTATACTGTTTGTTGCAAATAAGCTTTTTGGTTTCTAGGTACCAGACAAGATGTCTGTTGATCATCTTCTCCAGAAGTTTCCATAAAACACTTGTTACGATACAGGCCTATAATTACTATGATTGGTTTTGTCTTTACCTGGTTTTAAAAGAGGAATTACTGTTGCTTCTAACTATGTATCGGGAAAGCACTGCTCTTCGAATAAACGGTTGTATATCCGAAGGAGGAATAGTTTTGACGATGATGTTTAGTTATAGAGTATACAATGGAATCGAGACCTGGTGCAGAGTCTTTCGTTGACGAGTTAAACTGAACCAAATTATTGAGTTGAATATTGCCATTTGGTGACAAGTAGATACAACACACAGTGATCTTGTACGGGGCAGCTGTTTGAATGACTACTATTATAAACAAGATTTTACGTTCAGAGACACTGCATCGATAGTCACGGGCTAGGATGGCCACACCACCTCTAGCTCAATCTTCTGTAATGAAGTCGGATTTAAAAAGTGAATACTCATTTACATGAAAATATTGCAATTCGTGGAGATGTGTCTCTTGTAAACATATGAAGATTAAGTACACATCTCACACAAGTACCTTTATATCTTCTATGTGACTCCGCCATTTATGTTCCACTGTATCACTGATTTGCTAATAGTAGACATATCAATTTAGCAATGGGTTTCTCTGAGAAACCTCTCTCCTCTCTTCTCTTACCTGGGACGTTGACAGATGTCGCAGGTTTGGAATCCTCAGATTCCATAACCACCTGCCCGAGGATGGAATCTGAGGAGGTTTTGGATTTAGGACGGGTGGTTTTCCCACGCACCCCTATGGTCACATTTTTTTGGTATCCGATACTGACGGTGCGGGTATGGACTCCTGTACCACTGAATTACGTATTTTATCTTTGTGTTTTATCATCTTGGACGTAGAGGGCTTATTACCTGTGGACAATGTCTTCTGCGCAAAGACGCAAAGCTCGCTTGAAGATTTATTGCGTGTTCCAAGTCCCCTCTGCGGAAGGGCTTGGTTTAGGAGGTAAATCACATTGTGTCGTTGCAGGTGGCACCAAATTCAAGGCAGGGCCATTGGTAACTAGTGACAAGAGGCGAGTAGCCTGTTCTGTTAGAATTTCAATTTCCTTTGATAGCTCGGCACAGTTGGTACAAGACAATTTGGAAAGGGTCAGAGTAGCGGCATAGGTTTTACATCAGCATTTGCCTGAGTAGATCTATGGATTTTTTTTGGCCTCTGAAAACGATATCTTTTCTTTAGCCACCATGCCTAGGATAGCTTTCTCTTCCTTAAGTTAGGGCAGATGTAAGATCGCGCTGGGTGATCACCATCACAGTTAGCGCACTTTGGAGCATTAACACATTCCTTATCATCATGGCTTTCAGTGCTACATTTACTGCATACACTCTGCTTTGAACAGGTGTAGCTGATATGCCCAAAACGCTGACACTTGAAGCAGCCCCTAGGGTTAGCCACACACGGTCTCACTGAGAGCCTTTGGTACCTGCATGTAAGTATTTGGGTATCTTCGGTTTTCCAAAGGTGGCATAAAAGACGCTGTTGCTACTTTCTCGCCTTTCTCCATTTTCATGATAGACAGAACATCCATAACTAACTGAGACGACAGTTCGGACCTAATTTCATCAATTGGGGTGTACATTAAATCCCTACATTTGATGAGCATCTTTGAGTAATTAAAAAAATCTGTATTTGACAGATACCCTGACCAAATTTTTTAACAGAAGAAACTAGACCTCTTGCACAGGCAGTGATCGCCTTGTTAATAAGGAAAGGGGAAACTTTCAAAAGATCTAGCCCCTCTTCAGCACTAGAAAACGTTAAATACTTTAGCGATGATAATGCTGGTGTAGTTGCTACCATCAACCTGCTTACTCATGTCTACATTACTAGGCTTGTCAGGTGAATCCTGACGTGACCTCTTTAAACTCTAAATATTGGACAATACTGTGGAATCCATTAATTGTATAAAGCCAGCCATCATGTCAGGCATTACAGGCGAGCTATAGGAACGGGTACAACCCTTGGATCACATAAAGATCATTTCCAACCCTCAGAACTCCGATGATTATAAATCTCTTAACTCGACTGGATGGGCATCAGTCGAGCACTCATAATACTGTGGACAGGCTCTGACACCTGGCAAAATAGCTGGCAGACCAGTAACTGTGCTCATGTCTCGGCTGAGCAATTTCACATCAGCATCCCGGCCCAGAGATTGTCAAGCTCTGACCTTTTTAACACTCCCAACGTGCAACAGTTCTAATCAGTCGAAAACCCCTAAGAGAAGGTGTATGTGTTGAAATGTAGAGATTATTTTGAGTATGTGGTGTCTGTAGGAAGTCTATTAGTATGTAATAGTGAAGTGTTGTCAGTAACGTGTATGTTAGACTGGGGTACCATGAAGGACATCAAACACCTCTCAGTAGGTGTGGGAGGGCTTTCATTTGAAGCAAAGGGGGTGTGGTACCGAAAAGTTTGGGAACCCCTGCTATAGAGTGACTTTCCGAGACTGAAATGCCTATGAATAACTTATTTCTGAAACTGAAATAACCTTTGGAGTGAACTATCGATCATGAAATACAGGGAGTGAAGTAATTAAATAAAACTATATATTATAAATAAATAAAACCTCTTGACACATAAAGTTTTGATCTTAATTTTGATGTACATTTCGATTGCACAACAATATATCTTCAGAAGAAATTACTACAATGAGTCTTGTAATAATTTCCTCAGAAAATGATTGTTTTGCAGTCAAAATGTACATCAGGATTTAAATAAAATGTTTATGTGATCAAAAGGTTGTATTTATTTATAATAAAAAAATACACCAAAGTTGCTCCAAGCTATTAAAACTACATATTGTAAAACAAAAAAAAACATTATAAAGGATAAATGAATTATGAATGACAATGACAAAGGTATAAAGCAGTAAAGGAAAAGCCAAAATCTGATGCCTTTTTTAAATAGATTCGATCTGAAATAAAATGCTTACTAAAGTGCCTAAATTTAAAAGTAAAATAAATCTATAAACATCTATTAAATAGACTTCAGGAACAGAAACATATAGGAAATTTTTTTTGATAATACGCAGAAGGTTCTAGAGCTATCACAGGATGGAATTATCAATGGTATGCCAAGCTTATGAAAATGGTACAACAGTTACCCTGAAAGGGAGATATTGAAAAGCCTCTATAAAAGATGTCTATAAAAATAGTTCATGTAAATAAAACCACAATGTGCGTTATTTATTTTTTGACTATAAATCAGAAATTAAGTAACTTATAAGATGAGTACAAGGTTATTGTAAACATTTTTATTCATAATATATTTTGTAAAAATTCCTCTCCGTATATTATATTTCATGACTTAGTTTATTCTCTTTCCAGTTTACTCTTAACTCCATATCAAAATAAAATACATACCATATCATATCATTCTAATCTAACATCACCAAAAGCTAAAGGTATGAGTGAAGGTTTAACACCTAACAAATTTCAAATTGATATTCAACTAGGATACTTGGGAAAAAACCTAAAACCATGATATAAAAAAAAACACACAGAATAATAATCGATATTAAAAATTATATAAAATAAAATCCTTATGCATATTTTTGGAACAGTTTACAGAGGTTACAATAAGAATTATCTAGCTTTAGCTTTTTTGGTGATTTAATTGTAATTATATCCTTTGAAAGTAATGATGATGACGATAACCTGATTGACAAAATGTATATACAGGTTTATTTTATAAAATTATGGTCTTTAATAGTTACTTTGTTTTGTAATTTCATTGTATTTATTATACTCTCTAATGATGATGACTTGCTCAACAAAATATACATATAGGTTTAATACTATGTAACTGTGATTAGTTATTATTTGGTTAAAATTCTTGTATTGTGGACTTGGGTTTATTGTCAAGTCTTTAATTATATTTCAAATTTATTATGAGATACAGAATTTATTAAAATAATTACTTTAATATCGTTGATGGGGACTGGACCTTCAGGTACAATTTCTGCCTCCATATCCAAAGGAAAAGTGCTGTATTCTGGTAAAGCATCTCGTAAATACAACAGCTCTTCATCCAAACGTTTTTCCAATTTTAAGACTTCAATCTTTTGTATTGTAGGATCATATAAATGGAATTCTATTTCAGTTCCTTTATGAAACAAAAAAAAAAAAAAAAATGGATGATATTAAAATGAATTTGTGTATTTTCTGAATTACCTTGATACATTAAAGAGTTTATAAAAATTAAATCTCAGAACTTTATTATTATTATTTCTATATATTTACCTATTTATTACTAGAAACACAACCATTCTTAATTCACCAATTTGTTATAGAGTAGTAATACATCTGAGTTTGTGAAGACAACATTGCATGCACACATGCACTCACACACACACAGATTATACATGAAAAAAATTTTGTGCAATGGAGGAACAAGGAAGAGCATATTTTAGATTTTTTGTGTGTGAAAAGGTTTTGGAAATGAATGCTAAGCTTAAGAGCCTGGTTGATTTTAAAGTCAGTATGGATGGTTAAAGAACTTTAAATTACATCATGGTATTTGTGAGTTAGAAATTCAAGGTGAGTGTTTGTTTGATGATACACCTGCAGGTATAAAATTTAAAGAAATATTTTCAGAATTCTTAAGAAGTGAGAGTTATTCTGTGGATTCCATCTATAATTCTGGTGAAATGGGACTAAACTGAAAATCCCTCCCCCACAAATCACTAGCTTCTAAGAGGGAAACCAGCAGCCCCTGGCTATAAAGTGAGTAAAGATTGACAACAATTATGGTAGCCGCACATGCCGCTGGTACTCATTTACTCCTTTAATGATAGGGAAAGCAAGTAAAAACAACTCGGTTGCTTCAAACATGAGACACATTGCTTCCACTGTGGATGCCCCAAATTACAAAAAATGCCTGGATGACTGGTGAAATTTTTTTAGATCGGTATAAAATTAGTTCATAACCAAAATAAAAATATTCAGGCAACAAGAAAATAAAACTGGGAAAATCTTCTTTATCTCAGACAATGCGGCAACACAACCAGAATCAGATAAACTTAATTAATTGGTGAAATCTTTAGGGTTTTATTTTTATATTTGTTGATTCCATTTTCACGTGAGCTAATAGTTTTCACTAAACACTAAACTCCGTAGAGTTACGGTCTGAGTTGACAATGGGACACATCTCCCGAAACGGCCGCCCTCAACAAATATAAGTGCTACTATAGGCAAGTTTGTAAATATTTACAAGTGTTTCGTTTTATTTTTACTTCCAAATGGTACAGCTTTACTTTAGATGATAAATGAAGGTGTTATAAAAAAATGTACTAAAAGCAAGTACTAAATCACAGTTGGTGGCTGGCAATAACGAAGAAAGTGTTGTGGCATTTTTGAAAAAAAATTATAAACTAAAAGACTGTTGCGTTACGATAATAGGTGATGGTTGGATCTACTTGTCTCAAAAGAACCTTAGTAGAGCATGGATTAAATTTCTGAATAAAACAGAAGAACTTTTTGAAATTGAAGAAACAAATGAAAAGAGGAATGAAATTATCCAGCAAATTCAAGGATTTTAAGACTTTGACAAAGAAGATCGTCAATATTGGCTAATAAATGACAATGATTCTGGTTTACAGATTTTAAATGATGATGATAATGGAGAACATGAAGTAAATTTAAAAAGAAGACCTAGTCATGAAGAAGCCTTTAGAGCGTTGGTATACGTCTTGGTTTGAACAACAAGAAGAGAGCTGTTCTAATCAACTTTTGATGCTAAAGATAATGCGTGTTTTACAGTCAATAAAAGACAATAAAATTTAACTCTAAAGAAAATTTGTTGTATTTTTTTTAGTAGAACATTTCCCAAGTTATGTGTTAACAATTATAGCAGAATTTTTTTTGTCTGTATTTTTTGATTTATTCTGCCTTTAATATTAATTTTATTTAGAATACACTAGTGAAACCCTTCACTAAAACGTGTTTTGGTCATCTATCCATTGTTTGGTTTATTTATGCAATGGACAAATAGATATCTTAAAAATCCTGGGTCTTTTGAGTTACTGATCACAAGAATTTGTAATTTATGAGGGCCACTATCATGGCATAAATGTAATCATATCTTTTGCCAACTTGAGGCTTGGAGCACTAAGTCCCGCTTTTTGTACAAACGTCTTTTTCATCAGCAATACACCAGTTCTGGGGTAGAATTCCTTTCTTAAACAGTATTTTCAAATTTAGTAATAAAAAGCTCAACAGATTCTTCTTGAAATGACAGTTTTTCACTAATTAAGGTCAATATAATCCCAAAACGCCTCTTAAACTTTTCTACCCAATCTACACTTGCAAAAAAGTCATCATTTTCATTATTTTGTTGTAAAACATTTAACTTTTTCTAGGATTTTATGATATTACCTAAAATAAGTGTATGGCTGCTTCTTTGTTACATGAACTGTGCATACAGACTAATTTTAAAGATTTTATTACACCAGGAGATTTCTCACTACTATTGAAGAGCAATTAAATTTTATCCTTTTTATTCTTTATGTATTGATGCCTGGCCAACATTGTATTCTGTAACTAAGTGACATAACTTTTTACCTTTTTCTAAATTTTTCAAAATGGTACTTTTAATTGACTGTAGTACTTTTTATCACACGTTTTCATTTTTCTGACATTAAACTAAATTTCTTTTTTTTTTTTTTTTTTTTTTTCCTGGCGAAAAACCATTTGTGGTTATCATCGCCAAACTAAATCTAACACGGAACAACGCAATATTTTAAATAAAACCAAATAAATTTAAATACAACAAAAATTACAAAACAAAAACAACAACAATAAATAACAAAAAACAACAATAAATCTATAACAATAATAAATAACAAAACTACAACAAAAAACAATATAACAGTAAATAAATAATAACAATATGTAAAACAATAATAGGTAACAATTCATCAATAAATAAATCTCAATAACAATAACAAGGACACAAAATAAATTAAATTAAAATAAATAAAAGAAACAGAGAATTATATGTATAAAAAATTATATATATTTATGTATTAAATTTTAAAAAATATTTTCAAGTGGTGCAAGAAAGCGATGACTCGGTCAATGGCCGAGGCATCGTCCCTTAGCACCACCTTCAAACTCCCTTTTAAATTAAAAAGGGCACGAATATTGCTTACATTAACACAATCTACTAAAATATGTTTTATTGTGAAGATATCACCGCAGTATTGGCATATTGGTGGACCTTCACGACGCATCAAATAACCATGAGTTGCAAAAGAGTGGCCAACGCGAAGGCGTGTAACCACCACTTCCTCCCTACGTTTTGAACGAATTGAAGATCTCCATGGACGGACGGTATCTTTAATTTCCCTCAGCTTATTCTGAATCACGGTATGCCACTCGTCATTCCAAGCAGCGAGCAATAAATGTTTCGCAAAACACACATAATCAGATGCCATAACTCGTTGAGTAATAGGCACCAAACTTGTAGCTTTCTTCGCCGCTTTATCCGCTTTTGTGTTTCCAAGTATTCCGCAATGTCCAGGAACCCAACAGAAAGTTACCCCCACACCCCTCAATTGAAGCCTGTGTACAGCACACAAAATGTCCCCAACTAAAGGGTTGACAGAGAAAACATCCTGAAGAGCACTTTTCGAATCCGAACACAAAAGATAATGGGAAGATCGAGATTGAATGACGGTCAAAGCTTTAAAAATAGCAAATAATTCTGCCGTGAAAACACTACAAGCTGAGGGCAATCCGTACGTGTAGGTACATCCAAATGCATAAAACGCACACCCAACGCCATTGTCCAGTTTAGATCCATCAGTGAAAATAATTTCACTGTGTTGGTGAGATTTATAAATGGATAAAAATTCCTGGTGGTAGACCACAACAGGAGTACTGTGTTTTATATAACTGGACAATGAGAAATCGAAGTGCGGCGTTTTTATTATTCATGGAGGTAGATAGCACATTTGTCGTTCAAACATAGTTGGAAGTTGCAACTCAAGGTCATCCAATATTCTTAAAGTTCGTATGCCAAATGGAGCGGTCGAACGTTGACGTGTATTGTACACTTCATTAAGCGTATTATGAAAGACTATTTCAAATGCTGGGTGGTTGGGTTTGCTTCGAAGAACAGAAACGTAAGATATTTGTAGCATCTGACGTCGTCTATAAAGGGCAGGTTCCCCAGCTTCGACAAGAAGACTAGGGATTGGGCTAGTTCTAAATGCACCAATAGCCAGTCTAAGTCCAGAGTGGTGGATGGTATCAAGAGTTTTCAGTACGGTAGGTCGTGCAGATGAGTAAACTTGACAACCATAATCTATGCGCGATCTAACGACTGCGCGATAAAACCGAAGCATAGTAGTTCTGTCTACTCCCCAATTCGTACCACTAAGGACTCTTAACATATCCAATTTCTTGCTGCATCTCACCTTCAAATCACGAACATGTGGACTCCATGAGAGTCTTTTATCAAATAAAAGACCCAAAAATCGAACACTATCCGTGGTTTGAAGCTGAACCCCATCAAGAAAAAGTATCGGCTCCTGGTGTTGCCTACGACGACTAAATGCTACACATTGGGTCTTCGAAGCAGAGAATTTAAAACCTGTAGTTTTTGACCATTCCTCTAATCTGTATATTGCTAACTGCAAAGATCTTTCCGCAGTTGCCATACTACGAGCAGGCACATATATACAAAAGTCATCCACAAAAAGGGAACAGTGTACCGGAGATCGTATATTACTGGAGATACTATTTATTGCAACGGCAAATAGCGTGACGCTCAGCACGCTGCCCTGCGGTACAGCATTCTCCTGTGTATAGCTGTTTGAATACGTGCCTCCAAGTCGAACGCGGAAAGATCTGTTTGAAAGAAAGTTAGCGATGAATGCTAGGATATTCCCTAGTATACTCCATGATTTCAGAGTGTTCAGAATTCCTCTTTTCCATGCCATATCATATGCCTTTTCAAGATCAAAGAAAACCGCAACGAGCGTTTGACGCAAGAGAAAGGCATCTTGAATAGCGGATTCTAACAAAACCAAGTGGTCAACTGATGAGCGTCCTAGTCTGAAACCACATTGTTCGTTGCTAAGAAGGTTGTTGGTTTCTAGGTACCAGACAAGACGGCGGTTGACCATCTTCTCCAGTAGTTTGCACAAGACGCTTGTAAGTGATATAGGCCTGTAACTACTGGGGTTGGTTTTGTCCTTACCTGGCTTCAAAAGAGGAATTACAGTCGATTCTAACCATGCATCGGGGAAAGAGCGCTCCTCGAATAAACGATTGTATACTCGAAGGAGGACAAGTTTCGCCGATGATGGTAGATGTTTTAGCATGGAGTACACAATAGAATCAGGACCTGGTGCAGAATCCTTCGTTGACGCAAGAGCTGACTCCAATTCCCCTATAGAGAAAGGAGTGTTTAAAGGAGAGTCCCCAGACGACCCAACAGTAAACGGTATTGCTTCTTCCTTCAGTTTATAAATCTGGAATAATCTATTATAGGCTGTAGTAGCAGAAAAGTTAGAAAATGATTTACCAAGTACATTAGCAATATCATCACGGTTTGAGATTATTCTTCCATCCGGTTGCTTCAGCGCAACGGCTGGCAACGGAGTGGAAGTACCACAAACTGATCTTAGTTTCCTCCACACTGTGGAAGACGGAGTTGTTCGTCTAATTGTGCTAATGTACTGTTCCCAAGAGTTCTTTCTACTCAGCCTAAATATCCTCCATGCTTTCGCACGGAGTATTTTATATTCCTGAAGGTTTCCATTCGTTGGGTGTCGTTTAAATTTCCTAAGAGCTCTACGTCGTAAACGGAGGATTTCTGTGCATTCATCGTTCCACCACGGCACAGGCGGTCGGCGTGGATGCGTAGAGGTTTTCGGAATGGTCTTTTCAGCGGCATTTAAAATTATTTTCGTAATATTTTCTATATTTTCATCAATGGGTGTCAAATAATCCATGTCAAGTGATACAAGGTAATTCGAGTATGAGTCCCAGTTGGCTTTTCGCAAAATCCAACTGGGATTTCGAGCATAACAGGGTTGGGAGTCACATAAACTGATCTTAATAGGCACATGGTCGCTTCCATACAAATCATTGAGTACCGACCACGTGCATCTAGTAGCTAATTGAGGGCTGCAAATCGATAGGTCAACAGCTGTCCATCCACCACTAGATGCTGCTAAATGGGTAGGCGAACCGTCATTTAGCAGACATAAGTCCAGTTCCGTTCTCACACTCTCAACAAGGTCACCTCGAGAGTTCCTAGTCGGAGATCCCCAAGACGAATGGTGGGCATTAAAATCCCCTACCAATAAGAACGGAGTTGGTAACTGGCTTATTAAATTCACTAAATCACTGTGATGCAGGTTTTCTTGTGGTGGCAAGTAGACACAACACACAGTGATTTTATACGGGACAGCTGTTTGAACGGCTACTGCTTGTAAAGGAGTTATTAAGTTTAGAGAAACAGTATCGATACAGTCACGGGCTAGGATGGCTACGCCACCTCTAGCTCGATCTTCTGTAACGAAGTCCGATCTAAAAACTGAATTCTCCCTTAAATGGAAATTATGCGATTCGTGGAGATGTGTCTCCTGTAGACATACAAACATTGGATACACATCTCGCACGAGTACTTTAAGTTCTTCTATGTGACTCCTAACACCGTTGAAGTTCCATTGTATCACTGACTTTCTAAGCAAAGACATTTATTAGCTTAGCAAAGGATTTATTTGACACCCATTGGTGCTCTCTCCTTTCTTGCCTGGGACGTTTTTAGACGTCTCAGGCTTACATTTCTTAGATTCCATATCCACCCATTCAGGGATGGAAACTGAGGAAGTTTTGGGTTTAGGAGGGGTAGTTTTCACATTCCCTCCTTTGTTAGCATTTTTCTTAATACCCGGTAACGACGGTGGCGATGTGGTCTGATGTAACACTGGTTTACGTGGTTTGGATTTTTCCAACGTCTTCTGCACAGAAGGTTTATTACCCGTTGATAATATCTTCTGCACAGAAACACAAGGCTCGCTTAGTGACTTATTTCGTGCTCCAATCCCCCCAGTGGAAGGGATAGGTACACGAGGCAAAACAATATCAGTTGCTGCAGGTTGTAACAAATTCAAAGACGGACCATTTGAGACTAAGCTCAAAAGGCGAGACACTTGTTCAGTTAGAGCTTCAATCTTCTTGGACAGCTCAGCACAGTTAGTACAAGACGATTTTGAAGCGGTCAGGGTAGCGGCATAAGTCTTACTGTCTGTCTTTGGCTGAGTGGATCGATAGAGTTTTTTGGCCTCTGGAAACGACAGCTTGTCTTTCGCCATGATGCCTAGGATAGCTTTCTCTTCCTTAAAGGTAGGACAGTTGTAGGATCGCGCTGGGTGGTCACCACCACAGTTGGCGCATTTCGGAGAATTTACACAATCCTTATCATCATGGCCTTCAACGCTACATATACCGCATACGTTCTGCTTCGAACAGGTAAAGCTGATATGCCCAAAACGCTGACACTTGAAGCAGCGCCTAGGGTTAGCCACGTATGGTCTCACTGAGATCCTTTGGTAGCCTGCATGCAAGTATTCGGGTATTTCCGGCTTTCCAAAAGTTACGATAAAAGACGCCGTTGCTACTTTTTCTCCTTTGTCCATTTTCATTATAGGGATAACGTCCGTAACTAACTGAGAAGACAGTTCGGACTTTATTTCATCGATTGGAAGGTGCATTAAATCCCTACATGTGATGACCCCCTTTGAGTAATTCAAGGATCTGTGGGGAGCCACAGATACCATGACCTGGTCAAAGAAGGAGGTCATTTTTGATAGAGAACGGGTTTGTCTGTCGGTGGAAGTCGCAATTAAAAGTGTTCCGTTTCGAAGTTTCTTAATAGAGGCTACTGGGCCTCCAGCACACGCAGTAATAGCCTTGTTAATCAGGAAAGGAGAAACTTTGGAAAGATCTTTCCCTTCTTCGGCACTAGAAACAACTAAATACTTTGCTGATGGCAATGTCTGCGACGTTGCCACCATCAACTTTTTACTCAGATCTTGACTATCGTCAGGAGAATCCAGGCGTGTCCTCTTCAGACTAGTCATATTTGACGTGGTTTTGGAATCCATAAATATTTTTTGCCAGCCATCGTGTCAAGCGTTACGGGCGAGACTATAGGAACGGGTACACCCTTGGATCACATTAAGATCATTTCCAACCCTCAGAACTCTGAGGCCTATAGCTTTTCTCCTTAGCTCGACTGGATGGGCATCAGTCGAGAACTCGTAATACTGTGCACAGGCTCCGACACCCATGCACCGCGGACACTCCCTGACCAAGGACCGAAGCGGCTGGTAGACCAGAAACCGCGCTTACGTCTTCGGCAGAGCAAGCTCACATCAGCGTCCCAGACCAGAGTTTGTCACGCTCTGGACTTTTCAGCACTCCCAACGCGCAACGGTTCTGACCAGTCAAAATTCTCTAAGCGAAGATGTAAGTGTTGAAATGTGTATAGATTGTGTTGGTGTGTGTATGTGTGTGTGTAGGTTTTTGTGAGTGGTGTAGTGTTAGGCTAGGGTACCGCGAGGGACGCCAAATCCCTCGTGCATTAAACTAAAAGTGTACACTATGCAGTGTCACTATACAACACATAATACTGTGTTCACACAAGTTAACAGCATACACCATCCTCAGTACAAGGGAGCGAGCAACTAATTACAACACAGTGACCACACACTCATGCAGCGACATGAAAGCAAAGCGTTGACTTGCCAACTCATCGTCTCCCATGCAGTGCTGGGATACTGGGTATGATGTATTAGCACACGCCCGGATAATAGAGACTGTACTGTATTATGATAATATTGGGTACAAATGTTCTTGAAGGCGCATATGGTAATTTGAATTAAATTAATTGATTAACCTAATTATTAATTACCATATGTTGAAATATTTAATTAAAATTAACATTTAAGTAGTTTATAGGATTTGGTTTTGGGTGGTACCCAACCTTACTCATCTAAAAAAAAATCATTTAACTTTTGAGTTTTTAAAATACAGCTTAATACCTGGAATATTCTTCCAGATAAGTTAGATGCTTACTCCTGGTAGTAAAATGTCAAGGTGGTAAATTACTTGTGGTGATAAATTTGATTATTATACAAGAAAACAAATTATATATATATATCGTGCTATTTCACATTGTCCATTATTTTTCCATTGCACTGACTTTATGATGTTATTATTATTACTTGTAAATAATTTTGTCTACCACTAAGTGCAATAATTTTACCTTATGTGATGAGACACCTTTCGGTCACTTGATCATTGTCGAATCACTGATTATTTTTCTCTATTTTTCTGATGTGAATCTTCGGTCCATGATGTTGATATTTGTTGACGTCATACATATTTCTTCTTGAGCCTTGTGTATGTTTTTAAATAGTACATCCTCTGCATATGTTATCTGTAGGTTCATTAAATTGTTGTGTATGTTTTTATAAATGTTGTATTTTTCTAGTGAGTTTAGTTCTATTGGGTTATTATTTATTTCAAGTATGGTTAGGTTATTTTCGTAATTTGTTATTTCATGTTTATGTGATATTAGGTGTGCTGCAACATTTGATGCTTTTGTATTTTTATATTTGAAGCTCTGTAATGTTCTTCAAATCTTATTTTAAATGATCTGGTTGTTTTCCCTATGTAAAATGCGTTGCAGTTGTTACATGTAAATTCCTGATAGGTAATGTTTTTCTGTATTTGTTTTGTGGGTTTTTTTTATTAAGCTATTTTATTAGGGTTTGTATGTTGGAGTGTAGTATTCTTTGTTATATATATTTGTTAATTTTTCTATTTTGTTATTGGTATATTTAAGGTAGATTTTTTTAAATTTTTATTATTTTTGTGTTCAGGTTGTAGTGTTGTGTTGAGGTTAGGTTTTTTTGTAAATTTATTATATATGTTTTTTATAAGGTGTTTGTTTTATCCATTTTCTATTGCTATTTTTGTAATGTTATCTAATTCTTCATACAATTTTTGTTTGATATCTTGTGTTTATTTTATTGCTTTATTTATCATGTTACTGTAAGTGTTAATTTTGTGGTCCAAGGGTGGTTAGATTTGTAGTGTAATGTGGTGTTGTTGGAAGTTGGTTTTCTGTGTACTGTAGTTTCTATATTATTATTATTTATATTTAATGTAATGTCAAGATAGTTAATTGTTCTGTTTGTTTCTGTTTCGATGGTGAATTGTATGTTTTCGTTGTATGTATTTAATTTGTTTAGTATTATGATGTGTTCGTTGTGAATGGTAGGTTGGTATATTACAAGTATATCGTCTACATACCTTATCCATAGTAAAATATTATGTGTATTTAGTATAGGTTTGATTTTTATTTGTTCAAAGTGTTGTAGATATATTTCTGACATGACTGATGATATGGGTGATCCCATGGGGAGTCCAGTTGTTTGTTTATAGTATTTATTCTTGAATTGGAAGTAATTTTGGTTACATATGTGTTTGGTTAGTGTAATGATATTATTTATTGTGCTTTCTTTTTTGTTATTGTGCAATAGTTTGTTTTTTATTATTTCTATGGTTTCTTCTATTGTAATACTAGGGTACATGTTGGTTATGTCATAACTTATTATTTTTGTATTGCTGTTTGTTTTGTATGTTTTTTATTTTATTAAATAATTCGTATCCAAATTTTATATTGTATGTGTTGTTGATATGTATTTTAGATCTTATTATTTTGTCTAGTATTTTTGAAATTTTTTAAGATGGTGCCTTTTTGAAATTTATTAGTGGTCTAAATGGTGTGTCGGGTTTGTGGATTGTAGGTATGACTGTTAATATTGGTGCCTCATCACATAAGATATTATTGCACTTAGTGGTGGAAAAATTATTTACAAGTAATAATAATAACTATATATATATATATATAAGAATTTTTTTATTAGATAGAAAACTGACAGACTTATCAAGTGGCAATAGTCCAAAATTGCAATCTCTTAAAAATAAATAAAAAGATACACATACAAACACATTGCACTATTGAAATATTTCGATCATACAATGATCTTTATCAATCAAAAAAAGAGGAAGAAAAGACTAAAGTAAAACACAGATGTGTATAAGAGATTAAATATCCAAATATCACAGATGCACAGATGTATAGTTTATGATGTAGTACTATATGTTATTTGTATAAATATTGATTAATTTAAACCAGATATAAATAGTCTGACAGAAGGAAGGTAAATGGAGTTGTTAAAAATGGTAGAAGTTAGGGGGAAAGTAAAAGGAGTTATATGATGTTGAGGTTAGGAGGTTCTCTAGATTTGGTGTACCCGTCTTCTCAGTTCTGAAGAGTTGCAATTAGGGGGGAAGGCCTTAATTATTTTGGTAGTATAACAATCATTGAAAGATATGATGTTGTGAGTAGTAGCATGTTGAGTAGTTGGCGTGTCTATATTCATAGTTAAACGTCATGTCTGTGGCTGTTCATTCTAACCACCCGTGGTTAGACCTATGGTGTCACTATAGTTTGTAACTTCTTGTTTGCTAGATTGTAATTTTGTATCATACCCTCTGATAATGATGACATGGTCATCGAAATGTACATAGGGGTTTAATCTTAAGTAACTTGTTTTTTTTTCTTATTTTTGTGGTGTTGGGGTTCTTTCCAATATTTTCAAGTTGTTATTTTGTTTTATATGAAATGGTTTATTATGAAATCAACTTACTATCATAAGCAACATTAGATATAGAAAAGCCTGTCATGAAGTTTAATGTACAGTCTTAAAATTACACACTAAATTCTATTCAGGTATTGAGGATTGGAAATCTACACTTGAGGAAATAAATAAATAGGGTGACATTTTAAATGTATGAATGATATGGTATAACTCAGCTCTACAATGGTATATTCATCAAAGACTAAAAAGCAATGATGGCAAATTAGAAATATATACATTCATACTTTGGAGTGTGGTTAGCATTCATTTTTAATCTTGGTTTTTGTTATATCAAAAATTTAAAAAAATGTTCTTTGACAACTTACCTAAATGATCAATAACATTCCGAAGTGTAAAACGTGCTCTTAATCCACAGTTTCTTCTTTGAATACAAATTCCAAGGAATCTGGAAACTTTATTTGGATCATAGATATTGGACCTTGTAACTGCCATTATTGTACCTTAACAATACAACCTCTAGCTATGAATTTAAGTATATAATTAAATGCTTTATTAAAATTTATGAAAAATTACCTCAACAAAATACCCACATAATCAAGTTAAAAACATATACACATATTTAAAAAACAAAAATTCTCAAACAAACTTGTAAATAGATACAAAAACATTGATGGACAAGATTGTAAATATTATCATATACTGATCAACAATAACAGGTTGATAACAACTTGAAGCAACTGTGGCATAAATGTTTATATTAATTAAAACAGCCTCTTACCACAAATTCAACAATTTTTATTTTAACCTTATGTACATTTCGATCACAGAGTAATCATCTTCAGAGGTATTTTACAAATAACTGTAAAAGTTGTTTCAGTTATTTGTCAAATACCTCTGAAGATGATTACTTTGTGATCGAAATGTACATAAGGTTAAAATAAAAATTGTTGAATTTGTGGTAAGAGGGTGTTTTAATTAATATAAATAACAGGATGTTTAATAGACCATTCATTAATACTGAGAAGTTTCTAGGGCAGTCGGACATGTGTAACTCGGGCCTGGCCGGTCGGAAATTGTGACACCACTATAGCCCAGATTTTTTCAACCAAATTATGGTTTTATAAATTATTCGGAAAGTAAAAAATAAACAAGTAGTATAAACAAAAACATTTCTTACTTAGATAGATAAAGAAAAATTTTACCTTAGTTACTTTTCGTTTAATAACATAACCTATGCGTTGAAAAGCTGTTCTTCAACATATTTTTTAACATAAAATCAACTGTTTTACGAAATCATTATCACTAATTTTAATAACTAGCGAAATAACTACATTACCTATCTTGCCTTTTGTGAAAAGTTTGTCTCCTATATAAAACTAAAATGAACTCATTTTAAATTTAAATAATGAATTAAAATTTAAAAAAACTGTACGAGTATTAACATCCATAATCATCCACTACAAGTTTACGAAAATGTATTTAGACTTGAGTGGATGAATAAAAGATATTTTATTAACGATTGACATTTAAGCAATATATATATATATATATATATATATATATATATATATATATATATATATGTAGTTAATATATTACTATTGTAAGTAATTTTATCCATCATTAAGTGCAATGATTTTACCTTGACCGTCACTTGACCATAGTCAAATCACTGATTACTTTTTCTTAATTTTTCTGGTGCGGATGTTCGGTCCGTCGTGTTGGTAATTGTTGACGTCATATACGTTTCCTCTTGAGTCTTGTATATTATGTTTTTGAATAGTATGTCTTCTGTATATGTTATTTGTAGATTCATTAAATTGTTGTGTATGTTTTTATAAATGTGGTATTTTTCTAGTGAGTAGTTCTATTGGATTATTATTTATTTCAAGTATGGTTAGGTTATTTTCGTAATTTGTTATTTCATGTTTATGTGATATTAGGTGTGCTACAACATTTGATACTTTTGTTTTTGAATGCTCTATAATGTTCTTCAAATCTTATTTTAAATGATCTGGTTGTTTTCCCTATGTAAAATGCATTACAGTTGTTACATGTAATTTTGTAAATTCCTGATAGGTTATGTTTTTCTGAATTTGTTTTGTGGTTTGTGTTATTAAGATATTTTATTATTTTGTTGTTTGGTTTGTATGTTGGAGTGTAGTATTCTTTGTTGTATATATTTGTTATTTTTTCTATTTTGTTATTGGTGTATTTATATTTTAGGTAGATTTTTTTATTTTTGTGTTCCGGTTGTAGTGTTGTGTTGAGGTTAGGTTTTTTGTGAATTTATTGTATACATATTTTATAAGGTGTTTGTTGTATCCATTTTCTATTGCTATTTTTGTAATGTTATATAATCCTTCATTTAATTTTTGTTTGTTATCCTGTGTGTATTTTATTGCTTTGTTTATCATGTTACTGTAAGTGTTAATTTTGTGTGTCCAGGGGTGGTTAGATTTGTAGTGTATTGTGGTGTTGTTGGAAGTAGGTTTCCTGTATACTGTAGTTTCTATTTTATTATCATTTATATTTAATGTGATGTCGAGATAGTTAATTGTTCTATTTGTTTCTGTTTCGACGGTGAATTGTATGTTTTCATTGTATGTATTTAGTTTGTTTAATATTATGATGTGTTCATTATGAATGGTAGGTTGGTATATTACAAGTACATCGTCTACATACCTTGTCCATAGTGAAATATTGTGTGTGTTTAGTATAGGTTTAATTATTATTTGTTCAAAGTGTTGTAAATATATTTCTGACATGACTGATGATATGGGTGATCCCATGGGGGAGTCCAGTTGGTTGTTTATAGTATTTATTGTTAAATTGGAAGTAATTTTGGTTACATATGTGTTTGGTTAGCGTAATGATACTATCTATTGTGTTTCTTTTTTCGTTATTGTGTATTAGTTTGTTTTTTATTATTTCTATGGCTTCTTCTATTGGGGTGCTAGGGTACATGTTAGTTATGTCATAACTTATTATTTTTGTGTTGCTGTTTGTTTTTATGGTTTTTATTTTATTAATTAATTCGTATCCATTTTTTATATTGTATGTGTTGTTGATATGTATTTTAGATCTTATTATTTTGTCTAGTATTTTTGCGATTATGTAAGATGGTGCTGTTGAGAAATATATTAGTGGTCTAAATGGTGTGTCGGGTTTGTGAATTTTAGGTATGCCTGGCACACCAATATTACTACTCAGGCATTACTCTGTAATGTTCTTCAAATCTTATTTTAAATGATCTGGTTGTTTTTCCTATGTAAAATGCGTTGCAGTCGTTACATGTAATTTTGTAAATTCCTGATAGGTTATGTTTTTCTGTATTTGTTTTGTGGTTTGTGTTATCAGGATATTTTATTATTTTGTTGTTTGGTTTGTATGTTGGAGTGTAATATTCTTTGTTGTATATTTTTTGTTATTTTTTCTACTTTGTTATTGGTGTATTTATATTTTAGGTAGTTTTTTTATTTTTGTGTTTAGGTTGTAGTATTGTGTTGAGGTTTGTTTTTTTTTGTAAATTTATTGTACAGTATATGTTTTTTATAAGGTGTTTGCTATACAGTGAAACCTCTGTTAAACGAACACATACGGTTCTCGATATTTTGTCCCCCCATGAGAGGTGTACGTTTAGTGGAGGGATGGTAAGGAAAAGCCGAATTTAAAAAATGATTACAGTATTTATTCACTACACACTTATTTCTAATCCATTACGTAATAGGCTACAGTATTTAACTAATAATAATGTTTTAATGTATTTGACACTAATACTAATGTACAGTATTTAATTAGTAATGTACGCTACCATTTTATAAATATAGTGTACAGTACAATAAATGCTGTTATTAAACATAAATTCTAAAGTAAATTTAAAAAATACTGAAACAATACAGTAATACATTACTGTACATTTTTTTAATTTGTGAATTACTGTAGAGCCTAGCCTATAATATTTTAAAATAAAGATTAATCGTCCTTTGTTTGATGAGCGGTGGGACTGTACAACAGTTAGCCGCTCTTTTGAAATTTCGTAGTTCCAGCTACGTTTTGTAGTACATTTGTCCGCATGTTAGAGGTGCAAAAAACAAAAACGGCACCACTGGCTGTCTGTTGTCCGTCTAATGGAGTGTCCGTTCAAAGGAGGGAGAAATCCTATGAATGTATTATTACATTTTTCGGTTCCCAGAAAATGGTCCGTTCTAGAGAAGTGTCCGTACATTGGAGATGTCCATTCAGGTAGGTTTCCCTGTATATGTGTGTGTGTGTGTGTGTGTGTATATATATATATATATACACAGTGAAACCTGTCTTAGACGGACCCTGTGTTAGGCGGAATCCCGTCTATCACGGAAAACTTTAAAAGTCCCGACTGTCGCCTATTTAATTTACCTGGTTAATAACCTTCATAAGCCGGAAACTGTCTAACGCGGAAGCGGAATAAGCAAAATGATGAGTGATACGTATTTACTACGTCTTAGTTCTGCATAAGCCGGAAAATCTGATCATATACACGCTGTAAAATATAAAGTTACAATGACTACCGTTTAGATAAAATACAGTTTATAATATATATATTTTTACCATAACAAAATTCACAGATAGGTATGCTTAATTGTAACGGATCGTATTTATTTCTGAGAATTCTGTAACAACGTTAAGGATTGCTGATATGCACAAGATAACGAAATGGTAAACAAACATCCATAATTTACGATAGGCTATGTGTCAGCACTCGTTTCCTTCAAGATAAAGCAATGAATGGTTTACAAACACCCACGGCCAGACATATTGATGTCATACTGAAAGGCGAGAGACCGTTTCATTCTAAAAGGCAAAAAAACATGCGCAAATAAAAGAAAAAGAAGAAACTGAAGATGGACCAGTCGTAGAAAACAAAATAAAAACATTTGGGGAGACTTTAATGAAAATTTGTGGGTTAGAAGATTTCGCGGTACGTATTAACAGCCCGGAAATGCGTCACCATTTGTTACAACAAAAAACAATAACTGAAACACAAGCAAGTAAAACTAACCTTTTAAAGCAAAAGTCAATGCTAGATTTTTTCTAGCCTACTATATTTTTTTAATTTTTACGTAAGCCTAATATGTACAGTATTTAGCCTAAATACAGTAAGAGGAAGAATGTAGTTTTTAATAAATTGCATTATTAATTCATAAATTTTGTTGAAAAGGGTATAAGTGTTTTAGTTTTATAGCTTTAGTGTTTTCTATTAAAAATGTTTTGTGGAGAAGGATAAAAGGAGGCTGCATTAAAAGGTAAGATTTTTATTATGTAATGTAGGTTTTAACATTTTCTGTAGTGTGCATAGCCAACACCACCTAGAAAACAAGGTTTGCGAGTTGTGACGTCACAGGGCACAGGCTATGGGCTGTAATTAGGCAATCAAGATAACCGATATTACTGTTGAATGACGTTTATTTAGACGTTAAAATGTGATGGATTTCTTGTGATTTAAATACACTTGCTTTATATGTTGAAGTGTTCTGTAGGAAATAAACAGTCAGTACTTATTCGGAAATTAATAATTAAATTAAATACTTTATTAGAACAAAAGTAGACACGATGACAATTAATTGTCCGTTATCTATGTGGTGTTGGTACAGCGCCATACAGCTGATCAGTAGAAATAATAGTCTTATAGCTAAGAATCCCCACGGCCTACCCTCATCCCAACGCTAAAAATAGACTCGGCAAACGTTTTGTGATGTTACCATCATACAGTACACTACTACTGTATAAGCCGGAAACCTGTCTTAGACGGAAAAAATGCCAGTCCCAATGGATTCCGGCTTAAACAGGTTTTACTGTATATACACAATAAATATATATTTATATATCTTAGACTTTTGTAAAAAACCTTTTATTTATGTGCTTTTACAAAATGATATGAAAATTCAAACGAATGATGTGAAAAGTACACACACACACACACACACAGAACTCACACTATACAAAATCCGAACATCCAAAACGCTTTTATAGACAAACATTTTTTCTGAAATTAATAGAATAATATTCAATTGCAGAAACATATCGCGATTTCCAAAATAGTCATTCTGTCTACATGTGCTATTGGTCTTTTCTCCTCAAACCTAGTGTAGGTGGAGTGCAAACTTTATTTGGCTGGCGAGTCCCTATCTCAGTACAGTTTTATGTAATTGACTGTTGTCTGTTGCCAGGGGTTTATCCTGGCCTGATTGAGATTATTCCTTTGGATTAGTCAGTCACTATGTCTTTGATCGCATCGTTCCATTGTTTTGTTTGTGAGTGTTTGTCGTTCATCATGGCTGCTAAAATAAAACTAATTGTCTTATTATTAGTGGAAAAACTAGTTATAAACCAATCATATAAAGGAGTTATGAGTAAAAAGTTGGCTGAGATATACGGCGTTGGACAATCAGATATTAAAAGGGTCAACCCGAGTGTTTGGCGTTCATCATTGCTTCTAATAGAAAAAAAAGTCTTATCAATAGTGGATAATCTAATTATAGACCAATCATATAAAGGAGTTATGAGTAAAACGTTGGCTGAGATATACGGTGTTGGACAATCAGATATTAAAAGATTCAAACCGAGTGTTTGTCGTTCATCATTGCTTCTAAAAAAAACAAGAATTGTCTTATCAATAGTGGATAATAATTATAGACCAATCATATGAAGGAGTTATGAGTAACAAGTTGGCAGAGATATATGATGTTGGACAATTAGACATTAAAAGAGTCAAACATACACTTTTAAACTTCGTGTCAATGCTTGAAAATGAAGTGAATGTTTTCCTAGGAAATCAATGAAGGCAGAAAATAACAAAGAATTAGAAGATGCCATTTTCAAGTAGTTTTTGCAACAACAATCTATGAGAAACCCAATTTTGTGTTCGATTCTTTGTGAATAAGCCATGATCTTAGCTCAGAAGCTTATAAAAAAATACAAAATTATAAAAAATATATTTTTTTTCTTGCATTTAAAATAGATAAATAAATTATTCTTTTCGACTTTCTTTTGATAAAAGTTCAATTATCCGAATTCGGTCTGATTTCAATTATACATATACATACATACATACATACATATATATATATATATATATATATATATATATATATATATATATATATATATACTAACAGAGAATATTAGTAGTCTGGAAAAGGGTACTCTTAAGATTAATATAAACATCTTAGCAGTTGTATCTAGAAAACCTAATTAAGTTCACAACAAACAAATAATCAATTGATTTTAGCACAATTAAAAGATTAAAAGAAATATTACTATTACATACCAACATAAAACTCTGGGATAGTGATTTGTCCTCTACGGTTAAGCATATCAAACCGTTCCAACTTTTCTCGAATTGGGTTTCGCCACTTTACAGTTGGATCAGGAAGAAATTCTGGATATAAAAACCTATATTCAAGGGGAAGAGAGCTTGAAGTATTTGTCGAAGGTGTGTTTTTGTCTTCAGTTTTTTCTTCAGATTCTATTTGAAGTTCTGGGTTTGCTGATCCATTCAACAACCGTAATGGCACTGAAACTATAAAACATTTGTTTCATTATCTCAATTCTTTTCATTTCCTATGCAATAAACTGAAATGAAAAACTTTAAAGTTGATTGATACAGGATAAACTTATATAAACCCATCCTACTTCACAGCACAAAATACTTAAGTACAGAATAATATACTATTTATTCCTATTAAGTAGAATTAAATATCAGGCATACAATTTTCTAATATATGTACATTGAGCATGTAGCAAAAAAAAAAAAAAAAATGATCAAAACTGTCTTGTTTGATGAAAACCTTGGAAATAACACTTTGAATGAATTTTATTTCTGACTGCCATTAAAACAAAACAATGCTTTAACTTTTGATTTTGAGGTCTGATTGTATTTCGTGGAAATTACTTCCAGGCAATGTTTTCCTTTAATACCTATTTTTAGCAATAAAATACTAAATAAAAAAACATAATTTAACATATTATAAAATAATGCTGTGTTTTATAAAGAAAGATTTTATTTATACAGTTTAATGTGTGTCTATGCATTGATGACATATTCATAGTTTTAAAATTAGTAACCACTATTTATTATTTGTGACATTAAAAAAAAATTTCTTCTTGTTTATAATGTATTATTGGTAATTATCAGCATTCTAGGCATAATCAATATTGGCAATACCAATTATAACTAATGATGGAGATACCAGATGTAAGATTGTAAATAGCTGTCAAATGAATTGCACTTTAATATAAATCAATGAAAACTATATTTTAACAATTAAATTGACAACAATCAATTAATTTTTGAACAAATCATTCATTAAAATACATAGGAAAATTATATATATATATATATATATATATATATATATATATATATATATATATATATATACACACACACACACACACATATATATATATATATAGATTTTTTGGACTAGGAGACTGACAGACTTACCTTGGTAAGAGTCCACACTGTAGTCTTGAAATAGAAACACATAAAAGCACTTAAACAATGATATATTTCAACCACACGTGGTCTTTGTCAATCGAAGAGAAAACACAAAAAGAAATATGAGAGAATGAAATAAAATCGTTTTTATTTCATTCTCTCATATTTCTTTTTGTGTTTTCTCTTCGATTGACAAAGACCACTGTGTGGTTGAAATATATCATTGTTTAAGTGCTTTTATGTGTTTCTATTTCAAGACTACAGTGTGGACTCTTACCAAGGTATGTCTGTCAGTCTCCTAGTCCAAAAAATCTAAATAATCTTTACCAACCAAAACTAACCTAAATATATATATATATATATAATATATATAAGTGTTCCCTGTAACTGAAGTTTTTACCCTTCCATTTCCACTCATCTTGTTTGTTCCCACACAAGGAAATTTATAACTACAGCACTGAATGTAAAGTTTAAAGACTAATTATAGTTTGTGACATTCAAAATAACTTTTGTCTCATTTATAAGGTATTATGAAATACATATCTGAAAAAAAAAGTGTTTTTAAAGAATAGTATCTGTCAACTATTACATGACAAACCAAAAACTTCTTTTAAAACATAAGATTAGGTAGTGATTATAATCAGTTTTGTTCAATTCTAATTTATTAAACATTAATTTTTGTTAAAAGATATTAAAATCATTTTGAAATTCCAAATTACATTTACTTTATGTAATGCCTCATGATTAAAACCTGTTTCTTGGTAAAATACTAAAGAATTATTAATAAGTTCTTTGAATGGGGATTTAAGGTAGAGGAAAGTCATTCTACTTTTAACACATTAAAGCCTAAGCCCAGGTATAGAATGGGCAATTTAGTTAATGCTATTCGCCTACACCCATGTATAGCTCGGGATCATATAGCACCATAATTCCCACATATTCTCAATAACTTTCTCTATATTGGTTACTCTACTTTGTATGTCTTTATATTTAGACCAATCAGTTTTGCTGTTACGAAAAAAAAACTAATTTGTGATGTATGGCGACTGAAAGCTAGCAGACAGTTGTTTAACAGATTTTGGTTTGGTCAGATAGTGAGTGTTTTGTTAATGCGAGTTGTTACGTTTTGAATTTTTTTCTCAAAATTTTATCTATTAGTTATTTGGTTTTTTTAATTTGTAGTTTGTGTAGTTTTTGAGTTTGTTGTTTTCCGCTTAAATTTTATCTTCCACTTAATTAATTTGTACAGATATTACATAATAGATATAATTGTTCAAGACACTTTATCAAGCCATTCAATATGGATATGCTGTTTTTAGACAGTTACAATGTGTGTCCCAAGTAATACAAGTTATACTGCACCAAATCAATTTATTTGCAGTAGAGTGTAGTGTTATTCGTGTGGTTTTTATTCTTTGAAAGTATTCCTTCAATTCCCACTTAATATAATAGGATAGGTTATGTAGGCCAATATTTCTAAATTACATTTCCTTTTGGGTTTAAAATGATATATAACATGTAATATTTATTTATTTCTATTGTAAAATATGTGTAGTGAAGTGCAGTGATGTACAGTGTTGCTATTTTTTTTTTACATGAATGTATAATTTGTTGTATTTATTATAAGTCAGGAAACATTTTGGTAATTATTAAGATCAGCGACTCCATTCCGATTGGCGAAATATTTTTCTTGATCAATTTAACTTTGCTGAACAAGAATCTGAAGTTTTTTTTACTGCAAACACAATTAAAAAAAAATAATAACCTAACCTATCTTGACCTGACTTGGTTTTTTTAAGGTTAATATGAGTTTGCCGTTAAAAATAAATTTCAGTGATCAGGAAGATCAAATCTTTCAGGAAAAAAATATTTCGTCGATCGGAGCGTTAGTATGCACCAAAGTCAAGTCAGGATATTTTTTTAAATGTAAATATGTGTTTGCAGTAAAAAAACTTCAGATTCGTGTTCAGCAAGATGAAATTGATCAGCCGAAAATAGAAAAATTTCGCCTTTCGGAGCGGTAGTTGCTGATCTTAATAATTACCAAAATGTTTATATTTTACATGAAAACTTCAGGCAAATAGAGACGGCATCCATTAAGGGACTAGGCTTCAAAGTGTTACAATTTTAAATTGACCGTAAATTCCAGTTATAAAATTATTGTTATTGCACTGAAACAGGGAGTAGATGTAACCTTACAAACTACATAACGATAAGCATGTAGTGTCATAACTCACAAAGGTTTCCTGAATTTTTAATGTTATATTTACTTGCTATCCTTCTACACAATCCTGATAATGACATTTTTCAAATATAATAATAATGGTTTAATTATTTTAAAAAAAACTTTCCCGAAATTAATTTATCTCCACATAATCTAAAT
Organism: Prosapia bicincta; assembly: GCA_036971475.1. Classification (NCBI taxonomy): domain Eukaryota; kingdom Metazoa; phylum Arthropoda; class Insecta; order Hemiptera; family Cercopidae; genus Prosapia; species Prosapia bicincta. Next base: position 355,505,751 of record JBAIZL010000001.1, on the reverse strand, counting down.
ACAAGGAACTGTTATCGTTCGTGCAATCATACCAACTATCAAACACAAATATTTTCGTAAAACCGTAATAATCTGTGCTTATTTTTATATTGTACATAATAACCAAAGATTTGTATATCTGTAGATTTAGATTTATTTGAGGTATTATGTTATTACATTAAAAAATCAACTCTTTCACTGTGACTCAAAAGTGTTTTTTAAATTAATAATTCTATTCTCATTTAATAATTTCGTCAAATGAGAATACAAAATAAATATTCACAATATATTGTTAGTTGTTTTTGTTGAATAGAATATTTCCAAAATGTAATTTTAAGTTATCTTTATCCATTTTATGTGTAATATTTTTATATTACATTATATTAACATAATATCCACGCAATATTTCTTTAGTTACACTAATTTTACTAGATGCGATATAAAAACCAGCTCACCCACAAAAGTATCTCTAAAATTGTTTAAAAAATTTTCTGTGTATTATAAATTGTACCTTTCGAAAATGGTAGTAGAAACAAGCGGGTACTTTTCGTTTATTAAAAAAAACGAAAACAAAATTAAATACCATGAACTCATGACATGGATCGGTGATACTATTATTCTAATTCGAAAACATTTGTAAAAAAAAATCAAGTTTATAAAACGAAAAATTACTTCAAATAATTGACGGAAAATTTGAAAAAAATACTTTTTACTTTACATCCATTTGAGTTAACTTATTTAAAATCTTTAATTGATGTTTTGAAAGTATAATAGTTAGAAACCCCCATCTGAACGTGATCCGATTTGTGACACATTTCAAAGTCTTAGTAAGACAATTCACTGCTAGAATTGTAGAATGTATTAATTCAGCTTCTTTTGAAAAGCAAAAACAATTGACTTGCTTTGGTTTGAAAATTTTGATTTTATCAAGTAGTTGTCGAGTATGATTTACCATGGGTTTGTTTGGATTGAATGATGAATTAAATTATGATTTATTGAACGAGAATAGTTTAAGATGTGATAACTTAATTTACTGAATTTGACAACTCGTCTGTCTTTAGAAATGACGACCCAACAGATAATTAAGGTAATAAAATAGTTCACTCATTTAAAAGTCTACAAGTTTTGCTGTTCAAAATTAAATTTATTTCTTAAATTGATGAACAATTCAACTTACATTTATTTCATAATGAACATGAGTAAAATTACTCATTATTTACAATAGGCCAACTTGTTTTTTAGTTGTTATACAAACTGGTGTAGTGAATGCAAATTTGAATTATGTGGAGACAATGATTTAGATTATATCACTAAAATAATAATAATAATAATAATAATATTTTTAAATCCATCTGTTTTTAGAGGAAATTTTTAATATATGTGCCCATTTAGGCGCTAATTGAAGTTTTCTCTTCAACTAAGTACTCCGTAGCAAAAAAGATACACAGATTTTAATCTACGCAAATAGTACACGTAGGTTTATAAACAGATTTCAGCTTACTGTCAATTTGGTTTTATGAAAAATAGCGCTTCACCATCGCATCTTCTCACGTAGCATCTCAACTGCGCTTATCTCTTGTCTTCACCTACAAATATATTTGCAAAACATTGTGCATTTTCTTCACGATCTAATATCAAATTAGGTAGATAACTTTAACTTTAATTATTGGCATGAAAATATCTTCACATAGAAGGATGTCCTTCATATTTTACATAGAAGGATGTCTTTTGATAAAACTACTATTAAAACACCAACAATAAAATTAATTATTTATACAAATTCATGATATGAAAGCGCTAAATAAGTTTTCATCCCACTAAGCTACTATAGACTTCTTTTTATCTCGTAAATAATCATTTCAGTAATTAAGTGAAAACTATAACCTTACTTTGTAACGTTATTATTATTATTGGGACATTAATTCTTAAGGAATTAATGCTGATGCTTAATATTGCAGTATTTGTTACATAATTAAATAGTTGACCTGCAATGTCAAATGTTTAATTGAACATAAGAATTATGGGTTCATTAAATAATTTAAACCACAAATATTAATTTAAACAAACCAAACTTTACTTCATCAAAAGGAATATATATGTATAAATATTACAAACAAATTCACATTAGAAATACTACGCTACTTTCAGATTTTACAATTTTTATAGATTTAATATTTATCAGAACTTTTTACAAAAATCTATGGCACAGTTCCTGACATCCTTTCGAGATTGCTTTGCATATTCAACATACATTTAAATTTGTCCTTTCGACTAAAAAAAAATATGCTATATCATACAAAAGAATTTACATTTTCCCCATTATTAAAAAGAAAACTCGCATTATCATGCCATTGAACGGTTAAAGTTTTAAAAGTTAAATTTTCCTTTTTTATCACTAAACTTCTTAATTTTAGGACTTAGCTGTGTTGTAACAAAACTGGTGTAGCTAAAACGTGGTTCCTGTACCTAGATCTCCCCATTCTGCATTTTATTTTGGCTCGCTCGTAATTTGGAATCTGGTCCCGGCGTTGTATCGTAACGTAGCATTTCTTCTATTAAAACAAAATTAAAACATATTTAACTGTTACATGTTTCAAAACTTAAAATAAAAAGGCTCCCCCTCGTTCTTTAATCTTAACACGTGTGTTTTCAATCCCATGCTTCAAACGAAAGAGACGGAAACGCAGCTATTACCCGAGTATCCTAATTTCCGCGCACTCGTTCTGCGCACATTGAAGTTCCAGAGTTTCAATATAGATGTTAGGCTCGCCCATGGATTTTAATTTATAAATTTACAATTATTTTAAAATTTTATGTTACATTTTGAAATTGATTTCATGTTTGTTTTTTGAATCTGTTTTAATATGTAACATCACCTAAAACAATGTTACAACTTATTGAGGTGTTTTTAAACAGTCGCGGAAGGTATTGGGTTTAGCTTTGTCAATGAAACGACTGTTTCGAAACACTTCTACAAGTAAGTTAATAGTTTTTATTTAGTTACTCAAATAATTACTTATACCCAGTGAATTTAAGGTGACGACAACAAGCAACTTTAATAGCTATTAAGGGTCATCAGTATCCAACCTCTTGTAACGGTCTGACATACCGTGACAAATAGGAAATTGATAATTTCCTGTTTTTAAGTAATAAAGTTGATTTTTAAATTAATCAAGTTTGGAGTTATAAGAATAATAGAGAGTGAAGAAGTAAATAAAACCATAAATAGAATAATTAAGCTAAATTAAAAAGTATTAGAGAATAAATTTGTAATAACTAGCAAAATTTGACTATCGTGAGTGAGGCGAGAATTTTCTAAGTGCTTAAAAAAGCTAACTTAAGACAAAACCACGTAGAGCTTTCATCGACATTTTAGAAGAACCAGAATAAGCCAGAATAAACATTAGTGAAAACAAAATTTGAAAAACTTGAAAAACAAAAAAGTTAATTAAGTTTTAATAAAATAGACATTTTTCAGTGTTCCAAAAATGATAATCAAACTCTGCAAGCTAAAACGGATTCGTTGCCCGACTTGCCTGTACAAGGAATAAATCCAAAGATAGCAAGTATTGCAGGCGGGGTGAGGTAGGTTAACTTCACCGCTATATATACTAGGTCTCTAAGACCTTAGAGACAGTCTGAAATAAATTTTTAATACGAGGTGGCGCGGAACGCTATGCCGGATCGCGAATAAGACCGCCATCAGGCCAGATGGGACCGAACCTAAACGCTTCCGACGTCTAGGACTATCAAGGGACGAAGGCTCCAGACTCAGCCTCCAGGACGCGGGAATGGAGGAAAACCACCACCGACGAACCAGGATGGCGACTTCCGATGTCCAAGGACCCCCTGGTCCAAGGACCTCCTGGAATCCAGACGAGGGACTCTAGGACCGGCAGGAGCATCTTTGGCAAGTCATTTTCTCTATTCGATACCAATTACGTCAAATTTAGTCAGTTAATTTTATTAAATTCAAACAAATATTCAAGCTTAAACAATGACTTCACTCTATATAAAAATTAAATAAATTTTATGCTTAATAAGATCAATTTGGTGATCAGAATATTTCAAATGATAAATATTAAACTTACAAAGGGTTTTTGGCCATGAGCCATTTATTTTCAAGGAAATAAGAATTTTTTTGAATATTATAAATTTAAAAATTATGTGTCACAAATACGAATTTACCAATTTAATATAGAAGATAAATTTTTATTATGTCTAATTTGGGAAATAATTTTATTTTTATGTAAATGTAATTGATATATATGGAAATGATAAGATTTTAAAATATGAAAGACAACAAGTTATTTAGGGAATTGTTTTTGTCAATATAATTGTGTTTTATTTGGAAAGATAAATTTTCTTTTTTATTTAAATAAATAAAAATTAAATATGTTATAAAAATCAACAGTATTTGCATTTCATCCTGTGTTGAATAATCAATAAAAACTGTTTAGCTTTTTCCAACTAATATGAAAATGATTATTAAATCAGTAAACAAGTTTAATTAAATTCCATTAATTGATATTAGTTAAAACCTAATGTTTTTAAAGAGTTTCTCTCAACTAACTTCACTGAGCTAGCCTAAAGATTAGTTGGTTTTTTGTATAAAAGTCCAGAGATTTATGTACTGGCAGATTGTGTTTAAAAGGACACAGGAGCCTTTTAAAATAGGTAAATTAAACACGATCATATTTTGCACGTCCCCTTGCTGTCTCTGCAGATCATCATCAGGTGGCAAGACTCTGTGAATATTTTGTGTATTATTTTACATGTGTTTCTTTCCAGCTGACTATTGAAATGACATGTGTGACTATATCTAGACCCTACATAATTGATAAACCAATTTTGGGGAGATTATACTTATTTTAAAATAGTAGTCAGCGGGAATAGGCTTGTTTTGGGCATGGCCCTATGAGCGGGAAATATACACGTAACTCAGGGTTTTAGCACGGTTTAACAAGAGGGGTGATTGGCAGATGTTTGTTTTGTTTATAAATAACTTTTTTAAACAACAAATTTTTAGTTTTCTGCGTGCTGTGAAATGAATCATGGGGAGGGACGTTGCACTCTACAGACGGACGAAACTCAAGGTATACAAAACTTCCCTTCATATTTATTTCAGCTCACAATGCCTCAAACAAAACTTAACATTAAAATATGCCAAAATAACATAAAAAACAAAACACCAGTTGTACAAAAGCAATAGTATAAGAACAGAAAGTATTAATAAAAAAGTAATATCAAACAATTATACACTATAAACAATTAACTAGGGCACACCATATACAGACTACATTACTTAAGATTTATTCAGTGAATCCAAGATAATTATACCAACCCACTTCATTTTGGGTTATTTATGGTTTATGTCTGTGTTGTTTTTAGTAATTTAACATTGATTTATAATTTATTTTTGGTAGTACAGTAGTTAATTTGGATTACTTTTGGTTTATTTTGATTTTTTAATGCTTTTTTATATTGACGATACTAAATTAAAATAGCAGTATTTAATACTATTATTATTAAAAACCAACAACACCAAAATGTTATGTATGGAAATTTATAATACTTGCATTAACTTACATCCCCTAACAAAAAACTGAAAGTTTTATGCAAAACTTTCGCCTTGTACATTATGCAAAATATAAAACAAAGTCGAAAAAAACAGGCACGAATTATGAATGAGTTATAAGTTCACCATTAATATTTAACTGAATCGTTTTCATTCTTACAATAATGACAGATATTTACTTAATCTCATTCATTTAACGAATTTAAAACAGCTGATTGCTAACGTAAATCAAAGGCTACAGCTGTTATTTTCAAAGGTTTTTCTATTTTTACCGAATTTGAAAAAGCTAATTACTTATATGCGTCAATAAACAGCTGTTATATGACAAAATATAAAACAATCTTGAAATAAAAACTTTTGCAAAATCCCTTCTTAATACTCTTCTACGTTACCAAGATTCCAATTTCAAGTCAGTACCTATTACACCTTAGGTTGTCCCGTTGATTATAAATCAGTTAGTCAAGACCTCTTTTATAATTATATATTACTTTGAAGATATATTTTAATTTCCTCATGAGAGTTTAAAATTAATTAGATATTTGTTGCAAAAATTACCATTTAAAAAATAAACTTAGTTCACATAAAATAAAAAGCAACATTATAATCCTATGGAGGTGGGTAAACCACAACTTGGCCATGCCTCTCTCACACACTATATTATATCGTTTTAGCATCCACTCTTCAATTATAATTATAAAACAAATGCAAAAATAATGTATAATCTTAAAATATCTATCATATTTAATGCATAGAACGATTACCGGGCATGATAAGGCATGACAATTACTGTACTTAAATTATTACTGTTATTTAAATTATTTAATTTAATACTAATATGGTAATATATAATAATGACAATTGAGTTTAGTGAAGGGGAAAATTATGAAATACGTTTTAAAAACATAACAATGAATCGTTTAAACTTGCGTGTTTCAAATTTTATTCCAGTGATTAAAAACATTTCTCTGACTAAAAGTGCGCATACGAAGATGCGCAGCAAAAAGGGAACAAAACCTCTTGTACAAAAAAGCTCACATTCCCAATGAGATAAGCCGTGAATTCGGTCTAATCATTATTTCAGGCTTTGGCATAGCAATAAGGATATTCTAAAATATTTTAGTACAGCACAATTAACAACCTAATAGATATATAATTGTAGTTAAATATATATATATATCTATATATGGACTCCTTTATTTACGTAAATATATAGGCCTATATTAGAAGTAAGTAATATTAATAATTATTGTATTAATAAGTATTTATTATAAATAAATAAGAAATCTAATAAATAAAAGTTCTAGGAAATTGTCTATTACTACACGCACACACACAAACACACACACACACACACACACACACACACACACACACACACACACACACACACACACACACACACACACACACACACACACACACACACACACACACACACACATTCACACACACACACACACACACACACACACACACACACACACACACACACACACACACACACACACACACACACACACACACACACACACACACACACACACACACACACACACACACACACACACACACACACACACACACCAAACACATATACACACTATTATTGACGTTGTTATTTATATATTTTTATATTATACTTAATTCACTCAATTCCTTTGATATTTGCTATAAAGTAATAGAAACAACAACCAAAATTTTGTTTTCGTTTTTGTGTGTAGTTTCGTTTTTATCCTAAATGTACTGTCATATATAGATTAATCTAAATAAACCACTTTCGATTACAGACATTTGTATCCCCATTTACGGATCACATCATCAGAAATGTTTGGCATAAACCGAAACACACTTGAACACTAAAATATTATAGTCTTACACACACACACACACACACACACACACACACACACACACACACACACACACACACACACACACACACACACACACACACACACACACACACACACACACACACACACACACACACACACACACACACACACACACACACACACACACACACACACACACACACACACACACACACACACACACACACACACACACACACACACACACACACACACACACACACACACACACACACACACACACACACACACACACACACACACACACACACACACACACACACACACACACACACACACACACAGAACATCCAAAATAAAATACATTAACAGAGATATTTTAAAACAATTTATGGATTTATCTAGCACAATCCACACATTTTAATCCAACTGACTAAAGATTTAAGTGTTAATGTGAAAGATACATGAAATCACATAGAAAATGTTTGGTAATCAAAAAGCTTGTTACTATGATTTTATATATTTGAACTTCATATTCCTCATGGCTCATAAATAACGTGCTTGTAAAATTTCAAAACGATTTAAATATTTTGATAATGATGATTTATAATAAGAATATTTGAAATAGCTTCTTCATAGTTATTGGTTGGTTAACTTAGTTTATAACGTGTTTTGAAAGAGCTATTTAAAAGTATACCATGGTGTCCCTATCGCAATCCATACAGTACAGTACATCTGTGTTTATTTACGGGTAGATGTTTCTGTGCTTAAACAGCGTCTGATAATGTTAACTGTGAAAAGTGAAATCTTGTAAATGTGAACGAAGATCTGTTATGGATTTTCTCTTGACGGTAATGGATTTAGAATAGCCGATATATTTGTGTAACATTTTTCCTATGAGAAATTATTTGTTTCGTTTTTCGCACTTATTTTTACTTAGTCTCCTCTAATACTGAACATTATTTATATTTTAAAAACATATTGTTATTTAACATAATAAATATTATTATAATTTAATTTACTAGTTCTATAAAGTATGTTCAAATGTAACACAAAAACCAAATATTTATGATTAAAATAGATTTAGTTAGTAGTGAATTTTTTCATCATTTTTAATTTTCTTGAAGTATATACAGCTTTTTAAAACAAAACCTTTCTCAAAATGATATCTGAACATTTTTATTTTCATTCTTTATTTTTATAAAAAGGAATGAGCTTTATAAAGAACCCTCTGTGTATTCCTACAGTAGGTCTAAAATATATTTTTGGATTTTAATTTAGGGCCAATCAGTCTTCATTCAAATATGAAGGAATAGGTTTCTTTCCTTTTTTATGGCATCTTGGCTTCTACAGGCACATTTGAATGTTTAGATTCGTTATAGGAACACAGTTTGATTGAAATGACGCGGGATGTTTTTCTGCTAAAGCTTTCGTTTTATTTGGTTTTGGTTTCATTCTATGTAGGCCTACGTTACGTCAGTTTCCTAATTAAATGAATTTTAGAAGGGAAAGCTATTCTTCTGACCGCTATAGGTAATTTATCCTTTAAAATCAACAGTTTCAAATAAGCAACACCTATGTTCAGTAACGCAGCCAGAAATTCTTTTTTTTGGATGGGGGGTAGTATTAATATTCCGAAGAGTCTGAGAGCTAAGGTAAAATTTCCCGAGTCAAAATTTTAAAATTGAACTCTTGTAGTAGTAAGAGAAGCAGTGGTCAGGGGATTATAAGCCTGGTTCTTACTAAATCATAAACATGAATGCAATATATAAGTCAAAATATCCATAAAATATTATCCTCTTACTGTTCAAAAGCATGGGGAAGTCAATGGTCAAATCGTCTTTTTAATTAATATTATTAGATTTATTAAAACTGCCTAATTTTATCGAAAATATAAAATACCTTTATCGTCAATGGCCAAATCGTCTTTTTAATTAATATTATTAGATTTATTAAAATTGCCTAATTTTATCGAAAATATAAAATACCTTCATCGTCAATGGCCAAATCGTCTTTTTAATTATTATTATTAGATTTATTAAAATTGGCTAATTTTATCGAAAATATAAAATACCTTCATCGTCAATGGCCAAATCGTATTTTAATTAATATTATTAGATTTATTAAAACTGCCTAATTTTATCGAAAATATAGAATACCTTCATCGTCAATGGCCAAATCGTCTTTTTTATTAATATTATTAGATTTATTAAAATTGCCTAAATTGCCTAATTTTATCGAAAATATAAAATACCTTCATCGCCAATGGCCAAATCGTCTTTTTAATTAATATTATTAGATTTATTAAAATTGCCTAATTTTATCGAAAATATAAAATACCTTCATCGTCAATGGCCAAATCGTCTTTTTAATTAATATTATTAGATTTAATAAAATTGCCTAATTTTATCGAAAATATAAAATACCTTCATCGTCAATGGCCAAATCGTCATTTTAATTAATATTATTAGATTTATTAAAATTGCCTAATTTTATCGAAAATATAAAATACCTTCATAGTCAATGGCCAAATCGTCTTTTTAATTAATATTATTAGATTTATTAAAATTGCCTAATTTTATCGAAAATATAAAATACCTTCATCGTCAATATCCAAATCGTCATTTTAATTAATATTATTAGATTTATTAAAATTGCCTAATTTTATCGAAAATATAAAATACCTTCATCGTCAATGGCCAAATCGTCATTTTAATTAATATTATTAGATTTATTAAAATTGCCTAATTTTATCGAAAATATAAAATACCTTCATCGTCAATGGCCAAATCGTCTTTTTAATTAATATTATTAGATTTATTAAAATTGCCTAATTTTATCGAAAATATAGAATACCTTCATCGTCAATGGCCAAATCGTCTTTTTAATTAATATTATTAGATTTATTAAAATTGCCTAATTTTATCGAAAATATAAAATACCTTCATCGTCAATGGCCAAATCGTCTTTTTAATTAATATTATTAGATTTATTAAAACTGCCTAATTTTATCGAAAATATAGAATACCTTCATCGTCAATGGCCAAATCGTATTTTAATTAATATTATTAGATTTATTAAAATTGCCTAATTTTATCGAAAATATAAAATACCTTCATCGTCAATGGCCAAATCGTCTTTTTAATTATTATTATTAGATTTATTAAAATTGCCTAATTTTATCGAAAATATAAAATACCTTCATCGTCAATGGCCAAATCGTCTTTTTAATTATTATTATTAGATTTATTAAAACTGCCTAATTTTATCGAAAATATAGAATACCTTCATCGTCAATGGCCAAATCGTATTTTAATTAATATTATTAGATTTATTAAAATTGCCTAATTTTATCGAAAATATAAAATACCTTCATCGCCAATGGCCAAATCGTCTTTTTAATTAATATTATTAGATTTATTAAAACTGCCTAATTTTATCGAAAATATAAAATACCTTCATCGTCAATGGCCAAATCGTCTTTTTAATTAATATTATTAGATTTATTAAAATTGCCTAATTTTATCGAAAATATAGAATACCTTCATCGTCAATGGCCAAATCGTCTTTTTAATTAATATTATTAGATTTATTAAAATTGCCTAATTTTATCGAAAATATAGAATACCTTCATCGTCAATGGCCAAATCGTCTTTTTAATTAATATTATTAGATTTATTAAAATTGCCTAATTTTATCGAAAATATAGAATACCTTCATCGTCAATGGCCAAATCGTCTTTTTAATTAATATTATTAGATTTATTAAAACTGCCTAATTTTATCGAAAATATAAAATACCTTCATCGTCAATGGCCAAATCGTCTTTTTAATTAATATTATTAGATTTATTAAAATTGCCTAATTTTATCGAAAATATAAAATACCTTCATCGTCAATGGCCAAATCGTCTTTTTAATTAATATTATTAGATTTATTAAAATTGCCTAATTTTATCGAAAATATAGAATACCTTCATCGTCAATGGCCAAATCGTCTTTTTAATTAATATTATTAGATTTATTAAAATTGCCTAAATTGCCTAATTTTATCGAAAATATAAAATTCCTTCATCGTCAATGGCCAAATCGTATTTTAATTAATATTATTAGATTTATTAAAACTGCCTAATTTTATCGAAAATATCTTTTACATTTTGTAACTAGTATCGCACTTATAAATGCCTAGTAGAGAACATTTATTGAGTTTTTCATATTCATAAAGAGATTTATTAATGACTCGGAATCCGGTTTTTGTTTCGGGGTAGAAAACCTCATTGAAACAGATTAACCCTTAAATTACCAAGACGTCCAGTTCCAACGGCGAGTTTAAGAACTATTGACAGTTTCATTCCTCTTAAGTGCGTTCTCGAGTTTTGAAACTAACCCGTCAAAGAATGAAATGGACGTTCAGAAGTAATTATTACCCTTTCCCCATTCCGGCCAGGATCGATCACGTTTGCTAGAATGCGATTCCGTGTACACCAATTTAAGTGGCAAGATATAGCAAGCAGTGCGCAGTGGCCTACTTGAAATTTTACATACTTAGGTAAACAGTCGAAACACATTTAATAAGCATAAATTTAAAATCTACTCATTTGAGATGCTGTGAAGTCATTAAATTACAAAACTGTAGTAATGAGGAGGCTTGCTGACTCAGTGTTGGCAGAATTTCGCTGCTATTATAGTCGAATCACTTTGATAAAAATCGCTACTACCCGGTTGCACCATTTCTTAAAGAAACTAAAAATACGTGCACTATAAAACACAAAAAAAACATAAAACCTAAATCAAAACATATCACCTACAAATGCTTTTGGAAATATACGTATAGATCCACCACCGGCTGCTTCCACGACCAACTGAAGTGTCGCTCAGAGTTGTTGCCCTAACGCGCATGCGCACTGTCACCTCTTAGCACTGCGCATCCAACACCCCGATTCTTCACAAAAAGATTAGACTGTACTTGCGCACTATAAGTTTCGCTCATGCTCGGCCGCTACTAGTCAGTCGTGTACTACGACTCTCACCTTCCTCTTGCCGCGTCTTTAGACTGTGCTGTCTGACTCTAAGCCTAACGTTAGCAAAACATGTAAAACTGTATGTTTTGAAATTCTGCTTCATTAAGAGTCGGTATGTATGTAGGCCTATGTGATTTCTACACAGAATGAATAATTCCTATTAACCTCCTACACCAACCGTAACATTTTCTTCATATCAAGAATGCCAAGGGAGTTTTAGAATTGTTTAGATGAAGAAAATTAATTTACCTTAATTACTTTCTCCTTTATTGATTATCCAGAGTTATTAACAAATAAAGTGTTGATTTCAACACACATAAAATAAACTCATGTTTGTGTCCGTCTTATACGCAATGATATTATATCGTTAGCTAAAATTATAAAAAATTATTTGCAATTCAGTAGTAACTTAAATTAATATTGCTCATTTAACAACACACGGGAAGCACGCGGGATTATGGAGTTCCATAAACGAGAACAATTACTTCTCACATAATGTATACATTAATTTACATATTTACAGTATTTAGATATTTATAAATCACCACCGCGCACCATTACTCGCCGCTCGACGAGTGGAACTTACAGTGCGCCAGTTATATACGTTATATGGTTTTTTTTCCTATTACAGCCAAACCTTCCGATAAACGAGAAAAAAAGTTTCATTAGTCGCCACCGAGGGCAGCAAACTACGGTCTCCGTTTATTATCAGCTGTTCTCTATGTACTTGATTCTTCCGGTCTCGGTAAATTGAAATAGCAAGTTAAATAGAAATTCGGATAAGAGAAGCGAAAGTGCGAGCGTCGTACGGGACCAGTTAGGAAAATGGCCAGTGGTATCAGAAGACTGAGGGACAAATCTTTGATCGATCGGATTTACCCCAAGGGAGGTACCACTTTCATACTAATACAACGACACAAAAAGGTAAAGCTTTAAATATTTTAAATTGAGAGATATTGTAAGTATGCGCACCGGCCACGGCCCTAGGAAGGCTATTTGTAAAAATTTGTTTTGTGGGGCGGGACTTTCTAAATTTTATTTTGGGGCATAACTTCGTTATTTAGCCTCCCTACGGCGGTGTGACAATGTATCGGTCCGCCTCAACCACCGTGTCTTGTTTGTTTACCAATGCGCCTAGATGCGAAAAAGGGGTAGAATTACCCGCCTGCACGTCTCAAGTCCCTAGCTAAATTTCGCGAGCATTAACAGAAAATGCTCTCACTATCGCAACACACGGGTCCTGACAGATACTATGGGGTGGTTCATAATAGTGAACTGTTAATCACATTAGGAAGGCATTATGTGGTAAAAAGCTACAAAGTTGAAAAACGTACTCACGCTTTTACTAAAATATCAATTCAATTTTTCATATTGGAAGTGGAAAACATTCATAAACAATATTTCAGTTTTTACCTAATAGTTGAAAAAAAGGAAAAGTTGTACGCAATACAATTTAAATTAAATTAAATGGGAAATTAAAGAATTTGTTAATGCTTTAAATTAAAAATATAATTATAAGTTACAAAAATAGATGTGCTATAAAATTTTTTAAAAACTTGTGTTTGAAATCATATGAATCAATCAATTCAGTTACATTGTTTGTACTAATTTAAATTAGTAAGTATGACGTACAGGTAGTTAGTGTGCATCCACTAAAGCAAGGGTTCTCAACCTTCCAGGCTCTGTGCCACCTTTGAACATGGTTGTTAGGGGCTGCCCCACTCCTGACGACGTGATCTGTATATTATGAATATAAAATTGAAACTGATTAGGTTAGTTTAGAAGTAGCTGGTTATTGAACATATTATTATTAATCTATGGGAGATGGTTATCCATTTACTAAGTCAATTTTTCAAAATAATGAGAGGGCTTTTTACGAAAGCCACCTTAGTAGTTTGACCCCCAGCTTTGCTAGGTTCACAAAAGTGACCGAAACTTATCAAAGTTTCTACTACTACGTTACTACTAACGTTACTAATGTTATTACAACGTTATAGTAGAATCACTTAGTGAAAACTCGCTTCGTGCATCTAGCTGGGAGGTAATAAACAACCCAATACTAGCCTGACTGTGTACTGTCGGCTTTCATATGACAGAGTAATTGGGAGCAGAGTGTGGGGTACAGTATAAACATAAATGGAAATGGAAACTACAAAATTACGAAATTAAAAAAATGAATAAAATTAAAACAAAAGTATACACTAAAAATTGAATTAGTTATCACTAAGCAATAGCCCAGCTAATGTTTTTAGAACGTACGTAGCTGTCCTTTAAGTTTTCAAACGGCTGTCGTCTACCGGCGCATGCGCGTTAGGTACTTTGTCTAACATGGATTAAACCTAGCGATTTTTTAGAAAGTGATTTTACTATACGTTTTACAAGGGCAAATATATTACATAGATGACTTTCAGTAACATATATATATATATATATATATAAAATATATATATTTGTAGCTTTAAAACACTGTTACAAGAATCTTACTTGGTATTTATGCGAGTTAACTTTCAAAGACTGGTCTTGTCTCCATCATCGGGCATATTGAGCGGGGGTTGAAGTAGACTGCGGCTGTGTGGAATTCCCGTTGTCACAAGGTGTGGTTGTACCGTTATGTTCTACTTTCGGATTCGCTGCACTGTGCGAGTCTTTTAAGTTTGTTTTGGGATTAATTTTGTCTATTAGGTTCAATAACGTATCGTTTTTTTATTTTATTTGTATTTGTTCGTTTGATGACATTATTTTTACGTTTATAAATTTGTAGTTGTTCCCAGATTGTCATTTTGAGGCCTTTTTGTATTTTTTTTTATTAGTTGTACGTTTTTTAATGTGGAGAATGTGTGTTTGTTTTTGATGGGGTGTGTAGCTAAGTTTGAGTTATAAATTTCAGGTTTGATGTATGCGTTGAGGTGTTCTTGATATCTATCTTTTAATTTCTTTTTTGTTTGGCCTATGTATATTTTATTACAGTCTCGGTATTCGATTTTGTATATTCCGTTAATATATACGATTATATGTATTAAATTATTCAACCTAATAGACAAAATTAACCCCAAAACAAACTTAAAAGACTCGCACAGTGCAGTGAATCCGAAAATACACCACGCCTTGCGACAACGGGAATTCCACACAGCCGCAGTCTACTATAACCCCCGCCCAGTATACCCGATGATGGAGACAAGACCAGTCTTTGAAAGTTAACTCGCATAAATACCAAGTAAGATTCTTGTTCAAGTACATATAGTGAAAGTGATATATGTATAAAAAATATATTTATATATATATATATATATATATATATATATATATACACACAGAAAATTTCTCCACTTTTGAATAATGAACAATCACGGTTAATGAAAGTTGTACCAGCAACTCTAAACCTTCTAAATTTAAAAATAAACCTACTCAAAAATGAGTAAATTATAGTTTTACTTTATTACGTCTTAAAAAAATACATTCATTACCCTTTGAAGTTTTACGTCCTCTAGTTTGAGAATCACTCTACTTAAATAAAGTTAATGGAGATAGCGATTAAAACATTTTTGGCATTATAATATAACTTAATGGTATTACAGTTTAAATAATTATAATGTAGATTTGCAGTAAGATAAGCATGTATGAGCAAATATAATATTTAGAACTTTTTAGGGTGTACAAAATGGCAAAGGTTACCACTCTCGTGACGTTATTACTGTCGACAATGGTCTTTGCTAACGCTTCATCTGATGACTACAAAGATGTCACCTTGAAAAAACTCGGTAAGGTGAAAAATTACTTTGACAAATGCCACAACGCATTAAACGCTTCAGCTTTTAAACATTTTTCTGAGACAGGATCTCTTCCTGCCAGCGGAGGTCCTTCTGGCAATGACAACGTGACACCACATCAGGAGCCTACTACAACTCCATTTCCTAATTACGACGAAGGACTTTTTAGGTATTTCAACAGTTTAATTGACGGCTTCGGAATGTCCGATGCTTTTTTGTGGAACTATTTGAATATTACCGTGCCATCTGTGAATGATACAACTGAATCAGCTTAGTATTAAATATAAATAATGATTCAGGGTAAACACAAAATAAACTAAATATCTTCCACGATATACAAAATATGATTATTAAACATTATAGAAATTTCATCAAATATGTACCGCCTGTCAGTGAAACAATCAAAAAATTTTCATACCTTAGCAATATGTACATATTGCTCCATCAAGATGAACAAGTCTGTGTCCTTAACTATACCCTTATAGTGTGATTACAATTTGAATATAATACTTCATGAAGTAGATTGAGTTTGTATCCAATAACTTTATTAACATGTGGTTAAATATATAAATAATGCTCCAACAAGTTTATCGAGACTGTATCCTCAATAATTACTTTGTCTTGTGATTAATTATATAAATAATGCTCCACTGAGATGAGCCAGTCTGTGTCATCAATCATCACCTTTCATTATGATTAAAATACGTTCGTAACACTCCATCAAGTTGTATGAGTTTAAGTTCTTAAATATCACTCTCTACTGTCAATAAAATAATGTTCATCAAGTTGAATGATTCGGTACCCACTAACATCACCTTCCACTGTAATTAAAATATGTACTCGGTCAAGGTGAACGAGACTCTGTCCTTAACTACAACTTTGTACTATGATTAGAATATGAACATAATGGTCCTCAAGTTGAATGAACCTCTGTCCTTAACTGTCACTTTCTACTGTGATTAGAATATGAACATAATGGTCCATCAAGTTGAACGAGTCTGTGCCCTTATTTATCACCTTCTACTGTGATTAAAATATTGCCTCATCAACTTAAACGAGTTGGTACCTTTAAACATCATCTTTCATTGTTGTTAAAATAAGTATATAATGCTTCGTCAAGTTGAACTAACCTCTGTTCTTAACTGTCACTTTCTACTGTGATTAGAATATAAACATAATGGTCCATCAAGTTGAACAACCCTCTGTCCTTAACTGTCACTTTCTACTGTGATTAGAATATGAACATAATGGTCCATCAAGTTGAACGAGCATCACCTCCTACTGTGTTTAAAATATGTACATAATGCCCCGTCAAGGGGGACCAGGCTGTCCTCAATCACCCCCTTTCACTGTGATTAAAAAATGATTGAAAAATTCTTCGTCACTAAATTCAGGATGAAAACAGAACATTAGTATCTACAGAGCCACCTGTACCGGACCAGATTCCCCGATCTGTCCTTTTTACAACAATGGAGAGGGAACGGCCGACCATCTTGGGTGCTTCTGGGGGCCTGGAGGAGGAAGAGGACACATAAGAAGGACAGATAATACTGTAAGGACGGCGCGGCGTTTAATGGCCCAAAAACCAAGGACGGTAGTTAAATAGTCTTCTGGACTAGAAGAAGAACATGATGATGATGCATTATATACTAATATAATGATCCACCTAGTGGAAAGAGTCTGTGTCCTTAATCTAGATTTTTGCTTTGTTATTTATAATATGAACATATTGCTTTAAGAATTTAAATGATACTTTATTATCTGTAACTAAAATGATATAAACGAAATATCTTCCTCAATATAATAAGAATGAACAAGTCATTGTGTATATGAACGAGCTTGTACCCCATTAATGACACATTTTCCATAAAAGAATATATGTGAACATAATGAATTAACAACATTAGGAAAATATATGTTGTTAGATATAACATATACTACTCTTGAAATACTTTCAGAATGAAGAATCTCTAAAGGTAACTTTTCAAAGAAGACTGTCTGACCTCATCGTTGCCAGAAGCACATAACGGCTTATATTTGTTCGCCGCTTTGATGATTGCACGGCAGGTAAAAGTGGAGTTGTATTTCCTACACAAATAACACAAACGTTTTATTAAAATATTCCGAAATAGTGAGAAGAACGAACAGGCTTATGGTAATCATATAGTTGTTTTTTGTATCATTTACAAACAATCTCTCTAAAATTGCACAGATATATCGAAAAAATAAATTTTAAATAAAATAGAAAAATTGAGAGAACAATTTAAAAAATATTTAGATTTTTCTTTACTTTTTTTTTGAATTTATCACCATTTATTACACAATTTGAAACAAAACATAGTATGCCTCTACATCATGGGTTTATTATTCAATGCAATGAGAGAATACCTTTGTTTTTATTGAGTTGAAAAAATTGTTTGAATTCAATATTTACAATATTGTGCAATTATTAAATGTTATGAATAAATCAATTAAATACTATATATAATTTAAACCTCTAATCAGCAATTGAACATTTTGATTGTAATGCTTAGAATATATAACAGATATTTTGTCAATGGAATGGCAGTGTACATACTAAATTTTATAACATTGATTTGGATATTTATAAACTATGAGTTTATTTTCTTTAACATCTGTTTTGATATGCATTTTCTATTTCAAACCATAACGATTATTTGAAAACAACTGTGTAAAGATTTTAATCGCTTTCAATTACTTAGAGAAAATCAAAACGTTTTCAGGACAGATAGTATCATCGTATTCCTACACAACTAGGCTGCTCCTAGTATCACCGCTCCTCATACACAACTAGGCTGACATAAACGGAAAGAAATGCCACGAACTTGAGTATTCTCTTTTATAATATTCCGAATTAAGTTAAACAGATAATAATTTGTATAGAATATTAAAAATTTATTTGGTAATGGCTTCTATAATTTAAGTTGGTTCGATGCGTGACGTAGAACATATATAATGAATATAAAGCCGTACGAGAAACATTATTACTAAGAAATTTAAAATTACATGTTATACCATGATCTCTCTCTCTCTCTCACACACACACACGCACACACACACACACACACACACACATATATACACACACACACACACACATACCCACACACACAACACAACACACACACACACACACACACACACACACAAAACACACACACACACACACACACACACACACACACACACACACACACACACACACACACACACACACACACACACACACACACACACACACACACACACACACACACACAACACACAAACACACGCTTGTATATATATAATGTTAAAAAAATATTTTTATCATATTTGTAACCTGCTAAATTTTATTATAATTATCAATTATGGTAATAAAATATATTATATGGGTCTTACGAATTAAGAAAAAGAGTTATTTAAAAACATAATTAATCTTCAAATATTCAGGCAGTTCATATTTTGGGTATAAAATAGTATATACACCAACATGTCATTTTATTGATAACTTGTTAATTTGGTAACGACTTATATTTATATGTCTGAAAGTCTTTTAGCTCAAAACATAAAAATAATAATAATAATAAATAAAATAAAAATAATGAATAAATACAAAATAAAATTGTTGATATTCAGATAGCAATATTAATTCAGATTAATAAGGTAACAAGCGTATTTTCCTAGCTGGTTGTGACGATTTCGGCCGTATTTGACTTCGTAGGTCCTATCTCACCAGTTTTGACCGACGAATGACAAACACTTTGGCTCCAAACAAAACTAACAAAGGCGGTTAAAACAAAGGCAATCCAGAAATTTGTTAGGTTATTTTTACTTACGTCTTACATTAAGAGTAAACCATCATAAGCAAGTTTTACTTAAGTTGTTCGACCATAACGTCTTTTTTTTAGGAAAAGAGAAAGCTTTGCTAAATAAATAAGTTTATATAAAATAGTAAAGTTTATAAACCATTGCCTTTGTGAAAAAAAGTAAAAAAGTATTTCAATCTATAACAAATTTAAGATTTTGAGTAAATATTTTAGTATTAGAATTATACATTCTTTAATTTATTATCTCTAATTTTAATTTAAAAGGGTATGCTATATGTAGTTGATTTAAACAAGTGGAAATATAGTTTTTGACACTAATTTTATTATTTTGTATTTGGTAAAAACACATTGTAGAAAATGTTATTATCATTATTTTTGTTTTTTAAAAATATTTTAAATGTTTGGAAGTTTTTTTACAAAACTACTTTCGATAGCTCGTGTTCTAACAGTCCTCAATCAACAAAGGTGACTAAGACCATCGACAAACTATTAATTGCAGCTTTGTGTACTTTAGAATTTTGGTTGTCCTAATAATATAGGCAAATGTAGGCCTATATTACAAGCCTATGTTTCATAGCTTTACAAAATCATGTGTAGATCTTTCACTGCAAACGGTATTGTTTTCATATTTTGTTATTCTCTATTTTCTGTATAGTTTCGGACAATGATCCGAATATATTAATTTAAAAAAAAAAAAAATATAATGTTTAATCTTTCATTCTTTAAATTTGTTCCAAGGTGTCAGATTTTAGATAAAAAACATACAAAGTTGAAACATAGCAGTTTTTTAAGTAAAAGTAAACAATTTGAAACGTAATATTTTTAAAATGAGAAGTAAAATTTAAAATAGTTGTTTTTAAATAAATGTTGCAACTTAAAAATTATTCATTCTAAATTAAAATGTAAAATTTAAACATATTTGTTTCTAAATGTAAATATTTAAATCATAACCTAATCATTTTTAAATAAAATTTAAACACTTGGTAATCAATTTAAAACAATGGTTTTCAAATACTGTAAAAATACAGTTTAATATACTCGTATAGTCTATTTAAATAAAAATTTAGACTTTAAAAACATAGTTATTTTTAAAATTAAAGTATTTAGTTTACAAAAGTTGTTTTCAAACAAAAATTAAGAATTTAATATAGATATTTAGAAATAAAAATAAGCAATTTAAGAAATGGTTAGTTTTAAATAAAAGTATACAATTTAATATAGTTAAAATATTCGTTTGTAAATAAATAAACAATTTAAAGCTAAGTTTAAGGCGAAGTTATTTAACAAATATAACGTAATTATTAGCAAATAATTATTTTCTTCTACGCGGAACCTTTTTTTTATCTAGGTTACTGTGCTTTTCTTCTTTAAGTACAAGCAAAGTTCTATTGTAAAATAATTAATATCCTCTTTTGGAAGTCTAGATTTGTACAATGTAGATTACAAACGATAAATATATTCAATTTATGTAACAATAAACTATTTTTAGGACATGAAAATGCTAAGCCTTTATACTGTGGTAATGTTGCTTCTGCTAATGATTGTGAAATGCACTAGCGGCTACGAGGATTATCATGTCAGCGAACGGCGCAGCTACATGGGTAGGCTATACGAGATGACATACAGAAAACATCCTTTTGTGTTTGTAAAGCCGTCTAAAATCAAATCAAAGATATTCCTGTCCAAACGTGTTCAGACCGAAGGACCTCCAATCAGGCCTAAAGTGAGGAAAACTACCGTACCAATGACTGTCGGGCCTAGCCTAACAAGTCCGTTGACGACGACACTTTCGTCAGCTCAAGAAGATTATGAATGGATTTATGGGGATAAAATCAATTGGTTGGAAAGCAAAATAGTAACTGTGTCTTATGAAGGAGAGCCTTTTTCACACGCAGTGTACGATTATTAAATTAATAAACATCTTTAATATAATGCATTTAAATAAAATAAATATCTAACAGCTGTTATTGCTAGAAGTACTGATTTCGATCAGAAAAGAAGGAATACTGAGATGAGAATTTTCAGCCTTCAAATGTAAATACGGAAATATTCAATATTTTGTTGTTTTACGGATCTCCATAAACGTCACACTACAGATTCCCTTAAAAAAACCAATTTTAAACAGTGATCTATAATGAAAACATCTAAAAACAGAATTGAATTTTATTTAATCCTTATTTACTAATTTCAAAGGTGTCGCTAATAAGGTAAAGAGATTGTTATTTATTTGTTTTTGTAGTGCATAACATTAAATACAGGGTAGAACATAAAGTTTATTTTTAGGCATTGATTTCCTTGAAGTAATAAAAAATACTGCCGTTATAAGGTGTAAATAAATCCATACAAAAGTAACAAGAGCATAGTAGAGTGATAGCAATGGTTAAGCACTTATAAACACTTGATACAAAATAGTTTTTTGTATTTGAAATGTTTTTATTCATTAAATATAAATAAATAAATAAATATATAATAAATTAAAAATATTTCAAAAACAAGAATACTTTGAATGAATATATTTATTCAAAGCCTTTCGCCGATAAAATAGTACCAGCATCTTCAGGAAAATAATTATCAAATATATATATATATATATATATATATATATATATATATATATATATATATATATATATATATCACTTTCGCTATATGTACTTAAACAAGAATCTTACTTGGTATTTATGCGAGTTAACTTTCAATGACTGGCCTTGTCATTATCATCGGACAAGGCCAGTCATTGAAAGTTTTACAGACTTACATAAATTAATGTAGCTTCGGAAGAAATTGTTCATCATGGTTGTTAAAGTGTGTTATCAAAGTAATCATTTGAAAAATGGTATGACTTCTGCGTTTGCTAATCAGATTCTTTCCGTGCGGCGGTGTCGCGTAGACGTCTTAGCAGAAGCACATGGGTTGGCGTGCTGTCTGTCAGTTGTTCAATATAGCGTAGTCCAGTTTCCAAGACGGTTGTTCCTTCATCTGGCTAACTTACCTTTCTTGTACTCTCTCGGTCGAACCTTCATTTTTATTCGATCATCACTGCCTTTAGTAGTTTTTGAGTACCATTTCAATCATCTACCATCTGTTATTTCAAATTGTCCAAAACGGAATTCTCACAACCTGGAAGTTTCATGATAAAAAATGTCAAATGTGTTTTTTGTGTGGATCAATAACTCAGTCAACAGTTTTATAATGGATTCAGGTTATTATTCCACGACGTTCTTGATGTTTCTTCTTTATTTTTGTTCCATGATTCGGCGGAGGAAGGGAGGAAGTATTTCTGCTCTGTAGCGGAGACATAAAGAGGTGTCCAAGCGTTACAATCAAGAAAAAAAGAAGAAAGAAAGGAAGGTGAAATTTACTAGTACTAAGATGAGTACTTAGTGTTATCCTGATACCGGGAATAGGTAAAATTATAGCGTCGCAAGGGAGGAAGTAATTCTGCTCTGTATCGCAGACAAAAAGAGGTGTCCAAGCGTTACAATCAAGAAAAAAAAGAAGACGAAAGAAAGGAAGGTAAAATCTCCTAGTACTAAGATGAGTACTTAGTGTTATCCTGATACCGGGAATAGGTAAAATTATAGCGTCGCAAGGGAGGAAGTAATTCTGCTCTGTAGCGGAGACATAAAGAGGTGTCCAAGCGTTACAATCAAGAAAAAAGAAGACGAAAGAAGGGGAGTTGAAATTTACTAGTACTAAGATGAGTACTTAGTGTTATCATGATACTGGGAATAGGTAAAATTATAGCGTCGCAAAGGAGGAAGTAATTCTGCTCTGTATCGCAGACAAAAAGAGGTGTCCAAGCGTTACAATCAAGAAAAAAAGAAGACGAAAGAAGGGGAGTTGAAATTTACTAGTACTAAGATGAGTACTTAGTGTTATCATGATACTGGGAATAGGTAAAATTATAGCGTCGCAAGGGAGGAAGTAATTCTGCTCTGTATCGCAGACAAAAAGAGGTGTCCAAGCGTTACAATCAAGAAAAAAAGAAGACGAAAGAAAGGAAGGTGAAATTTACTAGTACTAAGATGGGCACTTAGTGTTATCATGATACTGGGAATAGGTAAAATTATAGCGTCGCAAGGGAGGAAGTAATTCTGCTCTGTAGCGGAGACATAAAGAGGTGTCCAAGCGTTACAATCAAGAAAAAAGAAGACGAAAGAAGGGGAGTTGAAATTTACTAGTACTAAGATGAGTACTTAGTGTTATCATGATACTGGGAATAGGTAAAATTATAGCGTCGCAAAGGAGGAAGTAATTCTGCTCTGTATCGCAGACAAAAAGAGGTGTCCAAGCGTTACAATCAAGAAAAAAAGAAGACGAAAGAAGGGGAGTTGAAATTTACTAGTACTAAGATGAGTACTTAGTGTTATCATGATACTGGGAATAGGTAAAATTATAGCGTCGCAAGGGAGGAAGTAATTCTGCTCTGTATCGCAGACAAAAAGAGGTGTCCAAGCGTTACAATCAAGAAAAAAAGAAGACGAAAGAAAGGAAGGTGAAATTTACTAGTACTAAGATGAGCACTTAGTGTTATCATGATACTGGGAATAGGTAAAATTATAGCGTCGCAAGGGAGGAAGTAATTCTGCTCTGTATCGCAGACAAAAAGAGGTGTCCAAGCGTTACAATCAAGAAAAAAAGAAGACGAAAGAAAGGAAGGTGAAATTTACTAGTACTAAGATGGGCACTTAGTGTTATCATGATACTGGGAATAGGTAAAATTATAGCGTCGCAAGGGAGGAAGTAATTCTGCTCTGTAGCGGAGACAAAAAGAGGTGTCCAAGCGTTACAATCAAGAAAAAAAGAAGACGAAAGAAAGGGACTTGAAATTTACTAGTACTAAGATGAGTACTTAGTGTTATCATGATACTGGGAATAGGTAAAATTATAGCGTCGCAAGGGAGGAAGTAATTCTGCTCGGTATCGCAGACAAAAAGAGGTGTCCAAGCGTTACAATCAAGAAAAAAAGAAGACGAAAGAAGGGGAGTTGAAATTTACTAGTACTAAGATGGGCACTTAGTGTTATCATGATACTGGGAATAGGTAAAATTATAGCGTCGCAAGGGAGGAAGTAATTCTGCTCTGTAGCGGAGACAAAAAGAGGTGTCCAAGCGTTACAATCAAGAAAAAAAGAAGACGAAAGAAAGGGACTTGAAATTTACTAGTACTAAGATGAGTACTTAGTGTTATCATGATACTGGGAATAGGTAAAATTATAGCGTCGCAAGGGAGGAAGTAATTCTGCTCTGTATCGCAGACAAAAAGAGGTGTCCAAGCGTTACAATCAAGAAAAAAAGAAGACGAAAGAAAGGAAGGTGAAATTTACTAGTACTAAGATGGGCACTTAGTGTTATCATGATACTGGGAATAGGTAAAATTATAGCGTCGCAAGGGAGGAAGTAATTCTGCTCTGTATCGCAGACAAAAAGAGGTGTCCAAGCGTTACAATCAAGAAAAAAAGAAGACGAAAGAAAGGAAGGTGAAATTTACTAGTACTAAGATGGGCACTTAGTGTTATCATGATACTGGGAATAGGTAAAATTATAGCGTCGCAAGGGAGGAAGTAATTCTGCTCTGTATCGCAGACAAAAAGAGGTGTCCAAGCGTTACAATCAAGAAAAAAAGAAGACGAAAGAAAGGAAGGTGAAATTTACTAGTACTAAGATGGGCACTTAGTGTTATCATGATACTGGGAATAGGTAAAATTATAGCGTCGCAAGGGAGGAAGTAATTCTGCTCTGTAGCGGAGACATAAAGAGGTGTCCAAGCGTTACAATCAAGAAAAAAAAGAAGACGAAAGAAAGGAAGGTGAAATTTACTAGTACTAAGATGGGCACTTAGTGTTATCCTGATACTGGGAATAGGTAAAATTATAGCGTCGCAAGGGAGGACGTAAGCCTGCTCTGTATCGGAAATATAAAGAGCTGTCTAGAGATACAATTACGACTAAAAGGAAGAATTAAAAATGGTAGTTGAAACTATCTAGTACTATGAAAAGTACTTAGTGTTATCCTGGTACTGGAAATAGGTCAAATTAGGCCTCACAAGAGAGGAAGTATGCCTGCTCCGTATCGGAAACATAAAGAGCTGTCTACAGATACACTTAGGACTAAAAAGAAGAATAAGGAAAGGAAGGTGAAATTATATATTACTATGAAAAGTACTTAGAGTTAGCCTGGTTCAGGGTCTAGGTGAAATTAAAGCATCGCAAGGGAGGAAGTAAGCCCGATCTGTATCGGAAACATAAAGAGCTGTCTAGAGATACACTTACGACTAAAAAGAAGAATAAGGAGAAGAAGTTGAAATTATCTAGTACTAAGAAACGTACTTAGTGTCATCCTGGTTCCGGGAATAGGTGAAATTATAGCGTAGCTAGTGAGGAAGTAATTCTGCTCTGTATCGCAGACGTAAAGAGGTGTCCAAGCATTACAATTACGAGTAAAAAGAAGAAGAAAGAAAGGAAGGTGAAATTATCTAATACTAAGTTGAGTACTTATTTTATCCTGGTACCGGGAATAGGTGAAATTATAGCATTGCAAGGGAATAAGTAAGTCTGCTCTGTATCGGAGACACAAAGAAGTGTCCAAGCGTTACACTCACGAGTAAAAAGAAGAATAAGGAAAGGAAGTTGAAATTATCTAGTACTAAGAAAAGTATTTAGTGTTATCCTGGTACTGGGAATAGGTGAAATAATAGCGTCGAAAGGAAACAAGTGAGCATGCTCCGTATCGTTGACACAAAGAAGTGTCCAAGCGTTACTCCCGAGTAAAAAGAAGAATAAGGAAAAGAAGCTGAAATTATCTAGTACTAAGATGAGTACTTAGTGTTATCCTGATACTGGGAATAGGTGAAATTATGACGTCGCAAGGGAAGAAGTAATTCTACTCTGTAGTGGAAACATAAGGAGGTGGCCAAGCGTTACATTCACAAGTAAAAAGAATAAGAGAAAGATGTTTAAATCATCTAGTACTAGGAAAAGGGGCTACTTCAAATGACAAAAGATCATCTAACCAAAATACGCAGCTGTCAAATAACCAAATACGCGACATTCAAATAATCGTAAGACACGAACTTTAAATAACCAAATACGCGCATTTCAAATAACCAAAGACACGGACTTCAAATAAACGTAAAGTTGCGGGTTATCGATATGCCGCTCCGCAGGTGCTCAACGTACAATTTGAAGTTAATAAATAAATGGGAAGTAATATTTCAATAAATATCTGAACTTAGTAATTATTATTACTACCTTTAAATTATTTCTCAAAATTCTACGTTTAACTTTATCTTTATTAAAGTAAATGTAATGCAGGGATATTATTAGGTTTGATTAGACCATAGATCGTAAATTATCTTATTATAATTGTAAATAGTATACTTGAAAATCTTTTTGAATAATAAGTGTAATTACAAAACTATGGGAAATATGATACAGTAATTATTTTTGTAAACAACTGCAGATTTAACAACATATTGAAACTTAAATAACTAACGTAATAAATATTTAAACATCGTGTTGAATAAAAGTGTAGTTACAAAACGATAATTAATATAATAAATTGATTGTTTTTCAAAAGTTTTAAAAAATGTTTCTAGATGTAAACAGCATACTGAGACCTTAATATTAAAGTAAACTAGTCTTTCATCAAGGAACTACAACTTACAATACATTGTTATAAAGAAGAAGACTTGTCAACTTTGATTTAATAAAATCATAAAGCAATTGGAACAACTAAAACTTTTATCTAAACCAATACCGTACTTAATTATTTTTTTAATATGTATATATAAAAATGAATGTTTGTGTGTGTCTGTATGTTATAGACGCCTAAACCACTGAACTATAAATTTGGAGGATTTGTTTAACATTTTCCCTCAATCTGTGAAATTTGGTGTATATCCATCCACATGGCTCCGCCCCAGAGGCTTAGGATGGTCCAGTGTAGAGCCTTCCATAACTCTAATGTTTAAATGTATATCTATATTAGAGTTACTTAATTAATTAAAATAATTATAAACATAATGCAAAGACAAAAATACAATATAAATATTTTATATTGTTTAAAATAGGTAGATTCTATGTACAATTAGGCCTATTGCTATCACGCATATTAGTATTAAAAGCAAGGTCGTCGATAATACTCTTGCGAAATTTGAATCCACCAAAGTTGTGCCAGACTATCCACAAAAAAACTGACAACCAACTTGAACCGGGCAGAAATCATAGGGGACAAGTTCAAAGGAAAGATGGTTTTAATTTCATGAATACCGATAATTTCATCAGACCTACCCATTGATTTCAAACGACTATAAATTCCTTTGCGTCTTGCATTCGCAATAAACATAAACAAGGCACAAGCCCAATCGTCGACCATTGCTGGATTAAATTTTGAACATTCGAACTTCAATTTCCTACTATTACATGTTCCGACACCTAAAATGTGTATGTTTATAAGCATAATGTATTGAAGAAATACATTGTCTATCCTCTAGCGTTGCAGTAAAAGAAATATGTTTGATTTGCTTTTTTTATTAGAAAATTATGATCTCAGGCGTTGCAACGTGAGCAGGGTAAAGCCAGTATTTACATATTTATACTAAAGAAATTCCAAAATAAAAGCCATGTATATATTTACATAGATAAAAGGAAGGGCATGGGAGGAAATTGCTAATAGGAAAGAGCAAATGAATAAAATACCGTATAATAATATAGCGTCTGCAAATTTTTTTTTCAAATATTTGAAAGTACAAATTTTATCGCCAGTTCGTCACGAATTTGGTGACCTAAACAATAATAATGTGAAGCAGAGCAACATTCACATATTTTTATTTATTAGCAATTAACTCGACTAGGCAAATAACACGAATTTGTAGACTCACAAATTTGTCATTTCAGAATTGCCTAAATTTATTTTTTTTAAAGTTCACATTTTCTAAATGAATAGCCTATTTCTTGACAATAACTTGTGCAATTCTTTATGAAAATAATGAGAACAGCTTTACTGTATTTAAAATATAAACTGTTTTTTTTTTTATTGCTTACTGTAATCGCAACTCCGAAAAAAGACTAAATTTAGTGCCCCACAAACAAGATTGCAGTATTACCCGCTCAGAAAACATAGTTCTAATATATTGTCTACATTCCAGACGCAACGATACTGGTCAAATTATATCTGCCAGATCAGGAAAAGGAAGCATAGAAAAATATATATATTTATATATACTGGTAAGAGTGGGGGGGGGGGGTTACACAACCAAGTCATCTTTGTGTCGATATGAATATAATCATACCACAAATCGGCACGCCCGACATTGGCCTTTTTCAACATTGCCCGCTTACAACTTACATATTGCACATGAGCAATACAAATCGCATCTACAAATGACCTCAAAAGGTTTTGTAAATATACTTTGCTGGTTCAGGTTAGGTTTGATAAACCAAATTTTGCTACCGTTGTGGCTGGTGTCAACTCTTACATTGATACAAAATGTAATCACTTCCTTGTTTATATTTTTTATGCCAATTACCTGGAAAAATCCTAATTATAACCACAGCAAAAATATTATAGATAACTAGGCTATCAACTTGAAGCAATGTATTTACATACTCGTCTTTGGCTAATACAATAGCTTTATTTGTAATAATAGGTAAATTAATGCCTCTCGACACTCTAGAGAATACTATATGATAATGTTATTAAATGTTAAAATAACGTTTAGCACTTTTGTCAAAAATATTGTCTCCAATTACAGCTCCATTATTTAGGTTACAATGAAAATATTGGAAAGAACCCCAATACAACAAAAAATAATAAAAAATAACAAATAAAACAAATTACTTAAGATTAAACCCTTATGTACATTTCGATGACCATATCATCATCACAGGGTCTTATTACAAAATTACAATCTAGCAAACAAGAACCATCATTCTAGTTTGTAACTTCTCGTTTGCTAGATTGTAATTTTGTAATAAGACCCTCTGATGATGATGACATGGTCATCGAAATGTACATAAGGGTTTAATCTTAAGTAACTTTTGTTATTTTTTGTGGTATTGGGGTTATTTCCAATATTTTCATTGTAATATATTGTAACACTGTGCTCTTATATTGTGTATTATTTAGGTTGTTTAATTCGACACAAGACCTTAGCTGTCATGGGCCACCTCTTTCTGCTTACGTGGGAGGAGGGGGGGGGGGAAGTTTTGCAATTTTTTACTTTGTGGAAAACTTTTTTTTAATTTAAACTTTATAACAAACAGGTAGTTTCGTCTCATTGTGATCCATAAATGTACTCTGATAACCTACCAATTTCACATCTAAAATAACTCTATTAAAAACCCCAGTCCCAGTTAGGCAAAAGTGAAACTATCATAATTTGAATATTCTTAATTACCTTCATGATTTTTATGCCATATTGGACATTCTCACCTTGAGTTTTACATGACCAAATTGTAAACCCTTATGAAATACAATAGCTTCAATTGATTTGATGGACACGAGTGCCCTAATTAGGGATAAAATATTGGTTATCGATTTTGTCACAATTTCATCACCAGCTACAACCCCTTTATTTGAACAAATGTATGCTTACCTTACAAAATTGCAATTTAATTCTAAAAATTAGAATAAATTATTTTTAACGAATATAAAATATCTTGAAGTGTGTAAAAAGTACATAACTCTTAATAAATCAAAGTTCTAGAGCAAATAAAGTTTTACAGTTTTCAAAGGTGAAATGGTTAGGTTTAGAAATAAAATACCTGCACAGTAAATTAAGTACAGTATAATTGGAAATTACAATTAAAAGTTGACAAGCGACACTAAAGAGAATTGGGACACGTTTTGTAAAAACGTCAATATAGCGAACAAATATTTGAGCGAAGTTAAAACATTTCCAAGAAAATTAAGCAGATTGATGAGAAATATATCAGACAGACCTAGTAACCAAGCTTTGCTTGAAAATGAAACAATAATAAAAATTTACCCAGTGGGAAATGGAAATATTAAGTAGAGGTTTAAATTTTGATATTATGAAAGAGGTACAGATAAGTGAATAGAAATTATTGAGCGGTATAACATTTTAAAATGAAACGGATACAAATTGAGCCAGGAAAGCTTGTAAAATATAGATTGTTGAAAATTTAACATTAAAGAATTGAAAATAAAGTCAAGAATAATGATGTTTAACAAAGTGTTGCACAACAGATTTATTTCAATGCATTTTAGGAACAAAATGATGATACAGCTAATCACCTTTAATTGCCAAACTTTATATGAAAAATTTTAAGAGGAAATAAAGAAATAAAACAGTTGTATTTTCCTAAACTAAGAAATTGATGTAGAAGATATTCTCAATATTAAAGAGCATATAGAACATTTCTTAATTTATTATCAATATATCAACAATCAACATAAAATTTACCTATGAAATAGAAGATAATAAATGTTTAGTTTCAAATATACCTATGAAATAGACGATAATAAATGTTTAGTTTCAAGTACTAGAAACAATAATAATAATAGCCTACTGAATTAGATATAGTGTATATAAAAAAATACAAATAATGCTGGGTAAATCTTAGTAAATTCTATCATTGTAAATCTCAAATTAGCAGCATTCAAGTAGGGCCAATAGAATAATTACAATTCCTTTGAATAAAAATTTGAATTTTGACAGAATTAAAGAAATAGATAAATTTAATGGATATAAACCCAGAAGAAGGAATATATGAAGAAAACAAAATTCAAAAAAGATTTCACCGCTTTAATAAGAGAAAATATTAAAAATAAATACATTAGGCTACCATTTGATATCGATATAACAATAGGTTTAGAAGATTTTTTCTAAAAAAAAGTAAATATAAAAGTATAAAGACTGAAATATTTACCAGGTGACCCAAAAGACAAAATAAATAAGTTAGATAAATCAGGGAGTTATAAAAAAAAATTTAATTCTCGTAAAGTTTTCATTGACCAAACAAAAAAACTTCCAAAAGACTCAAAAAGCATATTAGCCATATACAATTTTAAACCTGAAAAATCGAGTATTGCTGAACACATCTTAAACACTAAACAGGCTAAAATGAATTATCTTAAATTAGTGAACAATGTTAAAACAAAAAGGCTGTTAAAGTGTTAGAAGTTTGTGTATTAATATATGACGATATCATTATAACTACTGATAAAGAGCCTATCTGGAACTCAATTACATTGGGTAATTAGGAGCGGTTCTAATCTTATAAAAAAATATATATATTTGTATTTTGGTAAAATTGGAAAATGTGTTATACTAACTCTCTAACAAAGAATTTAGGAGGTAGGACCTTGCTGCAGAGGAAATTATTACATCATTGGTCAGACAATGTAAAGACGTTGTGGCAAAGTAGTGATAAGTGTATATATTTGATGAGAATCTAGTTATAAATATAATTTATTGTGTTAATAGCCACTGAGGAGGGTTGCTGTGGAATCGAAATATGAAAAAAATGTTGAAAAGGGTATGTGGTATCGGTTTTATTTATTTTAACTAACTATAACTATATGCCCTTAGGTATTCACTTAGTTAAGAATCATTTAATTATAGCAAAACCAAACTGTTGAAAAAATTCCTGTAGGCCTATCGAATTTTAATAAAACATTGTAGCTGTCAAAGTATTATGGGGGAACATTTCAAGTAATGTACAGGTAAAATAACTTATAAAAAAATTAGAAAGATCAGTTAAGTTAAAAAACAAATCCACATGATAAATAAATGTTAGTTACTTAGGAAAAAGTTGAACAGCAATTAAAAATATTACAGAATAAATTTATTAAAGTTTATAATGGCACCACTATGTGTTGTCACTATTAGTTATTTCGGAAGAAAAATACAGTTGATAAAGGAGTCAATTTATATTGATTTTAATTATAGTTTCTGCAACCTATTTGCCCTTATCAAGCCTAAAACCGGATTGAAATATTTTAAATTTTTATCCTTACAAAAAATTGTAAACCCAACTAAATTATTATCTTACAAAAAAATTGTAAACCCAACTACAATAAATAATCCTTAATGAATTATAATCTTTAGAAATAGTCAGAACAACCAATATAATAAACGCACCAAATTAATGACAATCAGATATAAATATACACAAATAAAAGAAAAAAACAAAATATAGAAATACACACAAATAATAACTGTATGAAACAACTGTTGTGTAATGTTTAACAAATAAATGAAACCCCTCAAATAAATAACTTCCTTCTTTTATTTTTAAAACCTACAAAAAATAAAAGAAGAAAGTTATTTTTGTTCGAGAGGTTTCATTTATTTATGTTACACACAAATAATTATTATATAAATCCAGAAACAATACAGAGCCTACCTTTAAGATGGAGAATATACATACAAAGAAAATGAAATTTTAAATAAAAACACAGAAATAATATTTTGCAAGTTTATTACAGAGGAGGTATACCTACAATACCAATCTGGTTGTAATTGTAAATTACTAACCCATATATAAGCTGTATTTTCCTTAATAAATAAAAGACAAGATGTTTAACTCTGATATGTTATTTAAATTTTTGTGATACCTATTGTGATTTTATGAAATGAGTTATTAATTATAAATAATAAAAAAAATACATACCTGCAACTTTTCTTGTAACTATCGAAATATTGTTGCTGTTCATGACGAGCTGGTTGTTAATTACTTATTACACTTTTGCTATTGCTTGCGACCAGACTTTTAGTTAACTAAAAGTTGTTAAATTGTTAACTTACACTTGGAGGCAACGTTTTCGTCTTTCCATGTAAGACAATAACGTTTCCTCCAAGTGTAAGTTAACAATTTAACAACTTTCTTGTAACCTAGAGAACCAAGGTTAATAAACAAATAACCAATTCAACATTTAATCAAATGAAATTGAATAAAATACAAATAGCATCCTTAAGACATATTTTTTTATACATTAATTATTAGCAAAACAGAAATGAGAAACAGCACCTTGAAATAAAATCCAATATAACATAGTTACAAGTGAAATTATTCTAAATAAATTATTCAATTTTCATTACATAATCAGTTATTGTAAATGTTAGAAAAATTATACTCTGAAACTAAAACATACTGGCTAAACAAACAAAATATAACATATTGGATTCCTACAAACACAGGTGATCAGTCTGTATTAGTAGGTCAAAATGAGGATAGTCTTATATTGCAACTATGAAAATAATACAATAGAGTACAATGTAATACAATACAATATACTGAGATATACAGCAGTGACATTTAGAGTTAACTCTTAGCCCTTCAATATAAATACGAAAATTTACAAAAAAGAAAGAGAACAACAAAAGATTACAATACATAATAGATTTAGGGATTCACTCGAAGGTTTAAGAAAATACAAAGTCAGTAAACAATGCAGTCTCTGGCTTAAGTACTTCTCTACGACAGTTTGAGGAAATATTTAAGTTATAAAGTTAATAAAACACAACTTAAATTAATGTAAAAGTTTTACTATTGAGGCATTGAAAAGTGGTTTTTAGTAATCACACTCACTATGTAGTTCAAGATTCAGTGTAACACTTAACTATGGCCAATTAGTGAATAATCTAACAAATTCCAATATAGAGTGCCGTCAAAACAAAGGAGGGAAAACACAGGTCCAATATTTGTCTTTATGTTCAAAATAAGTCACTAACATTCGCAGTTGACTACTTATCTAACAAAAACAATTAAGCACCATGCACTGGTGATTAAAACACAAAGTAAACATATCCATATGTCTGAAGAAATTGCTCCAGTTCTGAAAAGCAATGTTGAGTGATGAATGATAAAGTCTGTTGCTCACCCTGAGGAGTCGATGAAAGACGTTCAACGGCGGAGAGAATCAGAGATGTAGTTTGTAGCTGAAGTCTTCGTAAAGTGTCACGTAAGGTGTGGTAGCGTTGGTTAGATTCCCATGGTGTTGCATATTTTATTGCTGAAGATGACTTTTTCTGTATCCTTGGATTGGAGTGTGTAGTCGTTAATTCCGTCCAACGAAGTGACCCCAAGACATCCGTCTGAACAGTATGTTGAGTGCAGAGGGACGACCTTTGATGATGGTTCGTTGTCCACTGACCAGAAAGTAGCTCAAGATGTCTGCTCCTAATGCCGAGTTGATTTCTGCAGGTGTGTCAGGGTGCGGATCGGTTATTGTGAGGTATTGAATAAAGTTAATATTACACATCTAAAATTAATGTAAAAGTCTTACCACTTGTGTGTTTAAACATAGTCCTTAGTAATCACTCACCAGTAGTTCAGGTTCACTGTAACACTTTACGATTACTAATGAGTTAATAATTTAACAAGTCCTAATATCCAGTGTAGTCAAAAAATGAGGAAATAACACAAGTCCGACATTTGTCTTTATGATCAAAATAAGTCACTATAAAACCTCACGGTTCATTTCATGGTTAATCTAACAATTGTCTAACAAATTAAATAGGCATTGTTCAGAATATTGTAACAAAATAATACACTAATATTGCATAAAACACCAAATAGATACAAGGAAATGTCTGAATAAAAGTCTAGCTTTAAAAAAACCAGAGTCCAACCCAAAACTTTGAATTAATAACAGTTTAGAATTATAGATGTTCAAATTATTAATTTTCTACTGTATACTAACCTTCACCTATGCTGGGAATATTTTTATATATTCGAGTATACTTTCCTCTCTTTCTTAACATTATATTTTCCTTTGATAACGAATTTTGAAATAACTTTACTTTCAAAAGTTTTATCATACTATCTTTGAAGAGGTACTACTTAAGTTTTGAAAATGGAGTCTTTCCAAAACGAGTAAACAAAAACAAAACATTGTAATGCTAGGAAAGGCAGAAAAATGTACTCGTACAAAAAATGTACATTATTTCAAAAACTTACTATTTGTCATCTTGAATAAAACACATATTAAACAGATGTAACGTTTCTAGAAATTATTAATTTAGTTTAAATTTTATGTTTAAGTTTTAGTTTTAGTTTTAAGTTCTAGCTTACAGTTCAGGCGTAATAATGACCGTCTGTCTGTAACGCACTTCAAAACTTGAAGGTAGAACTCCGTTACATTAAAATACTTTAAAATACAAAATTAAATCATTTATACTAGCAGAGTTTCATTAAATTAATTTTTAAGGCTTATTAACTTGAAATGCATGGAATTGTGTGCTGGTTAAACAATTACTCTTTTAAATTCAATTAAAGCAAATTACACTCATTTTATTTAACAAAAAAATAACAAATTATAATCATGATACAAATTTCTAGACATTGCTTCAGTTATGGATTATTGAACATTTAATATTTGACTTATAAATTTTTACGTATAGCAATCTATCAATAAATCAATCAATGGCTGAAAATGTATCTGTACTCGAGTTTACTTGCTTTTTTCATAATAAAATTTTATAATTCAAGGTGAACACAAGTGCACCAAATGATGCGTAAATTACATTTACATATATAGGTTGAAACGTTCAAGGTTCATTAATTTGAGTTAAACCGTCTAACATTTTAAATTTTGTAATAAATCTCTTAAGTTTGAAATCGTCCACTTAGCTGTATTCACATGTCGTAACCTCGCATCATCCTTGTGGAAAAGTCTCAGGAAATGTCATCGGTAACTTCAGCGTCCCATCTTTGTACCTGGTTACGTACGCTGTCTTCTACACCATGATTATAACATGTTTAAGAAAATGAATATTACATTAAATTTTGAAAACAAAATAAAATTTCCTTGCTCTCGGACACGTCCGTTGCCCTCTACATCTTGGCTAAAAGAGAGTTAAAACTAACGTTGGAAGCAACCTTCCCCGCTACCGCGCGTCACATGTGCGCAGACGTACTTTAATTTACTTGTTTTTAAACTCTCCGACAGATATCACTATCAACCAGAGATCTCATTAAATATATTTCTAATACATCACAATTTTTTATAGTTGTATATTGTTACAATTTTTGAATACATTCTCGTTTGTTTTCTGAAATTTCCAATTTAATATGTAACACCATCTAAAGTGTTTTACATATTTTTCCCCCCTTATGAAAAAAAATTGTGTCATTTCATTTTTTTATTACTAAATGTTTTTATCTTGTTTTTTAATAATTTATTAATGACTCTTAATTCAGCAACCAAACTATTCTCCTTTAAAAGAAACATATCATAAACCCTTTTATTATTACTTTCATTTCCATAATTAGAACAAACTTAGTTTAACTAAAAAAAATATTTTTTTCTATAGGACATTAACATAACATAAACAATATTTACTCTGCTTTTGATTTTAAACCCTTTTTGCAAAAATTCAAATTTCCATGTAAACCTACAATTCACTTATTATTTCCATTGACATTTTATCTTTGACAGACATATATTATAATAAATTTAATTTAGATTTAAAAGTCCTTTAATAAATATTTCTTATTTTAAATTAACTCTTAGAAAGTTGTCTTATAAATTCTCAAATGATTTATTTTACAATATAAATTTTTTTTAAAATATTGCATACTTGAAAATATTTCTTTCAAAAATTAAACTTCTTGTAAACATTTTTATTTCATAAGCACACAATTATATATCTCTTCTAATTTCAAAATAACCTTATTTTCTCTTAATAAATTTACTCTTTATTTAAATTAACTCTTTGAAATTACTATTTATTCCAATTACTCTTTGTTAAAAATTAACTCGTTCAAAATTACTCTGTTTCAAAATTGCCCTTTGTTTGTCAACATTACCTTACATTAGCCCTAGCTATATTCTTCACAATCCAATCTCTGGGATTTGTGAATACCACGTACTTCCTGTAAGCTAAAAAATTTCAACATTATCGACGCTATTTATCTACATATTCTCCTCTCCATTTCACAACTATTAAGCATGTACCATTGCCTCATAACCTTTCGTTATCTCTACAATATTTCGTACATCTTATACCTCTTTTGGATTTCAAAACCCATACTTTGAAAATCCAATTATATTATTCTCAAATTAAAACCCATACTTTAATTTAAAAATCCTATAGCTAGCATGTTGACACACAAAGGACTATATGTATTCTGTTACATCTTAAAACTTCTTTCAAATATTTCTGTAAACAAATTGAATTAATTTTTTTTTGCTAAGCTCTTTGTATTTACAAATAAGAATTGAAATTAAACGGAACCTATGCTTGCACATTTATACACAATTTTGGTCAAGTATATAGTCTGTTGATTCCCCACATGTCATTGAATCGGTGTAGTATTATGTGTTTTTTTGAGATTGTTGTCTAAGTCTCTCTCATGTAGAATGGTATATAGCATGCCAAGGTGCACTTTGACATACAATGTGAGTGTTGTCGTGGAGTGTAAATTCTGTACAAAGGCACATCTGTGTAGGCATCGGTTTGCATGGTTTAATGAATATGTTATTGGTATTTGGGTAAAATCTGATGACGGATGTTTTTGGAATGGGTGGGGTTTGAGCAGTACCTCTCAAGGATTTATTGCTCTAGCTGAATTACATTTATTTTAATGAACAGAATTATATATCTAAATGAGTAACGTCTTATAAACACAGAATAGTATTTTTGTTGTATGGTTTTAATATTATTATCACTACAAATCATTAAAACGCCATTTTAAAGATGTTTATTTAAATTTTGTGATAATCAAACTTTTAATTTCAATAGATCAGTGATGGTAAATATTTGGTATTTAATTTTCCTCATTATATTATAATTTCAATTGCAATAGATCAGTGATGGTAAATATATGGTATTTAATTTTCCTCATTATATTATAATTTCAATTGCAATAGATCAGTAATGGTAAATATTTAGGATTTAATTCTCCTCATTATATTATAATTTCAATTGCAATAGATCAGTGATGGTAAATATATGGTATTTAATTTTCCTCATATTATAATTTCAATTGCAATAGATCAGTGATGGTAAATATTTGGGATTTAATTCTCCTCATTATATTATAATTTCAATTGCAATAGATCAGTGATGGTAAATATTTGGGATTTAATTCTCCTTAATATATTATAATTTCAATTTCAATAGATCAGTGGTGGTAAATATTTGGGATTTAATTCTCCTTATTATATTATTTTAAATTATTACTTTATCCGGTAGGGTTTAAATCGTGAGAAAGTAAGTATCTGGCAGAGTATTTTTCAGTAGCATGCCTATTTAAAATGACTATTTAAAATTTGGAATGGCAATATAAAAAATGGAATAATATTGTAATTATAATATTTATATGAATTTAGGAAGTCGTGTATAATCTATTGCTTTTCCTAAAATCAAGATTTTTTAGATGAAATTATATTTTTTAAATACAGTATAAAAATTTGTAAAAATAATTGCTGCACAAGATATTGCCACAAGAGAAAGAATGTTATTATTGTTTTAGGCTACATATAAAACGAATGATTTCTATGTAAAAAATATTTGTTTTTAG
The DNA here is from genome assembly GCA_036971475.1 of Prosapia bicincta. NCBI lineage: Eukaryota > Metazoa > Arthropoda > Insecta > Hemiptera > Cercopidae > Prosapia > Prosapia bicincta. Next base: position 355,466,245 of record JBAIZL010000001.1, on the reverse strand, counting down.
TAGCAGTTCTTAATTTTTATTTATTGAAATTTAAAAATTACGGAATTACAATTTGTATCTTTTTGGTTCATTTGAGACTATGGTAACTTATTTCCAAAAAATTAACGATTTTGTATTTTAACAAACTTAAAACAAACACAACAAATAAAAGAGACTATTTTTAGTAGTTTATACACATGAAAACTATTATTATTATCTTATTTTACAATTACAATAAACCTTACCCCATGTAAAGTGGTTTGGTCATTACGGAACGCTTCTCAAACTGAAACTGAATTGGAAATACGAAAAACTTTGCTGACAGATATTTCTAACAGCAATTCCTAGCATCGGCTACCTCCTACAGTTTTACCACACTATACAGATGTAAGTATACAAAAGGTCTTAAGCGTTTTTGTTGGGCAATAATTTCACATTTACTGACGGACCGTAAAAATCATGCCTTTGAAAACATTAGTCATGGGTCAAAGCTGCAATAAACTATAACCTTTCGTAGAGCTCTGTACCCTTAAAGGTTAAAAATGTTTAGGGTATAGAGTGAAAAAGTCATAGACTGGCTATTTATATACCCAAGGGCAATGATACTGCTTTTATAAGGAAGTGCATTTTATTAAATTGCTATACAAATCTATATCGTTAAGCAATTTAAAAATATGTCTTTAATTAGGCTATATCATATTGCCGGGTCAAAAGTATTTAATTATTATGATATTTTAACACCCTAACTAATTTTGAAATTGCAATTAAATTCACATATGTATGTTAACTATAATTGGCGATGTTATGTATTCACATAATATTCACATATATACGAAATTTTATACATTATTTACATTTTTAAAAATTTAGACTTAATAGTTTTAATATTTACAAAAATCCATTTTAAAACATAGTTTCACTGATTAATGCATGCTTTAGGTTTAGGAATTAGCTATAATAGGCGATGTTATGTATTCACATAATATGTATTATGTATGAAATATGATACTATGTAATTTATTAATTTCTTATATTTTAAATGACATTAGAATAATTGTCTGTATAACGTTTAGTTTTTCAAATGATTCAGGCTACAAAAGTAACTCAAAGTCAATACTCAAATAATTCTTCAATGTGTGTCATTTCCGATGGAACTTTTTATTAACTTAAATATGTAATCGTTAGTTATTTTCCATGTAACACGTAGCCTTATTCTAGAACATTTGATGTAATCATTGACCAATGTACAAGTAAACTAAATAAGTTATATATACACCTAGCGCGAGCGGAAAGTCAGTTCTTGTCAAGTTTTCCTCCAGTTCTTGCCTAGTTTTCCTCCAGTTCTTGTCTAGTTTTCGTCTAGTTCTTGTTAAAATCTCGCCAGTTCTTTTCAAGTCTTTTTCAGTTTCAATCACTGTAAAACTAATTTACATCTTTAAATTCATATACTATATCATACACATTATTATTTCTCGTACGAACTTCTATTTCCTAATTCGCTTACTATTTCTCGTACGAAACTACTATTTTATAATTTACCTAATATTTCTCGTACGACGCGAATTATTCAGTTTACTTATTGCAAAATCTTGTATTTGTTTTATCAAATAAATTCTTGTTATACTCAAGTGCGCATTTCATTGGTCGCACCCCTTGCAGGGACACAACAGTGATTTATTCACGGTAATATTTAGGTCTCGGTATTTTTTAAAATCTAGAATTCTTTTAAATATAATCGCTACATCATATTACTTTCGTTTTGTTATTACACTTAATTTTTAAATTGATGTTTAAATATCAAAAATAAAAAAGATGTTTATGATCTATGGTATAATAAAACCGAAAAATATTGCTACATTACATTTACTCAACGATAAATTTAGAAATTAGAATTTAAAAAAAATATATAAAGGCATTAATACAAATTACTTTGCAAAGACAAGACTACTTCCGATTTACTAATTAGGTGTTAATTACTTTTAAAATAAATCTGATATCACCGTTATCATATTGTTTACAGTTTTGTAATTGCGCTGCCATTCTTCACGAATATAAATTATTTATAGAAATATTACTCAACAATTATCAATTTCAACTTTAATTTGTACGTTGAACGCCTGCGGAGCGGCATATAGATAACCCGCTATATTAATTTTAGTTGAAGTCGGTGTATTTGGTTATTTGAAATGCGCGTATTTGGTTATTTAAAGTCCGTGTATTACGGTTATTTGAATGTCGCGTATTTGGTTAATTAACGGCCGCGTAAAGTGTGTGTGTACATTTTGGATAATGCATTTTTTAGGTTTGATAGGTAGCTATAATGGGCGATTTGTTAATTACGTTAATATTTAGGTGTCAGTATTTTAATGAATCTATAATTGTTTTAAATATAAACACTACATCATATTACTGTCGTTTTGTAAATTACACTCAATGTTTAAAACGATGTTTAAGTAGACTATTAGAATTATAATAAGATATATACATACATACAAATATTCATTTATATATACACAGATAGGAAGGAAAAATATGTACGGTATTGGTATAGATAATATTTTTAGTTGTTTCCAATTACTTTATGGTTTTATGAAAAGAAACGTGACAAGTTTTTTTCTTTATATCAATGTATTGTAAGTTGTAGTTCCTTGATGAAAGACTGGTTTACCTTTTACTTTGACTAGTTTACTTTAATATTAAGGTATCAGTATGCTGTTTACATCTAGAATAATTTTTAAAAACTTTTGAAAAACAACCAATTTATTATATTAATTATCGTTTTGTAACTACACTTTTATTCAACACGATGTTTAAATATTTATTACGTTAGTTATTTAAGTTTCAATATGTTGTTAAATCTGCAGTTGTTTACAAAAATAATTACTGTATCATATTTCCCATAGTTTTGTAATTACACTTAATATTCAAAAAGATTTTCAAGTATACTATTTACAATTATAATAACATGCTTTACGATCTAAGGTATAATCAAACCTAATAATATTCCTGCATTACATTTACTTTAATAACGATCAAGTTAAACCGTAGAATTTTGAGAAATAATTTAAAGGTAGTAATAATAACTACTAAGTTTAGATATTTATAGAAATATTACTTCCCATTTATTTATTAACTTCAAGTTGTATGTTGAACGCCTGCGGAGCGGCATAGCGATAACCCGCAACATTACGTTTAGTTGAAGTCCGTGTATTTGGTTATTTGAAATGCGCGTATTTGGTTATTTAAAGTTCGTGTATTACGATTATTTGAATGTCGCGTATTTGGTTAATTAACGGCCGCGTAAATTGTGTGTGTAATCTTGGTTAGATGAAATTTGGTCATTTGAACGCAACCCGATCCAAACACCTGATGCACGCAAAAACAGTTAGTTAAAGAATTAGTAAAGTGGGGCTTACTAGTTTTTGTGGCATGATGCGGTGGTGGCGACTTTATGTAACGCTAATTTTAACAGGCAATGCTAATAGGTAGTGTGTACAGGCGACAACTTATTTCACTGCTGGGAAAACTTCTAGTTTTTGTAAGAGAATAATGTATTGTTTAAAATATTAGTTAAAAGTTTAAAATATATTACAGTTTTACAGCAGCATCTTCCTTATGTAAGGTAATATATTGCCACATTTACCTTGGGCGTATCACACCAAACATGATTCATACAATCTATTCTTCAATGCGGGACAGGGCAAACAGAGATAATATAGTGGCAAGGTATCGTGGTTTAAACATGTGAGATAATGCGCTCACATAGCAACCTCTGCTCTATTTAGGATTGCAGCTGATAAAAGCAATGACATAAAGAAGGTATCCATATCTGTAGTTGGCATCCTGTGAGTATTGGTTTAGAGGGCGGAAAACCTTGAGTTGAGAGTGGGTCTAATTGAAGGATGCAATCCTTCACTTGAGTTCTACAACACAGCAGGAGGAAAATCCATGTAACTACCTTAATTCCCCAAACAATTTTAAATTCTTCAATTTAGTTCAATGATTTTATAAATAAACACAACATACCGTACTTAATTTTAAACTCTATGTGTTTCAATGGATGCTAACAAAACTATTTGGTGTGAGCTGTTCTATCCCGAGGCCACTTGTTTATAAGGGGAAAAGGACCGAAGGAAACGAGCAGGATATCGTGACTTGATCATTTAAAGAAAATAATTTTACACAGCAATCTCAGATTGATCAGGGATGAAAATGATAGAAGAGTGCAACTAATAAATTATACAAGACAGATGTAGAGTTCACATCCTCTGAGTACAGTGTTAGCCAGGACCAAAGATTCAACCCTGTAACGTTTTATATGATCCTTGCCTACCTAACGCACCAGGAGTTATGACTCTATATCACTTCTTCATACAATTGTAAATCCTTCCATTTAGTCAAATGTTTTCGTATCTAAACACAACTAATTCATGTAATTCGAAACATACAAGCTGCATTATCACCCATACGCATCACATACATGCTGGTACATATCTATGAGTGATTCCCTAGACTTGGTAATGCTTATAAAGCTGTCTCTCCCGATTGTGTGTGTGTGTGTGTGTGTATGTGTGTGTGTGTGTGTGTGTGTGTGTGTGTGGTTGTGTGTGTGTGTGTGTGTGTGTATGTGGGTATGTGTGTGTGTGTGTGTGTGTGTGTATGTGTGTGTGTGTGTGTGTGTGTGTGTGTGTGTGTGTGTGTGTGTGTGTGTGTGTGTGTGTGGGTATGTGTGTGTGTGTGTGTGTGTGTGTGTGTGTGTGTGTGTGTGTGTGTGTGTGTGTGTGTGTGTGTGTGAGTGAGTGTGTGTGTATGTGTGGGTTTGTGTGTGTGTGTGCGTGTGGGGGGGGGGGGGGGTTGCGCGCGCGCGCGAGGGTGTGTGTGTGTGTATTCGTTTATGTGGGAGTAAATAATGATTTGAGTATATGTATGTAAGTGTATGTTTACGCAATAGTAAGCCACTACAAGCACATCTGGAAAAAGTAATAATTCTATTTATTTTTGGTATGTCTGATTGCGCAACATTCTAAGAAATTTCAACTAGCTACTGGAGTTCTTTCTGTAGATCTGAAAACCATAAAAAATCAAATTATATAAAACAAACTTTCACATATATGTATTTTCTGGAAATATTTTCAGTGATGTACATAAAGTCAACTTTCACCAGTAGTTCGTCAATTACGCTGTTCTTACGCATACAAGACACTATGGGATGTTATGTAACATCTCAAATGCTGCCCTAATTGTGGTAAAGCCCTGTTCTATAAGCCAACATGCCAGTTACAGAAGCAAGTTTTGTCAACACAATTCTAACTCAGAGCACAAATAGGGATTGTGGTGTTGTAAAACATTTCACTAAACTTCACTATACATATAAAGAAATGCAGTAAAAACAATAAGTAAAATAAATATAAGATAAGATTTGTCACACAAAGTAGTGGAGCTCTTTAGTGAAGCTAAGGACCCTGTGATGTAAGTTGAAAACCCGTGATGGTCAAGATAAAGAAAACCTTATCTTTTTTTATGATAATTCATAATAGAAATTCTAGTTCAAGTGAGGAATATCCTGAAACCAATCAACGGAAATAATGAAATAAGGTAACGTAATCATTGATGAACGGTAAAGCTGGTGCCCAGCAAATGGGTTGGAAGTCATAGAGTGAATTTTGTACCCACATAGTACTTTCCATGGCGTCATTAATGTCGATATGCCTGAAAGTATTGGCTTAATGGGTTTATAATGCAGCCGGATTTCCAAGAAAGGCTCAAAGTAAGGCAGATATAATGATATAAATTTACAGAGATAAAATTTACTACGCTTGAAAACACATTCGCCAAATTTCAAGTAAGATTTTTGTATATCAAACATATATATATATATATATATATATATATATATATATATATATATATATATATATATATATATATATATATTAAATATGGTGATATGTTTTCTTGCAATATCTTTGATAAACTAAAAATATTTTAAAGCAAAAATAGCTCTAATACTATATTATTCAAAGCTTTTTGCCGACAATATACACAAAAATATAAAATTTACTGATGAATTCCAATAAACTAAAGTATTGAGACATTACAATTACTAGAAACAATTAAAAGTTTGAATATAATATTCATAGAAAACCAACGCAGACAAAGCAAACATTACCAAATTATTAAAATCGCCATTATAACCTATAATTGCCAGCACTTTATAATTAATTATATAGAATGTACAAAATACCAATTTACATAAATGATCGAATAAAAGACAAAAGTATAATATACCAAATTGGATTAGAAAATTGATATTAAAGAAAAAATAGATACATTAAATAATAATTTAAAAATAAGGATTTTAAAAATAATAATAACATAATACGGAAACAGATAATCGACAAAAACTTTGCATATAATTTAAGAGAAAACATTTGGACAGGTTTTACATTTACTGGACCGAAATAAACTAAATTAAAAGATAATTTAAAGAAAACAATTACAAAACTGTCAATAAAATGAAAAATTTAATAAACAATAACAATAATCAATATAATGGGCACGGAAGCATGGTGTATATAATATAAAATGTCAGGATTGTAATCAATTATAAGTAGGAGAAACAACAATTAAATTAAAAGAAAGATACAAAGAACATTTAAACGTTTATACTAAACTCAACATATACAAATTAAATTTAGCTACTAATTATATCAATAATGGACACAGATTTCCTGAAATAGGAAATATGAATTTAATAAAAGAATTAAACAAAAGGTTATAATGAATATGAGAAATATATATACATAAAATTAAAAACAAATAATTTGACGAACCGATTCAAGTGAGATCAGGCACCAAACTATTTACAAAGTCATTGATGTTATGGATAAATTTACATAAAGTGCAATAATTATAGACATATAGTAATTGTAGTACATATGATTTAATTTTTGTAAAAATATTATGTTATATAATTGTTTTCCTGTAGATGCTGATACATGTTTTATCGACGAAATAATAATAATATATATATTTTAAAACAACATTGGTTATTCAAATACATGAATATTATTTATTATAAATTCTATATTATAATAAATAATATTGAATATAAATAAATAATATTCTTGTATTTGAATAAAATATATTGTTTTAAATTATTATTGTACATGACGTTTTCTTGTTAAATATTTATTAATTAGAGCAGAAATATTTTAATAACAAAAAAAATTTAATTATTAACTAGCAAGTTATATATATTCCTGTTGTTAAATATTTGAGTTATATATATATATATATATTATATATATATATTTATATATATATATATATATATATATATATATATATATATATATATATGTATATATATTTTAAAACAACATAAGTTATTCAAATACAAGAATATTTATTAATTATATATATATATACAGACGATCACAGGTACAGAAGATATAGAAAGGGAAAGAACGCAGAAGGGAGAGTAAGAGAAAGGAAATAAAGTGAAAAATTTAAAGACAGAGGAGAGGAGAAAAAGTATTATTTTTATTTTAAATAATAATTATTGGCACTTCAAAAAAATATAAGCTCAAAATTTAATTAAAATTAATTATTAAATTTAAAATGCAATAATTTTAATAAAACAAGTAATTATCTTATTTTTAGTAATCTAATAACGTTCCTAATGTCCAAGTCATAAAATGAGAATTTTAAATTCTTGTCTACTCCAGACATGTGTAAGGTCGTACTTTATAGTTTTACATATACAGATAATACTTTACTCAAACTATTATTTCAAATCTGTAAGGTTTTACTTTTATAAAGAACTATCAGATACGGACGGAATAATACTGAATTTAAATCAGACCTAAGCAAATTTGACCCAAAAGCCATCGTAATTAATAATGTGCAAATCAAGCCTCAGACTTGACGCCAAAATTAGGGAGTCCAAGGATTGCGAACTTTTGAGTAAGTCAAGGTTTTTCTATAGCAAATGCCAAAATTTATTGGTTTTGTATGAAAATTATAATTTTTTTTTCTTCACCAATAAATCTCGTTTACAAGTTCACCGGATTATTAGCTCAGCATTGTTATACATATTTCTTCATTAGCGATGATTTTTGCAACATCTTTAAATAACTGGACACATATTTTTTCAGTCAATTAAAAAATAGGAATAAACCTAATGACTTTTAAAACACAGTATAAATATTTTGGTTACGTGAATCTAAAATTCCCACGGTTATAAATAGCATTTTAATTTTATCACAAATTATTAAAAGTTACCACAAATTTATAAAATCTACATGAAGAACCTAAATACAAGCTTTCATACTGCTCTTGCATCCATTTAAAACAAATTTATCAGTTTGTGATCTCTGCAACGAATATTAAATTAACTCCCATATCGTTTCATAGATGGACTAATATTTACAAAATACTAACTCGGCAATGAATTTGCTTTAATTCCACAGTAAATACTTAAACCTCTTGCTAAGTGTATTTTTAATTTTGTAACTTAATGTTAAATTGTTACATAATGACATTATATGCGTGCGAGCGCGCGCGCGCGCGTGTGTGTATGTGTATGTGTTGTGCGTGATGTGAGTGTGTGTGTGTCTGTGTGTGTCTGTGCGTGCGTGCGTGCGTGTTTTGTGTGTGTGTGTGTGCGCGTGCGTGTTTGTTTGTTTGTGTGTGTATATGTGTGTGTGTATTGTACGTGATGTGAGTGTGTGTATGTGTTGTGCGTGATTGAGTGTGTGTGTGTGTGTGTGTGTGTGTGTGTGTATGTGTGTGTGTATGTGTGTTGTGCGTGATGTGAGTGTGTGTGTGTGTCTGTTGTGCGTGATGTGAGAGTGTGTGTGTGTGTGTGTCTGTTTTGTGTGATGTGTGTGTGTGTGTGTGTGTGTGTGCGTTTGTGTGCGCGCGCTTATTCTGACTTTCTAGGAAAAAAAATACAGTACAAATAGTCTGCACATGAACTGAAAAAACAACATACTTTATTACCATACGCGTTTCATTGATTTATGCCATCATCGGTGTACTACTACAAATATACAACTGAACTGGTTCAGTTGCAGTTGTAAATTTTTGGTCGTGTCACTGATGATGATGTCATAAGTCATTGAAGCACGTATGGCAATAAAGCATATTGGTTGTAAGTTGCTTTACAATTATTTATAACCTTAATTCACATAATTATTACTCATAGTTCTATGAAGTGGTAATGGAGCATTGTTAGAAAGTCAGAATTTTTTAAAAAGTGTTTATCTTTATCATAGTTTTTAAAACCATTCTTTTTGATAAAGCAGTATCACGGACAATGGCCAATTAAATTTAGTAAACAATAGGAATTTTTAAATTTAGTTAAAATTTAATGTCAATATTTTATGGCTATAATTTCTACACTTTTCTCGTAAACAAACTCTGTATTTCCGTACAATGTAAAATGTCTATCTTAAAATTCTATAACAACTCTTTCCAGTAATAATCACGGAACTTTAAATAATAAAATTTCAAGTACTTTTGGTCTAAAAGTATGTGTATATGTTAAATTTTTTAAAAAATGTAGAAAAATATTCTAATTTACAAATAGCCTATGACATAATTATGTATATATATATATATATATATATATATATATATATATATATATATATATTAAATATGGTGATATGTTTTCTTGTAATATAGTTAATAAATTGAAAATATTTCATAAACAAGAATACTTTTAATGAATATATTTATTCAAAGCTTTTCGCCGATAAAATATTATCAGCATCTTCAGGAAAATAATTATCTAATAAAAAAATAGATAATTATCATTTTTTATTAGATAAATATTTTTCTGAAGATGCTGATAATATTTTATCGGCGAAAAACTTTGAATAAATATATTCATTAAAAGTATTCTTGTTTATGAAATATTTTTAATTTATTATATATATATATATATATATATATATATATATATATATATATATATATATATATTCTTGTTTAATAGTTTAAAACAACATAGGTTATTCAAATACAAGAATATTTATTGATTTATATTCATAGCTTTTGTTGGTTAACAGTACCAACATCATTAAGCTTTGAATATAAATAAATAAATATTCTTGTATTTGAATAACCTATCTTGTTTTACAATCTTAAGAAAATCGTGTTGCAAAGTTAAACGTATGTATATATATATATATATATATATATATGTGTGTGTGTGTGTGTGTGTGTGTGTGTGTGTGTGTGTGTGTGTGTGTGTGTGTGTGTGTGTGTGTGTGTGTGTGTGTGTGTAAAATATCGAATAGGTTTTCTGTTGGAGTTATTTTCAAGATATAATCTTCTTTATAGAATGAATAAAATTCCTATGAGCAATGAAAATGAAATGAGGGAAAAACATAATATACCAGATAGCCGTAGAAAATGGTTACAAAAAGAAAACAGTAGATAAATTAAATTATACTATATTACAAAAACAAATAAAAAATAATATTCATTACAATAGTAGTAATAATAATAATACTGTATGGAGTACTTTTACATACACTGGTTTTGAAATAAAAAATATTTCCAAATTATTTACTAATAAAAACATAAAAATTGCATATAGAACTAATAATAGAATAATAAATATAATAAACCATAATAATAATATAAATAGTAGGCCTATACGTGAGAAAAATGGAGTTTATAAATTAGAATGTGAATTTTGTAATAAAGTTTATATAGGACAAACAAAGAAAAAATTGAAAGAAAGATATAAAGAACATTTTAATGCTTTTTTAAAACCAAATATTTATAAGTTTAATTTTGCTACCAATTGTATTAATAATAATCATATGTTTCCTAATATAAATAATATGAAAATTATAAAAGAAATAAATAAAGGGTTAAAAACGAACCTATGTGAAGCTTTTGAAATTTATAAGCATAATATTGATAACAAATTGGTAGATGAACAAATTCATATACGTTCTAAATTCCATACTATATTCAATGTATTTAATGTTGTGGTAGCAGTGGAATAGGTTTGGCAATATTGTAATAGATTTGGCAACTGTGTAATGCTTTATCTAGTAACTTCATATTTGTTAGACAGTTCTTTTGTCATTCTTAGTAATTCCTGAGGATGTTGGTAATGTCGGCGACGCAAAGCTTTGTGTGTATTATTCAATAAATTAATTCCTATAATTAGTGTATATTATTTAATCTTGAATATATATATATATATATATATATATATATATATATATATATATATATATATATACTTTATATGTGTTAATGTATATAGATACGTTTTCCTCTAATATAGTAAATGAATAAAAATAATTTGAATACAAGAATAGTTATAAAATTATTTATTATTCAAAGTTTTTTTAAAATTAAATAGGTATGCATCTTCAAAAAAAAAAAATCTTCATTGTTTTTCCTGAAGATGCTAGTACTTATTCTATTGGTGAAAACATTTTGATTAATATTTAATTTAAAAATATTTTAGTACTTGAAATATTTGTATTCAATAATTTATATATATACAGTTTAAGAAATTGTTATTATCTGTCTATATTAAACCTGCTATTTTAACTGTAGCAAATACACTTTAATTTGTTTTGAAATCGAAAATAAATAACGTCAGTCTCATTGCTGACAAATATTTAATGGTCACCATAAAACTCAGTCTTTGCATTGAATGGCTCCCTTTGCTTACGCAATAATACTCATCACAGTTCGCGATTAATGAATCAGAGAAGATGCTAAGCGACAGTAAACTGTTATTACTGTTAGAAGTGAATGTGTTAGGCCAGAATCTCAAACTCTGCCACACAACTGTGATTGTCCTCGAGGCTCTGTAATCTAATTGTATCTCTCTCTATGTTTATTTTTCGTTCTTTTTTTCTTTCTTAATTTTTCTCTCAATCTTTCTCCATCTTCTTTCCCTCCTTTTTCTCTCCCTGTCTACCTATAATTAGGTATTGTAAGTTGTAGTTCCTTGATGAAAGACTAGTTTACCTTTTACTTTGACTAGTTTACTTTAATATTAAGGTATCAGTATGCTGTTTACATCTAGAAACATTTTTTAAAACTTTTGAAAAACAATTAATTTATTATATTAATTATCGTTTTGTAACTACACTTTTATTCAACACGATGTTCAAATATTTATTACGTTAGTTATTTAAGTTTCAATATGTTGTTAAATCTGCAGTTGTTTACAAAAATAATTACTGAAGTTGAAAATATCTAGTACTAAGAAAGTACTTAGTGCTATCCTGGTAGTGGAAATTGGTGAAATTATAGCGTCACAAGGGGAGAAAAATTCTGCTCTGTAGCGAATATATAAAGAGATGTCCAAGCGTCACACTCACGAGTAAAAAGAAGAATAAGGAAAGGTTGTTGAAAATATCTAGTACTAAGAATAGTACTTAATTGTTTCGTTGTACTGAGAATAGGTGAAATTTAAGCGTCGCAAGAGAGGAAGTAATTCTGCTCTGTAGTGGAGAAATAAGGAGGTGTCTCAGCGTTACCATCACGAGTAAATAGAAGATGAAAGAAAGGAAGTTGAAATTATCTAGTACTAAGATGAGTGCTTAGTGTTATCCTGGTACTGGGAATAATTGGAATTAGAGCATCGCAAGATAATAAGTAAGCCTGCTCTGTATCGTAGATACAAAGAAGTGTCCAAGCGTTACACTCACGACTAAAAAGAAGAAGAAAGAAAGGAAGTTGATATTATCTAGTACTAAGATGAGTGCTTAGTGTTATCCTGGTACTGGGAATAATTGGAATTAGAGCATCGCAAGATAATAAGTAAGCCTGCTCTGTATCGTAGATACAATGAAGTGTCCAAGTTAGATACAAAGAAGGAAAGGAAGTTGAAGTTATCTAGTACTAGGAAAAGTATTTAGTGGTATCCTGGTACAGGGAATAGGTGAGATTATAGCGTCTCAAGGGAGAAAATAAGTCTGTTCTGTACCGGAGACACAAAAGTTGTCCAAGCGTTGCAATCACGAGTAAAAAGAAGAATAAGGAAAGGAAGTTGAAAATATCTAGTACTATGAAAAGTATTTAGTGCTATCCTGGTACTGGGAATAAGTGAGATAATAGCGTCGCATTAGAGGGTTGCTTATTTCAACTAGTGTGTATTCAGCTGCTACCTACCGTAACTGTCTACTAGCTACCCAGGAACATGCTGTTTTCGACAAAGAAAAGTAATTATTAAGAACCATTTTTTAAAAATATTTTTCGTTTTACACATTAAATGTCCCTTAGATATTTTTTTTTTTTTTTTTTTCTTTTAACTTGGGAGCGGGTTTGAATTGCCCGAAGCACTGCTACCTTAAGGTATATTGTACTTACCTCCCTGATCTAGTCAAATAACCCCTTCCCTCTTACCAGGTTTAGGAGTTTCCTGACTAGAGTTTTACCTTCAGCATCCACCAAAGCCGTTCCATCACCAAAGAGGTTGAAGCGCCTCTCAGCAAGTACTCCACATCTGTAAATGATGTGTGTGGCAGTCTCCTGTTCCTGCCCGCACAATCTGCACACTGGTTCATCCTTGTAGATACCCATTTTATGCAAATGTTTCCTTAGTCCACAGTGTCCCGTGAGTAGTCCTGTGGCTATCCTTAATTCCTGCCTAGACAGATAGATGAGACTCTTCTGCAGCCCCAAGGAAGGTCTCCTAAGGGTTAGCTTACTGTGTCTCATCCCTTCGGCCCTGATCCAGTGCTCACAGTGTCTTTCAGCCATCCACCTTCGCACTGTCATCCTGACCATGGATTTGGAAATACCCACCGCAGGTTCTGGTCCAATCAGGGGAGTCGAGGACCCCTCCCTGGCCAGCGCATCTGCGGCTTCATTTCCAAGTATTCCCCTATGCCCTGGCACCCAACCAATCTTGACTTGATTGTGCCTTGCCAGAGCTTGTAGGTTAATTAGGCACTCCCTGACTATGGCCGAGGTGACCACGTGTCCGTTTAGTGCCTTAATTGCTGCCTGACTGTCGGAGAAAATAGCAATCCGGGCCCCATGTGTTTCCCTTCTCGCTATCTCTCCCAGACAGGCATTTATAGCATATACTTCGGCCTGAAAGACAGAGGTATGCCTCCCCAAGGAAAAAACTAGTTCTACCCTTGGGTTTTTACAATACACCCCCGCTCCAGTGCCGAAGTCCATCTTGGAGCCATCTGTGTACCAGATCTGAGCTCCCGATGTTAATGTCCCTGACCATTCCATCACAGTTTGGTGGACCTGGTCAGGTGCAAACATTCGAGTAATGTGGTCGCTGCCCATTTCCAAGACGGGTTCTTTGACCACGCACTCGATACTCATATGTCCCGAGACATCTGGGAGGTTAGCCCAGTTGCTCGAGTTGCGCAATCTCCATGCCGCTAGCCTCGCCTCTCCCCTAAGGACAAGCTCAAGGGGAGGGAGGTTAAGCATTACTTCCATTGCTGCACCTGGTGTAGTTGACATCGCTCCCAGTGTGCACAGACAGGCCAATCTCTGGATAGAGCTCAGTTTAGCTCTTGTCTGTGCCTGGTTGGCCTTTGTCCACCACACCAGAGCTCCATAGGTAATCATAGGTCTTATCACCCTCAGATACATCCAGTGCATCATTGATGGCTTCAGTCCCCATTTCTTACCCACCATTCTTCTCACAGTCATCAGTGCCCTTTTGGCCCTGTTAACTGTCCTCTCAAGATGTGGATTCCAGGTGAGTTTCCTGTCCAGAGTAACTCCCAGGTACTTCACCTCCCCCACAAACTCAAGGTATTCACCAAACAAGCGGGGCATCCTGGTCGTCAGATCTTTTCGCTGTCTGGTGAAGTTAATGAGAGCAGTCTTTTTTGGATTTACCCTAAGGTTCTCCTTTTTACACCACTCTTCAATCAGTCGTAGAGGATTCCTGATTACCTCAAGGACTGTATCAGGGAATCTGCCCAGGATCAGGACAACTATGTCGTCCGCATATCCTAGACAGAAGTACCCCTGTTCATTCAGGAGTTCAATAAGGTTGTCAACCACTAGGCACCACAACAGAGGAGAGAGAACCCCCCCCTGTGCACAGCCCAGACTTGTCTCCGCCCTTCTGACCTCCCCTGCCACCTCTACAGAAATGCTTCTGTTTGTTAACATGGAACTTATCCAACCACAAGTGGTCGCATCCACTCCATGACCTCTTGCACCACTTACCATCGTCTCCACTGAGGGGTTATTGAAAGCCCCTTCAATGTCGAGGAAGGCACCTATGGCACAACCTTTCTTAGCGATCATTTGCTCAATCCTACCAACCACTTGATGGAGAGCTCCCTCGCAAGATTTCCCCGGTTGGTAAGCATACTGGTTCCAATGCAGTGGTTTGATAGCCAAAGCACCCCCCCTAATATGCCTATCAACCAGTTTTTCAAGTCCCTTGAGAACAAAGGACATGAGTGTGATAGGTCTGTATCCTTTCCCTTCCGATTGGTTACCGGTGGGCTTAGGTATAAAGACCACCTTACTAGATTTCCAGGCTGCCGGCACATGCCCTAGAGCAATGCTTAGCCTGTATAATCTAGTAAGTACCAGCACCAGCATATCCATTCCCTGCTGCAGCAGCACAGGATAGATCCCATCTGGACCTGGAGATTTGTAAGGTTTAAAAGTGCCAATAGCCCATCTTACCCTTTGTGGAGTTACTATCCTCCTTGCCACTTCCCAGTCCTCCCTCTTACCACGTCTTGTGGAGAGTTTGGTAACCGGTTCAGTGTCTGCTCCCCCAAGTTTCCTCAGGGTACTGGAAGGGAAATGTGTCCTGATTAATTCTTCCACAGTTTCCCCTGCCGTTTTTGTTATATTTCCCAGTGGGGTTCTTAGCATCCCCACCGGGTTAACTGGGTCCTTAGAGAGCACTTTATACAGTCGTGCCCCTTCCCGAGTTTTGTCAATCTCATGACAAAACTCCTTCCAGGACTTCCTGCGCGCTTCTCTAATTGC